>JALPQD010000021.1:4637269-5348559 GCA_023101885.1 Typhlomys cinereus
GACCCTGCTATCCCACTTTTGGGAATAACCCCCCATGCAGCAGAGGTTCGCTCGATAGCACAAGCTCGACCATGTTCATAGCAGCACTGTTTATAATAGCAAAAGTCATGGAACAACCTAAATGTCCAGCAGTTGACGAGTGGATAAGGAAACTGTGGTACATCTATACAGTGGAGTACTACTCAGCCATCAAAAATGAGAATTACTGAATTTGCTGGGAAATGGATGTCATTAGAAAGAATTATATTAAGTGAAGTATCCCAAACCCAGAAAATAAGCGCCGTATGTACTCCCTAATAGGTGGCTCCTAGTACCAAACCACCCAGCCCACATGGAGACACTCAAAGGTAAACCTATGTCACACATTATGCAAGGATTATGAACAAGAGAGATGGGGTAGGAGGGCCACAACCAGAAACAAGGAGAGAGGGGACCATGTTATAGCAGAGAAAATAGGCCTCCATCAAGGTCTGCAAGTAAGTAAGGAGAAACCTGGTTAAGTTCACAGACGTTCTTTCCTGATCTCACCAGAAGGGGAGGGCATATATCTCGACAGATAAAAAGTAATCATTTTGCAAATGGGTGATGGACCCCCCTCAGTGAGGTTTCCTACTCTTATTACATCTACCCTTGAATGTGCTATTACAAGACTCCAGTTAACAGCTTTTGTCTCTGGCCAGGGGGTGACATACAGTGCCAGAGCAATGGAGTGAAGGGAATTGCAGGAGCAGCAAAACTGCAAAAGAAAATCAACAAACCACAATCCAGAACTTCAGAGACTCTATATCAATCACATAGAACTAGGCCAGCCTAATCTCTCCCCATCCTGGAGCTCAGGGACATTTGCGGAAGAGGGGGCGGTAAGATTGTAAGAGCAAAAGGATGGGAGGAGCAACATTTGCAAGATTCTCAACAATAGTTGTGGCCAAAGCAATCATAATGGGACTTTGCATGCCCTGCGCAATGTCCAGCGCACTGTTGCCCTCATAAAGTCGCATCTGTAAGGGCACCGAGACCCCTGGAGGCAAGGGATTGACAGCCATAGTAGTAACTTATGCTTAAGGGGAACAAGAGAAAGGGCTTATGGAAATGCCACTGGGTCCTTATATGTCATCTGAGAGGAGGACCCAGTGGAGAGTTAGGCGTACACAATAAAGGACTCTCTGGGAATTGGGGGGGAGGCACTGGGGGAAGGGGAGGGGAAGGAGGGGGGAGGGAGGGAACTGGTAAAAAATTTTAAAATGTATAATTAAATTTTAATAAAAAAAAAACAGTGGGGAAAAAAATGAAATGCCTTGTTATAAACCTAACCAAGGAGGTAAAAGACCTTTACAATGAAAATTTTAAACCCTAAAGAAAGAAATAGCAGAAGACACCAGAAGGTGGATAGACTTCCCATGTTCCTAGATTGGTAGAATCAACATCGTAAAAATGACCATCCTACCAAAAGCAATATACAATTTCAATGCTATACCAATTAAAATCCCAAAGCAATTCTTTAAAGAAATTGATCAAACAATCTCAAAATTCATATGGAGGCACAAAAGACCCAGGATAGCAAAGACAATCCTGAGTAACAAAAACACTGCTGGAGGTATCACCATACCTAATCTTAGTCTATACTACAAATCCATAGTTATAAAAACAGCCTGGCACTGGCTCCAGAATAGACACACAGATCAATGGATAAGGGTTGAAGACCCCGATATAAGCCCACAAAATTACAGCCATTTGGTCTTTGACAAAGGGGCCCAAAAAATTCAATGGAAAAAGAACAGTATCTTCAACAAATGGTGCTGGCAAAACTGGATCTCCACATGCAGAAGATTAAAACTGGACCCGTACTTGTCACCATGTACAAAACTTAATTCCAAATGGTCAAGATTATTAACATAGGTTACAGTTTGAATTTCTTCAATAAGTGCTCCTGATGCCACCACTGTGGAAGTGAGAGCAGTAATAAGTGCAATAATTCTCAAGTCTATTGCTCACACAGCCATATGAGGTCTAATTAACAACTCTCTTATTTTTTTATTATCATAGAACCCTTTTCATCATATCATGGTGTCAACAATTTTACAGGAACCATTATAAAAGGAGGATGCTTAACTATCAATACTCTAGTTCCATAAGGTGAAGAAGAGATACAATTAGTAAGGCTACAATTAGTACAATTAACATTATATGTATGATTAACCTCAATTTCAACTTGTCCAACTATTAAAGCACAAGGGGGTTTAACACATGCTATAACAGTTCCAGATATTGGGCATTTATAAGGAGAGACAGTGCCTGGTTGTAGGCTTTTTTCTTTTCCTTCTCCTTTAATTTGTCCCATGGCTGTTGCTAATTTCCATACATATGTCTGCCATTGTCTAGTGTTTGTTATTCATAATCCTGCAGCAAAACCTTTATCCTCGGCCTCAATATCAATCTGGGGAGACTCTTCAGTCCCAGCATTTTCATTTCCTGACCAGTCTAAAACATATTGGCTCATGTTTGATGTATCAAACTTTAAAGGTATTTTGGCAGTACATCGGCACCATAACAGAGGTTAGTTATTCCATTGAATCTTCTGTCCACACAGAAAGAATCTGTGGTGGCAATTCTCCTGCATTTCGATTTCCCTTGGGAAGCAATAGATGTATACTAAATTGAAATATTTTTCCTCCTGACCCAAGAATGTGATGAGGATAAACACCCATATGTCCTGGAGAAGATTCATTTTTTTCCAAAACAATGGTAAACCTTGTCTAGTACCTTGGTAAGAAAAATCAACCAATTCTCTCCAAATGGATGCTGCAGGACTCCCCAAGAGATGGGTATCATTCATTGCCACCACCACCTCTTGATCCTCCCAGGCTACAGGATGTAGGAATGGTGGATCCGGAACATAAGTCCACACCTGTCTCATCACCTTTCCGGGGAGCAGCCACATCATAATGATGAACAAAATGCTCAGGCAACCAGTGCAGACTGTCTTCATCCTCTCTTCAAGTTCAAAAAACACTTCTGTCACTTCAGTGGGTCTTTCACAGACTTCTCATTTTGGGTCCCTGTTTGATGCCACTTGTCATGTCCTGCAGCAACTCTTACTCAGGGAAATCTAAGCTGTTGGAAGCCTGCAGTTGAGCTTTGGGACAGAATGCTACAGTAATGACTGTACCAATGCTGCAGGGTTCTTGTGTTCTGGAGTTGAATGTTGAAACAAGAACAGGATGTTGAAACAAGTAGAGGATTAAGGTAGAGTTTATAAGAGGAGAGAAAAGCTAGAACTCATGGACTCCATATATGGAGTGCCATGAGGGGATAGGGAGCCCTGAAGAACACATGGAATCCAGGAATGGAACCCATGAGCAGCAAGGAACAAAAACAGACGCATAGCACTAGAGGGCAGGTGCAAGGGAACTCATGGATTCTATGAGTGACAAAAAATAAATGTATTTATTTATTTTTCCACAAGCATACAAGCTCAATAGGTACTTCAGTCCTCTAACTCCCTCCACTCAACCCCAGTCGCCCTTGCACCCTCCTATGCATTTCCCCTTCCTTTCATCCCCCTCCCTCCTTTTCTCCCAGTGCCTCCCCCTTCCCTCAACCCATCCCCTGGAGCATGCTTTTGTGTGAATGCCAAACTTCCCTCTGAGTCCTCCAGTCTAGTGAGGTATAAGGATTCAGTGGCATTGCCCAGAGCTCTTCCTTGGGCTCCTCTTTAGGATGGGAATACTATTATGACTGTTAATCCCTTGCCTCTAAGGATCCTAGAGCCTGTGATCCACATTAGACTTTGGGGGTCATTGACATGTCAGTCATTGTGCAGGTCTTGCAAAGTCTGATTATGGCTACTACTGCCATAACTTGTGTGGAGTATCTTACATATCATTGGTCCTCCCCATCTTTAGGCTCTTACAATCTTGCCTATCCTCTTCCCCAAGTGTCCGTGAGCTTTAGGATGGGGAGATATTTGGCTGGTCTGGTTCCAGGTGATTAATGTAGGATCTTTGATGTTCTGAATTATGAATTGTTATTGTTTTCAGTTTTGCTGTTCTTGAACCACCCTTGGCTCCATCCTGATTGGTATTGGAAGTCACCTCCTAACCAAACATAAAAAGCAGTTTAAATGAAGATCTTCCTATAAGAGGAGATTCAGTGAGGGGGAATCAGTGGCAATTTGCTAGATAGTTACCGTCTATCTGCCAGTCTCTATTTCCTACAAGATTGGTGGAGATCAAACCTCCTCAGTTGCAAGTGACCAGGAAGGAAAGTGAGAGTGAGCTTCACCAGATGTCTCCATGCTTACTTGCAATACTTGATGGTGACCTATTTTCTCTACTGAAGCATAATTCCCTCTATCCTTATTTCGGGGGGGGCACTCCTTCCCTTTCCCTACTGTTTAAATCATTGCAATTACTGTAGGTATTACAGAGATTTATTTCTGTATATGTCACTAAGTGTGTTTAGAACTGGGATCAATAAAATATAGAGTACATATGGTATTTAATTTTCTGTGTCTTGGATACTTCACTCAATATAATTTTTCTATTTCCATCCTCTTCCCAGGAAATTTTATTAATTCATCTTTTTTGATGGCTAAGTAGTATTCCATTTTATAAGTGTACCACATTTCCCTTATGCACTGGTCAACTGATGGGCATTTGGGTTGATTCCATGACTTTGCTATTGTAAATAGTGCTGCTATGAACATGGTCATGCTTGTGCCATTGTGGTGAATTTTCACTTTCTAAGGAATTAATACCAGAAGTAGAACATTAGCAAGGTCATTTGGCATTTGAATCTTTTATTTTTTTAAAAAAAAATCACCAGACTGATAGCCAGAGTGGTTGTATAAGCCTGCATTCCCACCAGCAATGTAGGAAAGTACCTTTCTCTCCACAACCTCTTGTTTGTATTGTGTATTTTTGCCATCTTGACTGCAGTGAGATGATATCTCAGAAGTTTTCATTTGCAGTTCCCTGATGGCTAAGGGTGTGGAGCATTCCTTAAGATATTTGTAGACATTTCAGTTTCATCTCTGGAAAAGTTTCTTTAGAGTTCCCAGGCCCTTTTTTTAATTGGGCCAATCGTTTCATTGCTGTTTAGATTTCTATAAATTTCTAACATGCAGCAGTGATAGCATAGCCTTTGTCATCATAAACAGTGACACTACAGCCTTAAATGTTACATCACTAACTCATTGTGACATCAATATTCGCACAGATATCACAGCCTCAAGTGACCTCACAGCCTTACTGAGACCTCACAGTCAAATCTGTTATGTCATGGACTCACCTGTTACATCATCACCTCATGGTGAAATCAGCCTTGCCATTGACATCAAATCTTTTACAACAACCTAACAGCTTTACTGTGACATCATCACCTCTCTGTCATGTCACAGCCTCATAGTGACATCTCAGCTTCACAGTGATATCCCAGCCTCACTGTGGCATTACAGACTCATTTCTGACATTACAGGCTCACTATGACATCACAGCCTCACCTCTGACATCACAGCCTCAATTCTGACATCACAACCTCACTGTGACATAACAGGTTAACCTCTGAAGTCATAGCATCAGTGACACAATGGACATCCTTCCTACCCTCGTTATAACACCACAGCCTCACCACTGACATCTCAGACTTGCAGTCAAATGACAGCCTCCACAATGACACCACAGCCTCGCTGTGGCATCCCAGCCTCACTAGAAACATCTCAGTCTTGCTGCGACATGTCAGCATCATCATTGACATCAGCCTCACTGCTGACATCACAGCCTAACCACTGAAATTTCAATGGTACTGTGATGTCATATTCTATCACCATCAATATCACAGTGATATCACAACTTCACGGGAACATCACCACCTTACAGTGACATCACAGCCTCACCAGTGACAGCACAGCCTCACTTGCAACATCAGCATCACAACTGACAATAGTCAGAACACTGACATCACTGCCATACTAGTGACAACACAGACTTGGACATCACAGGCTCACCAGTGTCACTCTCACATAACAGGTTCACCACTAACATCATAGCATCACCACTGACATCACAGCCTCATTGCGTCATCTAAATATCTCCAGTGACATCACAACATTACTGGGTCATCAGAGCCCCACTGTGATATCACAAACTCACTTGTCAGCCTTGCGACTGACATAATAACCTCATGGTGACATCATCGGTGGCAATACAGCCTCACCAATGACATAGCCTCCCGGTGAAAGCACAGTCACTACTTACATCACAACCTCACTGTGACATCACAACCTCATTGTGCCAGCACAGCCTCACCACTGATTGGACAGGACCACCGTGATATCAGTCTCACCAGTGTCAGCACAGCCTCATGGTGACATCATAACCTCGCTGTGGCATCACAGCCTCACCAGTTATATCACATCGTCAATGCAACATCTCAGTCTCATCTCTCACACCAGTCTCACTTCTGAAATCACAGCCTCACCACTGATCTCACAACTGCACTGTGACATCATAGCTTCACTGTGACATCACAGCCAAACTGTGACTTCACAACCTCATGGTGACATCACAGACACACTGGGACATCACAGCCTCACCACTGGAATTCTACCTTACTAGGACACCACAGCCTCACCACAGATAGTACAGGCTCAAGTAACCTGACAGCCACATCAATGACATTGTAGCCTTTGACATCATAAACAGTGACACCACAGCTTCACATGTTACATCACTGCCTCATTGTGAAATCAAACTTCCCACAGATATCACAGCCTCACAGTGACCTCACAGCCTCACTGTGACCTCACCGTCTAACTAGATACATCATAGATACACCTGTTACATCATAGCCTCATGGTGTAATCAACCTTGCCACTGACATCACATCTTTGACAGTGACCTCACAGCCTTATAGTGACATCAGACCCTCACAGCGATATCACAGCCTCACTGTGGCATTTTAGCCTCATTTCTGTCATCACAACCTCACTTTGACATCACAGACTTACTGTGAAATAACAGGCCAACCTCTGAAATAATAGAATCAGTGACACCACGGACATCCTGCCAAACCTCGCTATAATAGCACAGACTCATTAATGACATCTAAGGCTCACAGTATTGTGACAGCCTCAACAGTGACACCACAACCTTGCTGTGACATCACAGCCTCACCAGTAACATCCCAGTTTCACTGTGACATTGAGCTTCATCCCTGATATCAGCCTCACTTATGAAATCACAACCTAACCACTGAACTATCAGCTGAACTGCGATGTCATAGTCTATCACCACTGATACCACAGCCTCACTGTGATATCACAAACTCACAGTAACAGCACTGCTTCAGTGACATCATAGCCTCTCTTCTGACATCATAACCTCAGTGTGACTGCACAACCTCAATACTGACATCCTAATCTCACTGTGAAATCTAAGCATCACCCCTGATGTCACAGCTTCACTGATATCTCATAGAATCAGCCCTGACATCAGAGATTCACTGTGACATCACACCCTCATACTAACCTCACAGCCTGCCTAGTGACACCATAGGCTCAACTGTTACATCATGGCCTCATTGTGACATCAGTCTTGCCACTGACATCACAGCCTCACCTCTGACATCACAGACTCTCTGTGACATAACAGGCTAACCTCTGAAATCATAGCATCAGTGACACCACGAGCATCTTGCCTAGCCTTGCTACAATAGCACAGCCTCCTCACTGACATCTCAGGCTCACGGTACTGTGATAGCCTCAACAGTGACACCACAGCCTCGGTGTGGCATCACAGCCTCATCAGTAACATCCCAGCCTCACTGTGACATCATACCCTCATCACTCACATCACCCTCATTCTGATATCACAGCCTAACTACTCAAATCACTTCCTCATTGTGATGTCATAGCTTGCTCCACTGACATCACAGACTCATTGTGATATCACAGCATCACTGGTAACAACACAGCCTCACTGTGACATCACAACCTCATGTCTGAGGTTATAGTCTCAATGTGACATTACAGTTTACTATGACATCACAGGCTCACCTTTGAAATCATTGCCCAACTGTGACATCACAGCATCGACTCTGATGTTAGAGCCTCTATGTTTCGTCACAGCCTCACTGTGATGTCACAGGCTCACCTCTGAAATCATAGGCTCATTGTGATATCACACCCTCATCACTGACATCCTACCAAGTCACAGCCTAACCACTGAAATCTCAGCCGAACTGTGATATCATAGTCTGTCACCACTGACTTCAGAACTTCACTGTGACATCAAAAACGCAATATGACATCACAGCCACACTGTGTCAACACAACCTCAATATAACATCAAAGCCTCACCACTGACTGGACAGGCTAAACATGATATCACATCTCACCAGGGATACCATAGCCTCATGGTGATATAGTAAACTCACTGTGGCATCACAGCCTCACCCGATATATCATATCATCACTGCGACATCTTAGCCTCACATTAGTTTCACTTCTGAAATCACAGCCTAACCACTGACCTCCCAACTGCATTGTGATAACATGGCATCACTGGCATACATAGCCACACAGTGACATCACAGCCTCACCTCTGAGGTTATAGCCTCACTGTGTCGGCCTCACTATGATATCAGAGGCTCACCTTTGAAATCATTGCCCAACTGTGACATCACAGCATCGACTCAGACATTATAGCTGCAATGTTTCATCACAGCCTCACTATGACATCTCAAGCTCACCTCTGAAATTGTAGCTTCGATGAGACATCACAACCTCATCACTGACATGCTATCTAGCCTCAGTATGGACCTGCATCATCACCAATGACCTCACAGACACACTGAAACATGACAGCCTCCCTGTATCACCACAGTGCCACAATTGACATCACAAACACACTGTGCCATCACAACTTCCCCAGTGGCATCACAACCTGACAGAGACATCACAGCCTCATTGTGATATCACAGCCATACTGTGCCATCAAAGCATCATAGTCACATAAAGCTTCACCTCTGACATCATAGCCTCACCAGTTATGTCACATCATCAATGAGACATCTCAGCCTCATCTCTCACATCAGTCTCAATTCTGAAAGCACATCCTAACCATTGACCTCACAGCTGCACTGTGATGTCACAGGCTCCCTGTGACATCACAGCCTCGCTGTAACATCCCAGCCTCATGGTGACATCACAGTCACACTCTGATGTCACAGCATCACCTGTAGTATCCTACTTAGACTTACTAGGACACCACAGCCTCACCACACATAATACAGACTCACACTGATGTGACAGCCTCAGCAGTGACATCATAGCATTGACACCATAAACAGTGACACCAAGCCTCACATATTACATTATTGCATCACTGTGACATCATTCTTCCCACAGATATCACACCCACACAGTGACCTCACAGCCTCACTGTGACCTCACGGTCTGATCTGTTACACATAGATTCAGCTGCTACATCATAGGCTCATGGTGAAATCGGCCTTCCCGATTTCAAATCTCCCACAGTGACCTCACAGCCTCTTTGTGATATCACAACCTCTCTGTGATGTCTCAGACTCATAGTGACATCACAGATTCATAGTGATATACAGCCTCACTGTGGCAATATCACCTAATTTCTGACATCACAGCCTCACTGTGACATCACAGCCTTACCTTGACATCATAGACCCACTGTGACATAACAGGCTTACCTCTGAAATCATAGCATCAGTGACACAATGGACATCCTGCTTTGTCTCTCTATGACTCCACAGCCTCCTCACTGACATCTCAGGCTCACGGTCACATGACAGCTTCAACAGTGACACCACAGCCTCCCCGTGGCATAACAGCCTCACAAGTAACATCCAAGCCTCAGTGTGACATCTCAGGCTCATCACTTACATCAGTCTCACTTCTAATGTAACAGCCTAAACAATGAAATCTTAGCCAAACTGTGATTTCATAGTCTTAATCCACTGATATCACAGCCTTGCTATGACATCATAGCCTCATCTCTGTGGTTATAGCCTCAATGTGACATGACCGCCTCACTATGATATTTCAGGATCATCTCTGAAATCATTGTCCAACTGTGACATCATAGCATCGACTCTGATGTTATAGCCTCACTGTTTCATCATAGCCTCACTATGACATCAAAGGCTCACCTGTGAAATCATAGCCTCAATGCGACATCACACCCTCATCACTGACATCCTACCTAGTCTCACTATGGCACCATAGCCTCACCACTGACCTCACAGGCTCACTGTCACTATTGAAATCTCAAATTTAATGTGACATCACCACTTTCCCAGTGACATCACAATCTCAAAGTGATATCACAGCCTCAAAGTGACATCACAACCATACCATGCCATCAAAGCATCACTGTCACATAAACATTCACCTCTGACATCATAGCCTCACCAAGACATCACATCCTCAATTTGACGCAATAAACTCACTGTGATATTAGAGCCTCACCAGTGATATTACAGCTTCACCAATGACATAGTCTCCCTGTGAAAGCACAATCATTACTGACATCACAACCTCACTGTGACATCAAATTCTAACCTCTGATATGACCAACATATTGATTCACCAGTGATAGCACAGCCTCATGGTGACATCATAACCTCATTGTGGCATCACAGCCTCACCAGTTATATCATATTGTCAAAGTGACATCTCAGTTTCATCTCTCACATCAGTCTCACTTCTGAAATCACAGCCTAACCATTGACCTCACGGCTGCACTGTGACATCACAGCCTCAATGTGACACCACAGCCTCAGTTTGACAAAATAAAGTCACTGTGACATTAGAGCCTCACCAGGGACAATAAACCCTCATCAATGACATAGTCTCCCTGTGAAAGCACAGTCACTACTGGCACCACAACCTCACTGTGAAATCACAACTTCACTGTGACATCACAGCCACACTGTGCCAGCACAGCCTCGCTGTGACATCACAGCTTCACCACTGATGGGACAGGCTCACCATGATACTACAGCCTCACCATTGGCACCATATCATCATGGTGACATCATAACCTCACTGTGGCATCCCAGCCTCACCAGTTATGTCATATTGTCAATGCAACATCTCAGTTTCATTTCTCACATCAGTCACTTCTTTAATTGCAGCCTAACCACTGACCTCACAGAGGCACTGTAACATCAGCATCTCACGGTGACATCACAGCCATACTTTGACATCAGAGCCTCACCACTGGTATCCTACCTAGCCTTATTATGACACTACAACCTCACCACAGTCAACACAGGCTCACACTGACATGACAGCTTCAGCAGTGACATTATAGCCTTTGACATTATAAACAGTTACAGCACAGCCTTACATGTTACATCACTGCCTAACTGTGATATCAATCTTCCCACAGACATCACAGCCTCACAGTGACCTCACAGCCTCACTGTGACCTCACAGTCTACCCTTTTACATCCTAGACTCACCTGGTGCATCATAGCCTCATGGTGAAATCAGCTTTGACACTGACACCACATATTCTGCAGTGACCTCATAACCTCACTGTGACATCACAACTTCTCTGTGATGTCACAGCCTCACAGTGACATCACAGCTTCACAGTGATATCACAGCCTCACTGTGGAATTATAGCCTCATTTCTGAAATAGCCTCACTGTGACATCACAGCCTCACCAATGACATCACAGCCTCACTGTGACATAAAAGGCTGTCCTCTGAAATCACAGCATCAGTGACACCACGGACATCCTACCTAGCTTCGCTATGACTCTACAGCCTCATCACTAATGTCTCTGTCTCACAGTCACATGACAGCCTCAACATCATAGCCACACTCTGTCGTCACAGCCTCACTGTGACGTTCCACCCTAACAATGACATCACAGCTCACTGTGACATCAGAAACTCACTGTGACATCAGCCTTTCCACTGACATAATAGTCTCATGGTAACATCACATATACACCTCTGACATAGCCTCACTGTGACATCACAGCCTCAATGTGATATTACAGCATCACCACTGACACCATAATTTCACAGTGACATCACAGACTCACTGTGACATAACAGGTTAATCTCTGAAATTATACATTCAGTGACACCATCGTCATTCTGCCTAGCCTCACTATGAAACCACAGCCTCATCACTGACATCTCAGGGCTTACGATCACATGACAGCCTCAACACTGACATTACTTCTCACCAGTAACATCCCAGCCTCACTGTGTCATCCCTGCCTCATCACTGACATTATTCTCACTTCTGACATCAAAGTCTAACCATTGAAATCTCAACCGAACTCTGATGTCATTGCCTATCAACACTAGTATCACAGGCTCACTATGGTATCACAACCTCTCGGTAACATCATTGCCTCAAAATGATATCACAGCCTCTCTTCTGACATCACAGCCTCAGTGAGACTACACAGCCTCAACACTGACATAATAAACTCACTGGAAATCAAGCATCACCCCTGATGTCACAGCCTCACTGACATCTCATAGAATTAACCCTGACATCAGAGCCTCATTGTGACATCACAGCCTCACAGTGACCTCACACACGACCCACTAACACTACAGGCTCACCTATTATATCATAGATTCGTTGTGACATCAGTCTTGCCACGGACATCAAAGCCTCACTGTCACATCAGAGCTTCCGGAGTGATATCACCTCACAGTGACATGAAAGTGCATGGTCACATACAACCTTCACAGTGACATCACAGCTTCAGTGTGACACCAGAGCCTCACCAGTGACAAGACAACCTCACTTGTGACATCAGCATCACTGCTGACATTAGTCAGAACCCTGAAATCACTGCCACACCAATGACAGCACAGCCTTTGACGTCACAGCCTCACAAATGTCACCGTCATGTAATAGGTTCGCCACTGACATCATAGACTCACCAGTGACATCATAGACTCACTATGAAATCTTTCTCACCACTTACATTCCAGCCTTATTGTGACATCACATCTTCAGCAGTGAGATCACACCCTTATTAAAACAAAAACCTCACCACTAACATGACAGCCTCACTGTGCCATTAAGACCTCTAAGATGACATCACAACATCACTGTTGTGATGAGAGCCTCACTTTGACATCTAGCCATACTGGGTCCTCACAGCTCACTGCGATAGTAAAACCTGACAGTGCCATCACAGCATCAATGCGACATCACAATCTCATTATCAGCCTTGCCATTGACATTATAGCCTCCTGTTTACATCACAAAACCACCTCTGACAAAGCCTCATTGTGACATCACAGCCTTAATATTACATCATAGCATCACCAGTGACATCACTGCCTCACTGTGATATCAGCTGTGTCACTGACATCACAGTCTCACTGTGACCTCACAACCTCAACCGTGATATCACCATATTCTGTGACATCACAGGCTCTCAGTGTCACAAAAGCCAAACGATTACATCAAAGTCTCATGTTGGCATCACAGGCTCACCAGTGACATGCCAGCCTCATGTGACATCATATCTTCATCATTCACACCAGTGTCATTCTTATATCACAGTCTAACCACTGAAAACACATCCTCACTGTTTTTTCAAGTCATGCTCCATTGGTCTCAGCCTCACTGTAATGTCACGGCATCAGTGGTAGCAACACAGCCTCATCATGATATCACGGCCTCACCTCACTGTGACATGACAGCCTCACTGTGACATGACAGCCTCACAGTGATATCACAGCCATACCATGCCATCAAAGCATCACTGTGACATGAAAGCCTCACTGTGACATGACAGCCTCACAGTGACATCACAACCTCACAGTGACATCACAGCCATACCATGCCTTCAAAGCATCACTATGACATAAAGCTCACCTCTGATATCATAGCCTTACAATGATATCACTGCCTCATTGTGACATCAGCCTCACCACTAACTTCACAGCCTCACAGTGCCTTGAAAACCTCTCCAGTGACATCACAGCATCACTGTGTCATCAGAGCCTCACACTGACATCATAGCCACACTGTGACATCACAGCCTCATGGTGATGTCTCAGCCTCATCACTGACATCAACCTCACTTCTGACATCATAGCCTAACCACTGAAATCTCAGCCAAACTTTGACATCATAGTCTATCACCACTGATATCGCAGCCTCACTGTGATATCACAACCTCATGGTAACATCACAGCCTCACCACTGATGTCCTAAACTCACTGTAAAATCAAAGCATCACCCCTGATGTCATATCCCCACTGACATCTCATATACATTAGCCTTGCCACTGATATCATACTCTCACTGTTACCTCACAGCCTCCACCATGACATCACCAACACCCTGTGAAATCACAGGCTCATTGTGGAATCACAGCCTCACCAATGACATGCCAGCCACACTGTGAAATCGTACTCTCATCACTCACATCAGCTTCATTCTGATATCAAAGCCTAACCACTGGAATCACATCCTCATTGTAATGCATAGTCTTGCTCCTGTGACATCACAGACTTACTGTAATATCATGGCATCACTGGTGACAACACAGCCTCACTGTGACATCACAGCCTCACCTCTGAGATTATTACCTCACTGTGACATCACAGCCTCAATAAAACATCACAGGCTCACTTCTGAAATCACTGCCCAACTGTGACATCACAGCATTGACTCTGATGTTATAGCCTCACTGTTTCATCACAGCCTCACTATGACATCACAGGCTCACCTCTGAAATAATCATCTCAATTGGACATCACTCCCTCATCACTGACATCCTACCTAGCCTCACTATGGCACCACAGCTTCACCACTGACCTCACGGACTCACTGAAACATCACAGCCTGACTTTGACATCACAACTTCCCCATTGACATCACAACCTCACAGTGACATCATAGCCATACCGTGCCATGAAAGCATCACTGTGACATAAAGCTTCACTTCTGATATCATAGGCTCACTGTGACATTGCAGACTCAGTTTGACACAATAAACTCACTGTGACATTACAGCCTAACCAGTGACAATATAGCCTCTCCAATGACATAGTCTCCCTGTGAAAGCACTGTCACTACTGACATCACAACCTCACTGTGACATCACAACCTCACTGTGACATCACAGCCACACTGTGCCAGCATAGCCTCACTGACATCACAGCCTCACTACTGATAGGAAAGGCTCACCATGATGCTACAGCTACACTGGTGACATCACAGCCTTATGGTAACATCATAACATCACTGTGGCATCACAGGCTCACTAGTTATATCACATCATCAATTCCACATCTAAGCCTCATTCCTCACATCCCTCTCACTTCTGAAATCACAGCCTTACATCTGAACTCACACCTGCATTGTGACATCACAGGCTCACTGTGACATTACAGGCTCATGTGACATCAAAGCCTCACTGTGACATCACAGCTATACTGTGACACCACAGCCTTACCACTGGTATCCTACCTAGCCTTACTATGACACCTTAGATTCACCACAGGCATTCCAGCCTCACCAGGGATATACCTCACTGTGACATCATACCCTGATCACTAACATCAGCCTCATTCTTACATCACGCTCTAACCACTGAAATCACATCCTCACTCTGAGGTTATAGTCTCGCTCCACTGACATCACAGCCTCACAGTGACATCACAGCCTCACCTCTGAGGTTATAGTCTCACTGTGACATAACAGTCTCACTAAGATATCACAGGCTCACCTCTGAAATCATTGCCCAACTGTGAGATCACAGCATCGACTCTGAGCTTATAACTTCACTGTTTCATCACAACCTTACTATGACATGGCTAACATCTGAAATCATAGCCTCAATGCAACATCACACCCTCATCACTGACCTCTAACTTAGCCTCATTATGACACCACAGGCTCACCACTGACCTCACAGGCTCACTGAAACATCACAACCTCACTGTGACATCACCACTTTCCCAGTTACACCACAAACTTACAATGATATTACAGCCTCATTGTAACATCAAAGTCTTACGTTGCCATCAAAGCATCACTGTGGCATAAGGCTTCACTCTGACATCATAGTCTTACTGATATATCATGGCATCACTGGTGAAAACACAGCTACACTGTGACATCACAGCCTCACCACTGTGTTTACAGCATCACTGTGACATGATGGTGTCTTTCTTACATCAGAGGCTCACCTCTGAAATCATTGCCCAAATGTGACATCATAGCAACAATTCAGATGATATAGCATCACTGTTTCATCACAGCCTCACTATGACATCACAGGCTTACCTCTGAAATCAAAGCCTCAATACAACATTACACCCTCATCACTGACATCCTACCTTGCCTCACTATGACCCGACAGCCTCACCACTGAGCTCACAGGCTCATGGAAACATCACAGCCTTCCCATGACAGCACAATGTCACTATTGATATCACAATCTTACTGTGACATCACACATCTGCAGGGACATCACAACCTTAAAGTGACATCACAGCCATACTGTGCCATCAAAGCATCATTGTGAAAAAAAGCTTCACCTCTGATATCATAGGCTCACTGAGACATCACAGCCTCTGACACAATAAACTCACTGTGACATTAGAGCCTCACCAGTGAAAATACAGCCTTACCAATGACATAGTCTCCCTGTGAAAGGACAGTCACTATTGACATCACAACCTCACCATGATATCATAAGTTCACTGTGACATCACAGCCACACAGTGCCAGGACAGCCTCACTGTGATATAACAGCCTCACCACTGATGGCACAGACTCACCATGATATTACAGCTTCCACAAATATACCACAGTCTCATGGTGACAACATAAACTCACTGTGGCATCACAGCCTCACCTGTGACATCACAGACTCACTGTAACATAACAAGCTAACCACTGAAATCATAGCATCAGTGACACCACGGACATCCTGCCTAGCCTCGCTATGACATCACAGCTCATTACTGACATCTCAGGCTCACAGTCACATGACAGCCTCATCAGTGACAACACAGCCTCGCTCTGGCATCACAGCCTCACCAGTAACATTCCAGTCTTACTGTGACATCTCAGCCTCATCACTGACATTAGCCTCTCTTCTGACATCACAGCCTAACCACTGACCTCACAGCCTAACACTGACATCACAGCTAGACTGTGACATAAGAGCATCACCACTGGTATCCTACCTACCCTTGCCATGACACCACAGCTAGCAGAACCTCACAGTGATGTGACGGCCTCAGCACTGACATCATAGTCTTTGACATCATAAACACTTAACCATACCATCACATGTTACATCACAGCCTCATTATGACATCAATCTTCCCACAGATATGGCAGCCTCACAGTGACCTCAAAGCCTTACTGTGACCTCACAATTTAACCTGTTACATCATAGACTCATCTGTTACATCATAGCCTCATGGTGAAATCAGCCTTGCCACTGGCATCATATCTTCCACGGTGACCTCACAGCCTCACTGTGACATCACCACCTCTCTGTGATGTCATAGCCTCATAGTGATATCACAGCTTCATAGTGATATCACAGGCTCACTGTGGAATTATTGCCTCATTTCTGACATCACAGCCTCACTGTGACATAACAGGCTAACCTCTATAATCATAGCATCAGTGACACCACGGACATCCTGCCTAGCTTCACTATGACACCACGGCTTCACCACTGACATCTCAGGCTCTCAGTCACATGACAGCCACAACAGTGCCACCAAAGCTCCTCTGTGGAATCTCAGCCTCACCAGTAACATCTGAGCCTCATTGTAACATCTCAGCCTCATCACTGACATAAGCCTTACTTCTGACATCACAGCCTAACCACTGAAATCACAGCCGAACTCTGACATTGTAGTCTATCACCACTGGTATCTCAGCCTCACTGTAATATCACAAACTCATGGTAACATCACTGCCTCACAGTGCCATCACAGCCTCTCCTCTGACATCACAGCCTCAGTGTGCCTGCACAGCCTCACCACTGATGAAATCACTGTGAAATCAAAGCATCACCCCTGATGTCACAGTCTCACTGGCATCTCATAGAATCAGCCCTGACATCAGAGCCTCACTGCTACATCACAGCCTCACAGGGACTTTACAGCCTGCCCACTGACACCACAGGCTCACATTTTATATCATACATTCATTGTGACATCAGTCTTGCCACTGACATCACAGCCTCACTGTGACATCACAGTTTCCAGAGTGATATCATCTCATGGTGACATGAAAGCCCACAGTGACATCCATCCTTCACAGTCATATCATAGCCTCATGGTTACATCACAGCCTCACCAGTGACAGCACAGCCTCACCTGTGACATCAGCAATGCCATAGACATTAGTCAGAGCACTGACATCACTGCCACACCATTAACAACACAGCCTTTGACATCACAGCCTCATGGTGACAGCATAAACTCACTGTGGCATCACAGCCTCACCTATGACATCACAGCCTCACTGTGATATAACAAGCTAACCACTGAAATCATAGCATCAGTGACACCACGGACATCCTTCCCAGCCTTGCTGTGACATCACAGCCTAATTACTGACATCTCAGGCTCATAGTCATATGACAACCTCACCAGTGACAACACAGCCTCGCTCTGGCATCACAGCCTCACCAATAACACTCCAGTCTCACTGTGACATCTCAGCCTCATCACTAACGTCAGCCTCTCTTCTGACATCACAGCTTAACCACTGACCTCACAGAGACACTGTGATATCACAGCCTCACTGTGACATCAGAGCCTAACCTGTTACATTACAACCTCACCACTTATATGAGATGCTCACAAGCTGTGATATCTGTGGAAAGATTGGTGTCACAGCCAAACACCACAGCCAGTGACTGTGTCACTGTAATATAATAAGTTCACCGCTGACATCATAACCTCACCAGTGATATCATAGACTCACTATGGCATCTTTCTCACCATGGACATTCCAGCCTTATTGCAACATCACACCTTCACTAATGACATCACAGCCTCATTTTGACATCAGCCTCACCCCTAACAGCACAGCCTCACTGTGACATCGAAACCTCTACAGTGACATCATATCACTGTGTCATCAGAGTCTTACTGTGGTGTCATAGCCATACTGTCCTCACGGCCTCATTGTGACATTACAACCTGACAGTGCCATCACAGCCTCACTGTGACACCACAAACTCACTGTGTGTGATAGTTAAGCATGGGTGTCAATTTGACACTCTTGGTATTAACTAAGATGGGCTGAGACCACCTCTGGAAAGGATCAACTGACACCACTTAATAGGATTGTACCTGCCCTAGATCCTATGAGAACCTCCAAAGCTTTCATAGGATTCTCACAGTGCTGCAACATATAAAAAGAACCCACTAAAGAGAAGAGATGCCTTATTGCAGCTGTGCTAGGAATTGCTCTTCCTTCCAGCCGCCTGTTTCTTAGACCCTCTAACCTTCCAACTCACCAAGTCATTGTTGGCTCAACTAAAGACTCTAGGAATTCTCCAGCATTCAGCCATCACCCACTTGATTACTGAACTGAATGCTACCGGCAGCCATCATTGGACTACCTCAGCTACTGGCAGGCATTGTTGGACTACCTCGGCCATACTAGAAGCTGACTCAATACATTCCCTATATTATAGTCATTGTGTCTATTCTGCATCTCTAGATAACCTAACTAATACACTGTGACATCAGCCTTGCCACTGACATAATAGCCTCATGGTGACATCACATACAAACTTCTGACATAGCCTCACTGACATCACAGCCTCAATGTGACATCACAGCATCACCACTGATGTCATAGCCTCACTGTGACATCAACCTGGCCACTGATATCACAGTCTTTCTGTGACCTCACAGCCTCCACCATGACATCACCAACTCCCTGTGACATCACGGGCTCATGATGACACCACAGCCAGACAGTTACATCAAAGCCCCACGGTGGCATCACAGCCTCACTAGTGACATGCCAGCCTCACTGTGACATCATACCCTCATCACTCAAATCAACCTCTTTCTGATACTTCAGCCTAACCACTGAAATCACATCCTCACTGTGATGTCATAGTCTTGCTCCACTGACATCACAGCCTCACTGTGGTATCACGGTATCACAGGTGACAACACTGTCTCTCTGTGACATCACAACATAACCTCTGAGGTTCTATCCTCACTGTGACATGACAGCCCCGCTATGACATCACATGCTCATTTCATTGCCAAACTGTGATATCACAGAATCAACTCTCACATTATAACCTCACTGTCTCATCACAGCCTCACTATGGCATCCAGGCTCACCTCTGAAATCATAGCCTCAATGTGAGATCACACCCTCATTACTGACATCCTACCTAGCCTCACTATGACATCATAGCCTTACTATTGACACATGACAGCCTCCCTGTGACACCACAGTGTCACTATTGACATCACAACCTCACTGTTATTTCACAATTTCCCCAGTGACATCTCAACCTCACAGTGATATCACAACCATACCATGCCATCAAAGTATCACTGTCATGTAAACATTCACCTCTGGCATCATAGCCACACCAAGACATCACTGCCTCAGTTTAGCGCAATAAACTCACTGTGACATCACAGCCACAGTGAGCTGGCACAGCTTCACTGGAACATTGCAACCTCACTACTGATATGAGATGTTCACTGCTATATTACAGCCTCACCAGTGACACCACAACCTCATGGTGACATCATAACCTCATTGTGGCATCATAGCCTCACCAGTTATATCACATTGTCAATAACATATCTCAGCCTTATCTCTCACATGAATCTCACTTCTGAAATCACAGCCTAAGCACTGACCTCACAGCTGCACTGTGACATCACAACTTCACGGTGATCTCACAGCCTAACCACTGGTATCCTACCTAGCCTTACTATGACACCACAGTCTCAATATAGATAGCTCAGGCTCACAGTGGTGTGACAGACTCAGTAGTGACATCATAGCCTTTGATACCATAAACAGTGACACCACAGCATTACATGTTACATCACTGCTTCATTGTGACATCAATCTTCCCACAAATATCACAGCCTCACAGTGACTCCATAGACTCATTGTCACCACACAGTCTAACCTGTTACATCATAGCCTCATGGTGAAATCAGCCTCGCCACTGACATCACATCTTCCACAGTGACCTCACATCCTCACTGTGACATTGCACTCTCTGTGATGTCAGTCTCATTGTGATATCACAGCTTCACAGTGATATCACAGCCTCCCTGTTTCATTATAGCCTCATTTCTGAAATCACAGCCTCACTGTGAAATCACACCCTCACCTTTGATATCACAGCCTCTCTATGATATAACAGGCTAACCTCTGAAATCATAATATCAGTGACATCACGGACACCCTGCCTAGCCTTGCTATGACACTACAGCTTTATCACTGACATCTCAGGCTCACAGTCAGATGATATCCCCATGAGTGACACCACAGCCTCACTCTGGCATCACAGCCTCATCAGAAACATCCCAGCCTCAGTGTGACATCTAAACCTCATCACTGACATCAGCTTCACTTCTGACATCACAGACTCAGTGTGATTGCACCACTGACCTCCTAAACTCACTGTGAAATCCAAGCATCAGCCGTGACATTATAGCTTCAGTGACATCTCATAGATCATCCCTGACACCAGAGCCTCAATGCGGCACCACAGTCTCACAGGAAATTCACAGCCTGCCCATTGACACCATAGACATACCTGTTACATCATAGCCTCATTGTAACATCAGTCTTGCCACTGTCATCACAACCTCACTGTGACCACAGTTTCCAGAGTGATATCACGGTGACATGACAGCCCACAATGACATAAAACTTCAGTGACATACAGACTCAGTGTGATATCATGACCTCACCAGTGACAGCACAACCTTACTTATGACATGATCATTGCCACTGACATTAGTCAGAACACTGACATCACTGCCACACCAGAGACAACCCAGCCTTTGACATCACAGCCTAAACAGGGTCACTGTCATATAATAAGATCAACTCTGATATCACAGCCTCACCAGTGACATCATAGACTCACTATGACATGTTTCTTACCACTGACATTCCAGCCTCATTGTGACATCACACCTTCACCAGTGACATCACAACCTAGCAGTGATATCAGCCTCACCACCATCACAGCCTCACAGTGCAATCCAAACCTCTCCAGTGACATCACAACATCTCTGTATCATCACAGTCTCACTGTGACATCATAGCCACACTGTCCTAACAGCCTCACTGTGAAATCACAAACTCACTGTAATATCACAACTTCCCCAGTGACATCACAATCTCAGAGTGACAATACATCCATACCGAGCAAACATTCACCTCTGACATCATAGCCTCACTGTGACATATCTAGCCTCTCACGATATGACGGCTACAGTTATATCATAGCCTCACAGTGACCTCACAGCCTCATGTGACACTTGCACACTAACCTGTTACATCATAGACTCACCTGTTACACAGCCTCATGGTGAAATCAGCCTTGCCATTGTATCACATCTTCCTCTGTGACCTCACCTCCTCACTGTGCAATCACACCTCTCTGTGATGGCACAGCCTCATAGTAATATCACAGCTTCACAGTGATATCACAGCCTTGCTTGGGCATAATTGCCTCATTTCTGACATCTCAGACTCGTGATATCATGGCATCACTGGTGACACACACAGTCTCACATGACCTCACAGCCTCTCCTCTGAGGTTATAGACTCACTGTTAAATGCAGCCTCACGATGAAATCATAGCTCACCTCTCAAATCATGAACAACTGTGACATCACAGCATCAGCTCTGACATTATAGCCTTACTGTTTCATCACAGCCTCACTATGACATCACAGGCTAACCTCTGAATCATAGCCTCAATGTGACATCACACCTTCATTACTGACATCCTTCCTAGTGTCACTATGGCACAACAGGTTCACAACTGATCTCACAGACTCACTTCAACATGACAGATTTCCTATGACACCACAGTGTCACTATTGACATCACAACCTCACTGTGACATCACAACCTACAGTAAATTATAGCCTCATTGTGACATCACAGCCATACTGTGCCATCAAAGTATCCCTGTGATATAAAGCTTCACCTCTGACATCATAGCCTTACCATGACATCTCAGCCTCAGTTTGACACAATAATCTCACTGTGACATTAGAGTCTCACCAGTGACAATACAGCCTCACCAATCACAAGGTCTCCCTGTGATAGCACAGGAACTGATGACATCACAACCTCACTGTGACATTACAGCCAATCTGTATCAGCACAGCCTCACTGTGACATCACAGTCTCATGACTGATATGACAAGCTCACCGTGATATGACTGGCTAACTGTGTTATTACAGCCTTATGTTGACATCATACCCTCACTGTGTCATAACAGCCTCACTGTGACATCATAGCCACACTGTGTCCTCATAGTAAGGCTATGAATTCTTATGTCACAGATCCTATGGTTGCACGATATGACTGTGATGTGACAATGAGGCTGTGGTGTCACTGTGAGGTTGTGAGTCACTGGGGAAGTTCTGATGTCACAGAGTTTGTGATGTCAATAGTGACACTGTGATGTCCCAGTGAGCCAGTGAGGTAAATTGTGAGGCTGTGGTGCCATAGTGAGGCTAGGAAGGATATTAATGATGAGGGTGTGATGTCACACTTAGTCTAAGATTTCAGAGGTGAGCCTGTGATGTCATAAAGAGGCTGTGATGAAAGAGTGAGGCTATAACATCAAAGTCGGTGTTGTGATATCACAGTTGGGCAATGATTTCAAAGGTGAGCCTGTGATGTCATAGTGTAGATGTTATGTTACAGTGAGGCTATTACCTCAGAGGTGAGGCTGTGATATCACGGTGAGGCTGTGATGTCAGTGGAGCAAGTCTATGACATGACAGTGAGGATGTGATTTCAGTGGTTAGGCTGTGATATCAGAATGAGGGTGATGTGAGTGATGTGAGTGATGAGAGTATGATGTCACAGTGAGGCTGGCATGTCACTGTTGAGTCTGTGATGCCACTGTGAGACTTTGATGTCACTGTGTGGCTGTGGTAACACTGTGAGACCGTGATGTAACAGAGAGTTAGTGATATAATGGTGGAGGCTGTGATATCACAGTAGTACTTTGATGTCAGTGGCAAGGCTGATGTCACAGTGAGGCTATGATGTCAGTGATAATGCTGTGATGTCACAGTGAGGCTGTGATGTCACTGTGAGGATTTTATGTTACTGTGGGCTGTCATGTCACCGTGAGGTGATAGCACTCTTGAAGATGTGATGGCACCTTCAGGCTGTGATGTCAGTGGCAAGACTGATGTCTCAATGAGGCTATGATGTAACAGGTGTCAGAGGGAGTTGATAACATCAAGGGGGAGGCTGAAAGATCACAGTTAGGCTGTGGTGTTGGTGGCAAGGCTGATGTCACAGTGAGGCTATGATGTCAGTGTTGGTTCTGTGATGTCACATTAAGGCTGTGATATCACATTGAGGCTATGTCAGTGGTGTGAATATGATGTCACCATGAGGTATTATGTCAGCAGGAAGGCATTTATCACAGTGAGTTTGTGATGTCACAGTGAGCCTGTGGTGGCACTGTCAGGTTGAAATGTCACAGTGAGATTGTGAGATCGAGGGGAAGCTGATGTCACAATGAGGCTATGATAAAACAGGTGAGCCTGTGGTGTCAATGGGCAGGTTGTGAGGTCACTGTGAGGCTGTGATGTAGCAGTGAGGCTCTGATGTCAGGGCTGCTTCTATAAGATGTCAGTGAGGTTGTGACATCAGAGATAATGTTTGGATTTTACAGTGACTTGAATGATGAGACTGTGCAGACACACTGAGGCTGTATGTCAGAGAAGAGGCTGTGAGGTCTCTGTGAGGCTGAGATACCACCATGAGGCTGTGATGTCACTGTGAGGCTGTGATGTCACACTAAGGCTGTAATGTCACAGTGAGGCTGTGATGTCAGTGCGACTGTGAGACTAGCAGTTAGGCTGTAATTTCAGAAATGAGACATGTAAGAGATGAGGTTGAGATGTCGCACTGATGATGCAATATAACTGGTGAGGCTGTGATGCCACAGTGAGGTTATGGACATCACAGCCTCATTGTGACATCACAGCCATACCATGCCATGAAATCATCACTGTGACATAAAGCTTCACCTCTGATATCATAGCCTCACTGTGACATTGCAGCCTCAGTTTGACACAACAAACTCTCTGTGACATTGGACCCACACCAGGGACAATACAACCTCACCAATGACATAGTCTGCCTGTGAAAGCACAGTCACTACTGCCATCAAAACCTCACTGTGACATCACAACCTCACTGTGACATCACAGCCACAATGTGCCAGCACAGCCTCATTGTAACATCACAGCATCACCACTGATATGATGGGCTCACATTGACATCACAGACTCTCCTCTAATATCACAGTCTCAGTGTGACTCCATGGCCTCACCATTGACATCGTAACCTCACTGGGAAATCCAAGCATTACCCATAACATCACAGTCTAACTGTGACATCTAATATAATCAGCTTGACATCACAGCCATACCATGCCTTCAAAGCATCATTGTGACCTACACCTTCACCTGATATCATAGCCTCCCTGTGACATCACAGCCTCATTTTGACACAATAAACTTACTGTGACATTAGAGCCTCACCAGTGACAATACAGCCTCACCAATGACATAGTCTCCCTGTGAAAGCACAGTCACAACTAATATCATAACCTTACTGTGACATCACAGCTACACTGTGAAAACACAGCCTCACTGTGACATCACAATTTCACTATGACATCACAGCCACACTATGCCAATACAGCCTTACGGTAACATCATAGCCTCACAGTGACATCACAGCCTCAGTTTGAGACAATAAACTCACTGTAACAATAGAGCCTCACCAATAAATTGGTGATTTCATGGAGGAGGCTATGAGGTCACAGTGAGACTGTGATGTCAGTGGCAAGGGGGATGTCACTGTGAGGCTATGATGTCAGAGGTGAAGTTGTGATGTCACATTTAGTGTGGGATGTCACTGTGAGGATGTGATGTCATTGAGGGAGTTGTGATGTCATATGGAGGTTGTGATGTCAATAGCAACACTGTGGTATAATAGGGAGGCTGTAATGTTTCAGTGAGACTTTGAGATCAGTTGTCAGGCTGTGGTGGTATCATGAGGCTAGGTAGGATGTCGGTGATGAGGGAGTGATGTTGCATTGAGGCTATGATTTCAAGGTGAGGCTGTGATGTCATAGTGAGGCTGTGATGAAACAGTGAGGCTATAACATCAGAGTCAAGGCTGTAATGTCACAGATGGGCAACGATGTCAGAGGTGAGCCTGTGATGTCATAGTGAGGCCATTATGTCAAAGTGAGGCTATAACCTCAGAGGTGAGGCTGTGATGTCAATTAGTTAGGCTGTATTGTGACCAGTGATGCCATATCACAAAGAGTCTAAGATGTCAGTGGAGCAAGACTGTAACATCACAGTGAGGATGTGATTTCAGTGGTTGGGCTGTGATATCAGAATGAGGTTGGTGAGTGGTGAGTGTGTGATATTACAGCAAGGTTGGCATGTCACTGGTGAGGTCGTTATGTTACCATGAGGTTGTGACATTTTCTGGGTAAATCCAAGGAGCTAAGTTTAAAGCTTCCTCCCCAAAATCTTCTAAGTCTTTTGGTTTTACTTTGATCCTACTAAGGTTTGACTTAGATTTCAGTGGTTAGGCTGTTTTGTCAGAATTGAGGCTGATGTCAGTGATGAAGCTGAGATGCCACAGCGAGGCTGTGGTGTCACTGTTGAGGCAGTCATGTGACTGTGAGCCTGAGACGTCAGTGATGAGGCTGTGGTGTCATAGTGGGGCTAGGCAGAATGTCCGTGGTGTCACTGATGCTATGATTTCAGAGGTTAGCCTGCTGTGTCACAATGAGGCTGTGATATCACTGTGAAGCTGTGATGTCACTGTGAGGCTGTGGCATCACAGAGAAATTGTGATGACATAGTGAGGATGTGAAGTCACTGTGGAAGATGTGATATCAGTGGCAAGGCTGATTTTACCATGAGGCTATGGTGTAACAGATGAGTCTATGATGTAAACATTTAGACTGTGAGGTCACAGTGAGGCTGTGAGGTCCCTGTGAGGCTGTGATATTGGTGGGAAAATTAATGTCATAGTGAGGCAGTGATGTAATATGTGAAGCTGTGGTGTCACTGCTTATGATGTCAAAGGCTGTGATGTCACTGCTGAGGCTGTCAAGTCACTGTAAGCCTGTGCTTTCTGTGGTGTATGATATTATCATGTGGTGTCACAGTATGGCAAGCTGGGATACCAGTTGAGATTGTGTGATTTCTCACTGTGGCTGAGATGTCACCATGAGGCTGTGATGTCATAGTGAGGCTGTGATGTCACAGAGAGGCTGAGATTTTACTGGTGAGGCTGTAATGCCATGAAATTGCTGTGGTGTCACTGTTGGGGCTGTCACATGACCATGGACCTAAGATGTCAGTGATGAGGCTGTGGTGTCATAACAAGGCTAGGCAGGATGTCTGTGGTGTCACTGATGCTATGATTTCAGAGGTTAGCCTGTTATGTAATAGCACGTCAGTAATGTCAGAGGTGAGGCTGTGATGTCACAATGAGGCTGTGATGTCAGAAATGAGACTATAATTCCACAGTGATGATATGATATCACTGTGAAGCTGTGATGTCAATATGAGTCTGTGACATCACAGAGAGGTTGTGATATCACAGTGAGGTTATGAGGTCACTGTAAAAGATGTGGTGTCAGTGGCAAATCTGATTTCACCATGAGGCTATGATGTAACAGGTGAGTATATGATGTAACAGGTTAGACTGTAAGCTCACACTGAGGCTGTGAGATCACTGCGAGGCTGTATCTGTGGGAAAATTGATGTCAGAGTGAGGTAATGATATTTCATGTGATGCTGTGGTGATACTGTTTATGATGTCAAAGGCTGTGATGTTACTGCTGAGGCTATCATATCACTGAGCCTGTGCCAACTATGTTGAGGTTGTGGTATCCTAGTAAGGCTAGGAAGGATACCAGTACTGAGTCTATAAAGTCAGCACGAGGCTGTGATGCCACAATGAGTTTATGATGTCAGCATTAGGCTGTGCTTTCACTGGTGAGGCTGGGATATCATGGTGAGCCTGTTCTATCAGTGGTGAAACTGTGATATCAGAGCGAGGCTGTGGTGGCACAGTGTGGCTGTGATGGCACAGTGAGGTTATGAAGTAACAGTGAGGTTGTGATGTTAGTAGTGACTGCTTTCACAAGGAGACTATGTCATTTGTGAGGCCATATTGTCACTGGTGAGGCTCTTATGTCATAGTGAGTTTATTGTGTCAAACTTAGGCTGTAATGTCAAAGTGAGATTATGATGACAGAGATGAAGCTTTATGTCACAGTGATGCTTTGATGGCATGGTATAGCTATGATATCACAATGAGGCTGTGATGTCACAGTGAGGCTGTGATGTCACAGTTGGGCAATGATTTCATAGGTGAGCCTGTTATATCACTGCTGAGGCTCTCATGTAACTGTGAGTCTGAGCTATCTGTGGTGAGGTGGTGGTGTCCCAGTAATGCTAGGTAGGATACCAGTGGTGAGGCTGTGATGCTACCATAAGGCTTTGATGTCACCATGTGTCTGTGGTGTCACTGTGAGCCTGTGATATCAAGGATCTGGTGATGTCAAGGTAGAGGCTGCGAGGTCACAGTAAATCTGTGATGTCAATGGCATGGCTGATGTCACATTGAGGCTGTGATGTCACAGTGAGGCTATGTCAGAGGTGTATATGTGATGTCACCATGAGGCTGTTATGTCAGTGGCAAGGCTGAGGTCACAGTGATTGTGTGATGTCACAGTGAGGCTGTTATGTCACTGTCAGGTTGTAATGTCACAGTGAGTCTGTGAGGACCCAGGGTGGCTATGAAGTCACAGTGAGGCTCTGATGACAGAGTGATATCATGATGTCACTGGAGAGGTTTTGATGGCACAGTGAGGCTGTGATGTTAGTGGTGAGGCTGATGTCACAATGAGGCTGTGATGTCAGTGGTGAAGTTGTGATGTCACAATAAGGCTGAATGTCAGTGGTGATTAAAATGTCACCAGTGAAAGCATTGGTGTCATTGGTGAGGTTATGATGTCAGAGGTGAACATATTACATGACAGTGGCATTGGTGAGGCTGTGATGTCAAAGGCTCTGTTGTCCCTGGTGTGACAGTGATGTCAATGTTCTCACTAATGTCAGTGGTGATGCTGCCGTCACAGGTAAGGCTGTGCTGTCCCTGTTGAAGCAGTGATGTCACACTGAGGCTGTGATGTCACAGTGAAGTTTGTATGTCGCTGTGTGCTCTCATGTCACCCTGAGGTGTTATCAGTCTGGAAGTTGTGATGTCACAGTGAGACTGTGATGTCACTGGTAAGACTGATGTCACAGTGAGGCTACGATGTAACAGTTGAGCCTGTGGTGTCAGTGGGCAGGTTGTGAGGTCACTTTGATGCTGTGATGTCACAGGGAGGCTCTATTGTCAGGGCTGATTCTATGCGATGTCAGTAAGGCTGTGACATCAGGAGTAATGCTTGGATTTCACAGTGAATTGAGGACATCAGTGGTGTGGCTGTGCAGTCACACTGCGGCTGTGATTTCAGTGGAGAGTCTGTGATGTCTCTCTCTGAGGTGTTTATATTACTGTGAGATTGTGACATTTTCTGGGGAAATCCAAGGAACTAAGATTAGAGCTTCCTCCCAAAAATCTTCCAAGTCCTTTGGTTTCACTATGATCCTACTTAAGTTCAGCTTAGATTTCAGTGGTTAGGCTGTTTTGTCAGAATTGAGGCTGATGTCAGTGATGAGAATGAGATGCCACAGCTAGGCTGTGGTGTCACTGTTGAGGCTGTCATGTGACCGTGAGCCTGAGATGTCAGTGATGAGGCTGTGGTGTCACAGTGAGGCTAGGCAGAATGTCTGTGGTGTCACTGATGCTATCTATGATTTCAGAGGTTAGCTTGTTATGTCACAGTGAGTCAGTAATGTCAGAGGCGAGGCTATGATGTTAGAAATGAGGCTATAGTTCTACAGTGATGATATGATATCACTGTGAAGGTGTGATGTCAATATGAGTCTATGACATTACAGAGAGGTTGTGATACCACAGTGAGGCTATGATGTCACTGTAAAAGATGTGATGTCAGTGGCAAATCTGATTTCACCATGAGGCAATGATATAACAGGTGAGTCTATGATGTATCAGGTTAGACTGTGAGGTCACAGAGAGGATGTGAGGTCACTGTGAGGGTGTGATATCTGTGGGAAAATTGATGTCAGAGTGAGGCAATGATATTTCATGTGATGCTGTGGTGTCACTGTTTATGAAGTCAAAAGCTGTGATATCACTGTTGAGGCTGTCACATCACTGTGAGCCTGTGCTAACTGTGGTGAAATTGGTGTCCTAGTAAGGTTAGATAGGATACCAGTACTGAGGCTGTGATGTCACTATGAGGCTGTGATGCCACAGTGAGATTATGTTGTCATAATTAGGCTATGGTTTCACTGTTGAGGCTGTGATATCATGGTGAGCCTGTCCTATCAGTGGTGAAACTGTGATATCACAGTGAGGCTATGCTGGCACAGTGTGGTTGTGATGTCACAGTGAGGTTGTAATGTCAGTAGTGACTGTGCTTTTACAGGGAGACTATGTCATTGATGAGCCCATATTGTCTCTGGTGTGGCTCTTATGTCACAGTGCATTTATTGTGTCAAACTTAGGCTGTGTCACAGTGAGGCTATGATGGCAGAGGTGAAGCTTTGTATCACAGTGATGCTTTGATGGCACAGTATAGCTGTGATGTCACAATGAGACTGTGATGTTATAGTGAAGCTGTGATGTCACAGTTGGGCAATGATTCATAAGTGAGCCTGTATGTCACTGCTGAGGATGTCATGTCACTGCAAGCCTGTGCTATCTGTGGTGAGGCTCTGGTGTCCCAGTAAGGCTAAGTAGGATACCAGTGGTGAGGCTGTGATGCCACTATGAGGCTTTGATGTCACCATGTGTCTGTGGTGTTACCGTGAGCCTGTGATGTCACAAGGATTTAGAGATGTCAAGATAGAGTCTGTGAGGTCATAGTGAGACTGTGATGTCAATGGCAAGGCTGCTGTCACAGTGAGGCTATGATGTCACTGGTGATGCTGTGATGTCACATTGAGGCTGTGATGTCACAATGAGGCTATGTCAGAGGTGTGTATGTGATGCCACCATGAGGATGTTATGTCAGTGGCAAGCTAATGTCACAGTGATTGTGTGATGTCACAGTGAGGATGTTATGTCACAATCAGGTTGTAATGTCTCAGTGTGGCTGTGAGGACACAGTGTGGCTATAAAATCACAGTGAGGCTTTGATGACACAGTGATATCGTGATGTCACTGGAAAGGTTTTGATGGCACAGTAAGGCTGTGATGTTAGTGGTGAGGCTGATGTCACAATGAGGCTGTGATGTCAGTGGTGAAGGTGTGATGTCACAATAAGCCTGGAGTGTCAGTAGTGATTAAGATATTTCACTGAAGCTGTGATGTCATTGGAGAGGCTGTGGTGTTAACATGAGGTTGTGATATCACAGTGAAGCTGTGATATCAGTGGTAAAAGACTATGACATCACAGTTTGGCTGGGATTTCAGTGGGTAGACTGTGATATCAGAAGTTAGGCTGATATCAGTGATGAGGCTGAGATGTCACAGTAAGGCTGGATATTACTCGTGAGGCTCTGATGTCACAGTGTGGCTGTGGGGGTCACTGTTGAGGCTGTCATGTGACCATGATTCTGAGATGTCAGTGATGAGGCTGTGGTGTCATAGCAAGGCTAGTCAGGATGTCTGTGGTGTCACTGATGCTATGATTTCAGAGGTTAGTGCTGCATTCTTATCCAACCATCATATTTGGACAAGGTCCAGCATGATAGAATTTTGTTTCAAGGAAACAATTAATGGATAAAGGACATAACATTATTTGATATAAATAAGAGAAATAAATAAAATATGGGCATTGTCAGGCCTTAGTGTTACTGCCTGCCTTAGTGTTAATGTCTGGTTCTGGCCTAAAGCCTGCTGGCTGGGGAGTGAAACATTAACATCTAAATGGGCAATTGTTAGGTCCTAGGTGCTCTCCCTTTGTAAATTTAATTTTTCCCCTGGCAGGAGGATTCCTCCTGCTGGAATTCCTCTGGAACTGAGTCTGTCTCTTGTATGTTCTTAGATCTTTTTGTTGTTGTTGTTGTTTTTCTCATGACTAGCTACATTACAGTCCCTCTCCCACACATTTGATGTTAATACATTAACCAGGGAAAATCTACTTTGAAAGATTCATTGTCCCTTTGCTTTTAGCAACTGAGTATCATGCCTGCTTTAACTCTACCTTGAGACATCATGTCTGTTCCAACACAGAAAATATATGTCACCTCTGCTATTCCTTTGTTACACAGAATGAATATGTTTTTCATAATCCTGTAAAGAATTTGGTCCTGGTTTTCTTTAATGTTTTCCTTATGAGCATGGTGACACATCCCGTGGCCTTGACTCCGGATTTTCTAAAGTGTATAAACTGCTAAAAATTTCCATAAAGAGTTCAGATTCACTCAGCCCAGAGATCTGTCTGTCTGTCCTCTGTTCACCAGAGCCTTGTCCACTTTGTGGAGTGGAGCCCTGGATTTGAGGTTGCATCTTGGACTGCAACATTATCTGGCACCCAAACCTTGGACACTCGACTAGGTTAAGTCTTTCCTTTTCTCTTGTTTCCTCTTTAAGTGTTTCAGGTAATGATAGAATCCTGTAAGGGTACAGAAGACCCCTCAGACCAAGTGGAGCTGAGTTTAGCAGACGGGTAAGGATAGGATTCCGTCAGGGTACAGAAGACCCCTCGGACGAAAGTGGAGCCGAGTTAAGAAGATGGGTAAGTAACATGGGCCATACTGAGTCTAAAGAAATAAAACTCTTTATTGGCATAACTAAGCCAATGATAAATTCATAAGATGTTCATGTCTCTTCTAAGCAGTTGTCATAGTTAAGTGCAGGTGTCAACTTGCTGTTGGTGGTTTGAGCTCTCGGCATAGTTGTAGAGATTTGATAGTTGAGTTAAGCCCAGAGCAAACCTGAAGGAGATTGTATAGCTGATGGAGAAGACCCAGCCCATGGTGGGTGGGGTAAGGCCCTGGATAAATCACAGAGAGCTTGTTGAGAGAGTTGGCATCCTTCTGTTCACTGGGACAGACATGCTGGTCTGGCAAATTAAGATTGTCCATCTCTCAGCTGTTATGTGGTGATGGTGGCCATTTCTCTTGGCACTGGTGTTACTGCATGCTCTTCCTTCAAGCTGGACTGAGAACTGTAACCAGGGATTGTAAGAGAATAAATCCTTGTTCCCTTAAGCCGTTTGATGGTCATTTATCAGCAAGCATGCAGGCAAACAATTAAGAAAACTTTTTCATTTTGCACAAGAAGGAACCTTGGATCTAGAAACTTGGAAAAAGATAGGAAAAGAAATAAAAAACTATTATCATGTTCATGGAACAGAAAAGGTCCCAACTGTTACATTTTCTTTATGAAGTTTATTGATAGATTCATTAGGTTTTAATCAAGAAACAGTAAGCATAGCACAGGAAACTAAGAGAAGACTCTGACTTCAAAGGAAAATAAAGATAAAATTATGAAGGTTTAATTAAGCCTCAACATTAAGCAAGTTTAGAAGACGAAGTGGATGATGATGTCCTGTCTCCCTCTGAGGTGACTGGTTTAGGGAAAGAAGCAGACAGTGATGTCCTGTCTCCCTCTGAGGAGACTGATTTAGAGGAAGAAGCAGCACCTCACTATAATGAGGATGATGGGGTATTTCTAAAGGCTTCAATGCCATTTCCCCTTGAGAGTCCTAGGGTGTCTCCCAGAGAGGTAGGCTTTCTTGGAGCAGTACAACAGGCTATAAGAATGGAAAGTGAAGATCCCACATGGGAGCCAAATGTAGAAGCTGCGGAAATAGTAATAAAGCAATGGCCTTTACAATATTCCATTGTAAAGCTTGCCATAGAATATGTTGCACTCTTGAGTTGACTCCTCTCAGGGTATACAGCTCTCCTTGGCAGGTGTCCCACATTGTCTCTGGCATGTTTAACATCTTTACTTCTCAATGGCTGTCATGATTTGAAATGTGTCCCTCACAGTCTCATGTGTTTGGCAAGGTCATGGCACCTTGATAGGTGGAGTTTTGCTGGAGGAAGGCAGTCACAAAGGGTGGGCCTTGAGGTGGATTAGCCCCATCCTACCTCTAGGAGAAGTCTCAGCTTCCAAGATGTCTGCAGTGGCTTAACTTCCTCCAGCTTTGGCCAGCCAGCCATGCGGCCTTTGCCATGAAAACTGCCTCCTCTCTGGAACCATAAGCTGAATAAACCTCCCTTTCTCCCTTAAGTTGATTGACTTTGAGTGTTTGCTCACAGCAATAGTTAAGAGTAACTGTTACAATGGCAAACCAGGCTTTAACTCCACAGCACAAATTGCCTTTCTTGGGCCTCTAAACTGCAGACTTTCTGCCACATGCTTCCTGGCTTCCATCATTTTTTGAAATCTTGGAGGACTCCACCATCTCCTCCCTCTTTTTTTTTTTTAAATTCATCATCTTACACTGCTTTTTCTTTATTATTATTATTATTATTATTATTTATTCAACTGTGTGCATATGCGTGTGTATGTGTGCGTGCGCGTGTCTGTGTGTGTGTGTCTGTGTGTGTGCGTGCGTGTGTGTAGAACCACGGACGAATTCGTGAACCACCATGGATGCCTCCACCTCCTTCTGACCTGGGATTCACAGGCTCCGCCCTACCAGGACCAGAAGCGCAGGCCGCCCCCGCTTCCGCCTGGCGTCTATACGTGGGATCTGGGATCCGAACTCAGGACCTTCCGCCTGCAAGGCAGAGGCTTAAACCCTGAGCCACCTCTCCAGCCCTATCTCCTCCCTCTTGTATCCTTGATGCCTCTAAAACCAGAACCACATGGATGACTTTACCAAGACTGGCCACCTTGAATCATAGCTGATTCTGCTTCTCTATGCTGACCATGGGGAAAAGCTCTTCCACACCTGGACAGTTGTTTTATAGAACTGGATCCTTGTTTTGGAACTCCACCCTTCAGCTCATTTCTTCTAAAAGTATTTGCATTCTTATTGGTGGGAGCCTTCCCTAAGGACCTTGCCCTCAACCTAGGGCCTCTCCTATTATTAAAATTGGAGCAGACTTTGATTTACAAGTGGAACTAATCTCTTTGACAGCCATTTTGTTCTCTGCTTCTTCCTGATTCAACTCTTTAAGTATAGCATTGTAGTTTTCATCATCAGATCTTACAGTTTTTACTTACTCCTGATTCTTTGCTTTTTCATAACTCCGAAGACAACTAAAAAGTAGCTATATCACATTGTCAAGACTACATTGCTTTGAAATTTCCTCCACCAAGCACTCCAGCTTAACTTCAGGCAAGCTTTTAGGACAAGGGCAAAATTTCAGTAAACTCTCAGCCAACACACGGCTCCATGTGTCACTCGTCCAGTTGCAAACATAGTCTTTTTTCCCCTCTGGACCATCACAAGTTGGGCTTCCACTGCCTGCATCTCCCACAGCATTGCTCTCCCTTGAGCTCTCACAAGAAAGGCCCATTTGGCCCCGTCACCAAGATACAAAGACTTTCCCAGTACAAAGTCCCAAAGTTCTCCATTTTTCTCCCAACAAATAGTTCCAAAGGCACACTAGCCACATCACAGCATTGGCCATACTGATGGGTACCAACTTCTCTCAGCTTCACAAACATCTTCATGGGGTGGTACCAGCTGTTCTTAATCTCACAGCAATACCCCACTCCTGGTACCAATTTCTGTAACAGTTACTCTTAACTGTTGCTGTGAAAGAGCACCCAAAGTCAATTAACTTAAGGGAGAAAGGAAGATTTATTCAGCTTATAGTTCCAGAGGGAAAGTACAGTCTCTGAAAGCAGAGGCATCATGGCTGGCTGGCCAAAGCTGTAGGAGGCTAAGTCTCCACAGACATCTTGGAAGCTGAGAGCTGCAGACTGCTTTCAGCAAAAGTAAACTTTCTCCTGGAGGTAGGGTGGGACTAATCCACTTCAAGACCCACCCCTGAGACCCTTCCTCCAGCAAGGCTCCATCACTCAAGGTGCCATAACCTTGCTAAAAACATGAGACTGTGGGAGACACATTTCAAATCATGGCAGGCCTGCTCCTTAAGTACCATCTTTATTGCTTATCAATCCACTGCACACAAGGTTCAACAAACATGGAGGGAAGGTCCACACACAGGTCATCTACCAATGTTTCAAACAGATTAGCACACTACATGTCACTGCCCTGGTGGGCACGCAGGCAAATCCTGTCATTCACATTTTTATGTACTCATAGCACACTGGCTTGGCTCACAGGCCCTTGCTTCAATACTTCAATTTAAGCACTCCGAACTTGGGCTCACAGGCCCTGTATTTATTTATTTACTTTTCACACTTATATTTCATCTTTATCTTGTTCTACACACTCCCCCGCACATTTGATGTTTATATATAAGCCAGGGAAAATCTACTTTGAAACATTCATTGTCCCTTTGCTTTTAGTAACTGAGTATCATGCCTGCTTAAACTCTACCCGGAGACATCATGTTTGTTCCAACACAGAAAATATGTCACCTCTGCTTTTCCTTTGTTACCAGGAATGAATACGCTTTACATAATCCTGTAAAGAATTTGGTTCTGGTTTTCCCTATGGGCGTGGTGACACATCCCCTGGCCTGTACTTTGGATTTTCTAAAGTATATAAACTCTGCTAAAAATTTCCATAAAGAGTTCAGATTCACTCAGCCCAGAGATCTGTCATTCTGTCCTCCATTCGCTAAAGCCTTGCCCCACCTTGTGGTGGGGAGCCTTGGATTTGAGGTTGAAGCTTGGACTGCAACAGGCTAGCCTGTTATGTTACAGTGAGGGTGTGAGGTCAGGGGTGATGCTTAGATTGCACAGTGAGGTTAGGACACCAGCGGTGAGGCTGTGTAGTCATACTGAGGCTGTGATGTCAGATGAGAGGCTGTGATGTCACTATGAGGTGGTGTTACCGTGAGGTTGTGATATCACAGTGAGGCTGTGATATCAGTGGTGATAGACTATGACATCACAGTTTGGCTGAGATTTCAGTGATTGGGCTGTGATGTCAGAAGTGAGTCTGATGTTGAGAAACTTGAAAGACAAGAAAGAAAAACTCCTGTAAACAAGTTGACGCTGAGAGCATAGTATCCTGGGAAAACCCAGGCCCAATTAAGAGACAAAGGAGGGAGACTTGCAAAAACAATGCTGTTAAAAATAAAACAGATACTGGGGGTCTTTGATAAGGGGTTGAGAAAGGCCTGCACAAACAAGACCTTAAGGCTCCAGATGTCCAGGTGACTAGATAAGTAACTGATTAAGAGATTTATGGTTACTGTGTCAAGGCTGGTGGTGAATGATAAAATTCTCAAGGTTTCCAGTTTCCTCCTTAATAAAAACGTAACTTGTGGCCAATCCACTTAAGCCCTGTAGAAGAAGCCCTGAGACCCATTTCAAATTGTATAAACCCCAGAAAAACACAGGTTGGGACTCCACTTTGCCTACTGTGAGCCCTTGCTTGAACTCATAATGTTATTATGTTATTATATCACACTGTTTTTGTTATTACATTGGTGGTCGACTTCAGTGGGTTTCTTTGGGATTTTTAAACTTTGGGAATAACAATGTCAGTGATGAGACTAAAATGTCAAAGTGAGGCTGGGATGTTAATGCTGAGGCTCTGATGCCACAGCATGGCTATGGTGTCACTGTTGAGACAGCCCAGTTCCACACGGCCCATCACCCTTCAGGTACAAGGCAAATCTGAGCCCTGTGGAGAAGAAGCTGAGCTGGCTGTGATCACACAAGACCTTCTTTAACACTGTCCCCACTGGGCAACGTGGACTTCTATGAATATGAGTGTGCAGATCCACGGCCCCTGTGAGTGCCCTTGGAGATGTGGACCCTCACTTGGTGATTGCTCCAGGGACCTGCACCTGTGACCATCCAGGGCTGTGTAGGGACTGTGCAGCAGGCCTGTTCTGTGCCTGAGCTCAGTTGGCTGAGGGCTCCAGGCTGTGTGAAGTGCAGGGCCAAGTGTTTGTATGCAATGGTGACAAATTTTTATTTATTCAATGTGGATGTTTTTCCAGTACCTTCCTTGATGGTTCCCAGAGCCTTAGCCAGGCTCAGAACCACCCTATCCTCCAAGGTTCTCACCCCAGCCATACATTGAGCATGAACCCTGTAATCCAAAGGACACGCACAAATACAAATCACTTCTGGGCTTGTCACCTTTGCCTGGGGCATACTGCTCCCCAGAAAGTTTTGGGGAGTCCCTGGTGGCCTGTGAAGAGCATTGTGTTCTCCATGGAGGAGGGAGTATTCCATGACCTATGAATTGGCTTGGGACTCCAATCCCTGACGTTGATTCTCCCCACATGACAGGCTGAGGCCTCCCCATGGGTCTGAACTGCAGAGATTTCCTGTGTCACGTGACCACAGAGTGGGCCTGCCACATTTGTATCTCTGAATAAAGAATCTAAGGCCCTGTTCTGCCTGGGTCACAGCCTCCTGAGCACACACGAAGCTGCTATGTGGTGTAAGTTGCCATCTGGCGTCAGAAACAGTGGCCACGCTTGGGCTATCTCATGGCTCCCACCCCCCTGCCAACACAGCCATGGAGGACTGTGCTCCTGAGTGTGCTGCGGGTGAAGCTTCCAGCTGACATCAGGTACTGAGAAAAGGGTGCTTCTGCTAATAGTCAGGTACTGAGAGCAGGGTGTTTCTGCTAACAGGTACTGGGAGCAGGGTGCTTCCAGCTGACAAATACTGAGAGCATGTTGCTTCCAACCAACAGGTACTAAGCACTGGGTGCTTCCAGGTGACACACAGGCACTGGGAGCAAGGTACTTCCAGCCAACACAGATACCGAGTACAGGGTGCGATGGACACTGGAAAGACACACCCACAGCAGCTGAGTGCTCACAACACTGCCCCGTACAGCATGAGGCAAGGCAGACAGGGAGGTGGAGTCTGCCCCAGAGATGGTGAGTGGTGTCCCGCCATACAGGCCTAGGCTTGCCCAGGGACCTAGATGTGTCCTTGGGGTGCATGTACCCCAGGCCAGTTCCCCCAGTCCTAGCATGCACATGTTGTAGATGCAATTGGGTGTGGGGCGGGTGTCTACAGTAGGGTGTCTGATGGCATCATATAGGGTTGATGTTCCTCAGTAGGGTATCTGATGGCAACCAAGGGAGTCAGGGACCCTAGGCAGAGTAGAACAGAGTTGGCCCTCAGGTGCCCCACCATGATGCCAAGGAGACCCTGTAACCCAGCATGAGCTATTCCTGCATGTGATGGTTTTAGCTCCACATGGGGAGGCCTGCTATTCCTTGAGACTGGCACTAGGCACAACTCCTGCTGCCACAATGCAACACTCATGCACGAGATGTACACAGACACAAATATAGAGACATGCACACACATATACAGGTCTTTCTGCTGTGCTGATTGTGCACGTGTTGCACTGTGGACATACCAGCCGTATAATCCTAGGAGCTCCTGTCCCCTGACCCTTCACCCAAGACAGCCCGCCTTAGACCAGGGGATGTCCTCCTTGCCTGGGACCCTTGGAACCCCAACATGCAGTGGCACCAGGGACGAGACATGGTGGGCCCAAGGGTAGGGTGTTCTGAGAGATGCTGGGCATGCAGATCTCTGTGGGGATGCTGGTGTGATATCACATCTAATAGCTCCATGTCAGCTGTGATGCACGCAGGGCAGGCTGTGCCCCGTGTCCTCCCCACATCTGGAAGATATATAGTTACGGGGGCGATGTCATGGACACGGGATTCTTCCGTGCCCCTGGGCTCAACCTTAGGACAAGGACATGGTGTGCTCACCTGACTTTCCATGCAGCACGGATCACATTCTGTCTTCCAACACTTAGAGATGGGGTTGTGCCCATTGCCTCTCACCCTAAATCTGCATCTCTGCATTTGACTTGGGAGTTTAGGAGCGACCTGGAAGTCAGTCACAATGTGGGGACAGGACAGTGTGGGAACCAGTGTCCTTCTAGGACAAGGGTGAGTCACAGTACACAGAGTGAGACCCATGTCTCAGAGGGGTCCAGACATATCCCTGCCTCCCTCTGGGGCCAGCGGATATCATAGCCCCCCAAGGTCACACTCACTGCAAGCTCTTCTCTCTCAGCTGTGAGGGTTGCAAGTTCAAGGTGCCTGCTCTGCATACAAGAACTTCCTGTGAGTAAGGGTGGGTGTTGTGTGCATCTGCCCAGAACTACATAGGTTCCCCGGGATGACGCTGAACTCTAGGCCTCCTCAGGTTTGGGTGCCTGGGCTTACGGGGAGTTTGCATGGAAGCCAGGACTCTGGCCTGCCCAGTATGCATTCTATCAACTGAAACCCAAGCTGTGTGTCATGGAAGGAGACTGTCAAGTAGACTCAGAGTGCATTACCATTATGAAGGTACACAGCATGAGCCTCGGGCAGCCCCAGGATCATGCATACTGAGACATCCACCAAGGACCTTGGCATTGAGGGCTCCTCACATGCTGCAGGTAGGGGTCTGGCTCTCCCCCACAAGACACTGCAGGTGGGTGTGCTCCAGTCTGCAAGTCAGACACCATCTTTAGACTCACCTCGGCTTGTCACCCCAGGTCCTGCCAAATTGGGGATTCTGTGCTGTGTGTGCCCCAGGGTATGGGCACCCTCTCTGGACTCCATGTAGCAAAAACACACATTCCTCTAAAGCCATGAGGAGCAGACCCATTGCTACTGTTGACACACGGTAGCACTAAAGTGTATGTGTGTAGGTCTACCCTGGGGGAGCCTGCACCTTCTCTTCCAGTCAGAGGGTCTGTGGGACAATCCCAGGTGTGACAAGAAAGCGATGACCCGTGACCCCCACACAGTGGCTTCCTCGTGGGGACAGGTGAAGGCTGAATGAAAGATGAAGCTCACGGTTACTTGCTTACTTAGTCTCAGACCCTGCCCTGGCCAGGACACTCCTCCCAGGGCAGAGGCAGCTGGTGGCCTGAGGACAGAGATTGGCAATGGGTGGAGGACCCCCCTGTCCCCCAGCACTAGGGGAGTTGTGTGTGCTCACAGCTGAGCAGGGGATATCCCAGGCCTACACGGCACAGAGTAGGGTACAGAATGCTGGATCACCTGCAGGTTGATGAAGGCAACACATACATGCATGCACATACACACACATACCAGTCCTCTGTGAAGTGTCTTCCAATCACACCTGGGTAATTCTTCCACTGCTTGCGGCTGCATGATTATAATGCTACAGCCAGGGTCTTTTCGATTACTTTCTAATTCTTTGATATCATGCGAGTACAGGAAGTGGTTTCCAGCTCATATTGACTTGGGCTGACACCTGCAAGCAGCTTGAGCTGTCTCCTCCCTAAAGTGCACACCCTGTCTTTCTGGGGTGCCTGGCCCACCAATATTTCCAGGGTGCAGGCCATGCCTGGATTCTGAGGCTTCTAGGGACAACCCCAGGATGAGGCGTCTAAAAACTTTTGCTGCAAGAAATTAAGACAATAACAGTGAGAAAAAATGGCATGTGCAGGCCCAAGAAGGGGAGGCTTATGAAGCCGCGCCCTTCCTTGGAGCACCCCAGGTTTTCTACAGACACCTCAAAAGAACCTTTCATTCCAAGACTTCCAGTATTAAAAATTGAGTTAGGACAGAAGTTAGGATTGTGAGGACCTTCTAGCCCTGCAGAGACTGGTGGTGATCTGGGTGATCATGTGGCTCCCCAGGTGACCAAGCCACCGCATACTCAGCCCAGGCAAACCAGGGAGGACTCCAATACCCAACTCCAGGGTGAGCCAATGCCCTGCCAGCTCCACAGCCCCACTCAAGTGGCCCCACCCACCTACTAATCACGCGCGACCGGCCAATGGGAAGCCAGATGGCTGCAAGCTGCAGTCTGAGGCCACTCCAAGTGGGTCCTGAGGGCCACCCATACACCCAGGGCTGCAGCTCTTCAGTGCTGCCGTGGTGGTCCCGCTGAGAGGGCAATGCTGTGTCAGCCGCCGGGCCCATCCGTGCCCTCACCGCCGCCAGCCGCCTGCACCAGAAACACCGGGAGGGGCAGAGGGATGGGGACCCTGGCCGTGCCCCAGGTGTCTGTGTAAGCAGGGAGGCGCCCGAAGATTAAGACGAGGAGGAGCTGCTGAGGAGCTAGCCGCTGCTTTCCGCAGGGTCCCAGCGCGTGTGATTCCTGCACTCAGAGTTCAGGGGCAGAGCAGGCCACAGGCTTCTCACCTGAGGTCAGCGGAGGGGCAGGGCACGAGGGAGGGCTGGGATGCTGGATGGAGCCGCACTAGGGTAGAGGCACTGAGGGCGGGGTATTGGGAGGAGCTGAGGGCTCAGAGGCCAGAAAGGGCGGGATTCTTTAGGGACTGGCACAGAGGAGGGCCAGGGTTTCCTGAGGGAGGAAGGGGGAAGGAGGGAAGAGGTTGGGAAGAGTCTGCGGGGCGGGGCCAGAGCCATCAGCTTAAAAGGACTGGCAGAGACTTGGAGGGGTTGGCCAGAGAGGGTTTGCGAAGCTTGGCCCTCAGAAGGGGCCCTGGATCTTCAAACATCAGCTACCTGCCCTGGCTTGCAGTGTCCTCATGCACAGAGTTCCTTCCATGTGCGACTGTCTCCTCCATGCAGGACTGTGCACTCTCCATGGACCCTTTCCGCTTCCTCTTGTCACCTGTAACCCAGGGGTCTGCAGGTGGCCCTTGACAATCATACCCGATGAGCTTCTCTTCAGAGGGTCCAGTGTCAGGGGCAGGAGCAGGCCTTGGGGGCAGGAACATAACCACTCCCTTTTTCTCCACAGCCAAGTGGCAGGTGGTGGAGGTAAAGGCTCTGGTGCACACTCTAGACGGGGAGTGGTGTTGGAAGATGGTGGTGCCCACCGGAGTGCCCGACAAGAAGCTGGTCTTTGGCAAGGGCGACTTGGAGCACCTGACTGGTATGTCCCTGCATTTACAGTCCCCTATTGCACTGTTGTCTGCTGCCAGCAGAACAGCAAGGACATGCTGAGAAGGTGGCAGTCCCGGAACCTAGGGCCTGTGAGGATGGCGCCCCATGAGGTGCCAACAGTCTCCTCAGTCTCATAGGTGGATAAGAGTAACACAATCAAGGGCCCTGAGAACTTGGCACTATGGAGACTGGGGGCTTATGGGCTTATGGGCATGGGCTCCTGGGACTGATGGGGCATCCTGGGGCTCTCAGGGCTGGTTATGTGTGACAGAGAAGATTCATCGCTAGAGCTTGACCTGGTCCCTTAGGGCTTTGAGTAGGCCCTGAGTCTCTTAGATTTCCTGGCTTACCACACAGTGTGAGGCATGCGCAGCTCAAGTGGATGCTGATTCCCCACTGTGCTGTGCTTGGATATTCACATCATCTATGTGTGTGTGATTTCTGTAAAAAGACAGTGAGACTGTAATATCAGTGGTGATGCTGTGATTTTATAGTGAGGTTAGGATTTCATTGGTGAGGCTGTGCCATGACAGTGAGGCTATGATGTCAGAGATGAGGCTGTGATCTAAGAATGCTATGTTGTCACTGGTGATGTTGTGATGTCACAGTGAGGTTATGATGTCAATAGTGAGAGACTATGATATCACAGTAAGGTTCTGATGTCAGTAGTTTAATCTGTGAAGTCAGAAGTGTGGCTGATGTAACTGATGAGGCTGAGATGTCACAATGAGGCTAGAATGTCACTGGTGAGGCTGGGATGCCACTGTGAGGCTGTGATGTCAGAGGTGAGGCTGTCATATCACAGTGAGCCTGTGTGGTCAATGGTGAGTTTGTGATGTCATAGTGAGGCTAGGTTGGATGTCAGTGGTGAGGGTGTGATGTCATGCTGATCCTATGACTTCATATGTTAGCCTACGATGTCATAATGTCATGGTGAGGCTGTAATGTCACTGTGAGTCTATGATACCAGAGGTGAGTCTGTGATGTCATAGTGAGGCTTTGGTGTCACTGGTGGGGCTATAATGTCAAAGACTATGATGTCATTGGGGAGGCTGTGACATCAATGATCAGACTGTGATGTTAGTGGTGAGGCTGATTTTACAGGTGAGGATGTCATTTCAATGGTGAGGCTCTGATGTTACAGTGAGGCTGTTGTGTCACACTGAGGCTCTGATGTCAGGGATGACTGAGATGCAAGTGAGTTTGTGGAGTCAGTGGTGATGCTATGATTTCACAGTGAGGTTAGGATTTCATTGGTGAGGCTGTGCTGTGACAGTGAGGCTGTGATGTCAGAGATGAGACTGTGATGTGAAAGTGAGGCTGTGTTGTCACTGGTGATGCTGTGACATCACATTGAGGGTGTGATGCCAGTAGTGAGAGACAATGGCATCATAATTAGGCTGTGATGTCAGTGGTTTAGCTGTAATGTCAGATATGAGTGCTGAGGCTGAAATGTCACAGTAAGGCTAGGATGTCACTGGTGAGGCTGGGATGCCATGTGAGGCTGTGGTGTCACTAGTGAGGCTGTCACATCAAAGTGACCCTGTGATGTCAGTGGTGAGGCTGTGACATAATACTGAAGCTAGGTAGGATGTCAGTGGTGAGGGTGTGATATCACACTGAGACTATGATTTCAAAGGTGAGCTTGTGATGTCACAGTGACATTTTGATGTGATTAGTGACACTGTGGTGTCACGGGGAGGCTGTGGCATTGGTGAGTCTGTGCTGTCACTATTGAGGCTCAAATGTCACAGTGAGGCTAATGTGTCACACTAAGGCTGTGATGTCAGTGTGATGCAGTGATGTCACAGTGAGTGTGATGTCACTCTGATGGCTGTAGGGTCACAGTGAGGCTATGATTATGGAGATGAAGCTGTTGTGTCACACTGAGGCTGTGATGTCACAGTGTGGATATGATGTCAGTGGTGATGCAGTGATATCATTGTGAGGCTGTGATGTGACAGGCTGTGATGTCACAGTAAAGCTGTGATGTCACTGTGGAAGTTGTGATTTCAAAGTGAGGCTGTGATGTCCGTGGCAAGGCTGAGGTCAAAATGGGGCTATGATGTAACAGGTGAGGGAGGCTATGATTTCACTGTGGAGCTATGATGTCATCATGAGGTTGTGATGTTACAGTGACCTGTGATGTCACTGTGTAAGCCGTGAGGTCACAGGCTGTAATGCCAATGGCAAGGCTGATGTCACAATGAGTTTACGATGTAACAGGTGAGGTTGTTATTTTACTGTTGGGCTGTGGTGTCACTGTAAGAGTTTGATATCCCAGTGAGGCTGTGAGGTCACAGTGAGGTTTTAATATCAGTGGAAAAGCTGATTTCTCTATGAGGCTATGATGTAACAGGTGTTGCTGGTGAGGATATGATGTCAAAGGCTGGGATGTCAGAGGAGAGGCTGTGATGTCAGTGGTCACACTAATGGCAATCCGAGGCTGATGTCACAGGTGAGGCTGTTATGTCACAGTGAGACAGTTGTACCACACAGAGGTGGTTATGTCACATTGAGACTGTGATATTAGTGGTGAAGCTGTGGTGTCACAATGAGGCTGTGATGTCACAGTGAAGTTATGATGTCACAAAAAGGCTGTGATTTCACAGTAAAGCTGTGATGTCTCTGGAGATATTGTGATGGTACAGCGAGGCTGTGATGTCACTAGTGACGGTTGGATGTCACAATGAGCCTGCAATGTCAGTGGCAAGAATGATTTCATAGTGAGACTATATCACTGGTGAGGCTATGATGACAGTGGTGAGGCTAGTATGTGACAGGCTGTGATGTCTGTGGTAAGGCTCTAATATCACAGTGTGGCTGTTGTGTCACACTGAGGCTGTGATGTCACAGTAAGGCTCTGATATCAGGGGTGATTCTTTGAGATAACCATGAGGCTGTGATGTCTGTGGTGATGCTGTAATTTCAGAGTGAGGCTATGATGTCAGAGGTGAGGCTATGATATCACAGTGAGGCAGTGTTGTCAGTGGTGAGAGACTATGATATTCACAGTGAGACTATGATGTCAGTGGTTAGGCTGTGATGTCAGAAGTGATGCTGATATGATTGATGAGGCTGTGATGTCACAGTGAGACTGTGATGTCACTGGTGAGGCTGTGACATCAGTGGTCAGACTTATCTCAGGAGCAAGGTTGATGCCACAGTGAAGCTGTTGTATCACACTGAGGCTGTGGTGTCACTGGTGATGCTATAATGTCAAAGACCATGATTTCACTGTGAGGCTGTAATGTCACAGTGATATTGTGATGTCACTTGGGAGGTTGTGATATTACAGTGAGGTTTTGATGTCAGTAGTGACACTGTGGTGTTCAGGGAGGCTCTGACATTTGGTGGAAACTGTTTGGTCACTGGTGAAGCTCTAATGTCACAGCGAGGCTGTTGTGTCACACTGTGGCTGTGATGTCACAGTGCAGCAATATGTCAGTGGTGATGCAATGATGTCATTGTCAGGCTGTAAAGTAATAGTGAGGCTGTGATGTCACTGTGGAGGCTGTGAGGTCACAGTAAGGCTTTGATGTCAGTGGCAAGGCCGATATCACAATGAGGCTATGATATAAAGGGTGAGACTGTGATTTCACTGTGGGGTTGTGATGTCATTGTGAGGTTGTGATTTCACAGTGACCTGTGATGTCACTGTGGAGGCTATGATATACGTAGCAAGGTTGATGTCACAATGAGGCTATGATGTAACAGGTGCGCTGTGCTGTCATTGGTGAGGCTGTGATGTCAGAGGTCAGGCTGTGAAATCACAGTAAGGCTGTGTTGTCTCTGTTGATTCTTCGATGTCATTGTGGCTGTGATGTCGTGGTAAAAGACTACAAAATCACAGTAAGGCTGTGATGTTAGTGGTTAGGTTGTAATGTCAGAAATGAGCTTGATGTGAGTGATGAGGCTATGTTACAGTGAGGCTGGGATGTCACTGGTGAGGCTGTGATGCCAACAAGAAGCAGTGATGTCACCTTGTGCCTGTGGTATCACCCTGAGGCTGTGATTTTCACAGTGAGGCTGTGATGTCACTGTGGAGGTTGTGAGGTCACAGTGAGGTTGTGAAGTCAGTGGCAAGGCTGATGTCACAATGAAGCTGTGATATAATAAGTGAGGCTGTGATTTCACTGTGATGTTGTGATGTCACAGTGAGGCTGTTGTGTCACTCTGAGGCTGTTGTGTCACTCTGAGGCTCTGACGTCAGAGGTGATTCAATGAGATGACTGTGAGGCTGTGACATCACTGGTGATGCTGTGATTACACAATGAGGTTAGGTTAACAGTGGTGAGGCTGACCAGTCACAGTGAAGCTGTGATGTCAAGGTTGAGCCTGTGCCATCAGATGTGGGGATCCCCGGGGATCTCAGCTCCGTCCTGCAGGCTGGTCTGGCGGGTCCTCCACATGGGGTTTTGGGGAAAGGTAAGTGTGCTGTCCACCCACTCCCAGCTCTCGCTTCCTGAGGACAATCAGATGCGACAGGGAGTCTAGTCAAGCAGGAACTCATTTTTTGCAAGTCCACAGCCATCTTATATAGGCAGGGGAATTCCAGAGCGGGGAAATGGGCAAGCAATCATCTTAAAGGTCAAGCCAGCAGGCAGACTGTATGTAGTGAAATTTCTTTAAAACATCCTGAGCTACTCCCTCCTGACTTCCTCCATCCTGAGTTATTCAACACATCCTGAGCCGCCCCCTCCTGACCTTCGCCCTGAGTTGGTCAAGCATCCTGAGCTGCCCCTAGACTTCCTCCATCAAAACATCTTTGTCTAACCTTGCCAGATATTGAGGTAACCTAGACTGAGGCCCCACAATCACAGTGAGGTATGATTCCTATGTTGCTGTGGTGTCATAGTGAGCTGTGATTTCACTGTAGAGCTATGATATCACAGTAGTGTTCTGATGTCAAGTAGGGGTGTGATGTGATGTGTGTTGAATGTTGTATGTGTAGGTGGGAAGGTTGGTGGTCCAGTATTTGTGCATCACCGTGAGTTTGTGATATTGTAGCGAGTTTGAGATGTCACAGTGACACGTGCCATCAAGTGAGGCTGTGATGTCACAGTGAGACTGTGATGTCACAGTGAAGCTATGATGTCAGAAGTGAGGCTCCGATATCACAAGAGGCTGTGATGGCACAGTATGGCTTTGATGGCACAGTGAGCCTGATTTCACAGTGAGGTTGTGTTGTCACAGTGAGTTTTTGAGGTCAATAGTGACACTGTGGTGCACAGGGAGGCTGTGATATTGTGAGGGCTGTGGTGCCACTCATGAGGTCAAATGTCATACGGAGGTTGTGGTTTCATTGGTGAGGCTCGATGTTATAGTGTAGGGTGCGTGTCACACGGAGACTATGCTGTCAATGGTGATGCGGTGAGGTCAAAGTGAGGCTGTGATATCAGGGTGGAGTGTGAGGTTACAGTGAGGCTATGATGTCAGAGGTGAGCCTATGATGCCAGAGGTTAGTCTCTGATGTCACCATGAGCCTATTAGTTGGTGGAAACACTGGGATCACAGAGAGCTGTGATGTCACACTGAGGGTATGATGTACATTGATGCTATGATGTACAAGTGAGGCTGGATGACACAGTGTGCCTATGGTATCACAGTGAGGTTGTGATGTCACTGGAGAGATTGTGATGGCACAGTGAAGGTATGATGTCATTGGTGAAGCTGAGGTGTCTCAGTGAGGTTTTCAGTCATGGTGAGATGTGGTGTCACACAGAGAACGTGACATCACTGGTAAGGCTGAGTCACAGGGATGCAGTGAAGTTGCTGGTGAGGTTGTGATATCATAGAGAGCCTGTCAGTGGCGAATTGATGTCATAATGAGCTTGATTTAACAGGTGAGACTGTGATTTCACTGAGGCTCTGATGTCACTGGGAGTGTGTGATGCATAGGGAGGCTGTGATGTTACTGTGGAGGCTGTGAGGTCAGAGTGAGGCTGTGATTTCAGTGGAGAGACTGATGTCACAATGAACGTTGATGTAACAAGTGAGACTGTGGTGTCATGTGGAGGCTGTGAAGTCACAGTGAGTTTGGATTCAATGATGAGGCTGTCACAATGAGGCTGTGCTGTAACATGTTTAGGCTGTGATGTCATGGGGAGGCTGTGACCTCATTGGTCACACTGTCAGTGGTGAGGTTGATGTTATAAGTGTGACTGTGGTGTCAATGGTGAGGCTCTGATGTCACAGTGAGGCTGTGTATCACACTGAATCTGTGATGTCACAGTAAAGCTGTGATGTGGTGAAGCTGGTGAGTCACTATGAGGTTGTGAATACACTGGTAAGGGGATGTCTCAGAGAGGCTGTGAAGTCACTGGTGAGGTTGTGATCAGTGGGAGCCTTATGTCACAAGTGAGGGCATGGTGTCATTGGTGAAGCTATAGTGTCACAGTGAGTCTGTGAGTCACATGTGTGAGTGTCACAGTGCAGATGTCACAGGAGGATGTAATATCAGTAGTGACACTGTGGTGTCACAGGAGGGTATGGTATTGGTGAGGCTGAGATATCACTGGTGAGGCTCTAATGTCACAGTGAGGCTGTGATGTCACAGTAAAGTAATGTGAATGTGGAGCTAGGAGATCCCAGTGAGGCTGTGATGTCAGTGGAAGGCTGATGTCATGATGAGGCTATGATGTAACAGGGAAGCTGTGGTGTCACTGGGGAGCCTATGAGGTCACAGTGAGGCTGTGATGTCAGTGGCGAGGCTGATGTGTGGTGCAGGTATGTTTTAGTTAGGATTCTCTGAAGAAAGAGAATCTATAGAATGTAGTATTTATAAATAAGTTTATTAAAAATAACTCAATAAAAATGCCATCAAGGTAGCGGACCACATCGGCTCTTTCCTGGCTGGAAGGTTCCTCAAAGCCAAAAGATCCTGAGAAGGTCTAAGTCTTTGCTCCTCTGGAGTGTTGAAGACCCTGGATTCAAATATTGGTGAAGAACAGTGGGCTCTGACGTCACCATGAACAGCAAACAGCAACAAAGCCTAAAGGCCCAGCCCAAAGCAGTGGGAACAGCAATAGTGTGATAGAAAGATGACACTCCAAGTCAGCCAAGAACGGAGGCAGCAGCAACAAAGAGGCCAGACACTCTGAAGGTGAAAAGGTGCATCAGAGTGGACTACACAGAAAGTCAACACCCAATAAGGGAAGAGCAAGTCTTCCTCCTTGCATCCTATTATTTGGTCCACCACTGGAAAGTACACCCACATGAGGGTTCTCCAAAGCAAGCATCAATTATCTACAGACTTATTCAGGGGCCATTCTAACCTAACCTTGCACAACGGTGCCCCAAACAGCTGCAACTGTCAAGTAACTTCAAAATGCAACCATATCCTAGCCCTTGTCAACTTGACACAAACACATAATGATACACTATGATGTTCCAGCCCTTATTCCCATAAATATTATATCAAAAACATCAATTCAATATCAAAAAATTCTCAAATTCGGACATAAAATTTGAAATCCTGAAATACAGAATAAATTAAAAATATAAAATAGAATCGTTTTTTCGCCCCACCCGCTCCGCCGGTTGGAGACGCGTCGCGAGATCCAGCCGGGCATCACCTCGCGCCCCGCCTCTAGGACCCCAGGTCAGCCCACAGGGACCGGCCCGACTCCCCATCCAGCCGGACCCCCCACAACCTCCCCTGCGCCGGGCCCCCCGCCCCAGCTGCCATCAGTTAATACTCCACGCCGATGTCCCATCCCCCTTTTCGCCCTTCCTAACCGCGCTCCGCAGTCGACACGCACGCTCCACCGGCCTCACCCTGCCCGAAATCCCCTTCGGCCCCCACAGTACCCCGGCCAAATAATTCAGTTCTAGTGAAATGAGAATCTAAGAGTTAAATACAATCCAAGCCCCAAAGTGCAAATCATGGAAGCAAACACTCAAGAAACAAATTCTCCACAGAATTAACCCATAATGTTTAGACTCAACAAGAACAAACCGAAAAAAGCCAAGAAAGCCGACCCAAAACGATTTCAGATATGATCATTACCATGATTAATACTATGAAAGAGGAAATTGAGAAAGTTAATAAAATATCAACCTTGAAGGAACACAACAGGACATTGGAGGAGTTGAGAAAAAAGTCAAGAAACAAAAATGGCATAGAGCATTAAAACACTCAGCAGAGTTTAAATGAACTAAAGACAAGTTATCTTCAACCAACCAACAGAGAGTCTTATCAGCAGAACAAATGAAGCAGAAAATAGAATTTCAGATCTTGAAGAAAAGTGGGAGTATAACCAGCTCAATGGAAGAGTTGTTAGAGCCAAAAAGATACTTGAGAGAAATTCAAGAATATGGGACACCCTGAAGAAGCCTAACATGCAGATTCATGGAATACCGAGAAAGAATCCAAAATACCACACCTGAGGAAATTTTCAAACATCATAATGAAAACTTCCCACAAAAAAAGAGAGGCCATTATATAAAGAGGCATTCGCACGCAACAGATAGACCAAAATAGAAAGCACACGGCAAATAAAGTAAAACACTCCACATTCAAGAAAAGAAGGTGCTGAGAGCTTCAAGGAGAAAAAAGCAAGTCACTTTTAAAGGAAACCTATTAAATAAAAAATGACTCTCAGCAAACAGTAAAACAAGAAAGCTTGGAGAGACTACTTCAAGATTAATGAGCAAAAATGCAACCCAGCTGATACCTGGCAAAACTATCGTCATGATGAGGGAGAAAGAAAATTTTCCAGCACAAAGACAACTTAGGGATACATGCTACCAACCAGGCCTTCAAAAATGCTAGAAAGATACTCAAGCTGAAGAAAAAAACAGTGTATCCAGGAGAACAGAAGGAATATAACACCTTAAAACACAATATAACTAAAAACTACTAAACATAAAAATGTCGATAAATATTTCTCATTATAACATAATGTCAATGGATTAATTCACCATAAGAGACACAGATTACAAACTTGGATTAAAAACACAATCCACAATCGTGCCTGCGAAAACCATCTCACAACAAAGATAGGCACCCTAAATAAAGGCGGGTCCAAAATTCTCAAGCAATGGAACAGAAAACAGGCAGGGTAGCATTATGCTTCGACAAAGTGGATTCAAACCAAAAAAATATAAGAGACACGAGGGATACTACATTTTAGTCACAGGTACAATTCACCAGGAAGATTCACAATACTGAACATTATGCACCCAATACGGGCCCCTCCATGTTCATTAAGAAAACCCTACAGCATTAAACAAGAAATCAACCCCAAAGATAATTTGGGGACTTCAACACCACCCTCTCAACATGGGAGATCAACAGGTCAAAAGCTTAACAGAGACATTTGGAATTAATCAAACCCTAACGAAATGACCTTACAGATCTCTATCGAACTTTTCACCCACGCACCAAAGAATACACATTTTTCTCAGCAGTACACGGAACTTCTCCAAAATAGATCACATATTGGGCCACAAAATGAATCTCACATATACAAAAAGTTGCAATCTAACCTTGCCCTATCAGACACCACGGCCTAAATGGACATCCACAACACACAAACAAAGAAAAACACTAACTCCTGGAAACTTAACACTATGATGCTGAATGAGAATGGATTCAGAAAAATTAAAAAGGAAATTCAAGATTTCCTGAAAGTGAAATAAGAAAATACAACTTACCAAAATCTCTGGGACACAAGAAAGCGTTCCTAAGAGGTAGTTCATAGCTCTTAATGTCTCACACCAAAAAATGGAAACATCAAACATAAAAATTAACAATGCAGCTTAAAGCTTTAGAGAAACTAGAGCAATCTGATCCCAAAAGCAGTAGAAGAGAGAGATTAGCAAAATAAGGGGAGAAATATCTGAACAAGAAAAAACGATAGAGAAAAATCAACAAGTCAAAAACTGGTTCTTTGAAAAAATCAAAAGATTGATACACCCCTAGCTAAATAACCAAAAGCAAGAGAGAGAAAGCCAAATTAACAAAATTAGAAATGAAATGGAGTTATCACTACTGATACCCAAAAATCAGAGAATTATAACATCATATTCAAAAATCTATACTCTGTGAAGTTTGACAACAAAAAAGATGATGAATTCTAAGTAAACAAACTTACCTAAATTGAATAGGAAGTTTGGAATTATTTAAATAGTCTATAACATATAGGAAATTGAGGAGTAATCTCGAATCTTCCCCCAAAAAATGTCCTGGACCAGGGATTCAGCACAGAGTTCTACCAGACATTTAAGAGTTAATAACACCAATACTCCTTAAACTGTTCCATCAAATAGCAAAGGAAGGAACACTACAATTCCTTCTATGAAGCTAATATCGTTTAAATCCCAAAACCTAATGAAGATCACTTAAAAAAAAAACTTAGCCAATCTCTCTGATGAACACAGACAAAAGATTCTCAACAAAGTCTTAGCAAATCGGATTCAAAAACAATAAAAAGACATTCCAGGGACCAAGTCAGCTTCATCCCGGCACACAAGGTTGGTTCAAAATACAAATAATAAATGTAATTCTCATTAAACCAGTGCAAAGTCCAAGACCACATGATACTCTCGATAGATGCAGAAAAAGCTTTTGACAAGATCCAACGCCTTTTATGATCAATAACTAGAGACAGAGGAATAGAAGGAACCTTTATCAATATAATAAAAGCTCTTACAACAAGCCCACAACAAGGATATCTCAATGGGGAAAATGGAAGATTCCCACTTGATCAGAACTAGACAAGGCTGTCCACTCTCACCATTCTATTCAATATTGTACTTGAAGTCTTAGCTGAAGCCATAAGACAGAAAGGGCATAAAGGGATTCAAATCGGCAAGGAAGAATCAAGTATCCCTATTTGCAGATGACATGATCTATGCTGAGTGATCCCAAAAACTCCACCAGGAAGCTCCTGAACTAATTGAGAAGTGCAGCAGGGTGGCAGGATACAAAATAAATGTGCAAAAATCAGAGGCCTTCCTATATGCCAGAATGAAAGAAGTGAAAAAACCGGAGAAAACAATCCATTTACTATAGCCCAAAAAATGAAATCCTTGTATAACCTAACAAGGAGGTAAAAGACCTTTACATGAAAACTTTAAAACCCTAAAGAAAGAAATGCAGAAGACACCAGAAGGTGGAAAGACCTCCCTGTTCCTGGATTGGCAGAATCAACATGTAAAAATGACCACCTACCAAAGGCATATACAGATTCATGCTGTAACCAATCAAAATCCCAAAGCAATTCTTCAAAGAAGTTGACCAAACAATCTCAAAGTTCATATGGAGGCACAAAAGACTCAGGATAGCAAAAACAATCCTGAGTAACAAAAACAACAATCCTGAGTAACAAAAACACAGCTGGAGGTATTACCATACCAAACCTAAGTCTATACTACAAATCCATAGTTATAAAAACAGCCTGGTACTGGCTCCAAAATAGACACACAGATCAATGGGTAAGGATTGAAGACCCAGATATAAGCCCACAAAGTTACAGCCATTTGGTCTTTGACAAAGGGGCCCAAAGAATCCAATGGAAAAAGAACAGCATCTTCAACAAATGGTGCTGGCAAAACTGGATCTCCACATGCAGAAGATTAAAGCTGGACCCGTACTTGTCACCATGTACAAGACTTAATTCCAAATGGATCAAGGACCTTGATATCAGGCCAGAGACTTTAAAAACCATAGTTGAAAGGATAGGGAACTCCCTCGAGCTGATTGGGCTAGGCCAACACTTCCTAAACAGACATCCAATGGCACAGTCACTGCTACCAACTCTCAACAGTTGGGATCTTGTGAAATTAAAGAGCTTCTGTTCAGATAAAGAGATTGTCACACGAGCTCAAAGGCAACCCACAGAATGGGAGAAAATCTTCACTAACCATATATCTGACAGAGCTCTACTGTCCAGAGTGCACAAAGAACTTAGAAAATTAAACTCCAAGGAAAACACTGGCCCAATTAAAAAATGGGCCCTGGAACTTCAAAGAAACTTTACCAGGGATGAAATTAAAATGTCTAACAATTATCTTAAAAAATGCTCCACTTCCTTCGCCATCAGGGAAATGCAAATCAAAACTTCCCTGAGATATCATCTCACCCCGGTCAGGATGGCAAAAATCCACAATACAAACAACGACAAATGCTGGAGAGGATGTGGAGAGAGGGGAACTCTCCTACATTGTTGGTGGGAATGCAGGCTCATACAGCCACTCTGGTGAGCCGTCTGGAGATTCTTAAAGAAATTAAAGATTGAAATGCCATATGACCCTGCTATCCCACTTTTGGGAATAACCCCCCAAGCAGCAGAGGTTCGCCTCGATAGCACAAGCTCGACCATGTTCGTAGCAGCACTGTTTACAATAGCAAAGTCATGGAATCAACCTAAATGTCCAACAGTTGACGAGTGGATAAGGAAACTGTGGTACATCTATACAATGGAGTACTACTCAGCCATCAAAAATGATGAATTACTGGAATTTGCTGGGAAATGGATGTCATTAGAAAGAATTATATTAAGTGAAGTATCCCAAACCCAGAAAATTAAGCGCCATATGTACTCCCTAATAGGTGGCTCCTAGTACCAAACTCACCCAGCCCACATTGGGACACTCAAAAGTAAACCTATGTAACACAGTAATTGCAAGGATTATGAACAAGAGAGATGGGTTAGGAGGGCCACACCAGAAACAAGGAGAGAGGAGACCATGTTACAGCAGAGAAAATAGGCCTCCATCAAGGTCTGCAAGTAAGTAATGAGAAACCTGGTTAAGTTCACAGACGTTCTTTCCTGATCTCACCAGAAGGGGAGGGCATATAGTCTAGCAGATAAAAAGTAATCATTTTGCAAATGGGTGATGGACCCCTCCCTCAGTGAGGTTTCCTACTCTTATTACATCTACCCTTGAATGTGCTATTACAACAAGACTCCAGTTTAACAGCTTTTTGTCTCTGGCCAGGGGGTGACATACAGTGCCCAGCAGAATGGAGTGAAGGGAATTGCAGGAGCAGCAAAACTGCAAAAGAAAATCAACAAACCACAATCCAGAACTTCAGAGACTCTATATCAATCATAAAGAACTAGGACAGCCTAATCTCTCCCCATCCTGGAGCTCAGGGACATTTGCGGAAGAGGGGGCGGTAAGATTGTAAGAGCAAAAGGATGGGAGGAGCAACGATTTGCAAGATTCTCAACAATAGTTGGGGCCAAAGCAATCATAATGGAACTTTGCATGCCCTGCGCAATGTCCAGCGCACTGTTGCCCTCATAAAGTCTAGCATCTGTTAAGGGCACCGAGACCCCTGGAGGCAAGGGATTGACAGCCATAGTAGTGATCTTATGCTTAAGGGGAACAAGAGAAAGGGCTTATTGAAATGCCACTGGGTCCTTATATGTCATCCGAGAGGAGGACCCAGTGGAGAGTTAGGCGTACACAATAAAGGACTCTCTGGGAATTGGGGGGGAGGCACTGGGGGAAGGGGAGGGGGAAGCGGGGGGAGGGAGGGAACTGGTGAAAAATTTTAAAATGTATAATTAAATTTTTAATAAAAAAAAAAGAAAGTGGATGGGAGCTGAAAAAAATATATAAAATATACATTATAAAATATAAAATATATAATAAAATATATAAAATGTAAAATATAAATATATTAGGCTCCCACCCACGTGCCTCCACCCCGCCAAGTCCCAGGTGAGTCCGCCCAGCCCCCCCCCAGGTGCCCCCGTGTCCCAGTGGCACCCAGGCAGGCTCCGGCTTTGCCTGGGCCCCACTCCGGACCACAGCCCCTTTCTTCCTATGGACCTCTGGTCCGCCCTACAAGACAGGACTTGTTCACATTCTTCCATCCCTGGAGCTTGGGTAGGCCACTAAGCCAAGTCCCAGTTCCCAGGTGAAGAATTCTGCCATCAACATCAGCCCCTCTGCCTCTCCGGCCCACTGGGGACCTACGCACGTGGTCCACAGAAGGCACACTACTACTCAGAATTCAATAGAATCCAAAGGAAACTCAAGCAAAACTCTAAGGAACAAAGGCCATACATCTGGAGTCCTCTACAATCATCCTATAACGTGGGAGAAATTCTCCACATCCAGCCCAAAGATAAGTAAACCTCCTTTTTTTCACCTTACTGATCCTTTCTACCATCAATTGCTGTAGATCAACTTCTCCATACAGCTGCCCAAAAACATATACAACTCCAGGGAGTATACCACTCACCTCACATATCACCAAGATACTACATCGTAAAAGTGCGCTACCATACTGATATTCACCCCTTGTCTACTTAACCTGACTTAACTGATGTACTAACAGTCTAATAGCCTCATCTAGGAAATTACAATAACAATTCACAAACATACCCAATCCAAGGTAAGCACTAATAATAACTGGCAAATGTAATAATACCAACTAAATCAGTTCAGTGAAAAACACACAGAAACTGAAAGGTCCTAAGAAACAAAACAACAATGCCCAAGTCAAAGTGCAGATCCACGAGAAACAAAATCCAAGAAGACCAATCTCCCACCAAAAGAATTAACCCCATAATGATGGATTCTGACCAGAACAAATTCACAGAATAAAGCCAAGAAAGCCAGACCCAACATAATGACTTTCAGAGTATGATCATTACCATGATTAATATTATGAAAGAGGAAATTTGAGAATAGTTAAACAACCATATCAACCACTTTTAACAGGAACACAACAGGCACTTGGAGGAGTTGAGAAAAATAGTTCAAGAAACAAAAATAGGCATAGAGCAATTAAAACAGTCTCAGGCAGAGTTTAAAATTGAACTAAAGGACAAGTTATCTTCAACCCAAAACTCAACAGAGAGTCTTATCAGCAGAACAAATGAAGCAGAAAATAGAATTTCAGATCTTGAAGACAAAGTGGGAGAATTAACCAGCTCAATGGAAGAGATTGTTAGAGCCAAAAAGATACTTGAGAGGAACATTCAAGAAATATGGGACACCCTGAAGAAGCCTAACATGCGCATTCATGGAATACCAGAACAAGAATCCCAAAATACCACACCTGAGGAAATATTTCAAATCATCATAAATGAAAACTTCCCACAACTGAAGAATGAGAGGCCTATTGAAATAAAAGAGGCATTTCGCACTGCAAACAGATATGACCAAAATAGAAAATCGCCACGGCAAATAACAGTCAAAACACTCCACATTCAAGACAAAGAAAAGGTGCTGAGAGCTTCAAGAGAAAAAAAGCAAGTCACTTTTAAAGGTAAACCTATTATAATAACAAATGACTACTCAATGCAAACAGTAAAATCAAGAAATGCTTGGAGAGACGTACTTCAAGTATTAAATGAGCAAAAATGCCAAACCAGACTGATACCTGGCAAAACTATCTGTCATGATTGAGGGAGAAAGAAAAGTTTTCCAGCACAAAGACAACTTGAAGGGATACATGTCTACCAAACTAGGCCTTCAAAAAATGCTAGAACGATACTCAAGCTTGAAGAAAAGAACAAGTGTATCCAGGAGGACAGAAGGGAAGTATAATAACACCAAAATATAAATATCAAACAATACGCATACAAAATCCACTAAACATAAAAAATGTCCAGAATTAAAAATAATTTCTCTATTATAACATTAAAGTCAATGGTATTAACTCACCAATTAAGAGACACAGATTACAAACTTGGATTAAAAACCACAATCCAACAATCTGCTGCCTTCAGGAAACTCATCTCACCACAAAAGATAGGCACACCCTAAGTATGAAAGGCTGGTCCAAAATCTTGCAAGCTAATGGAACCAGGAAACAGGCATGGGTAGCAATTATGCTTCGGACAATGTGGACTTCAAACCAAAGAAAATCATAAGAGAACACAGATGGATACTACATTTTAGTCACAGGTACAATTCACCAGGAAGACTTCACAATACTGAACATTTATGCACCCAATACGGGCCCTTCCATGTTCATTAAGAAAACTCTACAGCATTTTTTGGGCTGGTGAGGTGGCTCAGGGGTTAAGCCTCCACCTTGCAGGCGGAAGGTCCTGAGTTCGGATCCCAGATCCCACGTATAGACGCCAGGCGGAAGCGGGGGCGGCCTGCGCTTCTGGTCCTGGTAGGGCAGAGCATGTGAATCCCGGGGTGGAAGGAGGTGGAGGCGTCCATGGTGGTTCACGAATTCGTCCGTGGTTCTACACACACACACACACACATACACAGACGCACGCGCACATACACACGCATATGCACACAGTTGAATAAATAATAATAAAAAAATTAAAAAAAAAGAAAACTCTACAGCATTTTAAACAAGAAATCAACCCCCAAATGATAATTATCGGGGACTTCAACACCACCCTCTCAACATGGGATAGATCAACAGGTCAAAAGCTTAACAGAGACAGTTTGGAAGTTAATCAAACCCTTAACGAAATAGACCTTACAGATCTCTATCGAACTTTTCACCCACGCACCAAAGAATACACATTTTTCTCAGCAGTACACGGAACATTCTCCAAAATAGATCACATATTGGGCCACAAAATGAATCTGCACATATACAAAAAAGTTGCAATTCTAACCTATGCCCTATCAGACCACCACGGCCTAAAAATGGACATCCACAATACAACAAACAACAGAAAGTACACTAACTCCTGGAAACTTAACACTATGATGCTGAATGAGAATTGGATTCAGAAATAAATTAAAAAGGAAATTCAAGATTTCCTGAAAGTGAACAATAATGAAAATACAACTTACCAAAATCTCTGGGACACAACGAAAGCTGTCCTAAGAGGTACGTTCATAGCTCTTAATGTCTACAACAAAAAAAATGGAAACATCAAACATAAATAAATTAACAATGCAGCTTAAAGCTTTAGAGAAACTAGAGCAATCTGATCCCAAAAGCAGTAGAAGAGAGGAGATTAGCAAAATAAGGGGGAGAAATATCTGAACTCAAGATTAGGAAAACGATAGAGAAAATCAACGAGTCAAAAAGCTGGTTCTTTGAAAAAATCAATAAGATTGATACACCCCTAGCTAAATTAACCAAAAGCAAGAGAGAGAAAACCCAAATTAACAAAATTAGAAATGAAAATGGAGTTATCACTACTGATACCCAACAAATTCAGAGAATTATAACATCATATTTCAAAAATCTATACTCTGTGAAGTTTGACAACAGAAAAAAGATGGATGAATTCCTAAGTAAACAAAACTTACCTAAATTGATTAAGGAAGTTATGAATTATTTAAATAGTCCTATAACATATGAGGAAATTGAAGAAGTAATCTCGAATCTTCCCTCCAAAAAATGTCCTGGACCAGATGGATTCAGCACAGAGTTCTACCAGACATTTAAAGAGTTAATAACACCAATACTCCTTAAACTGTTCCATCAAATAGCAAAGGAAGGAACACTATCAAGTTCCTTCTATGAAGCTAATATCGTTTAAATCCCAAAACCTAATGAAGACTCACTTAAAAAAAAAAAAAAAACTTTAGTCCAATCTCTCTGATGAACACAGATGCAAAGATTCTCAACAAAGTCTTAGCAAATCGGATTCAAAAACACATCAAAAAGATCATTCACGGGGACCAAGTCAGCTTCATCCCAGGCACACAAGGTTGGTTCAACATATGCTAATTAATAAATGTAATTCATCATATAAACCAGTGCAAAGTCCAAGACCACATGATACTCTCGATAGATGCAGAAAAAGCTTTTGACAAGATCCAACTGCCTTTTATGATCAATACACTAGAGACAGCAGGAATAGAAGGAACCTTTATCAATATAATAAAAGCTCTCTACAACAAGCCCACAACAAGGATTATACTCAATGGGGAAAAACTGGAAGTATTCCCACTTTGATCAAGAACTAGACAAGGCTGTCCACTCTCACCAATTCTATTCAATATTGTACTTGAAGTCTTAGCTGAAGCCATAAGACAAGAAAGGGGCATAAAAGGGATTCAAATCGGCAAGGAAGAAGTCAAGTTATCCCTATTTGCAGATGACATGATCTTATGCCTGAGTGATCCCAAAAACTCCACCAGGAAGCTCCTGAAACTAATTGAGAAGTGCAGCAGGGTGGCAGGATACAAAATAAATGTGCAAAAATCAGAGGCCTTCCTATATGCGCAGAATGAAAGAAGTGAAAAAACCTGGAGAAAAACAATCCCATTTACTATAGCCCCTAAAAAATGAAATACCTTAGTATAAACGTAACCAAGGAGGTAAAAGACCTTTGCAATGAAAACTTTAAAACCCTAAAGAAAGAAATAGCAGAAGACACCAGAAGGTGGAAAGACCTCCCATGTTCCTGGATTGGCAGAATCAACACTGTAAAAATGACCAACCTACCAAAGGCAGTATACAAATTAAATGCTATACCAATTAAAATCCCAAAGCAATTTTTTAAAGAAGTTGACCGAACAATCTCAAAATTCATATGGAGGCACAAAGGAACCAGGATAGCAAAGACAATCCTGAGTAACAAAAACACTGCTGGAGGTATCACTGTACCAAACCTTAGTCTATAATACAAATCCATAGTTATAAAAACAGCATTGTATTGGCTCCAAAATAGACACACAGATCAATGGATAAGGGTTAAAGACCCAGATATAAGCCTACAAAATTATAGCCATTTGTTCTTTGACAAAGGGGCCCAAAAAATTCAATGGAAAAAGAACAGTATCTTCAACAAATGGTGCTGGTAAAACTGGATGTCCACATGCAGAAGATTAAACCTGGACCCGTACTTGTCACCATGTACAAGACTTAATTCCAAATGGATTAAGGACCTTGATATCAGGCCAGAGACTAAAAAACCATATTTGAAAGGGTAGGGAACTCCCTCGAGCAGATTGGGCTAGGCCAACAATTTCTAAACAGACATCCAATGTCACAGTCACTGCTACCAACTCTCAACAGTTGGGATCTTGTAAAATTAAAGAGCTTCTGTTCAGATAAAGAGATTGTAACATGAGCTTAAAGGCAACCAACCGAATGGGAGAAAATCCTCACAACCCACATATCTGATAAAGCTCTATTATCCAGAGTGCACAAAGAAAATACAGCCAGGAAAAAGGGGGAGTCAAGAGCTACAGAAGAAAAGAAAAGGGGATGTTGGCAGGGGTGGAATGTTCCCCCCTCTTCGACCTGCGAGCTCTCTGCAGAGTCCTGGACCAGGAAGGGGCGGGATCCAGATCTGGAGGAAGAACAAAGGATCAATTTTGGGTTCTTTCCACAAGTTGCATTGTAGCAATTAATCACTTCCTCAATGAAGGATCCTTTCAGGCTTGTATGATGCCTAGGAGAATGGGAACAAAGGGGGTGGGAGGCATATGGCCTTCCTGGACTTCCCCCTTAAGGGCCAGGAAAAGCACTTCCATCCAAATCTGTGGGTCCCAGACATTTTCTGGGGAAATCCAAGGAGCTGAGATTAAAGCTTCCTCCCAAAAGTCTTCTAAGTCCTTCTGTGTCACTTTGATCCTAATTCTTGTAAAGCCTTAAGGGTAGTCAGCTGGGTACCTTCTGATGGGATGGTAAGTTACCCATTATGGTGAGGAAAGGTTCCCTAAAGGAAGAGATGACTAGTAGGTGAGTGGACAAGGCGAAAGAGCGCAGAAAATGAAAAGTGATGACGAGAACAAGGTCAAAGTGAAAACAACTCCTAAAGGGGTAACCAATGTTCAAGGAGAGACCTAGTGCAGCACATACACAGAGGTGTTTTGGATCTAAGCGTCCTGTGCTTAGTGAGAGACTTCAGGGGGTCTGTAACTTCCCCAGGTCGTATGCCCCTTTCAGGTCGATTCAATGAAATTGAACCTGGACTTCGAGTTCTGAGAGGCCAATTTCTCATGTGAACTTGCCAGGAAAAGCATTGGTTTAGAGGGGCTCTTTGATCATGGGGAAATCAAACGAGCAATTAGGGCTCCTTGGTTATCAGCAAATCAAGTAAGCAATTGGATTCCTAACCTTAAGAGGGGCTCCTTGGTCATCAGGAGAACAAATGAGCTATTGCGTTCCTAAGGACAATCAGGGAAAGGGAAGAGGAGGGGGACACCTGCTCACCTTCAGGTACCATAAGCACAGGAACACAAAACTAAAGGGGCCACTCACCGAACTTTACTGGAATGGGTGTCTCGTGTATACCGAAGGCAACACCACCCTACGTTGGAGCACCAGATGTTGCTGCTTCCCCATCGGGCCAGGCAGGAGAAGAGGGGAAATGGCGGGGCCTCATGGGCATGAGGCAAATGGGTGAGCCAGCAACAGAGTCACCACCCAGATCCCGGGAGTCAGGCGAAAAGCAGCATGCACACGAAGAGTTGGCTGCAGACTCAGCTCTTTTCAGGAAGTGTTTGGGCTTATATAAGGTCGGCGTCCCATCAGGTGTGGCCACCCCTCTGCTCCAGGGAGGGGGGAGCAGCCACCAATCATCTAGCTGTATGGTGACTTGTTCAGGCTTGTCTGTAGCCAGACCTCCTGGATTCAGGAGCCCAGGCTAGGGGGTCCCTGAGTCAATACTGCCACAAATCAGGATGGAGCAAAGGGCAGTGCAGGTACAGCAAAACTGAAAACAACAATAAACCATAATTCAGAACATCAGAGACCCTACATTAATCACTTGGAACCAGACCAAGCAGATCTCTCCCCATCCTAAAGTTCAGGGAAATTTGCAAAAGAGGGGGTGGTAAGATTGTAAGAGCCTAAAAATGGGTTGGAGCAATGATACACAAGATACTCCACACAAGTTAGGGCCACAGTAACCATAATAGGACTTTGCTTGACCTGCGCAATGACTGACATATCAGTGATAACCCAAACTCTAGCATGAATCACAGGCACTAGGATCCTTAGAGACAAGGGACTAACAGTCGCAATAGTGTTCCCATACTAAAGGGGAGCACAACAAGAAAGGTCTCCAGGCAATGCTACTGAGTCCTTACACCTCATTAGAGGGGAGGACTCAGAGGGAATTTTGACATTCACACTGAAGGATGCTCCAGGGACCGGAGGGGGAAGGGGGATACTGGGAGAAAAGGAGGGAGGGGGTGAAAGGGGGGGGAGTAAGTGGGACCAGAAAGGGGTGTAAGGACGGAGGAGACTGGGGTACCTTAAGTTTGTATGATTGGGAAAAAATCATTTGTAAAGCTAGTCCTGATATTTGATAAAATAGGACAAACATTGTCGTTTCTTTGCATCACCAAAGGTTCATGAGATGGAAATAAAATCCTCAATTCACATGCTGATGTGATTCAGAGGTGTGATCTTTGGGGATAAATATGATTAGAAGAAATCATGAGGCTAGGACGTGAAAATGGAATTGGTAACTATAAAAAAAAGACAAGAACTGAACACACAAGCTTGCTTTCTCACCAAGAGATGTATCCCATCCTATTGTGATACAGCAAGAAAACTCTCACCAGATGCCAGCACCTTGGTTTTATTACACTTACCAGCTTCCATAAATAAGAAAAACAAATTTCCTTAAACTATCCACTGTTTTCCATTTCATGAACTAGTATCATTTTTCTCTCATTCTTCATCTTAATTATGTTCCTTTTGGATATTTAAGATTAACTTCTCCTTCTTCATATCCCAAGTTGATTCCTAGTTCATGTCTTTGTTTCAGCTCCATGATGGGTTTCATTTAGCTAACCCATCTATTCCTAATTCTAACTGCCACCCAAATAGTAACAAGACTTGTTTTGAGACTCACCTCAGAGTCTTGGGGTTCTTTTTTGACACATTTTCTTATATATCCACTTGTATGCTTCATTAAAAAAAACTCAGTATTCCATTTTCCTTCTTAATCATGCAGTCCAAGCTACTATACTTCTTGAAGTATAGTATTTTTCAGCTAGTGTTTATATCATTTATAAAGCTAGTCAAGCCAAAATACTTCTTATAAATTTTTTACCTATACATCTCCAACAATATTCAAAATACATCCTTGTTTCATTTATTTGTTTTTTTGAAAATATTCTAAGAGCCATTGTAGTTTTCAAATTATTAGTGTAAAATTAAAGACATGAATTATCCATGATGATAGCTCTTACAGATGGATAGATGGCAGTATATAGAGACTTTTTTTCTTGCCACAACTCAGACAAGGAATGTTATAATTATCTGGTCAGTGCACAAGAGATACTCCAACATTCTCATAACAAATAATTTATCACAGTATCCATAGTATGGAGCTTGAGAACCTCTGATTTAGACTTTTATTTTCTGATTAGAAGTTATTTAGGGATTGAAACGGCAGTAGAGCACTAGCCTGGCATGTAGAAGGCCCAAGGTTCAATTCCCAGTGCTTGCAAGGTTGGCTAAAATATGTTCTTTATATACACAAACAGATTTGAATAATATAGTCAGTACATAACTTATCTATAAGAACATAATACTATGCTATATATATATGACTGACAGCTCAGTCTCCAAATTTATGTATTCTGAATCAGAGTAGTATTATAGTCACAATTTCTCACATTCAACCCTGATGCATCATACTTTTGTGTAATCCCCCCTCTCCTTAGTGCTAGTGGGAATAAGTGTCATGCTTCTAGCAAAATGAGAAAATGAGATAGCAACCAATCATCTTGATTATGCTACATTAGCTAAGATTCCTTTTGAACAGACTGGAGTAAGGAAGAATCTCCTGTTGGTTTTGAAGAAGCAAGGAGTGATGTTTGTATAGGTACTATTAAAGCTTCCATTTAGTAAAGAATTGTGAGGCCTAGGAACTGACAGTAGACTGCAGTGACAGCATCTGAAGAAGGTCTAATATCACAAGGCACCACACAGAAAGGAACTGTACTGACAAATACATACATTTGAAAGGTGTTATGGAGCATAAGGTAAAAACTTAGCTGCCTGTAACTTCAATTTCAGAGTTATAAGACCACAAGTAGAAAAACCAGTTTAGCCACGATTGAATTTTTGATACACAAAAATTCTGAGACAATAAATGCAGACTATTTTAGCCAGGAACTTGAAAATAATTTTCATGCAGTAGAGATATCTAATTCAAATATCCTGGCGGAAATAATAAAGACACACAGGTATGACCACCATTAACTTCAGTAAATGCAGTAATACAATTTAGTAAATGCAATTATACAATTTTTTCATTTTTTTGTCAAGTTATCTTTTCATTGTATTTGGGGAGCTAGAAAAATAGAATATATTTACATATTAATTAGCTGTATACTTTATAATAATAAAACATGTACATATAAACATATACATTGCTGTTTGTCCAATAATGTTTGCTTTAATATGAGAACATTACTGATAATATAGTAATAAGAAAGATAATTTTGGTTGAAATTCTGTGATCAAATAGAAGTCATTAGCAAATGGGTCACATGTGATGACATGCATCTATAAAGACAACATGTGTGGGTGTGTGGGTGTGGTGCTTTCAATTAATTCTTAAGTCTCCAGTATGCTCATCCAGTACTCTGCTTCTAAGGATCATCCCCAGTTATGATTTTCATCTTTAATTTTATTTAATATTTTGGATTTTCAGGCCTTTTATGCTAGGTGTTTTCATTATATATTATTATAGTCCAAATAAAGGCAGTAACATCCAACTGTTCAAGAAAAGTCTTAGAAAAGGCATCGCTGAAATTACTGTTAACTTGCTTAATTTTCATAGATGCCTAGAAATATGCTAGGTAATAAATATGGATGCTACAAAAATATCAATTATTAAAACACTTTTAACATGACTATAACCATTCATGCCAGTAAATTGTGTTCAAATTAAAGATTGGTTCAAGGCTAAGATTTATGGAAATTTTAGGCATAAGTTTTTGTTTTATTTACGTAGATCGTGACCTTTGGCAGAGATTATCAAACCATAACCTGAGTGATCTTTCCATCCTGTCTCTTGTTACACTAACATAATTTTCTTAGTTTTTGAATAGCTAAATGAAGTATAAAAGAATAATACCTATCCACTCTAAAACTGTGAGTTAGTCATACACTGCTAATAAAACAATAGTGAAACCCAGCCACATATATTCACTTACATTTTGTTTGTACCTGTTTAGGGCTGTGATGTTAAGAGTTTAGGCAGAGATTGGATTTGGCCTGAAAAGCTAAAAACATATGCTGTCTGTCAATTTTAAAGCAAAAGATTTAAACCCTTCTTTTTAAAAATGTTGTATTTGAAAACCAATTTCAACAATACAGTATATGTATATATTGCATATACATGCATTATATGTGTGGACTTATACCTCATTATTCATAAATTTCCAATGAAATACCATGTCTCATACATACAGGATATGATTACTTGTACAACTTCACTTTTTATTATTATTATTATTATTTATTCAATTGTGCGTGTGTGTATGTATGTGCGCGCGCGCGCGTGTGTGTCTGTGTGTGTGTGTAGAACCACGGACGAATTCGGGAACCACCATGGACTGCCTCCACTTCCTTCTTGTTTACTCTGCCCCTGGATTCACAGGCTCCGCCCTACCGGGACCAGAAGCACAGGCCGTCCCCGCTTCCGCCTGGCGTCTATACGTGGGATCTGGGATCCGAACTCAGGACCCTCTGCAAGGCAGAGGCTTAACCCCTGAGCCACCTCTCCAGCCCACAACTCCACTTTGTAGGAGCACAGGGTATAGGTTTCCAGCCTGTGCTACATTGTGGTTTTCTTTATTCTTTACTCCACAGATGTTTCATATTCTGAGAGTATAAAGGCTCCAAGACATTCCTCCAGCTCCTAGCCCTGAACTTCAAAGTCCGGAGTGCCTCACACTTTGCACTGCAGGGGTGAGGAGTAGTAAATCAGTGGCTGACATTTCAAAAGGGTAAAGAAAAGAAATGGAGGACTTATTAGCATTACATGAGGATGCATGTAATCTTTCTGATTACATCTTTTCTGATAGCATGTTTTCTCCATAAAATGGAAATGGATCCAAAAAGAAAATAAAGATGCTAATGGCAAAGGGTACAAGATTTCAACAAAACTATTCTGAGATGCAGGCAAGCATCATACCTCCTTTTATATGCAAATAATCAAGAATGAAAAACCTCACTAGAAAAATGAATTAATGTATAGTTTATTGCTGTGGACATTAGGCTGCTGTGAATTTTTGACAAAATTATGCAGAAACATTCAAGGAATTTTATGATACTTGTGTTTTCAGAGTTAACTGATACATTAATCTTATTTGGAAATTTCCTTGAAATATGGAGTATGCTTGAAATAGATTTTTAAAGAAAGAAAAGAATTTTAGTTGATAATTATTTATTTTTCACTTCTCCTTCATTTACAGCTTTAATTTTGTTAATATCTGTTGCTGTGTAAAAATTAACTGTTTTATCTTTAATAAACTTTAGATAGATGCTATTATAATTTAAATAGAATATAAGAGAAACTCCATGCAAGCTCTCAATAATCTTGTCAATGCCATTGGGAAACAGAAATGACTGGAGTTCAGTTAGCAAGCAGTGTTAGCAGTGGTTTTGACCCAGCGACCCAGGATTACCTCAATCTTTCCTGTCCCTAAAAAGAGTCCTAATGTCCTTCCCAGGAAAATTTATAGTAAGAGATACATTTATCTTTCTTTTCTAGTGAGATTTTCCCCCTAAACCTCAAAGTAAAGGAATAAGAGGTAAGGTACACCATCTGCTCCTTCTGTGTGTCCTTGGTTTAGAAGAGCAAATATTTCCAGCCCAGATTCAAAGTATATTGCACAGGGGTTATGGCTTTCATAGTCCCATGAATAAGCTTCTATTTAACTGGTTATTGTGACACACTCTTGTAATCTGAGCACTGAGGAGGCTGAGTGGAGTAGTAAGTAATAAGAACCAAGTCAGCAAGGGCTACAATGCAAGACCCTCTCTCTCAAAAAAAACTTTTTAAAATTATATTTATTTATTTTTCCCCAATAATTCAAGCTCAATAGGTACCTAGTCCTTCCCTCCCTCCACCCTTACCCAGTTCTCCTTGCACCCTCCCCTCATTTTCCCCTTCCTTTCACCCCCTCCCTCCCTTTCTCCCAGTGAAACCCCTTTCCCCTTCCCCCATTCCCTAGAGCATTCTTTTGTGTGAATGCCAAACTTCCCTCTGAGTCCTCCACTCTAGTGAAGGGTAAGGATTCAATGGCATTGCCCAGAGTCTTTCTTGGGCTCCTCTTTAGTATGGGAACACTATTGTGACTGTTAATCCATTGCCTCTAAGGGTCCTAGTGCCTGTGATCCATGCTAGACTTTGGGGTGTTGTTGACATGCCAGTCATTGTGCAGGTCATGCAAAGTCCTATTATGGCTACTAATACCCTAACTTGTGTGGAGTATCTTGCATATAGTTGGTCCTCCCCATATTTAGGCTCTTACAATCTTGCCAGCCCCTCTTTTATAAGTTTCCCTGAACTTTAAGACGGGGAGAGATTTGGCTGATCTGGTTCCAGGTGATTAATGTAGGTCTTTGGTGTTATGAATTATAGTTTGTTGTTGTTTTCAGAAAAAAACTTTTATTACCTATTTCAATAATTAAAAAAAAGGCTGTTGCCAGTTCTCACGGTATTCTCAAAGTGTTCTCAGGAGCTTGACCTTTTCTTCAAGAGTAAAATGACTGTTACAGAAATTCCAAGCCAAATGCTTCAGTCAAGAGTTTAATCCTAGCCTTTGTGCTGATGTTGCAATCTCTTTATCTGAACAGAAGCTCTTTAATTTCACAAGATCCCATCTGTTGAGAGTTGGTAGCAGTGACTGTGCCATTGGATGTCTGTTTAGGAACTGTCGGCCTAGCCCAATAAGCTCGAGGGAGTTCTCCACCTTTCACCTATGATTTTTATAGTCTCTGGCCTTAAATCAAGGTCCTTGATCCATTTGGAATTAAGTCTTGTACATGGTGACAAGAACGGGTCCAGTTTTAATCTTCTGCATGTGGATATCCAGTTTTGCCAGCACCATTTGCTGAAGATACTGTTCTTTTTCCATTGGATTTTGTGGGCCCCTTTGTCAAAGATCAAATGGATGTAGTTGTGTGGGTTTATATCTGGGTCTTCAACCCTTATCCATTGATCTGTGTGTCTATTTTGGAGCCAGTACCAGGCTGTTTTTATAACTATGGATTTGTAGTATAGACTATTATCCAGAGTGCACAAAGAACTTGGAAAACTGAACACCAATGAAACAAATGGCCCAATTAAAAAATGGGCCCTGGAACTTAAAAGAAACTTTACCAGGGATGAAATTAAAATGTCTTCCAAATATCTTAAAAAATGCTCCACATCCTTAGCCATCAGGCAAATGCAAATCAAAACTTCCCTGAGATATCATCTCATCCTGGTCAGGATGGCAAAAATCCACAATACAAACAACAACAAATGCTGGATAGGATGTGGAGAGAGGGGAACTCTTCTACATTCTTGGTGGGAATGCAGGCTCATACAGCCACTCTGGTGAGCCATCTTGAGATTCTTAAAGAAATTAAAGATTGAAATGCCATATGACCCTGCTATTCCACTTTTGGGAATAAACCCCCATACAGCAAAAATTCACCTCGATAGCACAAGCACGACCATGTTCATAGCAGCACTGTTTACAATAGCAGAGTCATGGAATCAACCTAAATGTCTAACAGTTGATGAGTGGCTAAGGAAAATGTGATACATCTACACAATGGAGTACTACTCAGCCATCAAAAATGATGAATTAATAGATTTTGCTGGGAAATGGATGTTATTAGAAACAATTATATTAAGTGAAGTATCCCAGACCCAGAAAATTAAGCGCCATATGTACTCCCTAATAGTTGGCTCCTGGTATCAAACCCACCCAGTCCACCTAGAGACACTCAAGGAAAAATCTCTGTAATACCTACAGTAATTGCAAGGATTATGAACAGTAGGGATGGGTTAGGAGGGCCATACCAGAAAACAAGGAGAGAGAGGGGACCATGTTTCAGCAGAGAAAATAGGGCTCCACAAGGACTGTAAGTGGTGACATCCAATACCCATCAGGATGGAGTGAAGGGCATTGCAGGAGCAGCAAAACTGCAAAAGAAAATCAACAAACCATAATCCAGAACTTCAGAGACTTATATCAACCAACTAGAACTAGGCCAGCCTAATCTCTCCCTATCCTACAGCTCAGGGAAATTTGTGGAAGAGGGGGCGGTAAGATTGTAAGAGCACAAGGATGGGAGGAGCAATGATATGTAAGATACTTCACACAAGTTAGGGCTGAAGTAATCATAATTGGACTTTGCATGCCCTGAGAAATGTCCAACACACTATTGACCCCACAAAGTCTAACATTTGCTAAAGGCACCAAGATCCTTGGAAGCAAGGGATTGACAGCCACAGTAATGTTCCTATGCTTAAGGGGGCCCAGAGGAGAGTCTGGCATGACATGAAAGGATTCTCCAGGGATTGCGGGGTGAGGCACTGGGGGATGGGAAGTGAGGGATGAGGGGAGAGGGAGCAGGGGGATCGGGGGATGGAAGAGGTATGGAGGGAACTGGTGTACTTATTAAGTTTGTATGAGCGGAAACAATAATTAAAAATAAATAAATAAATATATTAGTACAAGCTAAATAATTCAGCACAGAATAAATAAAAAATAAAATATATCTCAATAAAATAAAAATTTTAAAAATCATCTAAAAATATATACATCACATTCTGTAGATCACTGTTGCTCATATAAGGACACATCAAAAAATTCTAGACAGTATCTTATGTATCTTATGAGTAGAACAGAAGTGCTCTGTGTAGTTATCAGCCACATTTCTGTAACTGGTCACATTGTCTTAATTGGTATTTAGAACTACCTTCTCTATTACCCATTCCATATTTCCTGTGTCCTCAGCACGTGCCTGAGCAGGTCTTAGTTCTTTTTCTGGGGATGTCACCCATATCTTCATTACTGAAGGATCTGGGCTTTCCAACATCCTGGCTGCATTGGGATGTTGCAATTTTCCATTAATCTTAATCATAGGACATGGTAACACCAAGAGTCACCCTACTGGATCTCCTAAACTTTATTTATACTCTTCCTTACCTCCATTGTGCAGAAACAATCCAATTTTCCCTTGATAGTCTGGATCAATCACACCTCCTAACAGAGTTATTCCTTTCTTAGTCTGTTGATTCAAAGGCATCAGGAGCCCAAAATAGCTAGGAGGAAGCTTTAATTCCTAGTTCAATGGGATGCTTATCATATCTCCTGGTGAAAGCATCCAATGCTCTGGAACCAAAACTTCTAAGCTGCCAGAGTACAGGGTTTCAGGGACAGGAAACAAAAATTTTACTAAGGGGTTACTAGGTGTGACAGTAAGAGGCACCATTCCAGCTTCCACCCCTGGTTCCTAGATCTGTGAATTCTGGCTATAGGAGATACAGTACCATATATTGGATGCTGATTAAAAGCACACATTGCATCCTGAAGTACTCTCCCCAACCTTCCACACTATTAGTACCTAACTGGTGCTGTAATTGTGTCTTTAAAAGGTCATTCCATTCCTCTATCAAACCAGCTGCTTCAGGATGGTGGGGGACATGATAAGACCAATGAATTCCATGAACATAAGCCCAATGTCTTACATCCTTAGCTATTAATTGCATTCTCTGGTCAGAAGCAATGATGTGTGAAATACCATGACAGTGCACAAGACATTCTGTCAGTCCACAAATTTTAGTTTTAGCAGAAGTAGAACATGCAGGAAAGGCAAATCCATACCCAGAATAAGTATCTATCCCAGTAAGGACAAAACACTGCCCTTTCCATCTTGGAAGTGGTCCAAGGTAGTCAACCTGCCACCATGTTGCTGATTGGTCACCTCGGGAATGGATACATTTAGAGGGTTTAGTGTTGGTCTCTGCTGCTGGCAAATTTAACACTCAGCAGTATTTGTAACCAGGTCAGGGTTGGTAAGTGAAAGTCCATGTTGTTGAACCCATGCATAATCTCCATTTCTACCACAATGCTTCCATTGTTCATGGGCCCAATGGGCAATGATCGGAATGGCTAGATAAACAGGCTGTCCACAGAAGAAATCATCCTATCTACCTGATTATTAAATGACTCTTCTGCTGAAGTCACTTTTGGATGAGCATTTACATGGGACACAACTATCTTTGTACTCTTTGCCCATTTGGAGAGATCTATCCACATGCTTCTTCTCCAAATGTCTTTCTCCCCAATTTTCCAAATATATTCTCTACAAGTACCTGACCATCCAGTCAAACCATTGGCTACAGCCCATGAGTCAGTATGTAATAGCACATCTGGCCATTTTTCCTTCCAAGCAAAGTTCACAACCATATGCACTGCCTGAAGTTCTGCCCACGTTTCCTTCCAGGCTGTTGCAGAAAGGGGTTGTAGTGCTGCAGCTGTCCACTTCTGGGTGGCTCCTGAATAGCAAGCAGAGTCATCTGTGAACCAGGCTGTAGTCTTCTCTTCTTCAGTTAGACTACATAGAGCACACCCCAGGAGGTCATAGGTTCATATTTAGAAGCAGGCATCACAACAGGCTGATGAATCATAGCATTTGGACACTTCTTCATGAACTTGTACCTTTAGGACCTGCTTGGGCCCTGTTTCATATGTATCTTTCCATTTGATAATGGATTGCTGCTATGCCATCCAACTTTATGACTTGCTGGCACAGACAAACCAAATTCATGATGGGCAACTAGTTGCATGGTAACTTGATGACCCTTTGTCAAATGTTCGTTTCCACCAGGGCCCAATAACAGGCCAAAATCTGCCTCTCAAAAGGAGAGAAGTTGTCTGCCAATGATGGCAGGCTTGCTCCAAAATCCCAAGGATCTTCAATGTAATTCACCCCATGGGATTCTGCCAAAGGCTCCAGACAGCATCTCTCTCTGTGACAGACACTTCTGATACATTGGTCTGCTGAATCATATGGCCCAAGGCAAGGCAGCCTATAGCACTATGAACCTGTGAAGGGCCTTCTCGCTCTGGGCCCAATCAAAACTGGCACTTTCCAAGTTACTTGGTATATGGGCCTGAGTAAACACCCAAGTGAGGAATGTTCTGCCTCCAAAGTCCAAACAGGCCCACTAAATGTTGTGCTTCTTTCTTGATGGTAAGAGTGGCCAGTTGCAGTAACTTAACTTTTACCTTAAAGGGAATATCTCTGCATGCCCCACACTATTGAACTCCTAGAAATTTTACTGAGTAGATGGTCCTTGGATCTTGGATTAATTTTCCATCCTCTCATGTACATATAGCTTACTAGAAAATTCAAAGTGGTTGCCACCTTCTGCTCACTTGGCCCAATCAGCTCAATATCATCAATATAGTGTAATGCCTTGTGGGAGAGACAAGCAATCAAGATCTCTATGAACCAAGTTATGGCACAGAGTTGAGAGATTGATATATCTTTGAGCAAAACAGTAAAGGTATACTGCTGGCCTTGTCAACTGAAAGCATATTGCTTCTGATGGTCCTTATGAATAGGTATTGAGAAAAAGCATTTGCAAGGTCAATAGCTGCAGACCAAGTACCAAGAGATAGTTAATTTGCTCAAGCACAGAAACTACATCTGGCACAACAGCTGCAACTGGAGTAACAACTTAAGTTTATGATAATCAACTTTCATTCTCCACGATCCATCTGTCTTCTTTACAGGCCAAATAGTAGGACTACAAGGAGAAGTGCTAGGTACCACCATCACTACATCCTTCAAGTTCTTAATGGTGGCAATAATTTCTGAAATTCCTCCAGGTGTGCAATGCTATTTCTGGTTCACTATTTTCCCTGGCAGAGGCAACTCTAATGGATTCCATTTGGCCATTCTTACCATAATAGTCCTTACTCTACAGGTCAAAGAACCAATATGGGGTTCTGCCAACTTGTGAGTATCTCTATACCAATTATACATTCTGGAACTGGAGAATCCACAGATATCCGGACCCACTAGACTCCTCTGAATGAACATTAGCCAACACCATCCATCACTTGTCCCCCATAACCCTACTTTAACTGGAGGGCCCAATGCATTTTGGGATCTCCTGGAATCAATGTCCCCTCCGAACCAGTATACAGTAGGCTCTGAAATGTCTGTCATTTCCTTTGCCCCAGTGGACAGACTCTTTTTTAAAATTTATTTTATTTATTCATTGTGCATGTTTGCATGTGTGGTTGGTGTAGAACCACGGGCAAATTCGGGAACCACCATGGACTGCCTCCACCCTCCTCTTGTTTACTCTGCCCCGGGATTCACAGGTCTCCCCTACAGGACCAGAAATCAGGCCCCCCTCACTTCCAACCAGCATCTATATTGTGGTCTAGATCCGAAGGCAGAGGCTTAACCCTGAGCCACGTCTCCAGCCCCAACAGTAACCTTGTAAAGGCCATGTCCTTTTGGGAAAAACAGAAATATTAATAGTAAGGCTTCATTATTTGCCTAGTCCTTCCTCAGTGACCTGCCTGCCCTCCCTTCATTCAAGGGATTCTGGATCTACAAATGACCTAAATCTGGAAACTGATTGACTGGTCATGATTCTCTATACTGTATTCAAAGCAGCCCTTCTTCATTTGCTTTAGAAAGTTTCTGTTTATAAAATCTATGAAAACTTTGTAGGCTTCTTATCGATTTTACTCTTGGGAATGCCATGATTGATTAACCAATCCAAAATCTAAGCGAGTCAGACCACCAAATACTGTTCTTTCTATGCTTGCATTATGTTGGTATGTAGCTTTGCCACTGGTGATTAATGCTGCCACTTGGCCCCTGTTTGCCTGATCACCTAAACCTATTGGATTTAATTTGTTAATTGAAAGCTACATTACCCATTGTTAATGAAGGCACAAGAAGAAGAGCAATTTGGACTCTTCAAATTTCTGGTGACCCTCTCACCAATTTGTATAATATAGTCTTGGTGAAAGGCATATCATCTGGATTTTGTGACTGAAAGTTAGATTTTTAAATGACAAATCCAGTCAAGCATACCAATTTCCCTGAGCCTTTTAATCACATCTCAACTCTAAACCAAGGAATACCTAGTATTTCCAGCTGTCTTTCAGAAGACCAAACGCTAAATAAATGTTTTAGCCACCCACTTAAATAAACTTTTGGCATGACTTTTAACTCTATGAGCTTCAGCATTAAACCTAGACTCTCTATTCAATGGACCCATTTCAATATACTGTTTGATTCAGTTTTATACTCCTTCCACCAGTATCCCATAGCCTTAAAATCCATTCCCAGGGGTGTTTACCAGATTGTGGTTTAAACATGTTATAAAACTCATGAAGTTCTCTAGGAGTATAGCGAACTCCTCCATGTCACCTCTAGGGGGTTTCTTAGACCTGAGTGTCCTAATAGGCCTAGAGGCAACCATGGGTGGGCACTCTGTAGTATCAGCATTGTACTGAGGGAAAATCCTTACACCCTCTTCAGCCAAAGAAGAGTACTTTCGTCAGGTAAATGCAGAGACTGAGATGCTGCAGGAGGTGGGGGTGGGGATTCTTCTCTACCAAGGGTGCTAAGACCACTTCCCCAGATGAAAGAGGCCTGTCAGAATTTGAGGCTTCACTGGCCTCAGCCTCCTCTGAGTCTTCCCACACATCAACATCCCAATTTTCAGGATCCCAGACATTTCTAATCAGTGCTCTGACTTTAACTGCAGACACCTTCTGAGGCGGCTTTAATTTACTTGCAATTAGCCAATCTAATTAAAGCTTGAGTTGATATTCATTCAAGCCCTATTACTACTGGAGAGAAGATTCTCTTCCAGAGCACACTTAGAAACTTCAACTTGTTTACACATATCTGAAGCTGATTATTTTCATCTTTGTGGTCTTTCTTTTCCTTCTCTATTTTATCCAGAGATCTTCCAAACACACACTCCAAACCATGACTCCTTGCAATTCAACATTCTTGCCTCAGCCTTCCAAGTGATTGGATTATATTGGACATCTTACCTACTGAGTACTGTATCTTATTCAAACTTTTTATAATTATATAATGGAAGAATATTTTTTACATGCTATTACTGGGTCATTTTTTTCTACACTAAAATGGACTTAGTTCATAACCATTTCTTTCCTACATCACAGTATTGCAAAATCATCTTTCTATATATAATACTTATATAATTGTATTTTCAAAAAAAAAAGAGTAGGAAAAAAAGTAAAATAAAAATACAAAGCTATTGTGATTTAAGCCTGGGTGTCAATTGACACACCCAGTATTAACTAAGCTGGCTGAACCACCTCTGGAAAGGATCAACTAGACTACTTGAAAGATTGTAACTGCCCTAGATCCTATCAGAACTCCAAAGCTCTCAAAAATCTCCCAATACTGCATGATATAAAAAGGAGCCACCAAGGAGAAAGATGCCTTCTTGCAGCTGTCTAGGAATCTCTTCCTTCGGCCGCCTGGTTCCTTCACACTTCACTAGACTAAGACCCTAGGAGTTCTCCAGACTTTAGCCATCACCTATTGACTACCGAACTGAGCAACTAGCTTTGGCAGCCATGTTGGAACTACCTCGGCTACTGGAAGCCATCGTAGACTACCTGCTATGACACGCCTTGCTGGACTACCTCAGCCATATTTGTAAGCCAACTCAATAAATTTCATATATATATATATATATATTATATATATATATAATTCTGTGAATTCCGTGACTCTAGAGAACCCTAACTAATACAGCTATCCTTGTGATTATACTTGCTACATGCTGCTGGAAATGTTTTTTGTTCATTTGTTCCATTTTTTTTTGCAAAAGAAATGTCAATTGGTGCCTTGTCACTGTATAAATATTAAAATGATCTACTCATAAAGTCACTGCTCTTAAGTTGAAGTATGAAATAAACTTGCAGATTAACCATGCCTTAGATTTCTTTTTAATTTGAGCAGGAATGTACCTGCTTCACCATATAATGAAAGAAGGACCTTTAAAAGCAACTAGCTAAAAAAAGTATCAACCCTTTGAACAGAGTTACACACTGAGTATTAGATATATCATATGTAGTCTTCACAGATCATTCATGTAGCTGTGCTTTCTCTTTTGTCACTGAGAAAATTAGAGTTCCTAACATTCATATGGCCAATGTAATTGTTTCTAATGACAGATTTTAGTTGTAATAGATTTAGCCTCTTGGGTGTTCCAAATTTGGGCACAGCGTTTCCATGAGTAGCACAGATAACCTAATTACAGTGTCTGATAGTATCTGGATCCTTTCACTCTCACAAATTTAAGCAACTGAAATGTATTTCCAATGACAAATCTATTGAGAAGAAATAACTCCTTACTTAGTTTTGAAACCAAGAAATCTAATTAAAAAATAAAAGAACATGTATTTATAGCTAAGTTTTTTTTTCATTTTAAAGCAGCTCTTTTTATTAAGGCAATAATTATGACTGAAAAGTTCTCCTTTCCATCTTATCAACATTAACATTTTGCTTTTTTTGTGCATTAATGCATTTAGTAGACATGAGACTTTCAACATAATCATAAATATAATCATAAAACATAATTATCACAATATTTAGAAAAGTAATTCTGCAAGAAGATGACCTCTTTAAAAAGAAACATTGTAACTAATAAAGCTGCAAACAGATAGGAAAAATTCATTGTTTTTCTTACATATTAAAAGAGCGGCATGCTAAATTTACATTATATTCAGAAAAATAATTGAGGACTCATATTATGAGAATGTAATTTAATTTTATATGGTGTCTTCTCCACTACTTTCCCAGGAAATTTGCTTCCCAAGATCTGTGTGACAACAATTGCCCTCTCCCTTTCCTTAGGGTGTCCTGGTGTCATAATTAGCTCACCTGCCTCATGGCTGGCCTGGTGCATGGGATTCACTTCAAGATTCTTCCTGAGTTTCAAATGTCTTTATTGTGAAATGAAAGCAATATATATATACATATATATATATATATATAGAGAGAGAGAGAGAGAGATGATATCCACCTTTATTTGACCTGCTCATGATACAAACACATGCTAGATTTTGTACATAAACTGTTCAAAATTTTAATAAGTGAGTCAATGAATTTTTGATAGGTACATAGATGACACAGAAATAGAAGAATCAGTTAACAGGGCAAATGATGGAATCACATGATAGTATTGCTGGAAATTAGCATGATGGCACATTTATATTTCTGTCACATGTGATTTAGATATTAAATAAGATCTTTGCTTTAGAATGGATTTTGGGATAAGTTAAGAATACTGGTCTATTGGGATGGAATGTATTTATTTTGCTTGTGAAAAGGATTGAAATTTTTGAACAGAAAGGATCAGAATACAATAAATAGGTTGACTTCCACCAAAATTAATATTTTGACATCTTAGTCCTATCAATATGTGGTGTCTTTGGGAAATAACTAGTTTATGAAGTTGTAGCCTTTGTGAATGAGATTGCCATGCTCAAAAAGAAACAGAATGATTTCTTTTCTTTTCACAGATGAACATACAAGAGAGTTGGATACTATAACTCAGCAAATATATCTCTCTAGAATTCAATCATGTTGCACTCTGATCTTATACTTCCAGCCTACAAAATTGTGAGAAATATATTTCTGTTGCTTAAGCTCCTACTCAGTGTAAATTTGTTATAATGATTTATGTTGACCAAAACATTTGTTTAGGATAAAAATTATCAATTGTATATATAAAAACATTAGTGAAAGCTATATAAATCATATGTTATCTCAGAAAAACAATACTAATAGATACACAAAATAAATCTGAAATTTTATTTGACCTCAAGTCCAGCATGAGTCCCTACTTTTGAGTCTACTGTCAGTAAATTCAATGTTGGCAAATGTGATGGTGATCTATAGCAAGCTGCCTTTGGGGGATGAAATACATTCTGGATATGATTCAATAGGGAATTGTTGCATTTTTTATGTATAGTCTTAAGGATTATACCCACCTTATTTATGTCAGGGGAAGCCAGAAGCATTGAACACAAAGAATGAAATAAATCAGCACTGGGAATTCTGATTATATCTTGCTTTCCATACACATTTATTGAAATGTCTCAATTTAATTATCTGAAATTGAAAATAGTAATAGCCAAGTTTTGTACAGTGTAAATTTTGTAAACAGGGCAAAATTTTATTAAACTCAAAATAATATCCAATGTCAAATTTAGATAATGTCTTTCCATAAAAGCAGATAAATATTTCACTCCCCATAGAAAAATAAGATTTGAACACTCTCATATGCTGCTGGAAAATACAAATTGACTCAGGAAGCATGGACATACATTTTGAAAATTTAATATAAATATCTTGCTATTTCCACCTTATCTCTTCTACAGGAAAACTCGACATATGCCTCAAGATATATGTATAAGGCATTTTTCTAGGATCTTTTCAATAATAGTTGAGATGTTTGGAGAAAAGTAAAAGTTTTATTTTCCTTTTTCATAGTGCGCCAATTAAACTTATGTCCTTATGCATATTAACCAAGTGCTCTGCCATTGAACTATGATCCCATCCCATGGTTTATTGAGACAAGTCACATTATTTATGAACCCAAGCTAACTTTGAACCTTCTGTATAGATTGAACTAGTTTCAAACTTGTATTCCTCATGCTTCAGTGTTCAGAATGTTGGTAAATTTCATTGATAAAGAAATGACATAAAATTTTAATACTATGAATACCACAGAATATAACTAATTGCTAAAATGTATCCTAATGATATGATACTAGTGATAAAATATGTAACAAAACACATGAACATGAATACAATGAATCAAAGATTAAATTTTGATGTCAATACTATTTATATTGTATTTTTAATATGTGTTACACATATGGAAGAAGATATGTACTCACAGATCTTGAACATCTTTTACCACTTTTGTTCTGGCTATATTTTCAAGGATTTTCATATGTAAATAACCTTGACAGATAGAAATTGAATCTCTCTTTAGGGTATGAGCTCAGGTCATACTTACTTCTGTCCAAAATAATATCTCTCTCAAGGACAAAGTTAGATAGTACCATCAGTACTGTCTTTTAGGAGACAGCAGCATCCTAAAACCAGAGTTTTTCATGAACACAAAAATTATCTTTTTCCACCTCTGAAAGTATGTTTTGTGGAAGGAGGTAGCATTCACATTTTTTACCTGAGGTGATAAATGGTAAATCCTATAACACCAGAAGCTTCATAAACTATTGTTATATTGACTTTACTTGCATCTAGCCAGAAAATGTAATGGACAACAGCCTCTGAGAGAAAGTTAAAGAGATATAGAAGGACAATTTGGATAAATAAAGGAAATGTCCAAATATTAAAAGAAATATCTTTGAACCTGTTAGAATGGCTATAATCAGAAAATCAAATTAGTAGTAAAGAAGTGGAAAAAGTGTACAGTACTAGTTGAAATGTAAACTGGCACACCAATATGAAAAAGTACTAGGTTTCACAAAATGCTAAAAATATAATTAACAGGATTCATCAGTGCCACTATTGGTTATAGATACAGAGGGAAATGAACTGAATGTCAAAGAATTCCTGGTGTTCTCATATTTACAAAGGTTGTTTTCACAATAGCAGATATGAAATCAACGTGAACCACTAACAGTAAACACATGTAATATACATGCAAAATGAGTACTATTCAACCATACAAGGAATGAAATTCTGTGACTTATAAATAATTAGACAAACTCAGAAGACAATTGTGTTAGGAAAATCAGACACTGTACAATCTCTTATATAGAATCTAAAATAATGCACTATTGAGAACCAAGAAAAGGATGAATGAAGACAAACAAAAGCTGATGGGGGAAAAGAAGAGATTGATCAAAGGATACACATGTCCATTTATATAGGACCTACTACACAATGAAAATATATTACATGTTTGATATTGTGAGGATTGGTTTGAAGACTTTTCACTGTAAAATAAATATATAATGGGATGTGCTTACATATGTATGCATGTACATTTAAATGATTTATTCAATTTTACCATTTCATAGGATACTCATTGTATATATAAAATGTGTGATTATTATTTATTGTTAAAACCAAAAATATTAAAATTTGTGAAAGACTAGAAACAGGCAATTCTCCATTGACCAATTATTTTTTGATGAGAAGATCATGTACTTTGATTTCAGCACATAAAGAAATCAAGCAAGAAATTAGCTGGGAGTTTTCTGCCTGCTGGTTAGTTTACATAGTACCAGAAAGAACTTTGCAGAATTCTGTATTCAACAATCTTACCTAGCCATGGACCTTGAATAAATACTACAATACTGATGTGCCAAACAAGATACGCCAACTCGTAAATAGTGCCATGGCAATTATGGGAACAATCAAGTGCTTTCTTATTTTATTTGAGGCCTGGTTCCCAGGAAGGAGTACATGACTACTGAGGTCAACATGGTCAAAAGTTCATGACTGTGGTGGTCCTAGGCCCTAAAGGAAAAAATATGGAGAAAGAAACAAGAAGAAAAAAATATAAAGCATAGAATGTGGGGGTGGTTGCTCTGACTTACTCCATTGACCTTGGGTACTGTATAAATAAAGAATAACTATACGGGGAATGAGAGTTGAGTGGGAATGAGGCTGTGTGCTGAGCAGTCTCCACTCATACACTTTCACTATATCATGGCTAGCAAGAAAAGAGACACTCTTAGCAGTTCCAAGGTTCCCATGGAGACAGGTCCTGAGCTTACACCTAAGGAGGCTCCAGAGGCCACTGCCCTCTTGAGGTTTCCTCAATGGTCACCGTCTGAGATGGCCACAGAGTACTATGCTGAGTCGGGCTTCAGCTGTCCAGTAGGTGTCTCTGGAGACTGCCAGCTTCTTGAGGTTTCCTCAGTGGGTTAGAGCCAGAGGTGCTGGGCACTCAACGGTCACCATCTGGGATGGCCCACAGAGTACTTTGCTGAGCCGAGCTAGCTTGTAGGTGTTGGAAACCCTGGGAGTCTGGATTCCTATGGACACAGAGTTTTCTGGCTCCTCTTACCTCCTCCCAGACTACTGGTGTGGATCAGGCCTGCTCCTTAAGTACCATCTTTATTCCTTATCAGTACTCTGCACACAAGGTTCAATACCACATGGGGGGAAGGTCCACACATAGGTCACTTACCAATGTTTCAAACAGATTAGCACACCCCTGTGGAGTCCACTGCTCTGTCTTGTCAGCAGCTGTGCTTCACTACTGTCATCTTCTCTGCTTTGCTATTGCGCAGGCCTTTGCTTTCCACTAAATCCCCTATTCGCTCTTTCTTTTTTTTTTTTTTTTTTTATTTTTTTTTTTTTGTTTTTGTTTTTTGTTTTAATACTTTAAATTTCATCTTTATCTTGTTCTATAGAGACTATTAATAATACACAGCTTAAATGTGGGATTCTTACAGCTATAAATATCTCTTCTTGCACTTCCATCTGAGTTCTGCTCTGGATTATACTCCATGCAGATTTTCACTTATGCAGGTTGAGTTCTTCTCTTGAAATTCCCAGAGAGCCACACCTGAATGATGCTCAGTTGTGGAGATAAATGGTTCTGTTCCTTGAGCTGGGGATACTTGAAAGTATCTTGGCCCAGTTACCTGCTGTAACTGGCCCACAGGCTAGAGTACTGGTTAAAGCTTTCATATCATTCATATTCTCCACAGGTTCTCTATTGGGGTGCTAAGGGCAGTCCCAGAGACAGGTCACTTAGTGCCCCTTATATGCAATCCTTAGTAATATATCTTCTTTAGAATTCTTGAAAGAGGTCCTTAAAGTGGGAAAAACCCTACGTATCAGAGAATATTGTGGAAGTTGGAGAGGTAGGATTGTAAGATTCTGAAGGTCAGAAGAAGTGTTGTCAGACATTATCTTCTGCACAGGACAAAGCTGTTGAGTCCATGAATTCATCACAGCTATGCATATTTCCACAAGACCCAGATGAGGATTGGTCTTATTAACATTTCAAGATGGAAGGAGAAAGATCTCAAGGATGCCACATCTCCCTGTGTTACTTTTGAGGATTGATGTTGATGGTGGGGTGTTTTCCTCAATGCATACCCACTAATATGTAATTCATGCTCCAGCAAGTCCTCAAGCATATGTAATCAAAGACAGCCAGATAAAACTCAGTGAGCCATTCATGTGAGAAGATGTACAAATAATATATAAAAAATAAAATTAGGAAACTGGTAGGGAAAAGGACTATAATGAGAAAAGGAGGGGGGATAAGATTAGATTGAGGTGTGAATATTCACTATAATAGGAAAATAATAAATCAGTAAATAAAAGAAAATTCATGTTTTAAAAATGGCAATGAGTACAGCAATGGTGATGGCAGCATGTAACAGAGTGATATATTATACCTGTTCCTTTCCTTTCCCTAATTGTAATAAGCCAGTCACTTTGATGTGACTTCAATTTAGTCATATTACTAGTAACTGAATGAGTCAATTCTTACTAAATGTATTGTTCTAAGTGCTTAAAGAGTCTAATCAATTTGACTCAATTTTGCTGTTTGAATGTTCACACTCCCAGTTCATCATATTGGGCCTCATCTGATCAATTCTTTTTGCCCTCATTCATATATATTTTCTTCCTAACAAGAATTAGACCCAAAGGACAGGATTTAACTTCAAAATGGATTGTAGTCTTGAGGAAAGTAAACATAGGGAATAGCTTATGAATCTGGGAACCACAGTTCGACCTTTATTATGCAGTTTCCTAGTCCTCTCTGGCAATGTACTGGGAAGCCTAGGTCCTTTACTAAAAAATACTATGCACACACACATAGCCTTCCTAACAATGTATCTAATAACCTTGGGTCCACAGCTGCATCTTATTACTGGTATACCCATTTATGGACAATGGGATAAGTTTCTCATGCCCTAATAGCCAGGAAATTGCAGAAAAAATCCTATTCAAATTCATTCCCAAAACATCTGTTAGGAAGAATAGAGGGAGAGAAAAATCTTGTTTAGGTACATGCTCAGTAATAGTGTCCTCACAATAACCTGTTTGAGTATATCTCCTATTTACCCCTTATGTGTATACCTACGTAGGTGTGCACATGAGTAAAGACAGATGCATTGTGGGAAAGTACATGTACAGTTGGAAAAATGATTGTTGATCAATCAAACTAGAAAAATCATTGCTACTACACTCTTTGTTAACCAGCCTGATCTTCCATTAGCTCTTGTACCCAAAAACCCAAGGCTAAAATCTGGAGCCTTATACTATTTAACAGTGTATTACTTTTCTATCAATTCACTTAGAATTTACTCCACTGCTTTTGCAAATTTGTGTGGACTTTTATTTAATTCTTTTTTTGGATGGGTCAAACATTGTTTCTTTTTAAGAAAATTTGTGTTGCATTCATGAATGTAATGAATTTATGATATTTTCATATCTTAGTACCCAATGCCATTCTCCTTACTTTTCCTTTGACAACTATTAATCTCCTCTCTCAGATTCCTTCCTACATTCAAGTTGTTTCATTTGTGTGGTCCATTGTGCTTCATCTATTTTGTTTTTGATGACATATGCCTGACATGATTCTTGCTGCAGCAAGTATCTTAGATTAATGGGTATACCACTGAAGAAGACATCTTCCTTTTCTTCCCTGTTAGTCCACATCAGTCTCTCAGGGAGTCATGTAGTGTCTTGAGATCTTTATGCTTTCATATTGAGATACTGAGACAGATCCGATGCAATTGTTCTATAAGCACACATACATATCTCCCACGAAATCATGGATACCTCAGTCCTATCATGTCCCGGATATAATGTGTTGTACCACTGTCCAACTTTAGGGTTTTACAATTTTACCATCCCTCCCTTCTGCCATGATGTTCCCATAAACCTTGAGGTAGGGGTTGTTGTGGCTTTGATGGCATGTTTAGCACATTAGCAAGTTGTGATTTTCTATAGTAAACACCCTCTGTTGCAGAAGGAGGCTTTGCAGTTGAGTGCTCAGTGATTTGAATAACGTGTTTAAAATCAGTTTGATGTATCATCTTCATCATTAAACATTTGTAGTGTATTCTTCCCCTGGGACCTATGTTATTCTCTTTCATAGGTTCTTATTTTAGTTTACAGTAACAAGAATGTGTTCCTTTCTGACAAACAAACCTTACATCCAATCAGGAAGCTGTTGATTGCCTCCTTGATATTCATACCACTATTATATTGTTAGTCACCTTTGGTCATGGTGATTGTTAATGCAATTTTCTGATTTCACAGATTGATGAGACCTTTGATTGCTTTTCTTCCATTCTCACAAAAGAAATTCAAATGTCAAACAAATATTTGTAAAAATTCTCAACTGCCCTGAAGATCAGGAAATTCAAATAAAAACCACCCTCCCATATCATTGTATCACAGTCAGAGTAGTTAAGATCAACAATACAAACAAGTTCAGAAGGTAAAACTCTGCCTCACAAGCAGAAGGTCCTTAATTCCAAACTCAGTGTCCCACATAAAAATGCCAGGCAGAAGAGGCAGCAGCCTACATTTCTGGCTCTGGAAATCAGAGCCTTGGGAGCTTCGGAGTGAAGCAAAAAAGGAAATAGAAGCAATCCAGGATGATTCCATAAGTCACCCTTTGTATCCACAGGGATACATAGTACCCTCTTAGATACACATACACACAACACACACACACACCACACACACACACACACACACACCAATGAATGCTGGCAAGTATGTAGAGAAAAGGGAACACTTCTTCATCAATAGTGGGAACTTCAACTGATACAGCTAATTTGGAAATCAGTTTTGAGATCTTAAGAAGGCTAAAAATGAGCTACTATATGACCCACTTCTACCACTTCTGTTAATATCCCCAAATGATGAAATCTTATTGAAAGACACTTGTTATTCAATATTCATTGCAACTTTATTCACAATAACAAGAAAATGGAATCAGAAGAGGAATGGCTAAAGAAAATGTGATTCATATACACAATAAAATACTATGGGTGAGATTATGAAATACATTGTTAAATAGAACTGAAAAATTTTATAATATTAAACAATATTATCTCAGGCACAGAAAGAAAAACACTTTTATGTAGATGCTAGGATTAAACTTTTTTTTAATTTCCACTCATACAGACTTAACAGGTACCCCTGTCCCCTTCCTCCCTCCAACCTCCCACTGCCCTGTGCCCCCCAGTGTCCTCCCCCTCCCATCCCCAGAGCATCCTTAAATGTGCATGCCCAACTCTCCTCTGGGTCCTACTCTCAGATGGGGTTCAAGGACCCAGTGGCATTTCCCAGAATGCTTTCCTGTGTCCCATTTAAGCATAGAAACACTACTGTGGCTGTCAATCCCTTGCCTCCAAGGATGCTAGTGCCTTTAGTCCATGCTAGACTTTGTGGGGTCAATAGTGTGTTGGACATTGCGCAAGGCACGCAAAGTCCAATTATGATTGCTTCAGCCCTAACTTGTGTGGAGTATCTTGCATATCATTGCTCCTCCCATCCTTGTGCTCTTACAATCTTAACGCCCCCTGTTCCACAAAATTTCCTAAGGTTAAAGATGGAGAGAGATTAGGCTGGACTAGTTCTAGGTGGTTGATATAAAGTCTCTGAAGTTCTGGATTATGGCTTGTTGATTTTTCTTTCAGTTTTTCTGCTCCTGCAATGGCCTTCACTCCATTCTGATGGGTATTGGATGTCACCCCCTGGCCAGAGATTAAAAAGCTGTTAAACTAGAGTCTTGTTATAAGAGTATCTTCAAAGGTAGATGTAATAAAAGTAGGAAACTACAGTGAGGGAGGGACCAGTCACCCATTTGCAAAATGGTTACTTTTTATCTGCCAGATTATATGCCCTCCCCTTCTGGTGAGTTCATACCCCATCAGTTGCAAATGATCAGGAAGGAAAGCCTGTGAAGTTAAACAGATGTCTCATTACTTACTTGCAGTCCTTGCCTTGATGGTGGCCTATTTTCTCTGCTGTAACATGGTCCCCTCTCCCCTTGTTTTCTAGTATGGCCCTCCTACCCCATCCCTCCTGTTCATAATCCTTGCAATTACTGTAGGTATTACAGAGATTTATCCTTGAGTGTCTCTAAGTGGGTTTGGTACTAGAAGCCACTTATTAGGGAGTACATACGGCGCTTAATTTTCTGTGTCTGGGATACTTCACTCAATATAATTGTTTGTAATCCCATCCATTTTCCAGCAAATTCTATTAATTCATCATTTTTGATGGCTGAGTAGTACTCCATTGTATAGATGTATCACATTTTCCTTATCCACTCATCAACTGTTGGACATTTGGGTTGATTCCATGACTTTGCTATTGTAAACAGTGCTGCTATGAACATCGTTGTGCTTGTGCTATCGAGGTGAATTTTTACTGTATGAGGGTTTATTCCCAAAAGTGGAATAGCAGGGTCATATGGCATTTCAATCTTTAATTTCTTTAAGAATCTCAAGATGGCTCACCAGAGTGGTTGTATGAGCCTGCATTACCAACAGCAATGTAGCAGAGTTCCCCTCTCTCCACATCCTATCCAGCATTTGTTGTTGTTTGTATTGTGGATTTTTGCCATCCTGACCAGGATGAGATGATATTTCAGGGACGTTTTGATTTGCATTTCCCTGATGGCTAAGAAAGTGGAGCATTTTTTAAGATATTTGTTAGACATTTTAATTTCATCCCTGGTAAAGTTTCTTTTAAGTTCCAGGGCACATTTTTTAATTGGGCCATTTGTTTCCTTGGTGTTTACCTTTCCAAATTCTTTATGCACTCTGGATAATAGTCTATACTACAAATCCATAGTTATAAAAACAACCTGGTACTGGCTCCAAAATAGACACACAGATCAATGGATAAGGGTTGAAGACCCAGATATAAGCCCACACAACTACAGCCATTTGATCTTTGACAAAGGGGCCCAAAGAATCCAATGGAAAAAGAACAGCATCTTCAACAAATGGTGCTGGCAAAACTGGATCTCCACATGCAGAAGATTAAAACTGGACCTGTACTTGTCACCATGTACAAGACTTAATTCCAAATGGATCAAGGGCCTTGATATAAGGCCAGAGACTATAAAAATCATAGGTTAAAGGGTAGAGAACTCCCTCGAGCTGATTGGGCTAGGCCAACATTTCCTAAACAGACATCCAATGGCACAGTCACTGCTACCAACACTTAACAGATGGGATCTTGTGAAATTAAAGAGATTCTGTTCAGATAAAGAGGTTGTAACATGAGCACAAAGGCAAGGATTAAACTCTTGACTGAAGCATTTGGCTTGGAATTTCTCAAACAGTCATTTTATTCTTGAAGAAAAGGTCAAGGTCCTGAGAACACTTTGAGGATACCATGAGAACTGGCAACAACCTCTTTTTATTATTGAAATAGTTAATAAAAGTTTTTTCTGAAAACAACAACAAACTATAATTCATAACACCAAAGACCTACATTAATCACCTGGAACCAGATCAGCCAAATCTATCCCTATCTTAAAGTTCAGGGAAACATAGAAGAGGGGCTGGCAAGATTGTAAGAGCCTAAATATGGGGAGGACCAATTATATGCAAGATACTCCACACAAGTTAGGGTATTAGTAGCCATAATAGGACTTTTCATGACCTGCACAATGACTGGCATGTCAACAACCCCCCAAAGACTATCATGGATCACAGGTACTAGGACCCTTACAGGCAACAGATTAACTGTCATAGTAGTGTTCCCATACTAAAGAGGAGCCCAAGAAAGACTCTGGGCAATGCCATTGAGTCCTTACCCTTCACTAGAGTGGAGGACTCAGAGGGAAGTTTGGCATTCACACAAAAGAATGTTCTAGGGAATGGGGGAAGGGGAAAGGGGTTTCACTGGGAGAAAGGGAGGGAGGGGGTGAAAGGAAGGGGAAAATGAGGGAGGGTGCAAGGAGAACTGGGTAAGGGTGGGGGAGGGAAGGACTAGGTACTATTGAGCTTGAATTATTGGGGAAAAATAAATAAATATAATTTTAAAAAGTTTTTTTTGTGAGAGGGGTCTTGCATTGTAGCCCTTGCTGACTTGGGTCTTATTACTTACTACTCCACTCAGCCTCCTCAGTGCTCAGATTACAAGAGTGTGTCACAATAGCCAGTTAAATAGAAGCTTAGTCATGGGACTATGAAAGCCATAACCCCTGTGCAATATACTTTGAATCTGGGGTGGAAATATTTGCTCTTCTAAACCAAGGACACACAGAAGGAGCAGATGGTGTACCTTACCTCTTATTCCTTTACTTTGAAGTTTAGAGGGAAAATCTCACTAGAAAAGAAAGATAAATGTATCTCTTACTATAAATTTTCCTGGAAAGGACATTAGGACTCTTTTTAGGGACAGGGAAGATTGAAGTAATTCTGGGTCACTGGGTCAAAACCACTGCTAACACTGCTTGCTAACTGAACTCCAGTCATTTCTGTTTCCCAATGGCATTGACAAGATTATTCAGAGCTTCCCTTCTCCCTCCCCGCCGCCTTTGTCCACCCGACAGCGCCTCCTGCTCCCTGCTCCGCCAGGCCCCCAGGTGAGTCCCCGCCCAGCCCCGCCCAGATGTCCCATGTCTAGTTTTGGCCTGGGCCACGCCCCAGGCCCCAGGCCCCTTTCTCCCTCTCACCTGCCTGTCCACCCAACTGGACAGGACATGCTCTCTTTCCTCCATCCCTGGAGCTTGGGTGGGGCACTAAGCCAAGTCCCAGGTCCAGGGTGAAGAATTCTGCCATCAACATCAGCCCCTCTGCCTCTCTGGCCCACCAGAGACCTACGCACGTGGTCTACACTGCTTCTCAGAATTCAGTAGAGTCCAAAGAAAACTCAAGAAAGTTCTAAAGGTCAAAGGCCATACATCTATAAACCTCTATCCTATCACATGGGAGAGATTCTTCACATCCAGCCAAAAGATAAGTAAACCTCCTTTTTTTTCACCTTACTGTTCCTTTCTAATATTAATCACTATAGATTAACTTTTCCATAAAGCCACCCCAAAAACACAACTTCAGAGATCATACCACTTACCCTCATATATCACTAAGATACTACATCGTAAAAGTGCACTATCATACTAATATTCACTCCTTGTCTACTTAACCTGACTTAATTGATGTACTAACAACCTAACAGCCTCAACTAGGAAATAACAATAATAAAAGACAAACATACCCAACCCCAAAGCAAGCACTAGTAATAACTGCCCAAGTGTAGGAATACCAACTGAATCAGTCAAAAACACACAGAAACTAAAAAGCCCTAGAAGACAAAACAATAATGCCCAAAGTCAAAGTGCAGATCCATGAGAAACAAAACCCAAGAAGACCAATCTCCCACTGAAAGAATTAACCCCTTAATCATGGAATCCAACCAGAATAAAGTCACAGAAAACAGGGCTGGAGAGGTGGCTCAGGGGTTAAGCCCCCGCCTTGCAGGTGGAAGGTCCTGAGTTCGGATCCCAGATCCCACGTATAGCCAACAGGCGGAAGCAGGGGCGGACTGTGCTTCTGGTCCTGGTAGGGCGGAGCCTGAGAATCCCGGGGCAGAAGGAGGTGGAGGCGTCCATGGTGGTTCAAGAGTTCGTCCGTGGTTCTACACACACACAGACACACACAAGCGCACACACATACACACGCACATGAGCACAGTTGAATAAATAATAAAAAATTAAAAAAAATTCACAGAAAACAGCCAAGAAAGCCAGACCAAAGACAACAACTTTCAAAGTATGATGATTACCATGATTAATACTATGAAAGAGGAAATCCGAGAGGAGTTAAACAACAGAATCAACCACTTTGATCAGGAACACAACAGGCATTTGGAGGAGTTGAGTAAAACAGTTCAAGAAACAAAAATAGGCATAGAGCAGTTAAAACAGACTCAAGCAGAGTTTAAACTGAACTAAAAGACAAGCTATCTTCAACCCAAAGCTCAACAGAGAGTCTTATCAGCAGAACTAACGAAGCAGAAAATAGAATTTCAGATCTTGAAAACAAAGTAGGAGAATTAACCAGCTCAATGGAAGAGATTGTTAAAGCCAAAAAGATACTTGAGAAGAACATTCAAGAGATATGGGACACCCTGAAGAAGCCTAACATATGTATTCATGGAATACCAGAGCAAGAATCTCAAAATACCACACCTGAGGAAATTTTTCAAATTATCATAAATGAAAACTTCCCTCAACTGAAGAATATGAGGCCCATCCAAATACAAGAGGCATTTTGCTCTCCAAACAGATAGGACCAAAATAGAAAATCGCCATGGCAAATAATAGTCAAAACACTCCACATTCAAGACAAAGAAAAGGTGCTGAGAGCTTCAAGAGAAAAAAAGCAAGTCACTTTTAAAGGTAAACCTATTAAAATAACAAACGACTTCTTAATGGAAACAGTAAAAGCAAGAAGAGCTTGGAGAGACATACTTCAAGTATTAAATGAGCAAAAATGCCAACCCAGACTGATATACCCGGCAAAACTATCTGTCATTATCGAGAGAGAACGAAAAATTTTCCAGCACAAAGACAACTTGAAGGGATACGTGTCTACCAAACCAGGCCTTCAAAAAATGCTAGGAATGATATGCAAACTTGAAGAAAAGAACAAGCATATCCAGGAGGACAGAAGGGAAGTATAATACCACAAAAATATAAATGTAAAACAATAAGCTTACAAAATCCACTAAATATCCAGAATTAAAAAGAATTTCTCTATTATACCATTAAATGTCAATGGGCTTAACTCACCAATTAAGAGACACAGATAACAAACTTGGATTAAAAATCACAACCCATCAATCTGTGTCATAAGAGACACAGATGGATACTACATTTTAGTCACAGGTTCAATTCACCAGGAAGACTTCACAATACTAAACATATATGCACCCAATATGGGCCCCTCCACATTCATTAAGAAAATCCGAGCGTCTAAAGGGAGAAATCAACCCCCAAACGATAATTCTTGGGGATTTCAACACCGCCCTCTCAACATGGGATAGATTAACAGGTCAAAAGCTTAACAGGGACACTTTGGAACTTAATCAAACCCTTAAAGAAATGGGCCTTACAGATCTCTATTGAACTTTTCATCCACATACCAAAGAATACACATTTTTCTCAGCAGCACACGGAACTTTCTCCAAAATAGATCACATATTGGGCCACAAAATGAATCTCCACGTATACAGGAAAGTTGAAATTCTAACCTGTGCCCTATCAGACCTCCAGGCCTAAAGCTGGAAATCCACAACACAACAAACAACGAAATACACTAACTCCTGGAAACTTACAATTGATGCTGAATGGAACTGGATTCAGGAAGAAATTAAAAGGAAATTCAGATTTCCTGAAAGCAAACAATAATGAAAATACAACTTACCAAAATCTCTGGGACACAATGAAGGCTGTTCTAAGAGGTAAGTTCATAGCTCTTAATGCCTACATCAAAAAAATGGAAACATCAGAAATAAACAACTTAACAATGCAGCTTAAAGCTTGAGAAAAACTAGAGTAATCTGATCCCAAAGCAGTAGAAGAGAGGAGATTAGCAAAATAAGGGGAGAAATATCTGAAATCGAGATTAGGAAAATGATAGAGAAAATTAACCAGTCAAAAAGCTGGTTCTTTGAAAAAATCAATAAGATTGATACACCCCTAGCTAAATTAACCACAAGCAAGAGAGAGAAAACCCAAATTAATAAAATTAGAAATGAAAATGGAATTATCACTACTGATACCCGAGAAATCCAGAGAATTATAACATCATATTTCAAAAACTTATACTCTGTGAAATATGACAACATAAAAGAGATGGATGAATTCCTAAGTAAACACAACTTACCTAAATTGAATCAGGAAGTTGTGAATTATTTAAATAGTCCTATAACATATAAGGAAATTTTGGAAGTAATCTCAAATCTTCCCATCAAAAAATGTCCTGGACCAGATGGATTCAGCATAGAGTTCTACCAGATATTTAAGGAGTTAATAACACCAATACTACTTAAACTGTTCCAACAAATAGCACAGGAAGGAACACTACCAAATTCCTTCTATGAAGCTAATATCATTTTAATCCCAAAACCTAATAAAGATTCAATTAAAAAAGAAAACTGAAGGCCAATCTCTTTGATGAACACAGATGCAAAGATTCTCAAAATGTCTTAGCAAATCGGATTCAAAAACATTATCAAAAAGATCATTCACAGGGACAAAGTAGGCTTTATTCCCAGCACACAAGGTTGGTTCAACATACGCAAATCAATAAATGTAATTCATAATATTAACCAGTCCAAAGCCCAAGACCACATGATACTCTCGATGGATGCAGAAAAATCTTTTGAAAAGATCCAACAGCCTTTAATGATCAATACACTAGAGACAGTAAGAATGGAAGGAAACTTTATCAATATAATAAAAGCTGTATACAACAAGCCTACAGCAAGGATTATACTCAATGGGGAAAAACTGGAAGCATTCCCACAGAATAGTTTTGTTGAAATCTTGTACCCTTTGCCATTAGCATCTTTATTTTCTTTTTGGATCCGTTTCCATTTTATGGAGAAACCATGCTATCAGAAAAGATGTAATCAGACAGATTACATGCATCCTCATGTAATGCTAATAAGTCTTCCATTTCTTTTCTTTACCCTTTTGAAATGTCAGTCACTGATTTACTACTCCTCACCCCTGCAGTGCAAAGTGTGAGGCGCTCCGGACTTTGAAGTTCAGGGCTAGGAGCCAAAGGAATGTCTTGGAGCCTTTATACTCTCAGAATATGAAACATCTGTGGAGTAAAGAATAAAGAAAACCACAATGTAGCACAGGCTGGAAACCTGTACCCTGTGCTCCTACAAAGTGAAGTTGTACAAGTAATCATATCCTGTTTGTATGAGACATTATATTTCATTGGAAATTTATGAATAATGAGGTATAAGTCCACACATATAATGCATGTATATGCAATATATACATATACTATATTGTTGGGATTGGTTTTCAAATACAACATATTTTTAAAAAGAAGGGTTTAAATCTTTTGCTTTAAAATAGACAGACAGCATATGTTTTTAGCTTTTCAGGCCAAATCCAATCTCTGCCTAAACTCTTAACATCACGGCCCTAAACAGGCACAAACAAAATGTAAGTGAATATATGTGGCTGGGTTTCACTATTGTTTTATTAGCAGTGTATGACTAACTCACAGTTTTAGAGTTGATAGGTATTATTCTTTTATGCTTCACTTAGCTATTCAAAAACTAAGAAAATTATGCTGAGCATCAGTGCTTTAGTGTAACAAGAGACAGGATGGAAAGACCACTCAGGTTATGGTTTGATGATCTCTGCCAAAGGTCACGATCTATGTAAATAAAACAAAAACGTATGCCTAAAATTTCCATAAATCTTAGCCTTGAACCAATCTTTAATTTGAACACAATTTACTGGCATGAATGGTTATGGTTATGTTAAAAGTGTTTTAATAATTGATATTTTTGTAACATTCATATTTATTACCTAGCATATTTCTAGGCATCTATGAAAATTAAGCAAGTTAACAGTAATTTCAGCGATGCTTTTTCTAAGACTTTTCTTGAACAGTTGAATGTTACTGCCTTCATTTGGACTATAATAATATATAATGAAGACACCTAGCATAAATGGCCTGAAAATCCAAAATATTAAATAAAATTAAAGATTAAAATCACAACTGGGGATGATCCTTAGAAGTAGAGTACTGGATGAGCATACTGGAGACTCAAGAATCAATTGATAGTACCACACACACACACACACACACACACACACACACACATACACACACACATCTTGTCTTTATAGGTGCATGTCATCACATGTGACCCATTTGCTAATGACTTCTATTTGATCACAGAATTTCAACCAAAATTATCTTTCTTATTACTATGTTATCAGTAATGTTTTAATATTAAAGCAATCATTATTGGACAAACAGCAATGTGTATGTTTATATGTACATATTTTATTATTATAAAGTATACAGCTAATTAATATGTAAATATATTCTATTTTTCTAGCTCCCCAAATACAATGAAAAGATAACTTGACAGAAAAATGAAAAAATTATATAATTGCATTTACTAAATTGTATTACTGCATTTACTGAAGTTAATAGTGGTCATACCTGTGTCTTTATTATTTCCCCCAGGATATTTTAATTAGATATCTCTACTGCATGAAAATTATTTTCAAGTTACTGGCTAAAATAGTCTGCATTTATTGTCTCAGAATTTTTGTGTATCAAAAATTCAGTCGTGGCTAAACTTTTTTTTCTACTTATGGTCTTATAACTCTGAAATTGAAGTTATAGGCAGCTAAGTTTTTACCTTACAATCCATAACACCTTTAAAATGTATGTATTTGTCAGTACAGTTCCTTTCTGTGTGGTGCCTTGTGATATTAGACCTTCTTCAGATGCTGTCACTGCAGTCTACTTCAGTTCCTAGGCCTCACAATTCTTTAATAAATGGAAGCTCTATTATTACCTATACAAACATCACTCCTTGCTTCTTCAAAACCAACAGGAGATTCTTCCTTAATCCAGTCTGTTCAAAAGGAATCTTAGCTAATGTACCATAATCAAGATTGTCGGTTACTATCTCATTTTCTCATTTTGCTAGAAGCATGACACTTATTCCCACTAGAACTAAGGAGAGGGGGGATTACACAAAAGTATGATGCATCAGGGTTGAATGTGAAAAATTGTGACTATAATACTACTCTGATTCAGAATACATAAACTTGGAGACTGAGCTGTCAGTCATATATTTATATCATTGTATTATGTTCTTACGAATAAGTTATGTAGTGACTATATTATTCAAATCTGTTTGTGTATATAAAGAACATATTTTAGCCAACCGTGCAAGCACTGGGAATTGAACCTTGGGCCTTCTACATGCCAGGCTAGTGCTTTACCACAGAGCTGCAGTTTCAATCCCTAAATAACTTCTAATCAGAAAATAAAAGTCTAGATCAGAGGTTCTCAAGCTCCATACTATGGATACCGTGATAAATTATTTTTTATGAGAGCGTTGGAGGATCTCTTGTGCACTGACCAGATAATTATAACATTCCTTGTCTGAGTTGTGGCAAGAAAAAAAGTCTCTATATACTGCCATCTATCCATCTGTAAGAGCTATCATCATGGATAATTCATGTCTTTAATTTTATGGTAATAATCTGAGGCAGTTTCAGAGCGATTGTGAAAACTACAATGGCTCTTAGAATATTTTCAAAAAAACAAATAAAAGAAACAAGGATGTATTTTGAATATTGTTGGAGATGTATAGGTAAAATTTATAAGAAGTATTTCAGCTTGACTAGCTTTATAAATGATATAAACACTAGCTGAAAAATACTATGCTTCAAGAAGTATAGTAGCTTGGACTGCATGATTAAGAAGGAAAATGGAATACTGAGTTTTTTTAATGAAGCATACAAGTGGATATATAAGAAAATGTCTCAAAAAAGAACCCCAAGACTCTGAGGTCTCAAAACAAGTCTTGTTACTATTTGGGTGGCAGTTAGAATTAGGAATAGATGGGTTAGCTAAATGAAACCCATCATGGAGCTGAAACAAAGACATGAAGTAGGAATCAACTTGGGATATGAAGAAGGAGAAGTTAATCTTAAATATCCAAAAAGAACATAATTAAGATGAAGAATGAGAGAAAAATGATACTAGTTCATGAAATGGAAAATAGTGGATACTTTAAGGAAATTTGTTTTTCTTATTTATGGAAGCTGGTAAGTGTAATAAAATCAAGGTGCTGGCATCTGGTGAGAGTTTTCTTGCTGTATCACAATAGGATGGGATACATCTCTTGGTGAGGAAGCAAGCTTGTGTGTTCAGTTCTTGTCTTTTTTTTATAGTTACTAATTCCATTTTCACGTCCTAGCCTCATGATTTCTTCTAATCATATTTATCCCCAAAGATCACACCTCTGAATCACATCAGCATGTGAATTGAGGATTTTATTTCCATCTCATGAACTTTTGGTAATGGAGGGAAATGACAATGTTTGTCCTATTTTATCAAATATCAGGACTAGCTTTATAAATGATTTTTTCCCAATCATACAAACTTAAGGTACCCCAGTCCCCTCCATCCTTCCACCCCTTTCTGGTCCCACTTACTTCCCCCCTTTTCCCCTTCCTTTCACCCCCTCCCTCCCTTTCTCCCAGTATCCCCCTTCCCTCTCCAGTCCCTGGAGCATCCTTCAATGTGAATGTCAATCTTCCTTCTGAGTCCTCCACTCTAATGAGGTGTAAGTACTCAGTAGCATTGCCTGGAGACCTTTCTTGTTGTGCTCCCCTTTAGTATGGAACTGTTAGTCCCTTGTCTCTAAGGATTCTAGTGCCTGTGATCCATGCTAGAGTTTGGGTTATCATTGATATGTCAGTCATTGTGCAGGTCAAGCAAAGTCCTATTATGATTACTGTGGCCCTAACTTGTGTGGAGTATCTTGTGTATCATTGCTCCAACCCATTTTTAGGCTCTTACAATCTTACCACCCCCTCTTCTGCAAATTTCCCTGAACTTTAGGATGGGGAGAGATCTGGTTGGTCTGGTTCCAAATGATTAATGTAGGGTCTCTGATGTTCTGAATTATGATTTATTTGTTTTCAGTTTTGCTGTACCTGCAGTGCCCTTTGATCCATCCTGATTTGTGGCAGTATTGATTCAGGGACTCCTAGCCTGGGCTCCCGAATCCAGGAGGTCTGGCTACAGACAAGCCTGAACAAAGAACCATACAGGCAGAGGGATGGACAATCAATGGGCAGAGGGATGAACAATGAATGGGAAGGAGGGATGAACAACCAATGGAAAGTGGCCATCTAAACTGGACACCTAGTAAACAGCAGAGGGGTGGCCACACCTGATTGGACACTGACCTTATATAAGCCCAAACACTTCCTGAAAAGAGCTGAGTCTGCAGCCAACTCATCGTCTGCATGCTGCTTTTCGCCTGACTCCCGGGATCTGGGTGGTGACTCTGTCGCTGTCTCACCCATTTGCCTCATGCCCATGAGCCCCCGCCACTTCCCCTGCCTGGCCCGATGGGGATGTGGCAACATCTGGCGCTCCAACGTGGGGTGGTGCTGCCTTCAGTATACACGAGACACCCATTCCAGTAAAGTTCGGTGAGTGGCCCCTTTAGTTTTGTGTTCCTGTGCTTATGGTACCTGAAGGTGAGCAGGTGTCCCCCTCCTCTTCCCCTTTTCCTGTTTGTCCTTAGGAACACAATAGCTCATTTGATTTCCTGATGACCAAGGAGCCCCTCTTAAATTTAGGAATGTAATTGCTTACTTGATTTGCTGGTAATCAAGGAGCCCTAATTGCTCGTTTGATTTCCCCATGATCAAAGAGCCCCTCTAAACCAAGGCTTTTCCTGGCAAGTTCACATGAGAAATTGGCCTCTCAGAACTCGAAGTCCAGGTTCAATTACATTGAATCGACCTGACTGGGGGCATACGACCTGGGGAAGTAACCGACCCCTGAAGTCTCTCACTAAGCACAGGACGCTTAGATCCAAAACACCTCTGTGTAAGTGCTGCACTAGGTCTCTCCTTGAACATTGGTTACCCCTTTTAGGAGTTGTTTTCACTTTGACCTTGTTCTCATCATCACTTTTCATTTTCTGCGCTCTTTTGCCTAGTCCACTCACCTACTAGTCATCTCTTCCTTCAGGGAGCCTTTCCTCACCATAATGGGTAACTTACCATCCCATCAGAAGGTATCCCAGCTGACTATCCTTAAGGCTCTACAAGAATTAATATCAAAGTGACACAGAAGGACTTAGAAGACTTTTGGGAGGAAGCTTTAATCTTAGCTCCTTGGATTTCCCCAGAAAATGTCTGAGAACCACAGATTTGGATGGGAGTGCTTTTCCTGGCCCTTAAGAGGGAAGTCCAGGAAGGCCATATGCCTCCCACCCCCTTTGTTCCCATTCTCTTAGGCATCATAACAAGCCTGAAAGGATCCTCCATTGAGGAAGTGATTAATTGCAACAATGTAACTTGTGGAGAGAACCTAAAATTTTTCCTTTGTTCTTCCTCCAGATCCAGATCTCTCCCCTTTCTGGTTGAGGACTCTGCAGAGAGCTTGCAGGTCCAAGAGGGGGGAACATTCCACCCCCTGCCAACATCCCCTTTCCTCTTCTTCCGTAGCTCTTGACTCCCCCTTTTTCCTGGCTGTGTTTTCTGCTTCAGACAATACTGGTCTCCCAATACGTGTCTTAAAATCTCTCCTAGAGACTAGAGACATCAAGGTTAAGACTACTGGCCTGGGGAAATTTTGAAATGAGGTTGTGGTTTTAGCATCTTGGATCCCCCCAGAGAAAATGTGGGGACCGGACTATTGATGAGGATGCTTTTCCTTGCTAGATGTTTTTCATAATTAAGCTAAGCTGCTGTACTTAACTAATATGAGGTCTTGTTTTAAATAAGGTTTTCCTAAATGCTAATCTGCCTTCGATAAAGCTTTTAAGGGTAATTTTAAGACAGTTGCCAGTAATTGCCAGTAAAACATTGTTCATGTGTTTGTATATTTATATGTTCTGTGTTTACATGTTGTGTGTCTTGTGTCTGTGGCCACTTCAATTTTTTTCATTTATGTTGCACACTAATATTAAAATTTTGGCATGCCATTTTTAAATACATATATGCATACTTAAAAATAACAAATAATTTTGGTAACATCTAAGGCCTTAACTCTTTATGTTTTATATCTATCACAATTGTTTTTCTAATAGATTGTAGGTTTTCTTTCATACAAATTTTCTTACAGGTATTTTAATATATCCCCCCAAATAACAAAGCTTGCTTTCCAGGTCCTCAGATCATCCATTCAGGCCTTGGATATTTCTAAGAACACCAAAGGCCCATTGTAAGCCTGGCTGTCCTCTATTGAAGCTATGACTCACTAATTTACAATTGTTAGGTCCTGATTTATGTCTCCCCAGCTCTTCTAGATTGTTTCTGTGCCTGTTCCACCTACAGCTCCTCTGCATGCTCTTGCCCTGACAAAACCTCTTTTTCTCTGTTACTGCTTGAGTTCCCCTTTGGGACCATGATTCCTTCTCTGCTATGGTCTCATGACTGGTAGTCAATGATGGGTAAGGCTACACACGAGGGTGGTGTCCAACCCAAGATAGGCATAGTCACCTGTATTCCATGCAGCTGAAGAGGCTAGGGGTCACCCCAGCTATCATAGTCCCCACTGAAAAAATATTATAAATAAAAGGGTGAAAATGTGGCACTATTGATTCAGGGAGGCCCTAGCCTGGGCTCCTGAATCCAGGAAGACTCACTACAGACAAGCCTGAACATGGAACCATACAGGCAGAGGGATGGACAACCAATGGGCAGAGGAATGAACAACAAATGGGAAGGAGGGATGAACAACCAATGGGAAATGGCCATCTAGCTTGGACACCTATTAAACAGCTAAATGATTGGTGGCTCCTCCCCCTTCCCCCGAGCAGAGGGATGGCCACACCTGATTGAATGCCGACCCTATATAAGCCCAAACACTTCCTGAAAAGACCTGAGTCTGCAGCCAACTTGTTGTCTGTGTGCTGTTTCTCGCCTGACTCCCAGGATTTGGGTTGTGACCCTGTCGCTGGCTCGCCCATTTGCCTCATGGGCACGAGACCCCACCATTTCCCCTCTTCCCCCTGGCTGGCCCGGCGGGGATTGAGCAACACTGATTGATATTGGAGGTCACCTCCTAGCCAGAGATAAAAGGCTGTTAAAATGGAGTCTTACTATAAGAATAGATTCAAAGGTAGATGGAATAAGAGTAAGAGAATGCAGTGAGGAGGGGTCAGTCTCCCATTTGCAGGATGGTTACCATCTATCTGCCAGACTCCATGCCCACCAGGACTGATTGAACCCCTTTGGTTGCAAGTGACCAGGAAGGAAAATGAGCATAACTAGATGTCTCGATACTTACTTGCAATATTTGATGGTGACCTATTTTCTCTACTGTAGCATGATCCACTATCTCCTTATTTCTGAGGGGCCCGTCCTCCCCCTCCCCTCCTGTTTATAATCTTTGCAATTACTGTAAGTATTACAGAGATTTATCTTTGAGCGTGTCTCTATGTGGGTTTGGTATTAGGATCCACCTATTAGGGAGTATACATAATGCTTAATTTTTGTGTGTGGGATACTTCACTCAATATAATTGTTTCTAATTCCATCCATTTCCCAGAAAATTGCATTAATTCATCATTTTTGGTGGCTGAGTAGTATTCCATTATATAAATATGTCACATTTTCCTTATCCACTCGTCAACTGTTGGGCAATTGGGTTTATTCCATGACTTTGCTATTGTAAATAGTGCAGCTATGAACATGGTTGTGCTTTGTGCCATTGAGTTGAATTTTTGCTTCATGGGGGATTATTCCCAGAGGTGGAATAGGAGGGTCATATGGCATTTCGATCTTTAACTTTTTTAAAAATCGCCACACTGATCATCAGAGTTATTGTATAAGCCTGCATTCCCACTAGCAATATAGGAGAGTTCCCTTCTCTCCACATCCTCTCCAGCATTTGGTGTGGTTTGAATTGTGGATTTTGCCATCTTGACCAGGGTGAGATGATACCTCAGGGAAGTTTTGATTTGAATTTCCCTTGTGTAGCATTTTTAAAGATATTTGTTAGACATTTCAATTTTGTCCCCAAATATCTGGATTTTATCTCTAAAAGGGTCTCAAAAAACATGCACTTAAACTTTGTCCTATGTATTAGAAACCATAGGTTTAAAGGACTATCAATTTCTTAAGAAAAATAGTGCTTTCAATTCTGTGCTCTCATTCTTAAGCACATGTTCACATACATATCTTTATTTTAATTACTTGAATATTAACAGTCTATATAGGATTAGGAATTATTGTTTTGTGTTCTTTACAAGGAAATGGTAGATATTTCAAAGGGGTAATATTTTTTAATTTGTGATGTAATTGAATAAGTTACATAACGTTCCTCATATTAGTCTTAACATCACAGGATATAAAGTGAAATCTGTCATCTTCTCCACAACACCCTCCAACTCTGGAAAAGTCCTATTTTGAAATACTGTTGAAATTCCATCGTTGCTTAAAATTTGGTATGTTTACAGGTATTATCTTTTCTTCATTGTGTCATGCATACCGTGATAGTTAAGCCTGGGTATCAACTTGACACATCCAGTATTAACTAAGCTGGGGTGAGACCATCTCTGGAAAGGATCAACTGAGACTACTTGAAAGTATTATACATGCCCCAGATCCTATCAGAACCTCCAAAGTTCTCAAAGGATTGTCCCAATACTGCATCATGTAAAAAGGAGCCACCAAGGAGAACAGATGCCTTCTTGCAGCTGTGCTAGGAATCGTTCTTCCTTCTGGCTGCCTGGTTTCTTCAACCTTCTAGCCTTCGACTAGACTAAGACTCTAGGAGTTCTCCAGCCTTCAGTCATCACCCACTTGACTACCGAACTGAACAGCTAGCTATTGGCAGCCATCGTTGGAACTACCTCGGCTACTGGGAGCCATCATTGGACTACCTCAGATACTGGTAGACTTTGCTGGACTACCTCGGCCATATCTGTAAGCCAACTCAACAAATTTCATATATATATATATATATATATATATATATATATATATATATATACTGTGAATTCCGTGACTTTAGAGAACCCTAACTAATACAGAAATTGGTACCAGAAGTGGTTCTAGAAAAACAGAATTGTAAGAATGAATTTTGCTGGCAAGCTTTGTGATATCTGGAGCTGGCTTTTTGACCCAGTGGAACCTCCTGTGACTAAAGACTCCACTAGTGGCATGGAGGACACTGCAACTGTTTGGAGTGAACTGTTTCTAGAACTGGTAAAAGTAGGTGTGTTGGATAGTCTTGATGCCCCTCTTGTGAGGATTGAGAAGCTCAGCAATTCCATATATGAAACTTTATATAAAATGAATAAGAATAAGGAAAACGATGATGCTGGCTGGTTGTTTCTAGCATCTCTCATTAAACTACATAAACAACTTAGAAGTTTCTAAGTGTGCCCTAGACGAGAATCTTCTCTCCAGTAGCAATAGAGCTCAAATTGCTGAAAATCAAACCCAAACTTTGATTATTAGAGTGGCTGAGTTACAACATAAATTAAATTCCCAGCCTCAAAAGGTGTCAGCAGTTAAAGTAAAAGCACTGATTGGCAAAGAGTGGGATCCTGAAAAGTGGGATGCTGATGTGTGGGAAGACCAAACTGACGATGAGGACGAGGACATTGAACCCTCAAATTCCCACCCTTAGCAGATAATGAATCCCTACACCCACCCTCTACAGAATTGCTATCTCCATCTTTGCATGAGGGAATTACTCATGATTTGTCTGAAAAAAGAACAAAGACTTTGCCTCAAGGAAAAGCTGATGTTATGGCCTGCCCACCTGTGATTGCTTCCAGGCCTACAACTAGGCTCAAAGCTAAATAGGCTCCCAAAGGTGAAATAGAAAGTGTGGTCCATGAGGAGGTGTGTTATACCCCTAAAGAACTCCATGACTTTTCTAACACGTTTAAGCAGCGGTCTGGGGAATACCCCTGGGAATGGATTGTAAGACTGTGGGAATAGACTTGTGCATGTGCACATACTCTAAGGAGATATTTATGTAATGTAATATAATGTTAATCTGTAGTTATAGATGAAATGCTATAACCTACATTGTGATATTGTGTAATGGGACACTAAGACTAAGCATTTCTTAAGGGGCATTGTCATTGATCTTGGAAAAATTAATGAGTGTGCAGTTGTACGTGGATAGTTATGTTAGGCAGAACTATGAATCTTACTGTTTTTATTTGGAGAACTTTTAATGGCCTAAGGAAATGTGATTTAGTGTCAAGTTGACAAGGGGTGGACTTGTGATATTTAAGCCTGGGTGTCAACCTGACACATCCAGTATTAACTAAGCTGGGCTGAGACCACCTCTGGAAAGGATCAACTGAGACAAACTGAAAGTATTATACATGACCCAGATCCTATCAGAACCTCCAAAGTTCTCAAAGGATTGTCCCAATACTGCATCATGTAAAAAGGAGCCACCAAGGAGAACAGATGCCTTCTTGCAGCTGTGCTAGGAATCGTTCTTCCTTCTGGCTACCTGGTTTCTTCAACCTTCTAGCCTTCGACTAGACTAAGACTCTAGGAGTTCTCCAGCCTTCAGTCATCACCCACTTGACTACTGAACTGAGCAGCTAGCTATTGGCAGCCATCATTGGAACTACCTCGGCTATTGGCAGCCATCGTTGAACTACCTCAGTTATACTGGCAGCCTTTGCTGGACTAACTCGGCCATATCTGTAAGCCAACTCAATAAATTTCCTATAAATATATTATATATACATATATATATATACACATATATATTCATTCTGTGAGTTCTGTGACTTTAGAGAACACTAACTAATACACATATCAACAACTATATTAATACCTGAAAATGGATGAAGCTGGAGAATTGTTTTAAATTAGAAAGGAAAGGGAATCCTTACATGTTATTGGTGGGAATGTTAATTGGTACAATTGATAAAAGTTACTTAAAAATTTTAATACAAATGTATTTGCAGTGACAAATATTGCTGTCGCTTAAGTAGGAACAGATGGATTATCTGTTCCAAGTATCTTTTCCAAGGGTTAATATGTTAAGAACTCAATGTTTTGTGTCAGAATTGACACAAATCGAGAACTAGTGAAGAATATCAGCCTACTGTGGTAATACATACCTACAACCCCAGGATTTTACAAGCAGAAAAATCCAACAATCAATCAAACAAATATCAACAGATTTTAAGGTGCTGAAAAGCCTAAATAAATTATGGAAATAAAAATACTAAAAATTTGAGTGTTTGGGAAAGTGAGAAATTACTTTTAAAAATTTCTCCTTTCCTTGAATTTACTTTTTTTTGCCTTAAATAATCTATGGGAAATTTCAATTTTACGATTATAATTTGTAATTGACAAAAGAAGACAGCCTTTGGGCCCATCTGGGAAGAAATATTTAGTTAAGGCAGCTTCCTGCAAGCTTGTAGGAGATATCTAACTGATGAGGGAAGACCCCGGCCCTGGTGGTTTGGACCTGGGCAAGTAGATAAGAAGGGGAGAACTGGTTTAATAGTTTGACATACATAAACATACTTTGTTTGGTTCACAATCTGTAAAGTAAGCTTGTCCTTCTCTCAGCAATTATTGTGTTTTTGATATGACCATTTCCCTCAGAGTGAGGCTGTGATGTCAGTGGTGAAGCTGTGATGTCACAGTGAGGCTATGATAACACTGGAGGTTGTGATGGCATAGTGTGGCTGTGATGTCACAGTGAGGCTGTGCCCTCACAGTGAGGTTGTGATGTCAGAGATGTACCGATGAAGTCACAGTGAGGCTTTGATATCAGTGGTGATTCTATGAGATGACAGTGAGGCTGTAACTTCAGTTGTTAGGCTGTAATTTCATAGTATGGTTAGAATGTCACTTGTGAGGCTGTGCCTTCACAGTGATATTGTGATATGGTATCAGAGGTGAGGGCGTGATGTGACAGCAAGTCTGTGTTGTCACTGGTGATGCTGTGATGTCACAATGAGGCTGTGATGACATATGTATGGCTCTGATGTCACCAAGAGACTGTGATGTCACTGATGATGCAGTGATGTCACAGTAAGACTATGTTGTCACTGTGGAGCCTGTGATGGCACAGTGTGACTGTGATGTGACAGTGAGGCTGTGCCCTCACAGTGAGCCTGTGATGTTAGAGGTGTGTTTGTTATGTCACCGGTGAAACTGTTGTGTCTCTGTAAAGGCTGAAGTCACAGTGAGTTTGTTATGACAGAGAGGTTCTGATGTCACAGTGAGGCTGTCATGTCATAGTGATGGTGTGACTTCAGAGATGAAGCTGAAATGTGAGCCTATGATGTCAGTGGTGAGGCTGTGATATCACGGTGAAACTGTAATGTCTGAGTTAAGACTGTGATGTCATAGTGAGGCTGTGATATCACAGTGAGGTTATGCTATCAGGGATAAGGGCTTGATGTCACCATGAGACTGTGAAGTCACAGTGAGTCTGTGATGTCTGAATTGAAGCTGTGATATCACAGGTGAGCCTGAGATGTCATATTGGGTCTATGATATCATTTTCATGTCAGAGTTGAGGCTGTGATATCCCAGTGAGGCTGTGATGTCACTGGTTGATGCTGTGATATCACAGTGCGGTTATGATATTACTGTGGAGGCTGAGATATCATAGCAAGGCTGTGCCCTAAACTGAGGTTGTGAAGTCCTAGGTGTGGCTGTGATGTCACAGAGAGTCTGTGATGTCAGTGAGGCTGTGATGACAGAGTGAAGTTGTGATGACACATTAAGGCTATGATGACAGAGGTGAGGCTGTGTTGTCACCATGAATGTGTGATGTCAGTGGTAAAGGTATGATGTTATGATGAGGCTGAGATGTCAGTGGTGAAAATAATGCCATAGTGAGGTTATGATCTCACTGGCGAGGCTATGTTCTGAGTAATGAGCCTATTATATAACAGTAATGCTGTGATGTCTGTGTTGAAGCTTTGGTGTGACAGTGAGGCTAGGATGTATGTGGTGAGGCTGTGAAGTCACCATGAGGCTGTGGTGTCACAGTGAGGGTGTGATGTCAGAAACAACTCTGTGATGGGACTGGTGAGGCTGTTGTGTCACTGGCAAGGCTGAAGTCACAGTGAGTTTATGAGATCACATAGAAGCTGTTATGTCACAGTGAGGGTGTGACATCAGAGGTGGGGCTGAAATACAGCACTGATCCTGTTATGTCAGTGGTGAGTTTGTGACATCACAGTGAGTCAGAGCTGAGGCTGTATCCTCACAGGCTGTGATGTCAAACATGTACCTATGAAGTCACAGTGAAGTAGTGATGTTAATGTGGAGCCTGCAATGTAATAGTGAGAGTATGATGTCACAGTGAGTCAATGCTCTCACAGTGAGGCTATGATGTCAGAAGTGCAGCCATGATGTCACAGTGATTCTGTGATGCCACAGTAAGGCTGGGATAACACAGTGAGGCTTTTATGTCAGTGGTGATTCTGTGAGGTGACGGTGAGGCTTTGACATCATTGGTAATGCTGTGATTTCACAGTGAGTTTAGGATGTCCTTGGTGAGGCTGTAGCATCACGGTCAGGTTGTACTGTGATGTCAGAGATGAGGCTATGATGTGACAGTGAGGCTGTGTTGTCACTGGTGATGCTGTGATCTCACAATGATGCTGTGATGTCAATGTGGAGGCTGTAATGTCACAGTGTGGCCGTGATGTCACAGTGAGGCTGTGATGACACAGTGAGGATCTGATCTCAGTGGTGATGCTGTGATTTTTAGTCAGGTTAGGATATAAGTGGTGAGGCTGAGCCATCACTGTGAGGCTGTGTTTTGATGTCAGTGATGAGGTTGTGATGAGAGTAAGCCTATGTTGTCACTAATGATGCTATGATGTCACAGTGATGCTGTGATGTCAGTAGTGATGTTGTGATTTTACAGTGAGGTTAGGATATCACTGGTGACGCTGTTCCTTCATAGTGAGGCTGTGATGTTATATTGGAGGTCAGGTTGTAATGTGCCAATGAGGCTGTATTGTCACTGGAGATGCTGTGATGTCACAGTGAGGCTGTGATGTCAATGTGGAGGCTGTGATTTCACAGTGTGGCTGTCATGACACATTAAGGCTGTGTCATCATAGTGAGTTTGTAAGGTCATAGGTGTGGCTGTGATGACATAGGGAGGCTGTAATGTCAATGGTGAAGGTATGAGGCTTTGCTTGACAGTGAGGTAAAGACATCAGTGGTAAGGCTCTGGTCTTACATAGTGAGGCTGTGATGTGATGTTAGAGGTGAGACTGCGATGTAACAGTGAAGCTGTGTTGCCACTGGTAATGCTGTGATGTCACAGTGAGAGTATGTTGTGATGACAGAGGTGAGGCTGTGATGTGACAGTAAGGCTATGCTGTCACAATGAGGCTGTGATGTCAGTGGTGTTTTATGTAGGCATTAAGACCTATAAACTTACCTTTTAAGACAGCTTTCATTATGTCCCTAGATTTTCATATATTGTTATTTTCATCTTCATGCACTTCTGGGAAATCTTTAAATTCCTTTTTGAATTTCTTTTTGAACTGACTTCTCATTTACCATCATAGTGTTTAGTTTCCAAGAGTTATTGGATTTTCTATTATGGTTGTTTTGGAACATGGTCTGACAGGGTATAGGCTACAATTTCATCTTTCTCTTATAGATGGAGATTCATTTTGTTGCTCAATAAGTGGTCTATTTTGGAAAAAGTTCTGTGGGCTGCTGAGAAGAATGTGTATTCCTCGGTGCCTGGATGGGTAGTCTTGTAGAGATATGTAAGTATTTCATATAGTTCCAATGTGTCTCTGTTGAGTTTATGACCTGTTGATCTTTCACATATTCAGTGAGCTGTTTTGAAATTTCAAAGTACTCTCTATTTGGGATTGATTTCTTGATTTAGAGGTTGTAGTGATTGCTTTATGAATGTGAAGGAGCCTATTTTATGTGTATATGTGTTCAGTATTGTGAAGTCCTTTTGGTAAATTGTTCTTGTGACAAAAATGTAGTATCTTTCTTATGATTTTCTTTGGTTTGAAGCCCCATTTGTCAGATAGGATTAATGCTAACCATGCTTGTTTCCCGGTTCCATTAGTTTGAAGAATTTTTGACTTTTGTCTTTTATGGTAAGATGTTTCCTGAAGCTAGCAGATGGTGTGTTTGTGACATGTGTCTTTTGATAGGTGAGTTAATTCCATTGACATGTAATGTTGTAATGGAGAAATTACTTTTGAATCCAGTCATTTTTTATGATTAGTGGTTTTCCAAGTGTATTATTTAGCTTGAAAGTTATAGTGGTGTTACACTTCCCTTCTGTCCTCTTCAATATGTTTGTTTTTTGATGTGCAAGCTTGAATATTTCTTCTAGAATTTTTTGAAAGCCTGGCTTGGTGGTCATGTAAGACTTCAATTATCTTTATAGGTCAAAATTTTTCTTTCACCCTCCACCATGACTGATATTTTTGCTGTGTTTACATTTGTGCTCCTTCAGTATTTTAAGTAGGTCTCTCTAAGATCTTCTGTATTTTACTGTTTCCATTGAAAAATCATTTGTTCATTTAACAGGTTTACATTAGAAAGTGAGTTTTTTTTCTCTTGAATTTCTCAGCACATTCTGTTTGTCCTATATGTGTATTGTTTTGACTATTATTTGCTGTGGCAAATTTATATTTTGGTCATATCTGTTTGGATTGTGGAATGCCTCTTGTATTTGGATGGCCTCTCTTCTTTAGATGTGGGAAGTTTTCCTTTATAATAATTTGAAAAATTTCCTCAGGTATGGTATTTTGGGGTTGCTGTTCTGGAATTTCATACACATGCATGTTGGGCTTCTTCAAGGTATCACATAATTCTTGAATATTCCTCTCAAGTATTTTTTTTGGCTTTAACAACTGCTTGAGAGAAAGAGAGAGACCAGCCCAGCCCCCACCCACCCTGGAGCCCCACGCGTCCCGGCGGCGAGCACCCAGGCCGACTGAGGCTTGGCCTGCGCCCCCCGGCCCGGACGACCCCAGCCCCCTCCGCCGCGCCACCCCGCCCTCGCCCAAGGTGAGTGAGAGAGAGAGAGAGAAAGAGAGAGACCAGCCCAGCCCCCACCCACCCCGGAGCCCCACGTGTCCGGCGGCGAGCACCCAGGCCGACTGAGGCTTGGCCTGCGCCCCCCGGCCCGGACGACCCCAGCCCCCACCGCAGCGCCGCCCCGCCCCCGCCCAAGGTGAGTGAGTGAGAGAGAGAGAGAGAGACCAGCCCAGCCCCCACCCACCCCGGAGCCCCAGCGGTGACCCAGCGGTGGGCACCCAGGCCGACTGCAGCTTAGCCTGGGCCCCGCTCCGCACCCAAGCCCCTCGCACCCTCCTGACCCCTGTGCCTAGCCACGCCCCTGGATCCCAGGTGAAGAATTCTGCCATTGAGCAAAGGAGCGAAAGAGCCCAGCCCAGCCCCACCCCGCCCCCCACCCGGGAGCCGCCCGGCCAGCAGCACCGCACTGCGCAGCCTGCTTTGCCCCAGCCCTGCCCCTCTCCGCGCCCACCTTCCCAGATCGCAGGTGAAGAACTCTGCCATCAACATCAGACCCTCTGCCTCTCTGGCCCACCGGGGACCTACGCATGTGGTCCACAGAAGACACACTGCTACTCAGAATTCAATAGAGCCCAAAGGAAACTCAAGCAAAATTCTAAGGAACAAAGGGAGCACAGGCCATACATCTGGACTCCACTACAATCATTATGTCACGTGGGTGAGTTTCTTCTCATCCAGCCCAAAGATAAGTAAACTTTTTCTTTTCACCTTACTGATCCTTTAAAGTATCAATGCTGTAGATCAACTTTCTCATACAGCCACCCCACAACATACAACTCCAGGGAGTACACCACTCACCCCCACATTTCATCAAGAAACTAAATCGTAAAAGTGCACTACCAAACTTATACTCACCCCCTGGTAGCGTAACCTGACTTAACTGACATACTAACAGCCTAGTAGCCTCATCTAGCATATAATACTAACAATACAAAGACATACCCAATCCAAGGCAAGCACTAGTAATAACTGGCAAGTGTAACAATACTAACTACGTGGATTCAGTAAAAAACAGAAACTGAAAGGTCCTAAAAAACAAAACAACAATGTACAAGTCAAAGTGCAGATCCACGAGAAACAAAACCCAAGAAGACCAATCTCCTGCCGAAAGAATCAATCCCATAATGAGGGATTCCGATCAGAACAAATCCACAGAAAATCGCCATGAAAGCCAGACCCAACATAACGACTTTCAGAGTATGATTCTTACCATGATTAATACTATGAAAGAGGAAATCCGAGAAGAGATAAACAACCGAATCAACCACTTTGAACAGGAACACAACAGGCACTTGGAGGAGTTGAGAAAAACAGTTCAAGAAACAAAAATAGGTATGGAGCAATTAAAACAGTCTCAGGCAGAGTTTAAAATTGAACTAAAAGACAAGTTATCTTCAACCCAAAACTCAACAGAGAGTCTTATCAGCAGAACAAATGAGGCAGAAAATAGAATTTCAGATCTTGAAGACAAAGTGGGAGAATTAACCAGCTCAATGGAAGAGATTGTTAAAGCCAAAAAGATACTTGAGAGGAACATTCAAGAGATATGGGACACCCTGAAGAAGCCTAACATACGCATTCATGGAATACCAGAACAAGAATCCCAAAATACCACACCTGAAGAAATATTTCAATTCATCATAAATGAAAACTTCCCACAATTAAAGAATGAGAGGCCTATCCAAATACAAGAGGCATTTCGCACTCCAAACAGATACGACCAAAATAGAAAATCGCCACGGCAAATAATAGTCAAAACACTCCACATTCAAGACAAAGAAAAGGTGCTGAGAGCTTCAAGAGAAAAAAAGCAACTCACTTTTAAAGGTAAACCTATTAGAATAACAAATGACAACTCAATGGAAACAGTAAAAGCAAGAAGAGCTTGGAGAGACATACTTCAAGTATTAAATGAGCAAAAATGCCAATCCAGACTGATATACCCGGCAAAACTATCTGTCATTATCGAGAGAGAACGAAAAATTTTCCAGCACAAAGACAACTTGAAGGGATACGTGTCTACCAAACCAGGCCTTCAAAAAATGCTAGAACTGATACTCAAGCTTGAAGAAAAGAACAAGCATATCCAGGAGGGCAGAAGGGAAGTATAATACCACTGAAACATAAATATCAAACAACATGCTTACAAAATCTACTAAACATAAAAAATGTCCAGAATTAAAAATAATTTCTCCATTATAACATTAAATGTCAATGGGATTAATTCACCGATTAAGAGACATAGATTACAAACTTGGATTAAAAACCACAATCCAACAATCTGCTGCCTTCAGGAAACTCATCTCACCACAAAAGATAGGCACATCCTAAGAATGAAAGGCTGGTCCAAAATCTTACAAGCTAATGGAACCAGGAAACAGGCAGGGGTAGCAATTATGCTTTCAGACAAAGTGGACTTCAAACCAAAGAAAATTATAAGAGACACAGATGGATACTACATTTTAGTCAAAGGTACAATTCACCAGGAAGACTTCACAATCCTGAACATTTATGCACCCAATACGGGCCCCTCCACATTCATTAGGAAAACCCTACAGCGCCTAAAGCAAGATATCAACCCCCAAATGATAATTCTTGGGGACTTCAACACCTCCCTCTCAACATGGGATAGATCAACAGAGCAAAAGCTTAACAGAGACACTTTGGAACTTAATCAAACCCTGAAAGAAATGGACCTTACAGATCTCTATCGAACTTTTCACCCACGCACAAAAGAATACACATTTTTCTCAGCAGCACACGGAACTTTTTCCAAAATAGATCACAAATTGGGCCACAAAAGGAATCTACACAGATATAATAAAGTTGAAATTCTAACCTGTGCCCTATCAGACCACCAAGGCCTAAAGTTGGACATCCACAACACAACAAACAACAGAAAATACACTAACTCCTGGAAACTTAACAATATGATGCTGAAAGAGAACTGGATTCAGGAAGAAATTCAAAAGGAAATTCAAGATTTCCTGAAAGTGAACGATAACGAAAATACAACTTACCAAAATCTCTGGGACACAATGAAAGCTGTTCTAAGAGGTAAGTTCATAGCTCTTAATGCCTACATCAAAAAAATGGAAACATCAAAAATAAATAACTTAACAATGCAGCTTAAGGCTTTAGAGAAACTTGAGCAATCTGATCCCAAAAGTAGTAGAAGAGAGGAGATTAGCAAAATAAGGGGAGAAATATCTGAAATCGAGACTAAGAAATCGATAGAAAAAATCAACCAATCAAAAAGCTGGTTCTTTGAAAAAATCAATAAGATAGATACACCCCTAGCTAAATTAACCAAAAGCAAGAGAGAGAAAACCCAAATTAACAAAATCAGAAATGAACATGGAGTAATCACTACTGATACCCAAGAAATCCAGAGAATTATAACATCATATTTCAAAAACTTATACTCAGTGAAGTTTGACAACACAGAAGAGATGGATGAATTTCTAAGTAAACACATCTTACCTAAATTGGATCAGGAAGTTGTGAATTACTTAAATGGCCCTATAACATATAAGGAAATTGAAGAAGTAATCTCGAATCTTCCCACCAAAAAATGTCCTGGACCAGATGGATTCAGCACAGAATTCTACCAGACATTTAAGGAGTCAATAACACCAATACTCCTTAAACTGTTCCATCAAATAGCAAAGGAAGGAACACTACCAAATTCCTTCTATGAAGCTAATATTGTCTTAATCCCAAAACCTAATAAAGATTCACTTAAAAAAGAAAACTATAGGCCGATCTCCCTGATGAACACAGACGCAAAGATTCTCAACAAAGTCTTAGCAAATCGGATTCAAAAACATATCAAAATGATCATTCACAGGGACCAAGTAGGCTTCATCCCCGGCATGCAAGGTTGGTTCAACATACGCAAATCAATAAATGTAATTCATCATGTAAACCAGTCCAAAGTCCAAGACCACATGATACTCTCGATAGACGCAGAAAAAGCCTTTGATAAGATCCAACAGCCTTTTATGATCAAAACGCTAGAGACAGTAGGAATGGAAGGAACCTTTATCAATATAATAAAAGCTGTATACAACAAGCCCACAGCAAGGATTATGCTCAATGGGGAACAATTGGAAGCATTCCCACTTCGATCAGGAACTAGACAAGGCTGTCCACTCTCACCACTTCTATTCAATATTGTACTTGAAGCCTTAGCTGAAGCCATAAGACAAGAAAGGGACATAAAAGGGATTCAAATCGGCAACGAAGAAGTCAAGCTATCCCTATTTACAGATGACATGATCTTATACCTGAGGGATCGCAAAAACTCCACCAGGAAGCTCCTGGAACTAATTGAGAAGTTCAGCAGGGTGGCAGGATACAAAATAAATGTGCAAAAATCAGAGGCCTTCCTATATGCCCAGAATGAAAGAAGTGAAAAAGCCTTGAGAGAAACAATCCCATTTACTGTAGCCCCTAAAAAAATGAAATACCTTGGTATAAACCTAACTAAGGAGGTAAAAGACCTTTACAACGAAAACTTTAAAACCCTAAAGAAAGAAATTGCTGAAGACATCAGAAGGTGGAAAGACCTCCCATGCTCGTGGACTGGCAGAATCAACATCGTAAAAATGACCATCCTACCTAAGGCAATATACAAATTCAATGCCATACCAATTAAAATCCCAAAGCAATTCTTTAAAGAAGTGGACCAATTAATCTCAAAATTCATATGGAGGCACAAAAGACCCAGAATAGCAAAGACAATACTGAGTAACAAAAACACTGCTGGAGGTATTACCATACCGAACCTTAGTCTATACTACAAATCCATAGTTATACAAACAGCCTGGTACTGGCTCCAAAATAGACACACAGACCAATGGATAAGGGTTGAGGACCCAGATATAAGCCCACAAAAATACAGCCATTTGATCTTTGACAAAGGGGCCCAAAGAATCCAATGGAAAAAGAACAGTATCTTCAACAAATGGTGCTGGCAAAACTGGATCTCCACATGCAGAAGATTAAAGCTGGACCCATACTTGTCACCATGTACAAGACTTAATTCCAAATGGATCAAGGACCTTGATATCAGGCCAGAGACTATAAAAATCATCACTGAACGGATGGGGAACTCCCTTGAGCTGATTGGGCTAGGCCAACATTTCCTAAACAGACATCCAATGGCACAGTCACTGCTACCAACTCTCAATAGTTGGGATCTTGTGAAATTAAAGAGCTTCTGTTTAGATAAAGAGATTATCACACGAGCTCAAAGGCAACCCACAGAATGGGAGAAAATCTTCACTAACCACATATCTGATAGAGCTCTACTGTCCAGAGTGCACAAAGAACTTAGAAAATTAAACACCAAGGAAACCAATTGCTCAAGTAAAAAATGTGCCCTGGAACTTAAAAGAAATTTTACCAGAGATGAAATTAAAATGTCTAACAAATATCTTAAAAAATGTTCCACTTCTTTAGCTATCAGGGAAATACAAATCAAAACTTCCTTGAGATACCATCTCACCCCGGTCAGGATGGCAAAAATCCACAATACAAACAACAACAAGTGCTGGAGAGGATGTGGAGAGAGGGGAACCCTGCTACATTGCTGGTGGGAATGCAGACTCATACAGCCATTCTGGCGAGCTGTCTGGAGATTCTTAAAGAAATTAAAGATTGAAATGCCATATGACCCTACTATTCCACTTTTGGGAATAACCCCCCATGCAGCAGAGGTTCGCCTTGATAGCACCAGCATGACTATATTCATAGCAGCACTGTTTACAATAGCAAAGTCATGGAATCAACCTAAATGTCCAACAGTTGACGAGTGGATAAGGAAACTGTGGTACATCTATACAATGGAGTACTACTCAGCCATCAAAAATGATGAATTACTGGAGTTTGCTTGGAAATGGATGTCATTAGAAACAATTATATTAAGTGAAGTATCCCAATCTCAGAAAGTTAAGCGCCGTATGTACTCCCTAATAGGTTGCTCCTAGTACCATCTCACCCAGCCCACATTGAGACACTCAAGGGTAAATCTATGTAATATGGTAATTGCAAGGATTGTGAACAGGAGGGATGGGGTTGGAGAGCCACACCAGACACAAGGAGAGAGGGGAACATGTTACAGCAGAAAAAATCGACCTCCAAGGAATGCAAGTAAGTAATGTGACACCTGGTTAAGTTCACAGACATTCGTTCCTGATCATGTACAACTGAGGGGGTATAATCTCACCAGAAGGAGAGGGCATATAGTCTGGCAGATGAAAAGAGATCATTTTGCAAATGGATGACTGATCCCTCCCTCACCGAGGTTTCCTGCTTTTATTACATCTACCCTTGAATGTGCTATTATAACAAAACTCCAGTTTAACAGTTTTTTGTCTCTGACCAGGGGGTGACATACAGTGCCCATCAGGATGGAGGGAAGGACATAGCAGGAGCAGCAAAACTGCAAAAGAAAATCAGCAAACCACAATCCAGAACTTCAGAGACTCTATATCATCCACATAGAACTAAGCCAGCCTAATCTCCCCCCATCCTGAAGCTCAGGGATATCTGCGGAAGAGGGGGCGGTAAGATTGTAAGAGCAAAAGGATGGGGGGAGCAATGATTTGAAGAGTCTCCACACTAGATAGGGCTGAAGCAATCATAATAGGACTTTGCATGCCCTGCACCATGTCCGTCACACTATTGACCTCACAAAGTCTAACATCGGCTAAAAGCACCAAGATCCTTGGAGGCAAGGGATTGATGGCCACAGTAGTGTTCCTATGCTTAAGGGGAACACGAGAAAGGGTTCAGGGAAATGCCACTGGTTCCTTTTACGTCATCAGAAAGGAGGACCAAGAGGAGAGTTAGGCATACGCAATAAAGGACTCTTTGGGAATTGGGGGGAGAGGTACTGGGAGATGGGGAGGGAGGGAGGGGGAGCAGGGGGTTCGCGGGAAGGAGGAGGGGGGAGGGAACTGGTCTACCTATTACGTTTGTATGAGCGGAAATAATAATAAAAATGTTATTAAAAAAACAACTGCTTGATTATTTTGATCATAGTAATGATCAGGCTTTGAAAATTATTATGTTGTGTATGACTTTCTTGGCTATTTTCTGAGAGTTTGTTCTGGTTGTATCCATCATTATGGGGTTGATTCTTTTGGTAGACAATTTGTTGTCTTGGTATTTGTTTGCTATGGATTTGCACTGTGACCTGATCATTTTTCTTTTACCTCTTATGTCCTTCTTTTTGTTTTTGTGTGTTTTTTGACTGAATTGAATTATACAGTATTAATGCACTTGAGCAGTTGTTACTTGTATTTGTTTGGAATGGGGTATGCTAGTCTGGTATTGGTGTTATTTCCTAGTTGAGACTATTGGACTGTTACAATATCAACTAAGGTGGGTTTCATAGCCAGAGTAATCTGGTAGTCCACTTTGTAGGTTTACTTTATTGGTGACATGTTTTGTCGATAGTATATTCCCTGGAGTTATATGGGTTTTTGGGTGGCTATATGGAAATGTTAACTTGCAGTGATTAATAAATGAGAGGGATAAATGGTGAAAAGGGTCTGTATGTGAAGATTCTCTCCTGTATGAGTGAATGACTTTAGAAGACCTCAGAAGAATGTTGTTGGTCTCCTATCCATTTGCTTGGGTTTCCTCTGAACCCTCCTTGATTAACAGGGAGACTGATTTGATCTGGTGTCCAGGGCAGAAAAGAAGAATAGAGAGTGGAATTCTTAAATGACATGCAGCCTGGGTCATGGATTGAAGGCCTACCTAGGGAGTTGGAAATCTACCCCGGTGGTTTGCAGAGGAAGCCTGGTATGTGCAGTTGACCTTGGCCTTAGGACATCGCCTAGAGGCCTTCCCCAGGACCAGAAGGGCAGGGTGGCTACTAGTGGGGTATACAGATGACCTTGGATCTGGGGCATGGTCTAGGAGCCAAATCTGAGAAGTAGGGAATATGCCATGGTACAGGTCCAGTGCAGAAGGGACCTTCTTACAGTTTTTCAACCTTTTTCATCTTTTCATTGAACCAAGTTTTCTCAGCAATCTTGTCTCCTTTCTGAGTATTTTACCACCTTTATTCTTCAATTTTTCTTGTGAGGCATTCTTTTTAGACTTTAACATGTAAACCTTGGTTTTAAAGTTAGGGTGAATGCTGGTATAAGATGTTCTTGAGCATATTTGTTTAGGAAGGTATTGTTCTATTTCACAGTTGTTCTGCTATGCCTCAATGTGAAATAATCATACTTTGAAAAACATTTTCTTAATTATTCAGTTGTTTTCTGACTGATCTCTGTAATTATGATGGTGTCTGCATTTACTGCAATATGCATTATTCCTGGGTGTGCGTTCTAGCTTCTAGACTTTTGTGAGATGTTTATAACGTGTTTCTGTGTTTAGTATCTTTTCTGTGTGCTTGTGATGCTTGTAAGTGCCATGTAGACAGTTTAGGCACCATGTCCTAGTGAGGGGAAGGGACAGAGCTTTGAAAATTTCAGTGCATGATTGGTTAATATTCTTTCCTGCATAAATTGTATGCACTTTCCTATGAGTGCTTCAAAATAGCAGTGGTTTGTTGGTGATAGAGTTAATAGATTTACATCACATGATAGTTTTAATATTGGTTTAAAGGATTATTAGCTGAAGTTTACATTAGTTTTCCAAAAGCTGTCAGAAGAGAGAATAGGTTTACATGGATGAATGGAATATTTGTTTAATGGGAAATGGTAGACTTGGACATTTTTAGAAGTTGGGCTATGCTACTTGAGATGACTGTATTTGTATTTTGTGTGCAAACACATTCTGTTGGGTTTTTTAATCATTTCAGAATGCAAGGAGCTGAGAAGGTCGACCTGTATTAAAATGGTGACAGTCTTAGGTTTTTTAGTTTTATATATTGCTTGCTGGTTCACACCTTCTCATTTCTGACTATTGAATGAGTTGTTAAGGATTAATGAAATATGTACAACATGTTTATTTGTATGAGATTGGTAGATATTAAAGCCCAGGTTTTGGTGCCTAATTACAAAGACTAGTGAAACAATTTTGAAAGGGTAGGGGGACCATTTTTATATCACTTTACTTTATTTTACATTAATTACATTACTTGTTTTCCAATATGAATAGATAGCTAAAACAGGGAAGGCAGGACGCATTTAGAAGTCTGTCAGAAAAAGACAAGAAATGAAAAAAATAAGAATACAGAAGGGAAAAATTAGAGAGTAAAAAAGCAAAAATAAATGAAGGGAAAATACAATAAGGATAGAAAGATAGGAGAAGAGAAGAAAGAAATAACCAGAAGGCACATCTTTCAAATTTATGAGAGGAACAAGTGATTTTTTCAGTAGTAACATTACAACCATGGGACTTTAGCAAATATGTATAGAGAAACAATAGATACCTACATTAGATGATAGGGCCAATTAATAAAAGCAAAATAGAATTGAAAAAAATCTCCTGCCAAAGTTCAACTTAATCTTAAATCCAAGGTTCACATAATAAAAAAAAAAAACAAACATAATGCTTCACAAAAAAATAAATGAAGCAATGGTAATAGAATGCTCTGAGCAGAAAACAAGATTGCTGAAATAACCTGGTTTACACAAAGGATGAAAAAGGAAGAAAAAATATGAGGAGATAATACAATTTTTTGATCCCATGGTGAAGACAAATGTGTACACTCTTGGAAGATATGAGAAAGGTCATCACAGACACAAAACACCTCATGTAAATCAAATGGTGATAAAAGAAAAATTCCATATCAAAGGTAAATAGCTTAGATCAATGTATCATCCGCATATCCCAGCAGATGTAATGTATAGTGAAAAAAAGGCAAGGCAAAAAAATATAAAATAACTCATATAATGGGAAAAGGTAGCATTTGTGAGTTTTAAGATAAAAAGATCAACTTATAAGTAATTAAAATTTCCTAAAAACTAAAGGCAGATTTCTTTTGTAATAAACAATAGAGATTAAAAGAATTTGGAGAGATCTCCTATTTATGAACAGAAATCAGGTCAAGCAATAGGGACATATTCCTCAAAAGATGATGAAAATTTTTTCAATATTAAATTGAAAGCTAGCCTCAGCAACAAACCAGGTCAAGTAGGACACTTGGTTTGGCAAGGAGAGAAGGCAGTCCACGCTGAACACTGTCATTTAATCCCATATTTTAAATTCAACTACAGTGAAAGCAAGGGAAGGAGATAAAATTGATGAAAAAGGTCCCTATCCCCACCCCGCTCCGCCGGTCGGGACGCGCGCCTGGTCCAGCCGGGCCTCATCCCCGACCTAGGTAAGCTCTGCCCGCACCCTCCCACCAGAACCCCAGGTCAGCCCAAGGGACCCAGCTCCTACCCCACCATCCAGCCGGAGCGGCGCACAGGGCCAAGGGACGAGGAGGACCTCCCCCTGTGCCCGGCCCCGCCCCAGCTCCCCTCGGGTTAAATAGCTCCAAGCCAATGCCCCCATCCTCCTTTCCCCACCCCGCTCCGCCGGCCGGGACGCACTGGCAGTCCAGCCGGGCCTCATCCGCGACCTAGGTAAGCTCCGTCCCTGCCCACCCCCAGAACCCCAGGCCAAATAATATAGTTTAGTGAAAATGAAAGATCTTAAGAGTTAAAATGACAATGCCAAAGTCAAAGTGCAAATCCATGAGAAGCAACACTCAAGTAAACAAATTTCCCACTGAAGGAATTAATCCTATAATGTAAGACTCCAACCAGAACTAACCCACGGAAAAAGGCCAAGAAAGCCTGACCCAGGATAACGACTTTAAAAATATGATCATTACCATGTTCAATACTATGAAAGAGGAAATCAGGGAGGAATTACATAATTGAATCAATTGCTTTGAAGAGGAACACAACAGACATTTGTAGGAATTGAGAAAAACAGTGCAAGAAACAAAAACTGGCATAGAGTAGTTAAAACAGACTCAAGCAGAATTGAAAACTGAGCTACAAGACAAGTTATCTTCAACCCAGAACTCCACAGAACTATCACAGGAACTAACAAAGCAGAAAACAGAATTTCAGACCTTGAAGATAAAGTGGGAGTATTAACCAGATCAATGGAAGAGGTTGTTAAAGCCAAAAAGATACTTGAGAGAAATATCCAAGAAATATGGGACACCCTGAAGAAGTCTAACATATGTATTCATGGAATACCAGAGCAAGAATCTCAAAATACCACCCCTGAGGAAATTTTTCAAATGATCATCAAGGAAAGCTTTCCTCATCTAAAAAAAGAGAGGCCCATACATATACAAGAGGCATTCCGCACCCCAAAGAGATACGACCAAAACAGAAGCACGCCACGGCAAATAATAGTTAAAACACTCCACATTCAAGATAAAGAACTGGTGCTGAGAGCTTCAAGGGAGAAAAAACAAGTCACTTTTAAAGGTAAACCTATTAAAATAACAAATGACTTCTCAGTTGAAACAGTAAAAGCAAGAAGAGCTTGGAGACACATACTTCAAGCATTGAATGAGCAAAAATGTCAACCCAGGTTGATTTACCCTGCAAAACTATCCATCATGATCGAGGGAGAAAGAAAAATCTTCCAGCACAAAGACAACTTGAAGGGATACATGTCCACCAAACCAGGCCTTCAAAAAATGCTACAAATGATACTCAAGCGTGAAGAAAAAAACAGGCATATCCAGGAGAACAGAAGGCAAGTATGACACCATTAAAAGTGAAGCAATATGCTTATAAAAACTACTAAACATAATAAATGTCTGGAATTAAAAATAGTTTCTCCATTATAACACTAAATGTTAATGGAATTAATTCACTGATCAAGAGACACAGATTACAAACTTGGATTAAAAATCACGCTCCATCAATCTGCTGCCTGCAAGAAACCCATCTCACCACAAAAGATAGGCACGCTCTAAAAATAAAAGGCTGGTCAACAATTCTACAAGCAAATGGAAGCAGAAAACAGGCAGGGGTAGCCATTATGCTATCAGACAAAGTGGACTTCAAACCAAAGAAAATTATAAGAGACACGGATGGATACTACATTTTAGTCATAGGTACAATTCACCAGGAAGACTTCACAATACTGAACATATATGCACCCAATACGGGCCCCTCCACATTCATTAAGAAAACCCTACAGTGTCTAAAGCAAGAAATCAACCCCCAAACGATAATTCTTGGGGACTTCAACACCGCCCTCTCAACATGGGATAGATCAACAGGTCAAAAGCTTAACAGAGACATTTTGGAACTTAATCAAACCCTGAAAGAAATGGACCTTACAGATCTCTATCGAACTTTTCACCCACGTACCAAAGAATAAACATTTTTCTCAGCAGCACACGGAACTTTCTCCAAACTAGATCACATATTGGGCTACAAAATGAATCTACACGTATACAAAAAAGTTGCAATTCTAACCTGTGCCCTATCAGACCACCACGGCCTAAAGCTGGACATCCACAACACAACAAACAAGAGAAAATACACTAACTCCTGGAAACTTAACAATATGATGCTGAATGAGAACTGAATTCAGGAAGAAATTAAAAGGAAATTCAAGATTTCCTGAAAGTGAATGATAATGAAAATACAACTTACCAAAATCTCTGGGACACAATGAAAGCTGTTCTAAGAGGTAAGTTCATAGCTCTTAATGCCTACATCAAAAAAATGGAAACATCAGAAATAAACAACTTAACAATGCAGCTTAAAGCTTTAGAGACACTACAGCAATCTGATCCCAAAAGTAGTAGAAGAGAGGAGATTAGCAAAATAAGGGGAGAAATATCTGAAATCGAAATTAAGAAAATGATAGAGAAAATCAAGCAGTCAAAAAGCTGGTTCTTTGAAAAAATCAAAAAGATTGATACACCCCTAGCTTAATTAACCAAAAGCAGGAGAGAGAAAACCCAAATTAACAAAATCAGAAATGAACATGGAGTTATCACTACTGACACCCAAGAAATCCAGAGAATTATAACTTCATATTTCAAAAACTTATACTCTGTGAAGTTTGACAACACAAAAGAGATGGATGAATTCCTAAGTAAACACAACTTACCTAAATTGAATCAGGAAGTTTTGAATTATTTAAATAGTCCTATAACACATAAGGAAATTGAAGAAGTAATCTTGAAACTTCCCACAAAAAATGTCCTGGACCAGATGGATTCAGCACAGAGTTCTACCAGACATTTAAGGAGTTAATAATACCAATACTCCTCAAACTGTTCCATCAAATAGCAAAGGAAGGAACACTACCAAATCCTTCTATGAAGCCAATATCGTTTTAATCCCAAAACCTAATAAAGACTCACTTAAAAAAGAAAAATATAGGCCGATATCTCTGATGAACACAGACGCAAAGATTCTCAACAAAGTTTTAGCAAATTAGATTCAAAAACATATTAAAAAGATTATTCATGGGGACCAGGTAGGCTTGATCCCCGGCACACAAGGTTGGTTCAACATACTGAAAATCAATAAATGTAATTCATCATGTAAACCAGTCCAAAGTCCAAGACCACATGATACTTTCGATAGATGCAGAAAAAGATTTTGACAAGATCCAACAGCCTTTTATGATCAAAACGCTAGAGACAGTAGGAATGGAAGGAACCTTTATCAATATAATTAAAGCTGTGTACAACAAGCCCACAGCAAGAATTATGCTCAATGGGGAACAATTGGAAGCATTCCCACTTTGATCAGGAACTAGACAAGGCTGTCCACTCTCACCACTTCTATTCAATACTGTAGTATTGAAGTCTTAGCTGAAACCATAAGACAAGAAAGGGACATAAGAGGGATTCAAATTGGCAACGAAGAAGTCAAGCTATCCCTATTTGCAGATGACATGATCCTATACCTGAGTGATCCCAAAAACTCCACCAAGAAGCTCTTGGAACTAATTGAGAAGTTCAGCAGGGTGGCAGGATACAAAATAAATGTGCAAAAATCAGAGGCCTTCCTATATGCCCAGAATGAAAGAAGTGAAAAAGCCTTGAGAGAAACAATCCCATTTACTATAGCCCCTAAAAAAATGAAATACCTTGGCATAAACCTAACCAAGGAGGTAAAAGACCTTTACAGTGAAAACTTTAAAACCCTAAAGAAAGAAATTGCAGAAGACACCAGAAGGTGGAAAGACCTCCCGTGTTCCTGGATTGGCAGAATCAAAATTGTAAAAATGACCATCCTACCAAAGGCAATATACCAATTCAACGCTATACCAATTAAAATCCCAAAGCAATTCTCTAAAGAAGTTGAGCAAACAATCTCAAAATTCATATGGAGACACAAAAGACCCAGGATGGCAAAGACAATCCTGAGTAACAAAAACACTGCTGGAGGTATTACCATACCGAACCTTAGTCTATATTACAAATCCATAGTTATAAAAACAGTCTGGTACTGGCTCCAAAAGACACACAGATCAATGGATAAGGATTGAAGACCCAGATATAAGCCCACAAAATTACAGCCATTTGGTCTTTGACAAAGGGGCCCAAGGAATCCAATGGAAAAAGAACAGCATCATCAACAAATGGTGCTGGCAAAAATGGATCTTCACATGCACAAGATTAAAACTGGACCCGTACTTGTCACCATGTACAAGACTTAATTCCAAATGGATCAAGGACCTTGATATAAGGCCAGAGACTATAAAAACCATAGTTGAAAGGATAAGGAACTCCCTCGAGCTGATTGGGCTAGGCCGACATTTCCTAAACAGACATCCAATGGCACAGTCACTGCTACCAACTCTCAACAGCTGGGATCTTGTGAAATTAAAGAGCTTCTGTTCAAATAAAGAGATTGTAACACGAGCTCAAAGGCAATCCACAGAATGGGAGAAAATCTTCACTAACCACATATCTGATAGAGCTCTACTGTCCAGAGTGCATAAAGAACTTAGAAAACTAAACATCAAGGAAACCAATGGCCCAATTAAAAAATGTGCCCTGGAACTTAAAAGAAATTTTGCCAGGGATGAAATTAAAATGCCTAACAAATATCTTAAAAAATGCTCCACTTCTTTAGCCATCAGCGAAATGCAAATCAAAACTTCCGTGAGATATCATCTCACCCTGGTCAGGATGGCAAAAATCCACAATACAAACAACTTCAAATGCTGGAGACCCAGTTAAGATCACAGACATTCGTTCCTGATCATTTACAATAAGGGAGTATGAACTCACCAGAAGGGGAGGGCATATAGTCCGGCAGATTAAAAAGTAACCATTTTGGGTGATTGACCCCTCCCATTGCCAAATGCCATATGACCCTGCAATTCCACTTTTGGGTGTAAGTATTACATCTACCCTTGATGTGCTCTTATAATAAGACTCCAGTTTAACAGCTTTTTGTCTCTGGCCAGGGGGTGACATACAGTGCCCATCACGATGGAGTGAAGGGCATTACAGGAGCAACAAAACTGCAGAAGAAAATCAACAACCCACTATCCAGAACTTCAGAGACTCTATATCAACCACCTAGAACTAGGCCAGACTAATCTCTCCCTATCCTGAAGCTCAGGGACATTTGCGGAAGAGAGGGCGGTAAAAGTGTAAGAGCAAAAGGATGGGAGGAGCAATGATTTTCAAGATACTCCACACAAGTTAGGGCCGAAGCAATCATAATTGGACATTGCATGCCCGGCACAATGTCCAACACACTATTGACCTCACAAAGTCTAGCATCTGCTAAAGGCACCAAGATCCTTGGAGGCAAGCGATTGACAGCCACAGTAGTGTTCCTATGCTTAAGGGGAACACAGGAAAGGGTTCAGGGAAAGGCCACTGGGTCCTTGTACGTCATCGGAGAGGAGGGCCCAGAGGAGAGTCAGGCATGTACAAGAAAGGACTCTGGGAATTGGGGCGGGAGGCACAGGAGGATTGGGAGGGAGGGGTGAGGGGAGGGGAAGCAGGGCGTTCGGGGGGAGGAAGAGTGAGGGAGGCAACTGGTGTACCTATTAAGTTTGTATGAGCTGAAATAATAATAAAAAATGTATTATAAAAAATTGATAAAAAAGGAAAGAAAGAATACTCCTACCCCACTTGGCAAATGAGAAGTTTCTGTACCTGAAAGAACTTTAAGATTGATGAGGTAAGTGTTGGAATTACTAAGGGGTTTTGTACAGTGGCAAGAGAAAAAAAAACTAATTTTGAAAATTCAGCATGTATGTATGCTAACCATGAAAATACAATGTGATAAATACCCCTTTGCCAGAAATCTAACTTAAATGAAATTTTTTGATTTGAATCTAATCAAAAATGGGAGGTATGTATATATTGAAACAATTAACACTGAAAATAATGAATTACAGAACATACCAGAAAGGAGAAAGAACTCCAATTTTCCTAAATCATGGTCTGTGAGAGAACAGAAGGCAACAAGATTCCTTCCTGGTGCATGGTGGTAAAGCTTTGACCTCTTCTTTTGTTGCCTGGACACAGAAAGAAGTGTCCATGACCATGAGGCTGTCATTCTAGAGGTGATACACCCTGAACAGCTAAAGGAAGATCTGGCCAGTAACATCAGCCTGGCAGAAGACATGTTACCAGAATCTTGTGCAAAGTTGCAATATCTCTGAGTTCAAGATGATATTTCCTGCAATGTCAGTTAAGATTAACAAGTACAGAAGTACAGTTCATCCATCTTCTGAATACCTAACCGGGCTAATCCTAACATCTCTAAATACATTATTCAATAACATTATGAAACTCAAAGAGATGCAGATTCATGAAAAGCAGTAGGACACAGAACTTTCATCCTTGCTGCTTTCTGGCCAATAGAACTATAAGCTCCTAGACCATTATTATCTTTAGGGTCCTTCTACACAGTCTACTGAGAAGACAATTTCCAATACTATAGCTATGATTTCCCATTGTTGACTAGATTACTCACTTTGCATAGACCTTCATAGAAAGGAGAGTCCAATATCTGTCCAGAAGGCTGATGACACTATCAAGAGGTTAAAAATCTTAACCAAAACTCAGAGAGAGAAAATCACAAGTAAAATTAGCAATATGCTTCTAGTGAGAGAACATGGGAAATTACTCCTTTGTGACTCTGATTAGGGAAACTGTCATTCAGGTGCAAAAGACCCAAGTAAATGAGGCAAGTTGAGTGCCTTCCTAAGTACAATATTACCAGAAAATCTGCACCATGGGATGCTTGCAGTGAAGTTGATGACATTAAGGAATCAGGAAGGCTATAGTTTATGGATGATTCTGAGCAAAAAGAGAGCCTGGACTGAGGTGCTGAGAGGAAGACTGGGAAATGAAGTTGAACAAATTTTGCTAATATGTATTTCATCATGATATTCAATGCTTAGCTATCCCTATGCTGAGTTCAACCAGATTGAAAACTCCCCAAATTCTTAAGAGGTAATAGAGATAGAAACATACATAACTCTCATTTATCATCATATGTACCAACTAGCCTGACATGCATGCCCATAGCTCTAGGTATAGGCTCCTTCCAATGTCTAGAATCTTTTCTTCCCAAAGAAGTTTAAGGAAACAGCTCATCAAGCAGTCAGCATACTGAAGAATAGGAAGTGGAAAAGGTCCTTTCAAATCCTTGTGAAGACCAGTAGGAAGAATATTTATATGCATTCTTGGATTCTGAACCTAATGAATCTATTTGGAAATCACAAACTGAGAAGATTATAAATGGGTTTACATAGACTCTACCACCATTTTTCATCTCAAGTCTCCTACTCTCCACTTCAGCAGCATCCTGTTTGAGGCTTATTGAGGTGCCTTTAATGCAGATAGAATTTGATTCAGCGAGGACGAAGCAGTTATCTGACGTCAATTTTGTTCATCCTTGTAAAATCAATAAAATAGATATTTTAGAATTTCACATCTAGAAATAGCAATGTACATGTAAATGAATTTTATATTTACATGTTAAGGAAGTTAAAGAAGCCTGCTGAAGTCTGATTTTGTAAACTGACAGTAGACTCACAGGCCAGGTTTTCCTCCTTCACTCATAGACCTCTCTATCAATTGTTTAACAGACTCCCAACATACAGCTTGCCAATTATACTAGGCTCATTGCTACAGAGAAGACAGAAAAAAAAGAAACTGAAAATACATATCTATACCCATAGGGCTTGAGAATAGATAAGAAAACTGATTAAAATTGCCATTCCTTTTTTAGTTCTCTCCACTGTTTCTTAAGTTAAAAGTAAATTAATGTTGACAACCCACATTTGCAAAAGATTGTCCACTCTTTGTGATTATTCCCTAATATCAATCAAAACTGCATATTTTTCTATATGGTGTTACAAAGGCACAAAAACAATAAATGAGTAATAATGTGCTTCAGAAATCAAAGATTGCTATTTAAATATTTTCTTCCCATGAATCAAGTAGGTACTTTCTTAATGAGATAAAGAAATGCAGAAATTTCCAGATTTTCTTGTAATTGAATATTTCATAAAAAATGGCTGGGGAGATAACTGAGGGTCTAAGATTATCTATGTAAGCAGAAGGTCCCATATTTTTATCCCAGGTCACACATGAAAATCCCATGCAGAAACATTGGTGACTTACACTTCTCCTACTGGTGGGAGAATTCTGGAAAACCCTGAGGAAAGAAAGGAGTTAGGAGCACTCAAGGATGATATGCAAAGTCACATTTGGTCATCAACTGGGAAGCATGCACACCCCTCTGATACATATACACAAACAAAACAGCACACACACAAGGACATACACATACATACACACACAATTCATGAACACAAATATAGAGTAATTCAAGGAACAAAATAATAAATATATTTGTCAATCAAGAAATGACATTAAGTGGCCTAATTAAAAAATGGGCCTTGGAAGTTAAAAAACTTTACCAGGGATGAAATTGAAATGTCTAACAAATATCTTTAAAAATGCTATGCAACCTTTAGCCATCAGGGAAATGCAAATCAAAACTTCCCTGAGATCTCATCTCACCCTGGTCAGGATGGCAAAAATCCACAATACAAACAACACCAAATGCTGGAGAGGATGTGGAGAGAAGGGAATTATCCAACATAGCTGGTGAGAATGCAGGCTTATACAACCACTCTGAGGAGCCGTCTGGCGATTCTTTAAAAAGTTAAAGATTGAAATGCCATATGACCCTGCTAGTCCACTTTTGGGAATAATCCCCCATACAGCAAAAATTCACCTCGACAGCACAAGCATGACCATGTTCATAGCAGCACTGTTTACAATAGTAAAGTCATGGAATAAACCCAAATGTCCAACAGTTGACGTGTGGATAAGGAAAATGTGGTGCATTTATACAGTGGAATACTACTCAACCATCAAAAAAGATGAATTAATGAAATTTGCAGGGAAATGTATGGAATGACAAAAAAATTCTATCAAGTGAAGTATCCCAGACAGAAAATTAAGCACCATATGTACTACCTAATAGTTGGATCTTAGTATAAAATCCACTTAGAGAACACTCAAAGATGGATCTCTGTAATACCTACAGTAATTGCAAAGATTATAGATGGGAGGGAAGGGGAAGGAGAGACCAGCCAGCAATGGGAAGAGAGGAGATCATGCTTCAGCAGAGAAAATAGGCCACCATCAAAAGACTGCAGTTAAGTAATGAGATATTTGGTTAAGCTCACAGACTTTCCTTCCTGGTCACTTGCAACTGATGGGATATGATCTCACCAGAAAGGGAGGGCATACAGTCTGGCAGATAGAAGGTAACCATTTTGCAAATGGGAGACTGACCCTCACCACCACTCACTGTGGCCTCCTACTCTTATTACATCTATCTTTGAATCTCTATTTTAACAGCCTCTTATCTCTGGCCTGGGGATGACAGTCAATACTCATCAGGATGGAGCCAAGAGAGGTGCAGGAAGAGCAAAACTGAAAAAAAATCAACAAACCATAATTCAGAAAATCAGAGACTTTACATCAACCACCTGGAACCAGGCCAGACTAATCTCTCCCCATCCTAAAGCTCAGGGAAATTTGCAGAAGAGAGGGCAGTAAGATTGTAAGAGCCTAAAGATGGGGAGGAGTTACGATATGCAAGATACTCCACACAAGTTAGGGCTGAAGTAATCATAACAGGACTTTGCATGACCTGCACAATTACCAACATATCATTGACCCCCCCCAAAGTCCAGCATGAATCACAGGCACTAGGATCCTTAAAGGCAAGGGATTAGCAGCCACAATAGTGTTTCCATACAACAAGAAGGTCTCCAGGCAATGCTACTGAGTCCTTATACCTCATCAGAGAGGAGGACCCAGAGGGAAGTTTGACATGCACACTAAAAGATGCTCTAGGGATGGGGGGGACAGTGGGAGAAAGGGAGGGGGAAGGAAAGGGAAAAGGGAGAGGGAGCAAGGGGATCCAGGAATGGGTGAAGGGAGGAAGGGAGGGGAATGGGGTACCTATCAAGTTTGTATGAATGGAAAAATAAATAAATTAAAAAAAGGAAATGCCATTTAGGCAACACTTTTGTACACCCTTATTTAAAAACAATCTTTTAAGACCAAAGATTCATAACTCCATTATAACTAAATTAATGACTGAATCCATTCATAGAAGGATCTCATTAGTTTAACATTATGATCAATTTGGTCACACCCTTGTATGTCATTGTACTTTTACTGACATTTAAACCTCTTGGTCTTTTCAAGTTATCATTCAAGATAGCATTTTCATTCAGATCACCTTCCAATTGGCTCTATTTAATGATATAACCAGCCAATATGTTTAATTAAAGAAACTATGAGAAACACAAAGCTTTTCATCTTTAGATAATTTTGGGAGTCAACAGAGAAAATTGACATGGAACTTGTCTGTAAGCTTTCTTCTTAAAAGCAAAAATCAGAATACATTAAAGGAGATGATATGGCCTCTGGGAAGGCTTCTCTCTAAGTTAAGGTGATTAATAGGAAAATACTCATGACTAATACAGTCCAGTCCCAGTAATATACCTTGAAAAAGCAGATATTACTAAGCTTGTTATTGTGCTCGTGGATGTCCCAAGAAGTGTCTCGTCCAAATAATTATGGACCATACATGTTTTCTTCCCATGATGAGAAAAGTGTGGATTATGAAGGATGTTTACCTCCAAGAACTTGTTGCTACATCTTTTACTATCATTATTTGATAGAATGTGTATTGAAGGAAACCTAGGTGGAGATAACAGATCCTTACACCTACTCCTCCAAAGCACAGTAGAAGTCCTAATTAACTCTTTCACCTTCATTTTTGATGGATGGTTAATCAGTAAGGAAATCTTCAGAATAAATTTTTAAATTGCATGCAAGTACATTCTCAGAACTTAGCACTGTGCACAATCACATGGGACAGGGAGGCTGTTATAGGTTAAACTGGATCTTCAAAAGGACACTTCTGGGTTTGTCTTCACTGAACAACATTAAAGCTTCACAGTGTGTTTTTCCTTTTCCATTGCTCTCAAAGATACAGTGCATTCTGATGGCAGGGTTCATATAGCAACATCAGGATTCCAGGAGAGTTACCATGAAAGTCCACGTAGAAAACTGGAGAGGACACAATTAGTATCTTGCCAGACTGACAAATTGCAACCAAATCTCTCTCTAACTTATGTACCTGCAATGGGAACAGTCACAAATACTATTGTCTGGGCCCCCTCTCTATATATAATCCTCTGTGCATTCTTTAAAAGCTTATCTTCATTGCATGAAAGTAGTTCTTAGATATTCCTGAAGGCTCACTTCACAGTTGTCAACTTTAATCTAAAGTGAATCAACAAAACATATTTCTGCTCTAGTTTTTGTGTGATTCTCCTCACAGTAGGTGGTATAGCCTCTCTACTGATACATTCACTAGATTTTTGGTATTGTTCCAACAGTTATTTCTTCTAAGACATTTTATGGAGAATATGTTCTCAGATTTCCTGTTTTTTTTTTTTTTCATAGTTTGGTTCCTTCCAACCTTTCCAAAATAGTTTTGAGCTTTGGTAAGTGGAATTGTTTTTCTTTATGCCAAGCTCATAGGAAAGCTGCTGAATCTGAACAAACATTTTGTAAGTTTCCACTCTACTGTATCCATTTTTTGATGCCAGATGTTTCCTTGATTTCTGCTGATGGGGATACCTTTTCTTCTTATATTAGTCTTTTCTCTTACTGCTATATAGGACCTCAATTAAATTAGTCAGCAGTTGTTAGAATTGATAGTCTGCAGTAGTTTTGGATGGAAGTAGAATCCTCTAAATTTTTCAACCTTTCCAGAGGTCCTGGTTGTAGAGTTGTTGCATAAAGCTTTTTTAAGTTTTTATATTCAAGTTCCATCAGAATTTTCTTCAGAGATTTTATCATAAAGGATGCTGAATTAATTCAAATGTTTCCTCTGCATCTGTGATAGTTAAACTTCGATGTCAACTTGACACACCCATTATTAACTAAGCTGGGCTGAGACCACCTCTGAAAGGATCAACTAAGACTACTTGAAAGGATTATACCCAACCCAGATGCTATCAGAAAGTCCAAAGTTCTCATAGAATCCTCCCAGTACTGCATCATATAAAAAAGAGCCACTAAGGAGAACAGATCGCCTTCTTGCAGCTGTGCTAGGAATCGCTCTTCCTTCCGGCCGCCTGGTTTCTTCAACCTTCTAGCCTTCCACTAGACTAACATTCTAGGAGTTCTCCAGCCTTCAGCCATCATCTACTTGTCTACTGAACTGAGCAGCTAGCTATTGGCAGCCATCGTTGGAACTACCTTGGCTACTGGCAGTCTTCGCTGGACTACCTCGGCCATATCTGTAAGCCAACTCAATAAATTTCCTATATATTTATATATATATTTATATGTGTATCTATATATACACACACACACACATATATATATATTCATTCTGTGAATTCCGTGACTATAGAGAACCCTAACTAATACAGCATCCATTGAGGGAATTATATCATTGCATTTGCTCCTATGATATATTATCTTTACACATTTGAATACATTCAACGAATGTTACTTTTCTTTAATATATCCAAAATATACCTACCAGAGATCTTTTGAATCTACTTTTGTATCTGGATGAACTTGTGCTCACCAATGAGAAGGCTGTACATGTTTCCTCTTGTTATTTTTCCTTTGGTAAGCATCAAGGAAGTGTACTTTGGCGTCTTTCCTCTGAATATTTATCAAATAGCTTTAGGTATATTGTCCTTAGCTCTTCTATTACTGCTTGCATGAATTCTACATAGAATTTTTCTGGTCCTGAGCTTTCATGACCTAAGTGATCTGTAGCTGCTTCTTCATTTAAATCATTCAATTCAACTTGTTTATATTTTGTTATATTTTACCTGCAAGTTATCCATTTCATCCCAAGTCTCCAAAAGTTTTGACCTATGGTGTTATGTTCCCCTGAATATTCTTGGTGTCAGTTGAAGTAAGTTCATTTTCATCACCAATTTTATGAATGTGGGAATTGTTCTTTTCAATTTCACTGTTGCGGCTGAAGATTTTTCATTCATATTAATTTTTTATCAAGCTATAATCTCCTTCATATTTTCCATCTTTATTGCCTCAATTTTTACTGGGTTTTCCCTGACACAAGAAATAGCTGCTTATCTGCTACTTTTTCCAATCTTTGTCTCAATCTCTGGAGATATATATTGTTAGACTAATTCATTCACTGGGGTTTTCTCCAATTTCCAATATAGTTTTGGAATGCCCCATACTTTTCCCTCATGGCTGATTTCATCATTTTACAGAGATTTTGCCAGTCCCAGACTTTTCCCTCATGATTGATTTCATTATTTTACAGAGATTTTTGCCAGGCTGACTTTCCTCATTGTTTAGTGTTGTTTAGTTTTAAATTTAGTCCTTTCCTTTCTCTGGACCCATTACTGATTCAGCAGCATATTATTCATGAATCAGTATTCATGAATTTGTGCTCTTTCTGGGCTTTAAAGTTTTGCAAATGTCCAATGATATTGCAGTGTCATCAAGCAATGCATGTGTTCATTTCAATCTTCCTGTATTTGTAGAATGATCCTCTATGTCCTACTCTGTATTCTAAATAGAGATGCTTCCTGAAGGACTGAAAAATAATGTGCATTTCTTGCTAATGGGGTGTGTTTTCAGTACATAGCAGTCATTTGTTTAACGTTTGATTTAATTCCTTGGATGCCTTTTCAATTTTGGGCTTGGTGACTTCTCTCCGGGGGAGAGTGAAATGGTGAAATAACCAAGTGTTATCTGGGTTGATATTTTTGCTGTACATTTTAGCCTTTGCTTAAAGAATGTGGAAGTGTGCATGCAATTTATGTACATATCAAGAATTGTGAAATCTTTTCAATGTCTAATTTCTTTGAGGAATATGTAGAGAATTTTTGTGTGAATTGTGATAGGTTTTGTTTAGAAGTTGATTGAATAGGACTTTAGAATCTCATTTCTTTCTTGTTCCTTGGCTTATTGTGTCAAGTGGCAACCATTCACTGTCACATAGTTTAGTTTAGCATGAGGATTTGTGTATATTGGAGGCAGCAAATTGATGGAATGGAATGTTTAATCCAAAATCTTCATTGGAATTTTAGTAAAGTGACACCTTCTGTAATTTTCAGTCTTCAATGATTTCATAAACATGCTTCTTGCTTCATATTATTATTCTTCTCTATCTTCTTTGATATGTTCATCTCTTCAACTTTGAAATTTTTTATTATACCCATCACAGATAGTTTATTGGTCAAGAATATCCTACAGGTATTTTTTTCTATGAAAACTTTTTTTAAAACTCCAACACTGAATCATATTTTTCCAGTATACAGTAATATAATCAGTCATTTCTTGGAGTACTCTCTCCAGAGTCCTCTGGTTGTAATATTATCAGGGAAAAACTTAGTTGCTGCTCTCACAAAATTTTAACAACGTGCCTACTGTGTATTTCTTTCTTCTCTATTTCTTTCTTTCATATGTATTTTACTTTCCCTTAATTTCTCGTTTCTTACTGTCTTTTCTTCTTTACATTTTCCTAACATACCTCCACAGGATTCCCATCTTGATTTATTTCCCAATCTCTTCACATTTTCAAATAAGTAATGTAAATTCATGTAAAAATAAAGTAAAGTAATGTAAAAATATTCCTCCCACATGTTGAGATATTCTCGCCATCCTTTGCAATCAGGCACAAACCAGGGCTTGTGCTCTTCAATATCTACCGACACTCATATAACTTCACCTACCTTATCCATCCTTCACTGATCCTCAGAAACTCATTCAAGGATTATGACTAGAAATAGAAATGACAGGGTGTGAACACAGTGAACGATATCATAAACTTAAACATCCTAAGACTGTCACCATGGGAACACTAATCAGCCTTCTCAAACACCAACCAAATGATAACTCATCTTAAATACCTTGTGATTAAAAACAACAACAAAAGGTTCACACAGAAGACACTCACACACAACAGAATCTTCTCCAATAGCACACACCAACCTTTAAAAATCCCCCAAGGCTACCATTTCCAATTCAACCCATCTGAGCTTCCATGCATACACCATGCTCTCTTCTTCAAGCTTCTAGAAAATTAATATTAACCTCAAATAAAAAATCTTCAAACCCAGTATTAAACTGGTCAACTGATAGAAAGCCATTAACCCTAACACCTTCAATCCTCTGCTATATTTAATCATTAATAGGATTATGCTTAAAACTTATCAAGGAAACAATATCAACTAATCCTACACTAAAACTTTCATAGCTCTGGGTCTTTCACACAAAGGAATATTGGGCCAACTTGTAATTTAAGAGATCAACAAGAAAAGAACATAATAATTAAGAAAATGATTTTCAAAGGATGATTATCTCATATTGAGGAGCAGTAGAAAATTGTAAAATGATGTAATAATAAATACCTTTCTAAACAAATATGCACAGGGAAATAATAGATACCTACATTAGATAAATAGGCCAATTATGGGAAGCAAAATAGTAGTGGAAAAAATTTCCTGCCAAAATACCACATAAACTTAAAACAAGGCTTTTAAGATTTAAAAAAATGTAACAGAAAGCTTCACAAGAAAAATCGGTGGAGGACTTGTTATAGAATATGCTGAACAGAAGACAAGATTGCTGAAATAACCTGGTACAAAGAAAAGACGAAAATGGTCAGAAAAATATAAGAAGGTAATACTCACAATTTTGTAAGGCCAAGAAGACAAATGTGTACACACTTGGAAGATATGAGTAAGGTAATCACAGACAGAAAACTCTTTGTGTTAATCAAATAGTCATAAAAGAATAATTCCTTATCTAAGGTAGATAGTTGTTGCATTTCACTGGCATAGTTGCTAATAAATGACCAACAAATGGCTTAAGGGGTTTATTTCCTTATGACAGTCTGGTTACAGTTCTCAGTCCAGCTTGACGGGAGAGCATGCACCAACACCAGGGCCGAGGGAACTGGCCACAGCATCACCACACAATGGCTGAGAGATAGACAATCCTTACTTGCCAGACCAGCATGTCTGGCCAAGTGAACAGAAGGATGCCAACTCTCTCAACCAGCTCTCTGTGATTTATTCCAGGGCCTAGTCCACCCACCATAGGCTGGGCCTTCCCCATCAGTTAGACAATCTCCTTTAGGTTTGCTTTGTGCTTAACTCAATTACTAATTCTCCACAAATGTGGCCAAGGCTCAAACTCTCAACAGTCAAGTTGACACCTGCGCCTAACCATGATAATAGACTTGATCAATGTACCACCAGCACAGCCCAGCAGATATAATGCATAGTGAAGAAAGCAAAGGGAGTAACTGTTTAAAATAATGCATATATTGAGCTATAAGACAGAAAAATCACCTCAAAGTTATTTGAAATTTCTTGTGGCAGAGTACAAATCAGAAGAATTTGGTGAAAGATTCCTGTTATGTGTGATCACAAAGGTCAATCAGTAGGGACATATTCCTCAAAAGTTGATGTGAAATTGATAGTGAATGAAATTTTCCATTACCATATAAAATGAAGGCCTGCCTCATCAATAAACAAGGTAAAATAGAATACTTGGTTTGATAGGAGAGAAAGCAGTCCACTATGAACACTGTCATTTAATGTAGCACTTCAAATTCAACTACAGTGAAAGACAAGGGAAAGAGAGAAAATGGAGGGAAAGAAGAAAGTAAAAATAATGATACCCTGCATTGCAGATGACATGATTTTATCCCTGAAGAAACTTTTAAGGTCATGAGGTATGTGCTGGAACAATCAAAGGGGTTCCTTACAGTGTCAGGAAAGAAAAAACTAATTTTGAAAATTCATCATATATGCTGTATGCCAAGGATGAGCAAAGTGAGAAAATACAATGTGATAAATTTCTGTATGCAAGAAATCTAATTTAAGTGAATATTTTTCATTTGAATCTAGTCAAAGATGGGACATATGTATGCACTGAAATAGAAAAATTCTGAAAACCATGAATTATACAAGATACTAGACAGGAGAAAGACCTCCAATTTTCCTGAGTCATTAGAATTAACATAGTAAAAATAACTATCCTACCAATCTCACACTACCATTGAAATACCCACATAATTCTTCCCAGAAAGTGATTCAAAATTTACAAACATACATGTGGAAGGACACATTTCCCCATATAATGAAACCAATATCCCCATAATAAAAAGTATGTTGGTGGTTTCAGGAATCCTGTTCTTACTGTATAACACAAAATCACAATATCAAATACAACACTGGAAAGTCCTAAATCAAAAACATTGATGATAATATTAAAATCAAAGACCTAAGCATGAAGATTTTTAAATGATGTCACCTGACTTATTACTCCATTACCTCAAAAGAAGTGGAAAATTTAGAGCATATTGACTAAATGATGATGGCCACAATTCTGTGTCTTTGTGCAGAAAAATGAAACTGTACTCTCATGCTTCACCTTGCAAGATTGGAACCAGGCCAGCCTAATCTCTCCCCGTCCTAACGCTCAGGGAAATTTGCGGAAGACGAAGTGGTAAGATTGTAAGAGACTAAAGATGGGGAGGAGCAATGATATGCAAGATTCTCCACACAAGTTAGGGCTGAAGTAATCATAATAGAACTTTGCATGACCTGCGCAATTACCAACATATCATTGAACCCCCAGAGTCTATCATGGATCACAGGCACTGGATTCTTAGAGGCAAGGGATTAACAGTCACAATAGTGTTCCTATAGTAAAGGGGAACACAAAAAAGAGCTCTACGCAATGCCACTGAGTCCTTACACCTTATCAGAGAAGGGGATCCAGAGGGAAGTTTGACACTAAAGGATGCTCCAGGAATGGGCAGGGGAGGGAGAACTGGGAGAAAGGGAAGGAGGGGAAGAAAGGAAAGGGAGAAGGGAGGAAGCAGCAAGGGGATCCAGGGAGAGGTGGAGGGAGGAAGGGGAATGGGGTACTTATCAACTTTGTATGAGTAGAAGAAATAAATTTAAAAAATTGCCAAGTGATCACAACCATCAAGGCAAGAGGAAGACTGACAATACTGCCACTCTAGAATATGTATCATATCGCAAAACTCTCTGGCTTAGTAGAGGATTAGATTTAGACTTTTGGATCACCTAGTGATCCCATAGTTTCAGATTCGTCCATACACAGAGACATATAAAAGTGAGGAAAAGCTCACTCTATTGTAGATCATTGGATAGGTGGTGAGTTGTCATAGTTAAGCACAGGTGTCAACTTGACTGTTCAAGTTTTGACTTCTGGGAACCTGCTAAAGAGTGCCTCCCTGATGGGGAAGGTCCAGCCCATGTGAGTGGGACTAGGCCCTGTAAAAAATCACAGAAAGCTGGTTGAAAAAGTCAGCATTGTATACTTTGGTAGATGTGCTGGTCTGGCAAGTAAAGATTGTTCCTCTCTTAGCCACTATGAAGTGATGGAGTGGCCAGTTCCCTTGGCCCTGGTATTAGTGTATACTGTCCTATTGTGCATGTTGTTCTGTCAAGCTGGACTACAGACTGTAACCAGAGTATCAGTAAGAAAATGAATGCCATACCCTTAAGATATCTATTTACCAGCAATCATACAGGCAATCTGAAACAGAATTTAGTACCAGAGAATTGGGGTGTTGGTGATAATCAGACTATGTGGTTTTTGTGTCTTTTGAGCAATTTCGCTGGACAAAGTTGGAACTGCTTGAAAATTTTGACTTTGTGGATTATAAATACTGTTCTAGAGAATTTAGTGAGCCAATTGAATAATGCTGGTTCTGAGAAAATTATGGATTGTTTGGGCCCTATTTGTGATGAGGGGAATGTGTACTTTGGTAAAGTTGAATTTAAAGATGAAGGATTCATTTGCTTGATAGAGGAGAGCTGTGTTTGGCAGCCTTGAGAACTTGCATGAGGAAAGGGCAGTCATAACTGCTGCTGTTGGAGAAATGAGCAACAATGAAGGACTTGCACTGGGATGGTCGAAAACACGAATACTGCCATATGGTGAGTTCATGGTTTGAAAACCCAGATTCTTTAAGGGGTTGAAAGCTGAAGTTAAAGTCATTTATTTCCCTTTGGAAGTTTGGCTGCCTAAAAAGTGCCACGGACTGACTGAGTCAGGACCAGGACAAGTGATCCAGAGATCCTGAAACAAGTGGGTGGAGGAGTCAGCAATGAGAAACAGAGACACACAACTCTAGTGGAAAGTGAATCTGAGTTCATTTATTGCAACACAAAGCTACAGTTTAAGTACGATTTTTTTTAACAAGCAAAAGCAGATTGCGGGTTCATAAGAAACAAAGCAAATCAACCATAAGAGGGAAATAAAAAACCCTTTCCCCACCTGCCTGCCCGGGACGCATGCACTCCAGAGAGGAGACACTGTGCCCCAAGTAAACTCCCCTTGCTCACCCCCAAACCCCAGATAACCCTCTCGTCACAGCTTCTCCCAAGAGCAGGCGCTGCAACAGGTCAGGGAGGACTCATGGGCCCCACCCCAGGTCCCCAGGTTAATTGCACCTGCTGCCAGGACCTCTGCCCTTTCCCTGCCCACCCACCTGCCCTGGACACACCCACTCCAGTGAGGACACACTGTGCCCCAGTCCAAGAAGGACACACTGCTCATCAGAAATCAAGAGTCCAAAGAACACTTAAGGAAAGCTCTAGGGGACAAAGGCCACACATCTGAAATCCCCTAAATTCATCTTATCACATGGGAGCGATTCACCACATCCAGCCCAAAGATAAGTAAACCCCCCCTTTTTACTATCCTGTTCCTCTCAATTATTAGTTACTGTAGAGTAATTTTTCCATATAGCCACCCACAAAACACACACAACATCAGGGACTATACCACTCACCCTCACATATCACCAAGGTACTAAATCATAAAAGTGCACTGCCATACTAACATTCACCCCCTGTCCACCCCTGTACTAACTGTCTAATAGCTTCATTGAGGAAATAATAATAACAACAAGTGTAACCAACACCAAGGTAAACACTAGTAATAACTTCCCGAAAGTAGTGATACCAACTAATTCAGTTCATTCAAAAATGCGCAGAAATTGAAAGAAGGTCTTAAGAAATAAAATGACAATGCCCGAGTCAAAGTGAAAATCCATGAGAAGCAAAATCCAAGAAAACAAATCTCCCACCGAAACAATTAACCCCATAATGATAGACTCCAACCAGAACAAATCCACAGAAAATAGCCAAGAAAGCCTGACCCAAAATAATGACTTTCAAAGCATGATTATTACCATTCAGAGTGCACAAAGAACACAGAAACCTAAACACCAAGGAAGCAAATGGGCCAATTAAAAAATGGGCCTTGGAACTTAAAAGAAACTATACCTGGAAAGAAATTGAAATGTCTAACAAATATCTTTAAAAATGCTCCGCATTCTTAGCCATCAGGGAAATGCAAACCAAAACCTCCCTGAGATATCATCTCACTCCACTCAGGATGGCAAAAATCCACAATACAAACAGCACCAAATGCTAGAGAGGAAGTGGCAAGAAGGGAACTCTTCTACATTACTGGTGGGAATGCAGCCTTATACAACCACTCTGAGGAGCCGTCTGGCGATTCTTAAAAAAGTTAAAGATTGAAATGCCATATGACCCTGCTATTCCAGTTTTGGGAATAATTCCCCATACACCAAAAATTCACCTCGATAGCACAAGCATGGCCATGTTCATAGCAGCACTGTGTGCAATAGCAAAGGCATGGAATCAACCCAAATACCCAACAGTTGACAAGTGGATAAGGAAAATGTGGTACATTTATAGAATGGAATACTACTCAGGCATCAAAAATGAAGAATTAATGCAATTTGTCAGGAAATCGATGGAATTAGAAAAGATTATATTGGATGAAGTATCCCAGACACAGAAAATTAAGCCCCATATGTACTCCCTTATAGATGGATACTAGTAACAAATCCAATTAGAGACACACTCAAAGATAAAGCTCTGTAATACCTACAGTAATTGCAAAGATTATAAGCATGGAGGGAAGGGGAAGGAGGGCCCCGCCAGAAACAAGGAAAGAGGGGATCATGCTACAGCAGAGAACATAGGCCACCATCAAGGACTGCAAGTAAGTAATGAGGCATAGGGTTAAGCTCACAGACTTTCCTTCCTGGTCACTTGCATCATATGGGGTATGATCTGAGCAGATCTCAGGGCATAAAATCTGGCAGATAAAAGGTAACCATCCTGGAAATGGCAGACTGATCCCCCCCCACCGCAGTCTCCTACTCTTATTCAATCTACCTTTGAATCTACTCTTATAATAAGACTCTGTTTTAACAGCCTTTTAACTCTGACCAGGGGGTGACATCCAATACCCACCAGGATGGAGCCAAGGGTGGTGCAGGAGCAGCAAAACTGAAAAAAAATTCAACAAACCATAATTCAAAAATCAGAAATTCTACATCAACTACCTGGAACCAGGCCAGCCTAATCTCTCCCCATCCTAAAGCTCAGGGAAATTTGTGGAAGAGGGGGTGGTAAGAATGTAAAAGCCTAAAGATGGGGAGGAGCAACGATATACAAGATACTCCATACAAGTTAGGGCCAAAGTAATCATAATAGGACTTTACATTACCTGCACAATAACCAACATATCATTGAACCCCCAAAGTCTAGTGTGGATCACGGCACTATGATCCTTAGAGGCAAGGGATTAATAGCCATAATAGTGTTCCTTTACTAAAGGGGAACACAAAAAGAGCCCTAGGCAATGCTACTGAGTCCTTACACCTTATCAGAGAGGAGATCCAGAGGGAAGTTTGACACACAAACTAAAGGATGCTCCTGGAATGGGGGGGGCACTGGGAGAAGGGGAGGGAGGGGAGAAAGGAAGGGGAAATGGGGGGAGTGTGGTTTCCAGGGAGGAGAGGAAGGAGGAAGGGGAATGGGCTACTTATCAACTTTGTATGAGTGGGAAAAAAAGTGTGAAAGACAATAATTGGGGCATAACCAGTGTTTTTCTGTTCTGGAAAAAAATCAAGCTTCCTTAAACAATAACTAAAATATTATGTCCTAGGACAGGTTAACTATTAACCACTGATTAAAAGTTCAGTAGACAATGGTTGGCATATTTTTAAAAAATTCTTAAGCATGCATAGCTAAAATTGGAGATGTGAGAAACATTTTCTTTATCAAAGGGGTCAGGTTCTGCATAAAAGTGGCTTTTGGGCTGGAGAGGTGGCTCAGGGGTTAAGCCTCCGCCTTGCAGGCGGAAGGTCCTGAGTTCGGATCCCAGATCCCTCGTATAGACGCCAGGCGGAAGCGGGGGCCCCCTGAGCTTCTGGTCCTGGTAGGGCGGAGCCTGTGAATCCCGGGGCAGAAGGAGGTGGAGGCGTCCATGGTGGTTCGCGAATTTGTCCGTGGTTCTACACATATACAGACACACACACACACAGACACACACGCGCACGCACATACACACGCACATGCGCACAGTTGAATAAATAATAATAATAAAAAAATTTAAAAAAAAGAATGCTTAGGGAGCATCTGTTCCATGTAGTGATTGAGAAAAAATTATGGTATAAAAGAAGTATGAAACATTTCCATACAGATATCCAAAAGCCCCAGTATTCTTACAAATAGTGGGACAGTAAACAAAAATCACCATGTTAGGTGTAGCAAATCTCCACAAAAGCTCTTGCTCTGAAAGGTTCACCACTCTCAAACAATGTTAACTCTCACAGTGCCTCTGTAAATTACCAAAGATATATGACAAGAACCACTGAAGAAGAGACCATACGCAGTGGTTTGTTTGAGCCATGCTGTAACAAAATGGAAAATTCATCATGTTAAATAGCTTTCAAAGTTCCAAAATTTGCTGTGCAGGCTGCTAAGTAGGAAATCACATTGGTGGTGTAACTCTTAACTATTTGCTGCGAGAGAACACCAAAAGTCAAAAAACTTAAGGGAGAAAGGGAGATTTATTCAGCTTATAGTTCCAGAGGGGAGAAATGGTCTTTCATGGTGGAGATAATTGGCTGGTGGCTGAAGCTGGAGGCAGGCTAAGTCAATGCAGATATCCTTGGATAGTCTCTCTTCTTCCCAGTCTTCTGCTGTGTGGTTCCTTTTATCTGCCCCATTACTGGAAGGTTCCAATCGGATCTAGGGCTGGGTCTTTGTATTGTGAATGTATTGATCCACATAATCTCTTCAGGTGGTCTCAGCTGATCTTAGTTAATGCCTGGTGTGGTCAAGTTGACACCCAACAGTAACTATCACAGGTGGTCTTCCTCGTTTATGTATGGTAAAGCTAATAACCGTCCAGGCTGTCCTAATCTGTGCAATACCAGACAGTTGTTATGGGGGAAATGAACTGCTCCCTCACTGTTTTCTTTAAATATTTTATTTGTTTATTTACTGGGGGGGGGCACTGTTTGTCCCTGTGAAGGACCAAAAGTGACTTCGGGAATCATCCTGGATTGCTTCTACCTCCTTCTTGCTTTGCTCTGGGATTTTCCAGGCTCCGCCCACCAGGCCACTGCCATTTCCCCCTGGATTTTTCATGTGGGACCTGGAATCTGAACTCAGGACCTGCTTTCAAGACAGAGTCTTAAATCCTGAGCCATCTTTCCAGCCCCCTCATTGTTTTTTAATCAGGCTTTACAGGAAGGAACACATGATGGCTACCATAAACCTGGTAGAAAAAGCTATGCCTTCAGAAGTTTTAGGCCTGAAGGCGGAAATGTTGGTAATGTTGTTTAAACTGATCAACAGAACATCAAATTCTCTGTTAAGATAAATGTGCATATCCATAGATACAAATTGCCCTTGAAGAAACCCCTCTTTGGCCTGAATGGTGGTGAATGCGAACACTTCATACTGCCCAAGGTGCTTGGAGTAAGTGATTCCTGAGGGCCTGTCACTCCACAAGCCATTGTTAAGACTCACAGAAGAAGGGATGAGCAGAATGGATGAGCAAGATCAGGAGGAGAATATAAATGCCATCCCACAACCTTGAGTGTACATAAGCTTTAGTTCCCTGCAGAAGGCCCACAAAACATTGACAGCCAACCATCAGTCATGTGTGGGATTGCCACTTATGGGTCTGTACAGTTGGACCCCTGCCTACCTGTAAACTCTTGGTTGTGCTCCCACTGCTGAGACAATGAGTTTCCCATGGGAACTTCAGAACTCTTGGTCAATGATCACACATATGACACTATTAAATTCAGTGAGTAACAAAACAAAACAAAAACATGAAAGTGAGGGAAATTAGGACATAGATATGACAGGGTATGTGGTGAGTATGATCAGCATTATATACTTATATGAAATTTTGAAAGATTTAATTTAATTAATAAAAAAAACTTAAATTTTAAAATGTTGAGGGCTTCCAGGTTAAGATGATGGCATAGCAGCAACAATGGAGCTAGGATCAGATTATAATTATGAAAATGATATAATGTGAATCATGCTATTCTACCATCTTCCTCTACAGTTGTCAGGACTCAATGAGCAACCCAGGGTTCCTCCTTTTTCTTTTTGGTTCTTTCGAGTTTTAGCAATCAACCTGACTCATGGCACTCTAAGCTGGTTTTTGTTGGACTGCCTGCCACAACACAGGAAGCTGGTTTTGCATTGTCTCAGCAGTGAATGTGTGGAAGCACAATTTTCCTTTCTGGGCTGGCAACTATAATCAACTGCTCCGAAGCCTGACTGCCCACCCTGTGCCACACAGAAGGTAAGAGAACATACTGAGCCCCAGGTGAAGCATTGTGCTGCTATCTTCCAGATAGGAGTTTTGCTGACATGGAAGCTAAATGAAATTCCTGTTCCACCTTAGTCTCTCGAGGGCATTTCTATTGTGAGACAAAGCTTTTCCTGAGCTACTAGCTGGTATTTTTGGTACAAATGTTCATAGCCTCTTAACTTTCTAGTTAGATGGTATTATAATTTAAAGATCTTTCTGGGGTAATTTCTTGTCTAAGATGTATACAGGACATGTCCAAGAATACAAGTTGACTCTCTCAGCACTCTACCCGATGTCACTCATGGTCAGGGGAGCCAGAGTCACACCCAACAACACTAAAAGGGGAGAGTCCACGGTCCACACATGTCTGAAGCTTCTTTCATTTCCTATGTTATTTAAACTGTATGGTCATTGTCTCAGACATGAAGCATTTTCCTTACGGGGCAAACATTTTTAGGAATTTCCTTTCATTGATTAACAAGAGCTAAAGTCACATTGATCCCCACCACACGGCGCAGACAGACAAAGGATGGGAATCCCTCCAGGAGAGATCATTCAAGTGCCAGCCTGGCCACACTCTTTGCAGAGTCATGGGTGATAACTTAGCCATAGTGGGTTCAGCTATTTCGTGACTTGCAATCGGATTCTAATCCGATCCCACCCTAGACCGTATGTTATCACCATGGAAACACAGAACTGGCCCAATCGAATCCCGTGGCTTTAAGAGATCTTAGGGATCTCGCCGTGGGACTACAAACTCGAGCACAGAGGTGTTACAGGTTTCCCACCTCAGGCCGACATTCATTCACACATTCATACAGAGGTCAAAACATTCCCTCCCTCATTTTGCAGGTGCCCTTTTCCTCCCCCTCCAGGAGAGGCCTGTTCCAAAAGGTGAGTAGAGGTTGGTTTAACAGCTGGCCTTGAGTCTGCTGCTCTAAGCTGCAGTTGAGGTGGCATCATCGGGCGGGGCCTCGGTTCCTCCTGTTGGTCTGATGCTGAGCAGAGCCCTGCTCTCTGGGAACCCACTTCCCAGGGAGCAGATGAGGGCCCTGTTAGGGCTGCTGTCTTATTTAGTCAAAACAAACAATTAAAATACATTTAAATACATGAAGCTTAATTCTTAATTTTTAATTTTTGAGGCTCAATGCTTTTTCTTTTATAATATGGAAGAAGCATAATGTATGACATTTCCTTTAACCATCATCTCTAATTTTAGTCTTCTCATAAACCTAACATTCCACAAACCTTCATGATATTCCACAAACCTTCACCACATACTTTAACACTTTTTTAAGTAACCAACTCATAAACCTCCTGCACATACTTTAACTCTCTAAGTAAGATAGCTCATCCCATAAACCCTTTTTTTAAACCTTCTTTTAAACCTCTTGCACATCTAACTACCATACATATTTTCTTTCATACTTGATGGTTTTCTGTTGTTTACCCTTTAAAAAATGTCCTTTAAAAGAGGCAATAACAGTAGACCTCATCTTAAAAATCATTATATCTCAATTAAGTTAGCAAGATTGTAACAGAACACAGGAGTACACCTGGAAACAGGAAATTAGCATACATACCAGGAGAATGAAGAAATTCCAATGAATTTCTCAGAAATCAGTTTTCCTTTCTGGTTGCTAGATATGTTGGTATTACATATGGGAAAACAAACTTTTAAAGGAATTACAAAAGTGATGTTATTAGATCCTAGGTAAAAACACAATATCATCTTTTGTGAAGCTTCATAGAAATCAAGATAAAACAAAATATTTTAGTCAGTACGTACTCAGGCCTTTTATGTTGTTCTTAAGTGTGCACGTGCATTTAAATTGAGCATGCCAAATAATAAAAAGTCAAAAAAAAAACCAAGATGTAATTATAAGCGCGCAATAATTTGAAATGGCCATAGCTGTGTTATTTTGAAACATAAAACATACATATTATGGAAAATCCAGATAACTAAGCAAATCAAAACACTTAAAGTAACTCTTAAAATGAGATCATCATAAACACAGCACAAAAAAAACGACAGACAGTTCTTCTGGCCCCTCCAGTACAGGGGGGCAGAGGCTTTCTTAAAACAAACATTTGCCGCCCTAGAAAGTGGGCCATTTATCAGAACAGAGGGTGGTAAACTTCATCCCCCAGGAGGCCGGCTGGTCTGGAAGGCCGGCCACTCTGAGCGGCAGAAAACCTGCCAGTTTCCTTTCCTGATATCCCTAACGTCCGTCCAATGGTTGATAGTCAAGTCAAGGGGCGTTGATTGNGATATCCACAGACAAATTATGTCCTCTAGCCTTAACGTCCGTCCAATGGTTGATCGTCAAGTCAAGGGGCGTTGATTGAGCCTGCCCTATGATATATCTAATTTCCTGAAAACAAAAATACCCTAAGAACACAAAGAAAGAGACAATAACAAATCCAACAAGTACCCGAGACGCCCGGTCCCTAAGCGCTCGCTCGAGTGGTTTCTCTCCCAGGAAGAAAGTGAAAGTAAAAGAAGCCGGCAACAGAGGAGCTCGGAGGCCCGCTGCAGTTCGGGTACATCCTCCTTCTCCAAAAAATCTTACCATGAGCCCAGTTGGGAATACCATCCAACTGTTCAGTCAATAAGGTTGGGTCCAATTGCCCAAACCTTATGGGGGAGTTCAGTTGGGCACCTTCTCATCCAACTGCAATCTTCCCCCCTGCTGTCCCCGGGGGTGGGAGCGTCCCTCTCCCCCTGCGAGGGTCTCGAGCACGTTTGCCCGGGCACGTCTGCCCGCCTCTTGACGGGTACAGCCCCAATCCTCGCCGGGTCCCACCTCGGCGGCCTGAACTTGAAACTGAAATTGAAACTGACACGAGAGATCACAGATACAAAGCACGAGACACAAGACAATTTAGGAGCTCCACTCACTCACCTTCAACCTGGGTCGTCGCTTCCCCCGGGGTGGGTTGGGGCCTTCCCGGCCAACGCACCAGATGTTGGAACCGAAGTTCCTCCAAGTCACCCACCCCGACCCCAAAAGGAGACACGAGGACCGAGAGACTGCTGCAAAGGCAATAGGCGAGTTTATTCTGGCATGCCAAGACCGCCTCCTTCTTGCAAGCAAGAGAAGAGCGGCCCCGACTGAGGTCGGGGTAGGGTTTTTATAGGGTAGCAAAACATATTTTTCTATAGCACTCTTTGGCACACTTTCTACAGCACACAAAGAAGTTGAGTCAGCCAAGGATGACCATCAGATGTTTTGGTCGAGGTCTCGGTCTGCACCGTGGCAGAGCTGACCTGTTTGTGCAAGATAGCAGTGGGCTTGGGGTAAAGCTTCGGTCATAGTTACAATAATAATACTAAGGCGTTGGTGGTGTTTGGCATAACTGCACGTATTGGGAGCATTTCCCGGAGTTCTGTGTGGGGAGGGGGCAAGCGGGCTTAGACAGCATATTGAAAACATTTCTCTGAGACCTTGAAGGGGGAAGATTTCTGGAACCAACTTTGGGGGGAGGTCTGGGTGGTTTGGCATCTGGCCCTCTTACAGGGACCTTGAGAGGGGAGATGTTTTTCAGTCTCTAGCCACCTGTTGTTTTCAGAACTCTGAAAACTGCTGACCACCAAGCTCAAGGACATAGACATTTCTGCTTTTGGGTCTGTCTAAAATTTCTTTTTCTTCCACATAACATATGAGGGGAAATTGATGAAGTAATCTTGAATCTTCCCACCAAAAAATGTCCTGGACCAGACGTATTCAGCATAGAGTTCTACCAGACATTTAAGGAGCTAATAACACCAATACACTTTAAACTTCCATCAAATAGCAAAGGAAGGAACACTACCAAATTCCTCCTATGAAGCTAATATCATCTTAATCCCAAAACCTAATAAAGATACACTCAAAAAAGAAAACAGATGCAAAGATTCTCAACAAAGTCTTAGCAAATTGGATTCAAAAACATATCAAAAAGATCATTCTTGGGGATCAAGTAGGCTTTATCCCAGGAACACAGGTTGGTTCATACGCAAATCAATAAATGTAATTCACCATATAAACCAGTCCAACGTTCAAGACCACATGATACTCTCGATAGATGCAGAAAAGGCTTTTGACAAGATCCAACAGCCCTTTATGATGGTTTGAATGGAAGGAACCTTTATCAGTATAATAAAAGCTGCATACGACAAGCCAACAGCAATGATTATACTCAATGGGGAAAAACTTGAAGCATTCTCACTTCGATCAGGAACAAGATAAGTCTGTCCACTTTCACTACTTCTATTCAATATTGTACTTGAAGTCTTAATTGAAACCATAAGACAAGAAAGGGACATAAAAGGGATTCAAATAGGCAAGGAAAAAGTCGTTATCTCTATTTATAGATGACATGATTACATATCTGAGTGATCCTAAAAACTCCATCAGGAGGCTCCTGGAACTAATACAGAAGTTCAGCAGGGTGGCAGGATACAAAATAAATGTTCAAAAATCAGTGGCCTTCCTATATACCCAGAATGAAAGAAGTGAAAAAGCCCTGAGAGAAACAATCCCATTTACTGTAGCCCCTAAAAAAATGAAATACTTTGGTGTAAACCTAACCAAGGAGGTAAAAGACCTTTATAATGAAAACTTTAAAACCCTAAAGAAAGAAATTGCAGAAGGTACCAGAAGGTGGAAAGACCTCCCATGTTCTTGGAGTGGCAGAATCAACATCATAAAAATGAATATCCTACCAAAGGCAATATACAAATTCAATGCTATACCAATTAAAATCCTAAAGCAATTCTTTAAGGAAGTTGACCAAACAATCTCAAAATTCATATGGAGGCACAAAAGACCCAGGATAGCAAAGACAATCCTGAGTAACAACAACACGGTTGGAGGTATCACCATACCAAACCTTAGTCTGTTCTACAAATCCATAGTTATAAAAACAGCCTGGTACTGGCTCCAAAATAGACACACAGATCAATGGATAAGGATTGAAGACCCAGATATAAGCCCACAAAATTACAACCATTTGATATTTGACAAAGGGGCCCAAAAAATTCAATGAAAAAAACAGTATCTTTAACAAATGATGCTGGCAAAACTGGATCTCCACATGCAGAAGATGAAAGCTGGACCCGTACTTGTCACCATGTACAAGACTTAATTCCAAATGGATCAAGGACTTTGATTTAAGACCAGAGACTATAAAAACCATACTTGAAAGGATAGGGAACTCCCTCGAGCTGATTGGGCTAGGCCAACAGTTCCTAAACAGACATCCAATAGCCCAGTTGCTGTTACCAACTCTCAACAGTTGGGATCTGGTGAAATTAAAGAGCTTCTGTTCAGATAAAAAGGTTGTAACATGAGCTCAAAGGCAACCCACAGAATGGGAGAAAATCTTCACTAACCACATATCTGATAGAGCTCTATTTTCCAGAGTGCACAAAGAACTTAGAAAACTAAACACCAAGGAAACAAATGGCCCAATTAAAAAATGGGCCCTGGAACTTCAAAGAAACTTTCCTAGGGATGAAATTAAAATGTCTAACAAATATCTGAAAAAATGCTCCACATCCTTAGCCAGGGAAATGCAAATCAAAATTTCCCTGAGATATCATCTCAACCCAGTCAGGATGGCAAAAATCCACAATACAAACAACAACAAATGCTGGAGAGAATATGGAGAGAGGGGAACTCTCCTACATTGCTGGTGGGAGTGCAGGCTCATACAGCCACTCTGGCGAGCGGTGTGGAGATTCTTTTTTTTTTTTTTAAACATTTTTTATTATTATTTCCGCTCATTCAAACTTAATAGGTACACCGGTTCCCTCTCTCCCTCCTCCTCCCCCCAACCGCCTGCTTCCCCTCCCCTCCCCTCTCCCTGCCCATCCCCCAGTGCCTCCTGCCCCAATTCCCAGAGAGTCCTTTAATATACATCCCTGACTCTCCTCTGGGTCCTCCTCTCCGATGACATACAAGGATCCAGTGGTATTTCCCTGAACCCTTTCCTGTGTTCTCCTTAAGTATAGGAACACGACTGTGGCTGTCAATCCCTTGCCTCCAAGTGCCTTTGGCAGATGCTAGACTTTGTGAGGTCAGTAGTGTGTTGGACATTGCGCAGGGCATGCGAAGTCCAAATATGATTGCTTCGGCCCTAACTTGTGTGGACTATCTTGCAAATCATTGCTCCTCCCATCCTTTTGCTCTTACACTCTTACCGTCCTCTCTTCCGCAAATGTCCCTGAGCTTCAGGATGCGGAGAGATTAGGCTGGCCTAGTTCTAGGCGGTTGATATAGAGTCTGTGAAGTTCTGGATTGTGGTTTGTTGATTTTCTTTTGCAGTTTTGCTGCGCCTGCAATGCCCTTCACTCCATCCTGCTGGGCACTGTATGTCACCCCTTGCAGTCCTTGATGGAGGCCTATTTTCTCTACTGTAACATGGTCACTTCTCTCCTTGTTTCTGGTGTGGCCCTCCAACCCCATCCCTCCTGTTCATAATCCTTGCAATTACTGTAGGTAACATAGATTTACCTATGTTGTCTCAAGGTGGGCTGAGTGGGTTTGCTAGGAACTACCTATTAGGGAGTACATACAGCACTTAGTTTTCTGGCTTTGGGATACTTCACTTAATATAATTGTTTCTAATGACATCCATTTCCTGGCAAATTCCAGTAATTCATCATTTTTGATGGCTGAGTATACTCCATAGTATAGATGTACCACCATTTCCTTATCCACTCATCAACTGTTGGACATTTGGGTTGATTCCATGACTTGCTATTTTAAACAGTGCTGCTATGAACATGGTCATGCTTGTGTTATCGATGTGAACCTTTGCATTGATTGAAATGCCATATGACCCTGCGATTCCACTTTTGGGAATAACTCCCCATACAGCAAAAATTCACCTCGATAGTACAAGCACGACTATGTTCATAGCAGCACTGTTTACAATAGCAAAGTCATGGAATCAACCCAAATGTCCAACAGTTGATGAGTGGATAAAGAAACTGTGGTATATCTATACAATGGAGTACTACTCAGCCGTCAAAAATGATGAATTAGTGGAATTTGCTGGGAAATGGAATGGATTAGAAACAATTATATTGAGTGCAGTATCCCAGACACAGAGAATTAAGCACTGTATGTACTTCCTAATAGATGGCTTCTAGTACGAAACCCACCTAGACACACTGAAAGATAAATCTCTGTAATAACTACAGTAATTTGCTAAGATTATGAACAGAAGGGATGGGGAAGGAGGGCCACAGCAGTAATGAGAGAGGGGACCATGTTACAGCAGAGAAAATAGGCCACCAGCAAGAACTGCAAGTAAATAATGAGACATCTGGTTAAGTTCACAGACTTCTCTACATGATTATTTGCAAGTGATGGGGTATGATCTTACCAAAAGGAGAGGGGGTATAGTCTGACAGGTAGAAAGTAACCATTTCGTATATGGGTGATTGACCCCTCCCTCACCACTGTCTCCTACTTTTATTACATCTACCTTTGAATATACTCTTATACCGAGACTCTAATTTAACAGGTTTTTATCTCTGGCCAGGGGGTGACATCCAATACCCATCAGGGTGGAGTCAAGGGCATTGCGGGAGCAGCAAAACTGAAAAAAAGAATCAACAAACCATAATCCAGAACATCAGAGACTCTATATCAATCACCTGGAACTAGGCCAGCCTAATCTCTCCCCTTCCTAAAGCTCAGGGACATTTGCGGAAGAGGGGGCGGGAAGATTGTTAAGAGCACAAGGATGGGAGGAGTAATGATATGCAAGATATTCCACAGAAGTTAGGGCCAAAGCAATCATAATTGGACTTTGCATGCCCTGCACAATGTCCAACACACTATTGAGCTCACAAAGCTAGCATTTGCTAAAGGCACTAAGATTCTGGCAGGCAAGGGATTGAGAGCCACAGTAGTGTTCCTATGCTTAATGGGAACACAGGAAAGGGTTCTGGAAAATGCCACTGCATCCTTGCACCTCATCGGAGAGCAGGACCCAGAGGAGAGTTTGGCATGCTCATTAAAGGATGCTCCTGGGATGGGAGTGGAGGCACTGGAGGATAGGGAGGGAAGAGGGAGGGAAGGGGGGTGCAGAGGGGTAGGGGTTTGGAAGGAGGGGGGACCGCTGTATCTGTTAAGTTTGTATGAGTGGAAATAAAAAAAGAAAAAGAAAAAGAAAAAGTAAGTTCAAACATTGAAAGAAAAAAAAGAAATATCAGAAGAAACCAGAAGGTGGAGGGGACCAGTCCAGCCAACTGTACCCTGGGCTGATCAGGATGGTGAGTGTCAGCATCCCTGACTTCTCCTTTTCTCCAGACCAACAGCACACTGACCTGGAAGAACTGTAAATGCAGGATCTAATTTATTTCAAGTCTGTAGCATCTTATAAAGAAAGAAACCCCAATGGGAATTCCAGGGCTGGGTGGGGGGGAGAACGGGCAACCAATCATCTTAAAGGTCAAGCCAGCACTCAGGCTATATGTAGCAAAACTTCTTTAAAACATCCTCCTGACTTCCTCCATCCTGAGCTATTCAATACATCCTAAACCACCCCCTCCTGACTTCCTCTGAGTTGGTCAAAACATCCTGAACTTCCTCCTCCCACTAGGCCTCTTGCTAAAACCTGTTAGGCCCAACAAAAGTCAAAAGCAATTCTTTAAAGAAGTTGACTAAACAATGTCAAAATTCATATGGAGGCACAAAAGACCCAGGATAGCAAAAACAATCCTGAGTAACAAAAACACAGCTGGAGGTATCACCATACTAAACCTTATTCTGTACTACAAACCCATCATTGTAAAAACAGCCTGGTACTGGCTCCAAAATAAACACACAGGTCAATGGATAAGGATTGAAGACCCAGATATAAGCCCACACAACTACAACCATTTGGTCTTTGACAAAGGGGCCCAAAAAAATCCAATGACAAAGAACAGCATCTTCAACAAATGGTGCTGGCAAAACTGGATCTCCACATGCTGAAGATTAATACTAGTCCTGTACTTGTCACCATGTGCAAGACTTATTCCAAATGGATCAAGGACCTCAATTTAAGGCCAGAGACTATAAAAACCATAATTGAAAGAGTAGGTGTTAGACCTAAAGGGCCGAAGCCCAAAGGCCACCAGGAAGTAGACCCCCGCAGAATACTCACGGACACAGGTTCGATGCAAAAGCAAGAGGATTATATTCCAGCATGCTGGGGTCACTCCATACATGAGAGGGAGAGACAACCCCAAGCTCAAGAAGCATACACTTTTTATACCCTCCTCGCCGGGAGGTTACTTCATGTTTACAGAATCATTGGCTATTATATTAGTTACAATAATAGTACAAAGGCATAGTTGTTCATACTAGACCTTGAAAGGGGATTGGGGAAGGGGTGAATGGGCTCAAGTGACATCTGCATGTACTAAAAACATCTCTCTGAGAACTTGAAAGGGGGGAAGATTCCCGGAACCAACTTTGGTCTGATATCTGAGTCTGGATGTCTGGATGGTTTGGTATCTGGCCCTCTCACAGGGACCTTGAGAAGAGAGATGTTTTTCAGTCTCTAGCCACCTGTTGTTTTCAGAACTCTGAAAACTGCTGACCACCAAGCTGTTAATCATCCTAACACAAGGACATAAACATTTCTGTCTTTGGGTCTGTTTAAAAATTAATTTTCTCCCACATAGGGAATTCCCTTGAGCTGATTGGGTTAGGCCAACAGTTCCTAAATGGACATCCTAGCACAGTCACTAAAACTAACACTCAACAGATGGGATCTTGTGAAATTAAAGAGCTTCTGTTCAGATAAAAAGATTGTAACTTGAGCACAAAGGCAACCCACAGAATGGGAAAAAATCTTCACTAATCACATATCTGATAGAGCTATATTATCCAGAGTGCACAAAGAACTAAGAAAACTAAACACCAAGGAAACCAATGGCCCAATTAAAAAATGGGCCCTGGAACTTAAAAGAAACTTTACCAGGGATGAAATTAAAATGTCTAACAAATATCTTAAAAAATGTTCCAAATCCTTAGCCATCAGGGAAATGCAAATCAAAATTTCCCTGAGATATCATCTCACCCCAGTCAGGATGGCAAAAATCCACAATACAAACAACATCAAAAGCAGGAGAGGATGTGGAGAGAGGGGAACTCTCTTACATTGCTGGTGGGAATGCAGGCTCATAGAACCACTCTGGTGAGCCATCTGGCAATTCTTAAAAAAGTTAAAGATTGAAATATCCTATGACCCAGGATTCCACTTTTGGGAATAACCCCCCCCCCCATAATGCAAAAATTCACCTCGATAGCACAAGCATGACCATGTTCATAGCAGCACTGTTTACAATAGCAAAGTCATGGAATCAACCCAAATGTCCAACAGTTGACAAGTGGATAAGGAAAATGTGGTACATTTATACAATGGCATATTACTGAGCCATCACAAATGATGAATTAATGCAATTTGTTGGGAAATGGATGGAATTAGAAACAATTATATTGAGTGAAGTATCCCAGACACAGAAAATTAAGCGCCACATGTTCTCCCTAATAGGTGGATCCTAGTACCAAATCCACTTAGAGACACTGAAAGATAAATCTCTGTAATACCTACACTAATTGTAAAGATTATAAACAGGAAGGATGGGAAGGAGGGCCCCACCAGAAACAAGGAGAGAGGAGATCATGTTACAGCAGAGAAAATAGGCCACCAGCAAGGACTGCAAGTAAATAATGAGATATTTGGTTAGGTTCACACACTTTCCTTCCTGATCATTTCCAACTGATGAGTGTGATCTCACCAGAAGGGGAGGACATATAGTCTGGCAGATAGAAAGTAACCATTTTGCAAATGGGAGACTGACCCCTCCTTCACCACTGTCTCCTACTTTTATTCCATTTACCTTCAATATACTCTTATAACAAGACTCCAATTTAATAGGTTTTTATCTCTGGCTAGGTGGGGACATCCAATACCCATCAGGATGGAGCCAAGGGCATTGCAGGAGCAGAAAAGCTGAAAAAAAAATCAACAAACCATAATTCAGAACATTAGAGACATTATATCAACCACCAGGAACTAGGCCAGCCTAATCTCCTCCATCCTGAAGCTCAGGGAAATTTGCCGAGGAGGGAGTGGTAAGATTGTAAGAGCAGGAGAATGGGAGGAGTAATGATATGCAAGATACTCCACACCAATTAGGTCCGAAGCAATAATAAAAGGAATTTGCTTGACCTGCGCAATGTCCAACAGATTATTGACCCCATAAAGTCTAGCATGGACTAAAGGCACTAGGATCCTTGGAGGCTAGAGATTGACAGTCACAGTAGTGTTCCTATGCTTAAGGAGAACACAGGAATGCGTTCTGGGAAATGTCACTGGGTTCTTGGACCTCGTTGGAGAGAAGGACCCAGAGAAGAGTTTGGCATGCACTTTAAAGGATGCTCCGGGGAAGGAGGAGCGGCACTGGGGGATGGGGAGTAAGAGGAGAACGGACTGGGGGAGCAGAGGGGTTCTGGAGGGGGAGAGGGAGGGTGGTGATCTGTGTACCTGTTAAGTTTGTGTGAGCGGAAAAAAAAAAACTCATGAAGTTTCTACTTAATCTTAAAAACAAATTTTTAAATAATAAAATAAAATAAAACCTTACAAGGAGAATCTATGAGGCAATGGTGATATAATACTCTTAGCAGGAGACATGAGTACTGACATAACTTGCTTCATTGAAAAGAAGGCAATCATTGAAAAATCCCCAGATGGTAATACTCATAATCACTGGGACCCATGGAAAAGACAAATCTGTACACACTTTCAAGATCTGAGTAAGTTCATCACAGACACAGAATACTTCATATTAAACCAATCATAAAGAAAAATTCCACATCTGAGATAAATAATCTTTTTTATTTTTCTACCACATTTAATTTTTCTCCAACCATAAAAACTCAGTCAGTACCCCCATACTGCACTTCCTCCTCCCCTCCCCAGTTGTCTCATTGCACTCTCCTCCATTCCAACCCTTCTTTCAGTGCCCACTCTACCTTCCCCTTTCCTGAGTTTTTTCCTTACTCACATCCCTGGAACAATCCTTTTCTGTGCATGACAAACCTCGTTCTAATTTCTCCACCTTAGTGAGGGTTAAAGACTAAATGGCATAGCCCAGTGCCCCTTATTGGGCTACCAGTAGTATGGAATTCTATTCTGACTGTTTAATTCCTTGGTTCTAAGGTTCACACTGCCTGGAGTCTTCTTCCCTCTGACCCATGATAGAGTTTGGATGAGGGGATCCTTAACACAATAAGCGCTGTGCAGGTCAGGCAAAGTCCAGTACTGGCTGCTGCAGCCTTAACTTCTGTACAATATCTTGCATATCATTGGTTCTCCCCATCTTTATGCCCGTAAAATATTGCAGTCCCATCTTCTTCAAGGTTCCCTGAGCATTATGATGGGAAGATATTTGGCTGATTTGGTTCTAGGCGATTTATATAGTGTTTGAATTATGGTTTATTGTTCCACTTTTGCTTTACCTGCACTATTATTAGCTGCATCCTGATTGGTTACAAACTTCACCTCCTAACCAAAGATAAATAAACATCTTAACCTAAGAGGAGACTCAAAGATAGATGGAAGAATAAGGGTAGACACAGCAGTGGTTGATTGGATGGTTGCTGGATGGTTACCTTCTAATTGCCAGTCCATTAATTCTCTGATTGGTGAGATCAAACCGTTTAAGTCACAAGTAAACAGGAAAGGAAATGCTAGTAAGCTGCACAAGATGTCTTGCTACTTATATGTAATACTTGACACTGGCCTATTTTCTAAGCCTGGTCCTTATCTCCTTTCTTTTGAGTCCTCTTTCCCTTTTCCTCCTGTTTATAATACTTTGAAATTATAGTGAGCATTATCTTTGAATATATCTTTAACTGGTTTTGGAAATAAGATCCTCTTATTAAAGAGAGTATATATAGTGTTAATATTTTTGTGTCTGGGATATTCTCTCAATAAAACTTTTTATAATTCCATCCATTTCATACAAATTTCATTAATTAACTTTTTTGATGACTGAGTAATATACCATTGTAAAAGTGTATCACATTTTCAATGTACATTCATCAAGTGTTGGGCCTTTGTGTTGATTCCATTACTTTGCTTTTTCTAAATAATGTGCAAGGATCATGGCTGTGCTCATTTCACTATAGTGAATTTCTGCATTATGGGGGATTATTTCTAGTAGTGGTATAGCAGGGTCATATGGTATTTACATATTTAACATTTTTAGAAATTGCCATATTGATGGCCAGAGTGTTTGTATAAACCTGTATTCCCACCAACAACAAATGAGGGTTCATTTCTTCTTCATCCTCTCCAGCATTTGGTATTGTTCCTTTTGTGAATTTTTGCCATCCTGACCAGGGTGAGATGATATCTCAGGTTAAGATTGATTTGTATTTCCCTGATGGTAGGAATGTGGAGCAATTTTTAAAGATATATGTTAGACATTTCAATTTCCTGGAAATGTTTCTTTTGAGTTCCAATGCCCATTTTTAAATTGGGGCCTATATGTCTTTGGTGTTTAGTTTTGTAAGTTCTCTTTAAGAACTGTGGACCTAGCATAATCAGTGTGAGGAATTTCCTTACCTTTCCTCTCAGGATTTCATAGTATCAGGACTAACGTAAAGGTCCTTGATGAATTTGGAATTAATTTTTGTACATGGGAACAATTTTCAAGTCCAGTTTTCATTTTCTGCAGGTGGATAATCAGTATTTTCAGCACAATTTGAAGATGCCTTTGGTTTTCCTTTGAATTTTTGAAATGATTTGTCAAAAATCAAATGCTGTAATTGTGGGGCCTCTTATTATCCATTGTTCTACATGTCTATTTTGGAGCCAGTACCAGGTTGTTTTATTATTTTGGATTGGCAGTATAGATTAAGGTTTGGTATGGAGAAACTTCTAGCAGTATTTTGGTTAGAAAGAATTGTTTTTGCTGTCCTGGGCATTTTGTGCTTTCATATGATTTTTGAAATTGTTTGGTGAATTTCTTTAAATAATTGCTTGGGGATTTTAATTGATGTAGCCTTAAATCTATATATTGCTTTTGATATGATGGTCATTTTTATGATATTAATTCTGACAATCCGGGAGCATGGTAGGTCATTGCATCTTCTGGTGTCTTCTTAATTTATTTATTTAAGTTTTTAAAATTTGCATTATAAAAGTCTCTCATTTTTTAGTTAAATTTATAGTATATATTTCTTATTTTATGGGGCTATACTAAATCAGATTGATTCTTAGGACTTTCCCTTTTTTTGTCCTTGGTGCATAGGAAGGCCACTGATTTTTCGACATTTTTTTATTTTAATGCATTTTTTATTATTATTTCAGCTCATACAAACTTAATAGGTACACCAGTTCCCTCCCTCCCTCCTCCTCCCCCCGAACCCCCTGCTATCCCTTCCCTCACCCTTCCCGCCCCATCTCCCCGTGCCTCCTGCCCCAATTCCCAGAGTCCTTTCTTGTGCATGCCTGACTCTCCTCTGGGCCCTCCTCTCCGATGACGTACAAGGACCCAGTGGCATTTCCCTGAACCCTTTCCCGTGTTCCCCTTAAGCATAGGAACACTACTGTGGCTGTCAATCCCTTGCCTCCAAGGATCTTGGTGCCTTTAGCAGATGCTAGACTTTGTGAGGTCAATAGTGTGTTGGATATTGCGTCGGGCATGCAATGTCCAATTTTGATTGCTTCGGCCCTAACTTGTGTGGAGTATCTTGCAAATCATTGCTCCTCCCATCCTTTTGCTCTTACAATCTTACCGCCCCCTCTTCGGCAAATGTCCCTGAGCTTCAGGATGGGGAGAGATTAGTCTGGCCTAGTTCTAGGTGGTTGATATAGAGTCTCTGAAGTTCTGGTTAGTGATTCGTTGATTTTCTTTTGCAGTTTTGTTGCTCCTGCAATGCCCTTCACTCTATCGTGATGGGCACTGTATGTCACCCCCTAGCCAGAGAGAGAAAGCTGTTAAACTGGAGTCTTATTATAAGAGCACATTCAAGGGTAGATGTAATACTTATACCCAAAAGTGGAATCGCAGGGTCATATGGCATTTGGCAATGGGAGGGGTCAATCACCCATTTGCAAAATGGTTACTTTTTAATCTTCCGGACTATATGCCCTCCCCTTCTGGTGAGTTCATACCCCCTTAGTTGTAAATGATCAGGAACAAATGTCTGTGAACTTAACTAGGTGTCACATTACTTTCTTGCAGTCCTTGATGGAGGCCTATTTTCTCTACTGTAACATGGTTGGTCACTTCTCTCCTTGTTCCTGGTGTGGCCCTCCAACCCCATCGCTCCTGTTCATAATCCTTGCAATTACTGTAGGTAATACATAGATTTATCTATGAGTGTCTCAAGATGGGCTGGGTGGGTTTGGTATTAGGAGCCACCTATTAGGGAGTACATACGGTGCTTAATTTTCTGGGTTGGGATACTTCACTTAATATAATTGTTTCTAATGACATCCATGGTCGTGCTTGTGCTATCGAGGTGAACCTCTACTGTATGGGGAATTATTCCCAAAAGTGGAATCGCAGGGTCATATGGCATTTCAATCTTTAACTTCTTTAAGAATCTCCAGACATCCAATGGCACAGTCACTGCTACCAACTCTCAACAGTTGGGATCTTGTGAAATTAAAGAGCTTCTGCTCAGATAAAGAGATTGTAATATGAGCTCAAGGCAACCCACAGAATGGGAGAAAATCTTCACTAACCACATATCTGATACAGCTCTATTATCCAGAGTGCACAAAGAACTTAGAAAACTAAACACCAAGGAAACAAATGGCCCAATTAAAATATGGGCCCTAGAACTTAAAAGAAACTTTACCAGGGATGAAATTAAAATGTCTAACAAATATCTTTAAAAATGCTCCACTTCTTTAGCCATCAGGGAAATGCAAATCAAAACTTCCCTGAGATATCATCTCACCCCAGTCAGGATGGCAAAAATCCACAATACAAACAATACCAAATGCTGGAGAGGATGTGGAGAGAGGGGAACTCTCCTACATTGTTGGTGGGAATGCAGGCTCATACAGCCACTCTGGTGAGCCATCTGGAGATTCTTAAAGAAATTAAAGATTGAAATGCCATATGACCCTATGATTCCACTTTTGGGAATAACCCCCCATGCAGCAGAGGTCCACCTCGATAGCAGAAGTGGGACCATGTTCATAGCAGCACTGTTTACAATAGCAACCCAAATGGAATCAACCCAAATGTCCAACAGTTGACAAGTGGATAAGGAAACTGTGGTACATCTATACAATGGAATACTACTCAGCCATCAAAAATGATGAATTACTGAAATTTGCCAGGAAATGGATGTCATTAGAAACAGTTATATTGAGTGAAGTATCCCAGATCCAGAAAATTAAGTACCGTATGTATTACCTAATAGGTGGCTCCTAGTACCAAACCTACCCAGCCCACCTAGAGACACTCGACAATAAATCTCTGCAATACACTAATTTCAAGGATTATGAACAGGAGGGATGGGGTAGCAGGGCCACACCAGAAACAAGGAGAGAGGGGACCATGTTACAGCAGAGAAAATAGGCCTCCATCAAGGAATGCAAGTAAGCAATGAGACATCTGGTTAAGTTCACAGACTTTTCGTTTCTGATCATTTACAACTGAGGGGGTGTGATCTCACCAGAAGGGGAGGGCATATAGTCTGGCAAATAATAAGTAACCATTTTGCAAATGGGTGATTGACCCCTACCTACCTCCTGTGGTTTCCTACTTTTATTACATCTACCTTTGAATATACTCCTATAACAAGACTCTAGTTTAACAGCTTTTTATCTCTGGCCAGGGGGTGACATCCAATACCCATCAGGATGGAGTGAAGGGCATTGAAAGAGCAGCAAAACCGCAAAAGAAAATCAACAAACCACAATCCAGAACTTCAGATACTCTATATCAACCACCTAGAACTAGGCCAGCCTAATCTCTCCCCATCCTGAAGCTCAGGGAAATTTGTGGAAGAGGGGGTGGTAAGAGTGTAAGAGCACAAGGATGGGAGGAGTAATGATATGCAAGATACTCCACACAAGTTAGGGCCGAAGCAATCGTAATTGGACTTTACATGCCCCACGCAATGTCCAACACACTATTGACCCCACAAAGTCTAGCATTTGCTAAAAGCACCAAGATCCTTGGAGGCAAGGGATTGACAGCCAAAGTAGTGTTCTTATGCTCAAGGAGAACAAAGGAAAGGGTTCAGGGAAATGCCACTGGGTCCTTGTACGTCATCGGAGAGGGGGACCCAGAGGAGAGTCTGGCATGCACATTAAAGGATTCTCAGGGTATTGGGGGAAGGGAGACACTTGGGGGTGGGAAGGGAGGGGTGAGGGGAGGATGAGCTGAGGGGTCGGGGGGAGGAGGACGGAGTTAAGGAATCCTTATACCGTATGAGCAGAGATAATAAAAAATGTTTAAAAAAATTTGACCAAACAATCTCAAAATTCATATGGAGGCACAAAAGACCAAGGATAGCAAAAACAATACTGAATAACAAAAAAACTGCTGGAGTTACCACCATACCAAACCTTAGTCTATACTACAAATCCATAGTTATAAAAACAGCCTGGTATTGACTCCAAAATAAACACACAGATCAATGGATAAGGCTTGAAGACCCAGATATAAGCCCATACGATTACAGCCATTTGATTTTTGACAAAAGGGCCCAAAAAATCCAAGGGAAAAAGAATAACATCTTCAACAAATGGTGCTGGTAAAACTCGATGTCCACATGCAAAAGATTAAAACTTGACCCGTATTTGTCACCATGTACAAGACTTCATTCCAAATGGATCAAGGACCTTGGTATCAGGCCAGAGACTATAAAAACAGTTGTAAGGGTAGGGAATTCCCTCAAGTTGATTTGATTTGTCCTACAGCTCATAAACGGAAATCCAACAGCACAGTCACTAAAACTAACACTCAACAGATGGGAATGTTGTGAAATTAAATAGATTCTGTTCAGATAAAGTGATTTTAACCCAAACAAAAAGGCAGCCCACAGAATCGGAGAAAATCTTCACTAATCATATATCTAATAGCGCTTTATTATCCATAGTGCACAAAGAACATAGAAATCTAAACACCAAGGAAACAAATTGGCCAATTAAAAAATGGGCCTAGAAACTTAAATGAAACTTTACCAGGGAGGATTTTGAAATGTCTAACAAATACCTTAAAAAATGCTCCACATCCTTAATCATCAGGGAAATGCAAAACAAAACCAAATGTTGGAGAGGATATGGCAAGAATGGAACTCTCCTACATTGTTGGTAGAAATACAGGCTTATAAAACTACTCTGGCGAGCAGTCTGGCGATTCTTAAAAAATTAAAGAATGAAATGCCATATGATCCTGCTACTCCACTTTTGGGAATAATCCCCCCCCATACAGCAAAAATTCACCTTGATAGCACAAGCACGACCATGTTCATAGAAGCACTGTTTACAGTTGCAAAGTCACGGAATCAACCCAAATGCCCAACAGTGGATGAGTGGATAAGAAAAATGTGGTATATTTATACAATGGAATACTACTCAGCCATCAAAAATGATAAATTAATGAAATTTGCCTGGAAATGGATGGAATTAGTAAAAATTATATTGAGTGAAGTATCCTAGACAAAGAAAGTTATGTGCCATATGTCCTCCCTAATAGGTGTATCCTAGTACCAAACCCACTTAGTGACACACCCAAAGATAAATCTCTGTAATACCTATAGTATTGCAAAGATTATGAACAGGAGGGAAGGGGAAGAAGGGCCCAACAGAAACAAGGAGGGAAAATAGGCTGCCATCATGTACTGCAAGAAAGTAGTGCGACATCTGGTTAAGTGTACAGACTTTCCTTCCTGGTCACTTGCAAATGATGGGGTATAATCTCACTAATCGGGGATGGTATAGGGTCTGGCAGATAGATGGTAAACACCCTGCAAATGGGAGACTAACTCCCTCACCATATTCTCCTACTCTTATTCCATCTACCTTTGAATCTACTCTTATAGTAAGACTCTATATTACCAATGTTTTATCTCTGGGTAGGAGGTGACATCCAATACCCATCAGGATAGAGCCCAGCACAGTGCAGGAACAGCAAAACTGGGGGAAAAAAGCAATAAACCATAATTCAGGACATTAGATACCATACAATAATCATCTAGAACCAGGCCAGTCAAATCTCTATCCACACTAAATCTCAGGGAAATTTGCAGAAGAAGGGGTGGTAACATTTTAAGGACTAAAGATGGGGAGGAGCAATGGTATGAAAGATGTTTCTCACAAGTTAGGCCAAAGCAATCATAGTAAGACTTGGCATGACATCACAATAGTGATCCTATACTAAAGGGGAACACAAAAAAGAGCTCTAGGCAATGCCACTGAATCCTTACACCTCATCAGAGAGGAGGACCCAGAGCGAAGTTTGACTGTACACTAAAATATGCTCCAGGAATGGGGTGGGGAGGGAGCACTGGGGGAAAGGGAGGGGGCGAAAGGGAAGGGAAAAAGGGAGAGAGCAAGGAGATCCAGGCAGGAGTGGAAGTAGAGAGGGGATGGGGTACTTATCAACTTTGTATGAGTGGAAGAAATAAAAAAAAAAATGTTTGTATGAGTGGAAAAATAAAAACTTCAGTAAGATCTTACCAAAAGGGGAGGGCATACAGTCTGACAGATAGAAGGTAACTATTTTGCAAATGGGAGAATGACCCCCCCTCACCATCTTATTCCATCTACCTTTGAGTCTACCCTTATAATAAGACTCTATTTTAACAGCTTTTTATCTCTGGCCAGGGGGTCACACCAATACCCATCAGGATGGAGCCAAGGGCATTGCAGGAGCAGCAAAACTGAAAAAAAAAATCATCAAACCATAATTCAGAACATCAGAGACTCTATGTCAACCACCTGGAATCAGACCTGCCTAATCTCTCCCCATCCTGAATCTCAGGGAAATTTGCAGAAGAGGGGGCAGTAAGGTTGTAAGAGCACAAGGATGGGAGGAGTCATGATATGCAAAATACTCCACACAAGTTAGGGCTGAAGCAATTATAATAGGACTCTGCATGATCTACACAATGACCAACATATCATTGACCCCTTAAATTCTAGCATGGACTAGTGCCTTTAGTCACTAGGATCCTTAGAAGTAAGGGATTAATAGTCACAATGGTATTCCTATATTTAAGGGGAACATAAGAAAGAGTTCTAGGAAATGCCACTGAGTCCTTATACATTACCAGAGAGGAAGACCCAGAGGAAAGTTTGATATACACATTAAAGGATGCTTCAGAGATGGGGGAAGGGGGTACTGGGAGAAAGTGAGGGAGGGTGGAAAGGAAGGGATAAAGGGGAGAGGGAGCAGGGAGATCCAGGGAAGGGTGGAGGGAAGGAGGGGACAGGGGTACCTATTACATTTGTATGAGCAGAAAAATTAAAAAAACTATGATCATGTACCAATTATAATTTAATTAATAAAACTGAATTTGTTCATGAACAAAAACTATAAACCACTGAAAATCATGAAATGATGAAGATACCAGAAAGAAGAAAGACTTTTACTTTTCTCAATTATTAGAAGTAACATCATAAAAATGATTATTCTACTAATCTTGCATTAACTTTCAAACACCCACACAATCTTTACAGAAAGTGATTCTTAAATCACACCATTCATGTGGCAGGACAGAATGCCAACTACAATAAAATCAACATTATGTAATAAAAATGTATGTTCGGACTTTTCTTCATTCCAAATATTACTGTGTAACATGAATCCACAATATCAAATATGAGAGGAATGGTGATAAAAATTTTAGGATTGAAGATCTAAATATAAAGATTTATACATGATTTTTCCTGATTTATCACTCCATTTCCAAAAAAGTGGGAAATTTAGAGCATATTCACTAAATGGTGGAGGCCACACTTTATCTTTGTGTTGAAAAATGAAAGTGGACCTTCATGCATCTTGCAAGGTAAATTACTGCGAACTGATAAGTAACATCAAAGTGAAAGGAGAAAGTATATGAATGCAGTGGAAGAAATGAAAGATATACTTGAACTCCTAATAATAGTAACACCACTATCAATCCATGCATAGTTGTAACAATGTAACAGTGAACAGGGGCACATAGAAACCCTTGGGGGTGGGGATAAGCTGGCACGGAGTCAATAGCACAGACTCTGGAAGTCAGACGAGTAGCAAAGGAGGCTCTCAGGCTCATAGGCTCTCAGGCTTGCAGCTCATATATTCTAAGTATCAGGTTGCTTTTATACTCCACCTGACATCCCATAAGTCCCAGTTTGAATCTTTGCTGAGTTGTCCTGTCCAGATTGGTCTTTTCAGCCAGGAGGTTTAACAGCACCAACTGTCTTTGCTCTGGAGAATGCAAAGCACGAGATTTGTAGTCTCATGAGATTTGCAGTCTCATGAGATTTGTATGCTAAGCAGGACCCTCTCTGTATGGAGGATGGAAGCCTTTGTGGCACAATCATTGTTCGTTCCTACATATCATCCTTTTTATTTATTTTGACAGCCAGCAGGAGTCAAAGTTCTTTGCTCTGACCTTGTTGATCTCACTTAAGAGGGCATCCAGCATTATGGACCATGTCTGTTTTAGGTCGTCCTCACAGGATCTTACCCATCATTGGCTACCAACCCTCAAAGGACCTCACCTCTGGAAGGCATGTCAGGATATGTAGATAGTAGACTAGACCAAGGCTTCACAAATCTCTGCAATTCAAGCCTGAACCATGTCCCTAGGAGCACTATGGTTCAGATATTCAAGGGCCAAAAGCGCCTGCAGCATGGTCTTATCGATGGAGCGCTGCTGAGAGATATGCTGAAGGAAATACTTAAACATAATTGACTTACATTTAAAATTAAAATCAAGTGAGAAAACAATGAAAGAAAACTTATGATCTAATAGAAAAACAACCATGATCGATATAGAACATGAGTATTTAAGGCCTTAGATGTTACCAAAAACAAGTATGCATACATATATTTAAAAATGGCATGCCAAAAAAAAATCAGTGTGCAACAGAAATGAAAAAAAATCAGTGCACAACAGAAATAAAAAAAATATTGAAGTGTCCACAGATTTAGTCATTTTATTAATCTGGTTCCTGGGAAGGCTTCACAATCTCTGTTGCTGGTTTTACGTCTTGAGTTGGCACCCATGTTGGTGAAGTGGAATCCTAAGGGAAGAGATGAGCGTATCCTCGACCCTGGGTTAATTAGGGAGTGGGTCCCTGCCATAATAGTGTGACAGGATCCCTCCATTGGACAAGAGGCAGGGGAGTGTTGCGAGGCAGGAAAGCCCAGTATTTATAACAGGTTTTAATTTGCATTTAGTAAAAATCTTTAAGAGCCCCAAGAGTTCATCCAGCTGCACCAAGCTGGGTTGGGGAGGACATAAGTAATGTCTTTTTCCCCTGGGCGCTGAGTGAGGATTTCATCTGCGGGGGTTATTATTATTTTTTTTTAATTATTAACAACTAATAGTAAGAATTTATTACTTTATGTTATTGTCAAATTTGTATTACCTGCCAATCCACCTGCTTCAGTTATAACTAGATCCACTTGTTCAAATGAAGGAAATAGGACATTACCTGTCCAAATCTTGCATACCTTTTTTTCCTACCTCTTACTCAAACCAATCTTTATTTTTAAAGATAACACTGAAAGATCTTTGCTTCTCCTGTATAGTAAGAGCAACTTTTCTAAAATTCCTTTGGAAATAGCCTCAAAAGTATCTTCCATCAGCCTGGTTTGGTCAAACATCTTTCTCTAGAGTCAGGAAATGAAGCAAATGGACCAAAGTTGGGTGAAAAGATATTCTTTAAAATAATTCTAAACTATGAACAAAAAAGCAAAGAAAAATCAAAGCCAATCCTATTGTGATAAATAAAACTGTTAAATCTACTCTTGTGTTTTAGAGAAAACCAGTAATTTTCCCCAAGGAGTATGGATTCAGCCTGTTAATGGCAGTCTTAGAGATGAATATTTCTGTATGGCTTGTTATAATGCTGCTAGAAATTATTGTTTTGGCCCATTACAATAATAATTGGCCTAGAGACCAAATACTACTAAATAGTCTACTCAAATAAAACAGAATATCTCTCATTTAACTTTCCCCAATGAAAACATAAGCAATTACTTCAATGATTTTAATCTTCATAAGAATGTCTCTTTCATCAATAATTAAAAGCATTTGATAGAACCTGAGACATCAGTATCTATGATGTTTCTTCTATAAATATGATCATTGTTTATGACAAAGGCAGTACATCATAATGTCTTGACCTTAATGAGAAACTATGACCATGCAATTTGGTTTCCTTTTATGAAGTGTCTATTTCTGTGCTCATAACTTTTAGGTAAGTAAAGATAAATAGAACTTACCAAAATGGGAGTTTAGGCTCATTTTAGTTACTAATATTCTTTAAGACTTCCAACTTGAAGTGTTACAAGTTATTTTTTTTTCTTTTTTAAGAATAGAGACAAGACTAAAGGGGAACAGACGAGACAAGGAGTGTATATTGGGGAACTTCCGTGGTTCCTAGGCCACAGTTGTATGCTCCCTTTCGGTAGACAGACAAACACAGAGAAAGGGAAAGGGATCTTCATGCTCATCTCTCATGAAGACAAACACACAAAGGGGCCAGCTTACTGAACCACTGCTGAATGGGGCACAGTGCTCCACACTGGTGCCAAGGTGAGAAAAGGGCCGCCATGGAAGCTGCATGTTGAGGCGCCAGATGTAACAATGTAACAGTGTAACAGGGGCCCACAGAGACCCTTGGGAGTGTGGATAAGCTGGTACCGAGTCAACAACACAGACTCTGGGAGCAGGCCAGTGGCAAAGCAGGCTCTCAGGCTCGTAGGCGCTCAGGCTTGCAGCTCATATATTCTAAGTATCAGGCTGCTTATATGCCCCATCTGACATCCTATAAGTCTTTGCTGAGTTGTCCTGTCTGGATTGGTCCTCTCAGCCAGGCAGTTTAACAACACCAACTGTCTTTGCTCTGGAGAAGGCGTAGTCTCGCAAGATTTGTAGTCTCTCGAGATTTATAGTCTCGTGAGATTTGTATGCTTAGCAGGAGGGAGGAGTCCAAGGAGCTTCTCTATATGGAGGATGGAAGCCTTTGAGGCATAATCATTGTCTGTTCCTCCTACACATAGTATTTCAAATCTCCCTGATTTAGTAGACAGGCAGCCTGCAGTTTGTCCACAGCTGACATGTAAGAGGGTGGAAAAACTCAATGGATTTCAGATTACTGAGCAGGTGAAGAGTAAGTGGATTGGATATAGGGAGGGAAGAGCTTAGCATAGTGAACTTTAATTTAATATGAATGCTTATCAGATTAAACATTTTGGAAAAATACTGTCTCATCTGATATTAATTGAACATTTGGAAGATTTTTTTCCAATATTAGTGTGCTCATCTTTTAATGTGAGAATTGCAGGTATGGAAACTAAAAGTTTGAGGAGAAAAATGGGATTGACAGTTTGTTACTAAATGAAACACATTGCTTTCTATATGGCAGTTGGAAACTTATGCTTAGAAACAGAAATACCAACTATTAAATGAGAAAGAGTTCTAGGAAATACCACTGAGTCCTTACACTTCATCAAAGAGGAGGATCCAGAGGAAAGTTTGAGGCACTGGTAGATAGCGAGGGAGGGGAATGGAAGGGGAAAAAGGCGAGGGAGCAAGGTGGTCCAGGAAAGGGTGGATGGAGGGAGGAGACCGAGATATCTATTAAGTTTGTATGAGTAGAAATAAAAAAAAAGAAAGGTGAAGAACACCAGAGAATGGATATATTGGAGTTATTGAAGGAAAATCTCCAAAAGCCTGAGCCAGGATACATATGCAGTTAAATTATTCATATCTTTCTTAGAAGCACATGTACACTAAATGAAGGCATGTTGTGCTTTTTAACCATGATGAAAAATCTCTTCACAATCATTTATTCAAAATAGAATTTTGTGGGCTCATATCACTTTCATTCCATCCATTTATTTCCTGCATTTTTCAATCTTTCTATTTATCTATCTACCTTTCTTTTTTTCTGTCTTTATTTTGCTACTTTTCTTCCTTGCATTCCTTTATTGATTTCTTCATGTGTGACCTTTGTCTTTGCTTCACCCCATTTCCAACACTTGCTGGATCTGTGTTTCTCTCATTCTCACACTGCATATGAGAATTTCTATTTCTTTGCTATCTTCAGATTCTTCAAAATCAAAAGATGATCCCCAAGTCTAAACCTAGCTCTAACTTTGAACATGTAATCATTTTGAGACTGGTGTGGATCTCATATTCTAAAATTTATATTTTTCTGCAAGCAATGTAATTATGAAGTACTGTTAATTTTCTCAGGACTTAGTGAAAAATCTGCACATTAAGGTACATCATCAATCACCTCCTGTTATCCTTGATATATCTACTCAAATCTTCTATATTCAAATTTAGAGAGTGTTATTTTGATTGCCCAGGAATAATGTGTGGCCACAGGGAGAAAGTCAAAATTCTAGAAGACATGTAACATTCCATTCTTTCTGATGGCAAACTTAGCGTTCCCCTCTACATCCCTGATCTCTAGGGCATTATGCACATTTCAAAACAACTAGACAATCATCTTGTGAGTCCAAGTGGATGATATATTCAGAGGATTTCATTAGAACTACTTTGTTATTAAGATTAGGATGTGTAAAATAAGCCTGTAAATCCACAAATGGCAAAAATTATCTTCCTATGTCAGTTTCAACATATGAGACTGAATGCATTACATTTGGATTGCCTCAAGTGTTATCACTAATGTTAGTAGACTAAGTACTATGTTGTCAATTAGGAGGCTTAAAGTAACAAAATATTGTTCAGTGTCAAGGTAATGAGACTATCCTCAGATCACAGAGGCAGTAAAGAAAACCTTGATGTTGAAAGGGGTAGTATAGAATCGCTTTAATCTTTGGGCCTGTGATCAAATTTGTGATTTATTTCCATAAGACTCTTAGAGCTGTGAAAGTAACTCAATGGGGGAATGATCCATAGATTTATTTCTAATTCAGCTGCCTGACCCAAAAAGAAGTTTTTTTCTCTCAGGAGGAAGGACATAATTTCACAGAACTGCTTTTCTTGAGCTTGAACAGATATGACTGCACACCTGAGTCATCTTTCCTCTCCTTCTTTGGGAGGAAAAGTTTCTCTGATAAGCCCTTATGTGGATATGTGTACTAAATTACACAATGGATCACGGCAAGCATCAAGAAGTGGATGGAGTGACCTTTATGTCTATATAAGGCAGCATTTTGAGCTATACAGCTATAATGCTGATCACAAATCCGAAAATTTGCTGTCTCTTGCTTCAGGTTTCAATATACAAATGGGATGTATAATAGTTAGGTAAAGGTGTCAACTTTTGAGTTGAGGGATTTGAGCATTGTGCACACTTCTGGAGAATAAGTGATTGGATTAAGCCCAGAGCAAACCTACAGGAGATATACTTTCTGATGGGGAAGGCCCAGCCCAGGGTAAGTGTGACTTGGCCTTGAAGAGATGAATATGTGGCATTGCCAGATATGTTGTTCTTTCAAGAAAGGATCATCCCTCTCTCAGCCATCACATAGAGTTCCCTGGATTCTGGTGTTCATGCATGCTTAACCATCAAGCTGGACAGATTGTAACCAGGCTGTCAATAATAAAATAAATCCCTTGTTCTCTTAAGTTGTTTGCTGGTGATTTATTAGCAACCATGCACGAGAACTGCAATAGAATTTGATACTATCAGAGGGGTGTTGCTACTAAATCTATGTGGCTTTTGAAGAATTTTGCTGATCAAAATTTCAAATGATATTGACTTTGTGGATTACAAATACTATTGTGCAGTATTTGTTGGGACATTATGAAAATATTGGTGCTGAGTGAGTTTTGTATTGTTTGCACACAGTTTGTGAGGAAGAGAACAAGGACTTTGATGAAATTGAACTTAAATTGGCTATCATAGCTAGCTGCTATTGTTGGAGAGATTAGCATCAGTAAAGGAAAATCTAGTGATTTGCACTGGGACAATGGAAAACATGAATAACAGCTTATGGAGGTTTTGCGGTTTGATAGCAAAGATTCCTTAAGGAGCTGAAGGCCCAAATTAAAGCCATTTTTACCCTTTGGAAGTTTCTGATACCCAGAAAGAGGCTTTTCCAGAGTCAGCACTCTAAAATTTTTACAGCTGTAGTTTTAGTGGGCTAAGCTACATTTCATCCTGGCTTTAGAATCTGGCAAAATCAACCACATGCTACTGATTTTGATATAACACTGAAGGGTTCATGGGGAGCAACAAAATTTTCCACAAAGTGGCAGGCATAGGTCAAGAAATGGTGAAGCTTATAGCTATAGAGAATGAATCTGCAATCCATACAGTTTTTTGAGAACACAATTTTCCCCTTCTTTTCACCCATCTCTCTCCCTTTTTCCCAGTCTCCCCCACTTACCCCCAATTCCTGGAGCATCCTTTAGTGTGAACATCAAGCTTCCCCTCTACATCCTCCACTCTAATTTTGTATAAGGACTCAGTAGCATTGCCTAGAGCCCTCTTTAGTATAGGAATGCTATTGTGACTGATAATCCCTTGCCTCTAAAGATCCTAGTGCCTGTGATCCATGTTAGACTTTGGGGGGGGGTCATTGATATGTGTCACTGGGGAGGAGTGGAGGGAAGGAGGGAACCATGGTACTTATTAATTTTGTATGAGTGGGAAATAATTAACTTAAAAAATAAAAAATAGGGAAGGAGGGGAATAGGGTAGCTATCTAGTTTGCATGAGTGGAAAAAAAATTAAAAAAATAAAAAGTAAAAAACTGAATTTTCAATTCCACAGAGTGTTGTTGGAAATGCAAGAACAATGGGATGTATGCTGAAGATGGCTGTGAGTGGAGCTCCAGGCTGGTTCAGAGTAGCTCTGTTTCTACAACTCTGAGCTTAAAACAGGGACTGGGAATGCTTAGAATATATGAGCCATCATGACTTTGTGATGAGCAACAGAAGAAGGACATTGATGTGAAGAATGTGGTATTTGATTTGTTGAACATAGACCTTACTGATTCTTATTATGTCAGTATAATTATGTTTTAATGTTTTGTCTGTTTTAAACTATTTAACTTTTTTATTAGTGATAACTTTTTTTCCCACTCATACAGAGTTGATAAGTAGCCCATTCCCTTCCTCCCTCCTCCCCTCTCTAGATTTCCCCCCCAGCTCCTCCCCCTTTTTCTGCTTCCATTCCTCCTCCCTCCTCTTCTCCCATTGCCCCCACCCATTCCTGGAATATCCTTTCGTGTGCCTGTCAAACTTCCCTCTGGGTCGTCCTCTTTAATGAGGTGTAAGGACTCAGTGGCATTGCCTAGAGCTCTTTTTTGTGTTCCCCTTTAGTATAGGAACACTATTGTGGCTGTTAATCCTTTGCCTCTAAGGATCGTTGTGCCTGTGATCCATACTAGACATTGGGGTGTCAAAGATATGTTGGTCATTGTGCAGGTCATGCAAAGTCCTATTTTGATTACTTCAGTCCTAACTAGTATGGAGTATTTTGCATATAGTTGCTCTTATATTTTTAAAGCCCCCTTTTCCACAAATTTCCCTCAGCTTTAGGATGGAGAGAGATTAGGCTGGCCTGGTTCCAGGTGGATAATATAGAGTTTCTGATTTTCTTTCTTTTTTTTTTAAATTTCATTTTCAATTTTTAAAAAAAATTTTGATATATAACCTTTTATAAATTTTTTTTATTTCCACTCATACAAATTTAACAGGCACACCGGTCCCCTCCTCTCTCCAACCCCTTATCCCCATGTACCCCCCTTCTCTCCCCCTTCCCTCTCCATCTCCCAGTGCTTCCCCCTCCCATCCCTGGAGCATCCTTTAATGTGCATGCCAAAGTCTCCTCTGGGTCCTCCTCTCCGATGAGGTACAAGGACCCAGTAGCATTTCCCAGAACCCTTAGCAATTACTGTAGTTATTACAGAGATTTATCTTTGAATGTCTCTAAGTAGATTTCATACTAGGAGCCATGTATTAGGGAGTACATATGGTGCTTAATTTTCTGTGACTGGATATTTCACTCAATATAATTGTTTCTAATCCCATCCATTTCCCGGCAAATTTCATTAATTTATCTTTTTTTAAAACATTTTTTATTATCTCCGCTCATACAAACAATAGATACACCGGTTCCCTCTCTCCCTCCTCCTCCTCCCACACCTCTGGTAGCCCTCCCCTCACCCCTTCCTCCCCATCCCCCAGTGCCTCCACTCCCCCAATCCCCAGAGAACCTTTAATGTGCATGCCTGACTGTCCTCTAGGTCCTCCTCTCCGATGACATACAAGGACCCAGCGGCATTTCCCTGAACCTTTTCCTGGGTTCCTCTTAAGCCTAGGAACACTATTTTGGCTGTCAATCCCTTGCCTCCAAGTATCTTGGTGCTTTTAGCAAATGCTAGACTTTGTGGAGTCAATAGTGTGTTGGACATTGCGCAGGGCGTGCAAAGTCCTATTATGATTGCTTCGGCCCTAACTTGTGTGGAGTATCTTGCATATCATTGCTCCTCCCATCCTTGTGCTCTTACACACTTACCGCACCCTCTTCGGCAAATTTCCATGAGCTTCACGATGGGGAGAGATTAGGCTGGCATAGTTCTAGGTGGTTGATATAGAGTCTCTGAAGTTCTGGATTGTGGTTTGTTGGTTTTCTTTTGCAGTTATGGTGCTCCTGCAATGCCCTTCACTTCATCCTGATGGGTATTGGATGTCACCCCCTGGCCAGATAAAAAAAAGCTGTTAAACTAGAGACTTGTTATAAGAGTATATTCAAAGGAAGATGCAATAAAAGTAGGAAACCACAGTGAGGGAGGGGTCAATCACCCATTTGCAAAATGGTTACTTATTATTTGGCAGACTATATGCCCTCCCCTTCTGGTGAGATCACACCCCCTCAGTTGTAGATGATCAGGAATGAAAAGTCTGTGAACTTAACCAGATGTCTCATTGCTTACTTGCAGTCCTTGATGGAGGCCTATTTTCTCTGGTGTTAATGGTCCCCTTTCTCCTTGTTTCTGGTGTGGCCCTCCTACCCCATCCCTCCTGTTCATACTCCTTGCAATTACTGTATTGCATAGGTTTACCTTTGAGTGTCTCTAGGTGGGCTGGATGGGTTTGGTACTAGGAGCCACCTATTAGGGAGTACATACAGTGCTTAATTTTCTGGGTCTGGGATACTTCACTCAATGTAATTGTCTCTAATGATATCCATTTCCCTGCAAATTCCAGTAATTCATCATTTTTTAATACATTTTTTATTATTTCCGCTCATACAACTTAATAAGTAGACCAGTTCCCTCCCTCCCTCCTCCTCCCTCTGAACTCCCTGCTCCCCCTCTTCTCCCTCCCCATCCCCCAGTGCCTCCCCCCCAATTCCCAGAGAATCCTTTATTGTGTATGCCTAACTCTCCTCTGGGTCCTCCTCTCCGATGACGTACAAGGACCCAGTGGCATTTCCCTGAACCCTTTCTCATGTTCCCCTTAAGCACAGGAACACTATTGTGGCTGTCAATCCCTTGCCTCCAAGGATCTTGGTGCCTTTAGCTGATGCTAGACTTTGTGAGGTCAGTAGTGTGTTGGACAATGTGCAGGGCATGCAAAGTCCTATTATGATTGCTTCGGCCCTAACTAGTGTGGAGAATCTTGCAAATCATTGCTCCTCCCATCCTTGTGCTCTTACAATCTTACCGCCCCCTCTTCGGCAAATTTCCATGAGCTTCAGGATGGGGAGAGATTAGGCTGGCCTAGTTCTAGGTGGTTGATATAGAGTCTCTGAAGTTCTGGATAGTGGTTTGTTGATTTTCTTTTGCAGTTTTGCTGCTCCTGCAATGCCCTTCACTCCATCCTGATGGGCACTGTATGTCACCCCCTAGTCAGAGACAAAAAGCTGTTAAACTGGAGTTTTGTTATAATAGCACATTCAAGGGTAGATGTAATAAAAGTAGGAAACTTCAGTGAAGGAGGGGTCAATCACCCATTTGGAAAATGATTACTTTTTATCTGCCAGTCTATATGCCCTCCCCTTCTGATGAGATCATACCCCCTCAGTTGTACATGATAGGAACGAACGCCTGAAAACTTAACCAGGTGTCATATTACTTACTTGCATTCCTTGATGGAAGCCTATTTTCTCTGCTGTAACATGGTCCCCTGTCTCCTTGTTTCTGGTGTGGCCCTCCAACCCCATCCCTCCTGTTCATAATCCTTGCAATTACTGTATTACATAGGTATACCTTTGAGTGTCTCAAGGTGGGGTGGGTGGGTGTGGTACTAGGAGCCACCTATTAGGGACTACATATGGCACTTAAATTTCTGGGTTTGGGATACTTCACTTAATATAATTGTTTCTAATGACATCCATTTCCCGGCAAATTCCAGTAATTCATCATTTTTGATGGCAGAGTAGTACTCCATTGTATAAATGTACCACAGTTTCCTTATCCACTCATCAACTGTTGAACATTTTAGTTGATTCCATGTCTTTGCTATTGTAAACAGTGCTGCTATGAACATGGTCGTGCTTGTGCTATCGAGGTGAACCTCTGCTGTATGGGGTGTTATCCCCAAAAGTGGAATCACAGGGTCATATGGCATTTCAATCTTTAATTTCTTTAAGAATCTCCAAATGGCTCGCCAGAGTAGCTATATGAGCATGAATTCACACCAGCAATGTAGGAAAGTTCCCCTCTCTCCACATCCTCTCCAGCATTTGTTGTTTGTGTTGTGGATTTTTGCCATCCTGACTGGGGTGAGATGATATCTCAGGGAAGTTTTGATTTGCATTTCCCTGATGGCTAAAGAAATGGAGCATTTTTTAGGATATTTGTTAGACATTTTAATTTCAGCCATAGGAAAGTTTCTTTGAAGTTCCAGGGCCCATTTTTTAATTGGGCCATTAATTTCTTTGGTGTTTAGTTTTCTAAGTTCTTTGTGCACTCTGGAAAATAGAGCTCTATCAGATATGTGGTTAGTGAAGATTTTCTCCCATTCTGTGGGTTGCCTTTGAGCTCATGTTACAATCTCTTTATCTGAACAGAAGCTCTTTAATTTCACAAGATCCCAACTGTTGAGAGTTGGTAGCAGTGACTGTGCCATTGGATGTCTGTTTAGGAACTCTTGGCCTAGCCCAATCAGCTCGAGGGAGTTCCCTACCCTTTCAACTATGATTTTTATAGACTCTGGCCTTAAATCAAGGTCTTTGATCCATTTGCAATTAAGTCTTGTACAAGGTGACAAGTAGGGGTCCAGCTTTAATCTTCTGCATGTGGAGATCCAGTTTTGCCAGCACCATTTGTTGAAGATACTGTTCTTTTTCCATTGGATTTTTGGGCCCCTTTGTCAAAGACCAAATGGCTGTAGTTTTGTGGGCTTATATCTGGGTCTTAAATACTTATCCATTGATCTGTGTGTCTATTTTGGAGCCAATACCAGGCTGATTTTACAACTATGGATTTGTAGTATAGACTAAGATTTGGTATGGTGGTATCTCCAGCAGTGTTTTTGTTACTCAGGATTGTCTTTGCTATCCTGGGTCTTTTGTGCCTCCATATGAATTTTGAGATTGTTTGGTCAACTTCTTTAAAGAATTGCTTTGGGATTTTAATTGGTATAGCATTGAATTTGTATATTGCTTTTGGTAGGATGGTCATTTTTACAATGTTGATTGTACCAATCCAGGAACACGGGAGGTCTTTCCACTTTCTGATGTCTTCTGCAATTTCTTTCTTTAGAGTTTTAAAGTTTTCATTGTAAAGGTCTTTTACCTCCTTGGTTAGGTTTATACCAAGGTATTTCATTTTTTAGGGGCTATAGTGAATGGGATTGTTTCTCTCAGGGATTTTTCACTTCTTTCATTCTGGGCATATAGGAAAGGCATTGATTTTTGTACATTTATTTTGTATCCTGTTACCCTGTTGAACTTCTCAATTATTTCCAGGAGCTTCCTGGTGGAGTTTTAGGATCACTCAGGTATAAGATCATGTCATCTGCAAATAGGGATAGCTTGACTTCTTCCTTGCCGATTCTAATCCCTTTTATGTCCCTTTCTTGTCTTATGGCTTCAGCTAACACTTCAAGTACAATATTGAATAGAAATGGTGAGAGTGGACAGCCTTGTCTAGTTCCTGATCGAAGTGGGAATGCTTCCATTTTTTCCACATTTAGTATAATCCTTGCTGTACGCTTGTTGTATACAGCTTTTATTATATTGATAAAGGTTCCTTCCATTCCTACTGTCTCTAGCATTTTCATCATAAAAGGCTATTGGAACTTGTCAAAAGCTTTTTCTGCATCTATCGAGAGTATCATGTGATCTTGGGCTTTGGACTGGCTTATATTATGAATTACATTTATTGTTTTGTGTATGTTGAACCAACCTTGTGTGCCGGGGATAAACCTACTTGGTCCCCGTGAATGTTTTTTTTGATATGTTTTTGAATCCGATTTGCTAAGACTTTGTTGAGAATCTTTGCATCTGTGTTCCTCAGAGAGATTGGCCTATAGTTTTCTTTTTTAAGTGTATCTTTATTAGGTTTTGGGATTAAAATGATATTAGCTTCATGAAGGAATTTGGTAGTGTTCCTTCCTTTGCTGTTTGTTGGAACAGTTTAATGAGTATTGGTGTTATTAACTCCTTAAATATCTGCTAGTACTCTGTGCTGAATTCTTCTGGTCCAGGACATTTTTTGGTGGGAAGATTTGAGATTACTTCAATTTCAATTACTTTCAATTGAGATTCCTCAATTTCCTTATATGTTATAGGACTATTTAAATAATTGACAACTTCCTGATTCAATTTAGGCAGGTTGTGTTTACTTAGAAATTCATCCATCTCTTTTGTGTTGTCAAATTTCACAGAGTATAAGTTTTTGAAATATGATGTTATAATTCTCTGGATTTCTTGGGTATCAGTGGTGATAACTCCATTTTCATTTCTAATTTTGTTCATTTGGGATTTCTCTTTCTTGTTTTTGGTTAATTTGGCTAGGGGTGTATCAGTCTTATTGATTTTTTCAAAGAACAAGCTTTTTGACTGGTTGATTCTCTGTATCATTTTCCTAATCTCGATTTCAGATATTTCTCTCCTTATTTTGCTAATCTCCACCTTCTACTGTTTTTGGGATCAGACTGCTCTAGTTTCTCTAAAGCTTTAAGCTGCGTTGTCAAGTTATTTATTTCTGATGTTTCCATTTTTTTAGGACAGCTTTCATTGTGTCCCAGAGATTTTGGTAAGTTGTGTTTTCATTATCGTTTATTTTCAGGAAATCTTGAATTTCCTTTTTAATTTATTCCTGAATCCAGTTCTCATTCAGCATCACAGTGTTAAGTTTCCAGGAGTTAGTGTATTTTCTGTTGTTTGTTGTGTTGTGGATGTCAAGCCTTAGGCCATGTTGATCCAATGGGGGCACTGGCTAGAATTTCAAATTTCTTGTATATGTGGAGATTCGTTTTCTGGCCCAATATGTGATCTATTTTAGAAAACGTTTCGTGTCATGCTAATAAAAATGTGTATTCTTTGGTGTGTGGATGAAAAGTTCAATAGAGATCTATAAGGCCATTTCTTTAAGCATTTGATTAAGTTCCAAAGTGTCTCTGTTAAGCTTTTGACCTGTTGATCTATCCCATGTTGAAAAAGCAGTGTTGAAATCCATAAGAATTATCATTTGGATGTTGATTTCTCACTTTAGATGCTGTAGGGTTTTCTTAATCAATGTGGAGGGACTTGTATTAGGTCCATATATGTTCATTATTGTGAAGTCTTCCTGGTGAATTAAATGTGGCTAAAATGTAGTATCCATATGCGTCTCTTATGATTTTTGTGGTGTGAAGTCTACTTTTTCCAAGAGCATAATGGCTACCCCTGCCTGTTTCCTGGTCCCATTAGCTTGCAGAATTTTGGAACGCCTTTCATTTTTAGGATGTGCCTATCTTTTATGGTAAGATGAGTTCCTTGAAGGCAGCAGATTCAGTGGTTGTGGCTTTTAATCCAAGTTTGTAATCTGTATCTCTTGATCAGTGAGTTAATACCATTGACATTTATTGTCATAATAGAGAAATTATTTTTAATTTTGTACATTTTTTATGTTTAGTGGATTTTGTAAGCATATTGTTTGACATTCATGTGTTGGTGATATTATACTTCCCTTATGTCCTCCTGCATATGCTTGTTTTTTTTTCTTCAAGCTTGAGTATCATTTCTAGCATTTTTTGAAGGCCTGGTTTCATAGACATGTATTCCTTCAAGTTGTCTTTGTGCTGGAAGATTTTTCTTTCTGCCTCGATCATGACAGATAGTTTTGCAGGGTAAATCAGCCTGGGTTGACATTTTTGTTCATTCAATACTTGAAGTATGTCTCTCCAAGCTCTTCTTGCTTTTACTGTTTCCATTGAGAAGTCATTTGTTATTTTAATAGGTTTACCTTTAAAAGTGACTTGCTTTTTTTCTCTTGAAACTCTCAGCAGCTTTTCTTTTTCTTGAATGTGGAGTCTTTTGACTTTTATTTGCTGTGGCAATTTTCTATTTTGGTTATATCTGTTTGGAGTGTGAAATGACTCTTGTATTTGGATGGGCCTCTCATTCTTTAGTTGAGGAAAGTTTTCATTTATCATAATTTGAAAAATTTCTTCAGGTGTGGCATTTTGGGATTCTTGCTCTGGTATTCCATGAATGCACATGTTAGGCTTCTTCAGGATGCTCATATCTCTTGAATATTCCTCTCCAGTGTCTTTTTGGCTTTTACATACATCTCTTCCATTGAGCTGGTTATTTCTCCCACTTTGTCTTCAAGATCTGAAATTCTGCTTCATTTGTGCTGCTGATAAGACTCTCTGTTGAGTTTTGGGTTGAATATAGCTTGTCTTTTAGTTCAATTTTAAATTCTGCCTGAGACTGTTTTAACTGCTCTATGCCTATTTTTTTTCTTGAACTCTTTTTCTCAACTCCTCTAAGTGCCTGTTGTGTTCCTGTTCAATGTGTTTGATGCGGTTATTTAACTCCTCTTGGATTTCCTCTTTCATTTTATTTATCATGGTAATGATCATACTTTTAAAGTCGTTATCTTGGGTCTGGCTTTCTTGGCTATTTTCTGTGAATTTGTTCTGGTTGGAATCCATCATTATGGGATTAATTCTTTTGGTGGCAGATTGGTCTTCTTGGGTTTTGTTTCTCATGGATCTGCACTTCGACTTGGGCATTGTTTTTTTGTCTTTTAGGACCTTTCAGTTTCTGTGTGTTTTTGACTGAACTTATTTAGTTGGTATTACTACACTTGGGCAGTTATTAGTAGTGCTTGCCTTGGAGTTATGTATGTTTGTCTTTTGTTATTGTTATTTCCTAGATGAGACTATTATTAGGCTGTTAGTACATCAATTAAGTCAAGTTAAGTAGACAGGGGGCGAATATTATTATGGTAGTGCACTTTTATGATTTAGTATCTTGGTGATATGTGAGGGTGAGTAGTGTAATCCCTGGAGTTGTATATGTTTTTGGGGTGGCTGTATGTAAACGTTAATCTACAGTGATTAATACTAGAAAGGACAGTAAGTTGAAAAAAAGTAGGTTTACTTATCTTTGGGCTGGATGTGAAGAATCTCTCCCATGTGATAGGATGATTGTAGAGGTCTGCAGATTTATGGCCTTTGTCCCTTAGAGTTTTGCTTGAGTTTCCTTTGGACTCTTTTGAATTCTGAGCAGCAGTGTATTTTCCATGGGCCACGTGCATGGGTCCCCAATGGACCGGAGAGGCAGAGGGGCTGATGTCGGTGGCAGAATTCTTCACCTGGGTCCTGGAACTTGGCTTAGTGACCCACCCAGGCTCCAGGGATAGAGGAATGTGAACAAGTCCTGTTCCGGATGGGTGGACAGGTTGGTAGGAGGAAGAAAGGGGGTGGGGCCTGGGACGTGGCCCAAACAAAATGGACGCAGCCTGGATGTCACTTGGGCTGGCTGGTGGGAGGTGCTGGGACATGGGGCCACCTGGGAGGCTGGGTGGACTCATCTGGGATGGAGGTCTGGGAGCACGGTCAGGCAGACAGACAGGCAGGAGGAAGAAAGGGGACCATCTCTAATTCTTAATCTTTTTATAAACCCACCATTCCATAAACCTTTATAGCATATTTTAACATCTTTTTAAGCAACCAATGTAAACCTCCTGTATACATTTTCATTTTTTAAGTAATTTCTTATCCTATAAACCTTATTTTAAACCTTTTATACATTTAAGTACCATACTTTTTTTTATACTTTCTTTATCCTTCTTGATGGTTTCCTGCTGTTTTTACATTAGATATTCTGTAAGAAAAGTCCTTTAAAAGAATTAATAACAGTAGATTCATCTTAAAAATCATTATATCTGAATTAAATTTACAAGATTATAACAGAACATAGGAGTACACTTGGAGTTAAAAATCAGATTTTTTTCCCAAGGAATGGAGCTAATCATTCCAGTAGAATGAAGAAATTCCAATGAATTTCTTGGAAATCAGTTTTTCTTTCTGGCTGTTAGATATGTTAACATTACACATGTGAAAACAAGCTTGTTTTAAAGGTATTACAAAAGTGATGTGATCAGATCCTAGGTAAAAACACAATACCATTCTTGTGAAGCTTCATAAAAATGAAGATATTTTAATCAGTACATACTCAGGGCTATTGATGTTCATATTTAAGTGTGCATGTGCATTTAAATTGGGCATGCCAAATAATGAACAAAGTCAAAACCAAAATGTGATTATAAGTGTGCAATAAAATCTAAAGTGGCCACACTGTTATTTTGAAACATAGGAAATTCAGGTAACCAAGCAAGACAGAACTTTTTAAAGTCATCCTTTATCATCCCAGGCAGCATACAGAGAACAAGTTAGGTTTTGTTTTTTGTTTTTTGTTTTTTTGAATCAAGCTTAGACAAACACAAACTGAAGCAGCACCCACCCGCCTGTACAGGGTACTGAGGCTAGAGCAGGGGCTCTAGCCTGCTGGGGACCATGCTCGCGTGGATTCAGGATAGGTTTTTGTGAAGGTGTATGGGGGGGTCTACCTCTAACCCGTCCCCACCCCCTTCTACCTTGATGAAGGGAATCACACATCCCAGGCACTCTCTCTAGCAGCAGCAACTTTCCCGTACTGGTCTGTGCCCTCAGCCTCTTTCCTCTGCTAGTTCAGCTGGCAGGTCCTCCTTCTTGCTAAACCATGCTGGCAGCTCTGCACAGAGCTAAGGAGGCTCCCAAGAGGAAAGGTAGCATAGCTCCTCCCTCTCACCAGGTTGAGCCCACAGCCCTGTGCTCTGCTCTCAAACATTTTCTGCACACCAGTCTGCTCCCGCACATCTTGACCTCTCTGCATGCCTTGGAGCCAGCAGCGGTGCCTCTCGCAAGTGGCTTGTTACCAGTACCACTGCACATGGCCTTGCCGTTGCATGCCACCTCACCACGCCCTTTATCTGCACACCTCGGAGCCAGCAGCTCTGTGCCCCATTCCAGGCACACAGTGCTGGGGTATCATCCAATGTGTAGTTCTCTAAATGGCAGGCATGCTCATCATCCCCATGGCTTCCTGCACCCTGCCATGGCCTGGCAGAATCCCTGCCCCACTGCCGCGGGTCTTCAGAATCCGCGTCCCACTGCTGCGGCTTCTTGATGGAGTCCATGGGTCCTCAGTCCCCTCCCCCTTTCCTTCCATCTTTGTCTCCATTGAGCACCGGATTGGGTCGGGAAGGAAAGCCATCTTAAGTGTAGACATTACAGAATGAAAATCCAAATGAGGCAATATCTTAAAATTTTTTTCTCACTCTCTGGCTAGATTTTCTGTCTTATTCCACGTGTCCCATGAGTAAATGTTGGACATTTGGGCAAACAGAGCCAATTCATGAGCTGATTCCCACACCTCGGTAATGTGGAGTTCTGAGATTTCAAAACCATGGCTTCTTAATACCTATCTCAGTGCTGATAGCACTGGATCAACAACCTTGTAAGACATGTTCCCCATACTTAGTGTCAAAGACTTACCTCAAGACCTTGATTTGCTTCATCTAATTTAGGAATTGCCCACGTTTGGGCACCAGTTTATAGAGTCCAACACCCATGGCGAGGTGTGTCCACACACTCACACACTCATTCACATGATTGCACAGCCTGCTTTGATGATGAAAAAAAGTAAGTCCCGCCATCCCCACCTCTGCCTCAATTCCCCAGAGACTTGGCCAAGGGACAAGGAGTTTGTCAGAGCAAATCTCCATTTATTGGGGGTAACAAAGCAGCTTACATAGACAAAAGACCACAAGGCGCCAAACAGGCAGCCAATTGTGTCAAAGGTCAACACAACCTTCAGGGTCCACAGGTCACTCAGCACAGAAGGCAGGTCAATACCTGAAAGCCAATTAGGGTTCTCAGCAATGTGATCAAGGTTATGCCCAGTACACTAGCACTCAGTGCCATCTTTAGCCCCATGTGCTCGGCCATGCACTGGGGCAAATCCTGGGCAGGCCCAACAAATGTGGCTTTACTTAAGTTATTAATGTAAAATACAGACTCACAGTTGCTTTTTGGTGTGTATATGCAGGTGTGTGTACGTGTGCATACATATTGTGTGTACACGTGTGTGCTGTGAGGGCTAGAGATCAACCTTATTTTTCTTGAGTCAGGATCTCACTAGGACATGGCTTGATTATACTGGTTTGTTGATTTGATTACTCTGGGAGGCCATGAGTCCAGAACGCTCCCCAGAAATTAGAATTCTACAGTGAGTGACAGGAATGATCTCTGATTCTCGCCATTATTTGGCAAGCACTTTACAAACTGTGCAATCACTCCAGTCCTTTATTCATGTTTTTAATAATTATCATGAGGATGGAAAATTTCCTCTCATTGCAGCATGCATTTGCCCTAACTCCTTTTTTATCTGGCTAACACTTACCCAAGCCTTATATAACTTATTCTTACCCTGTCCCAATTTCCATCCACCTGTAACACCTAAACACAGACAGAAAGATGTACATGTTTCTTTATTCTCCTGTGGCCTCTTTCATCATCTTGATGGCTGGAGCATGTGTGAGACTGGAAGCAGCATGCTGCTAGAATCTTCTAGCTCTTTGGGTATGCATGACGTGGATTTTCCCTGAGAAGTGGCTAACAGACTTGTCTGGAGCTTGAAGCAGCCACAGAAGAACTGTCAGTGCCTAGCATGATGTTTAACTTCCTCTGGCACATTGAATTCCAAAATCTGAAATTAGGAATTTGTCTTCCAGCTCTCCTTAGGGAAGAAAACTATGTCAAGGATGTGCTCTACTCAGCAGGGAGACATGAGGCCAGAACTGTATACTCCAGGTCCAGCCCATGTGTGATTCTTGCTTGCTTCTGTCACTTAGCCATTTTTAGGAAATTTCCTCCTAGATAAGGATATAAAATCCAAATTTGGCTCGTGAATCCATCCCATATACTAGGGTGGGTATAAAATGCTTTCATGGCAAGACGCTGACATTCCTGGTCTGGGAGTGATGTCCTATGTGTGAGAGCACATGTCTCTGTGGTGGAGCTGTGCTGTCCCATGGTGGTGCATGTGTCCCTATGGTGATGCTGTGATGTCCTATGTCTGAGAGCATAGGTCCCCTTGTTGGAGTTGTCCCATGTATGAGAGCACAGGTGCCTGTGGTGGAGCTGTTGTGTCCCATGTATGAAAGCACATGTCCCCATGGTGGAGCTGTGGGGATGTGGTGGAAACTCTTAAGAGTCAGAAATTTGGGATGATGTTTGAATGACTGGGGGTGTGCCCAGGAAGGAGATTTCAAGTCTCCAATCTCCTCACTAGTTGGTCATTTTCCCTTGAATCAGGATGTGTCACATTTTTCTTACCTGGGACTCTGAAGAGTGAGTTCAATGCAAATTGGAGCATTCACAGCCTCCAGTCAAAATATATATTCCTGACCATAAGCGAATTATTTCAAGCCTTTGATATAGTGACAGTCATCTGCTAATAATACTTATAGCTTTCTCCTTTGAAATATCAGTAAAGAATTGTTTCTGCTACTTTGTAAATAACATTGCCTTCGGTTTTCAACAAATGTGGTTATATTTTTGCAACTTTGAGGACTAACCTTGTTACAGGGTTAATTTACAAATAGGGAAACAAAGTTTACAGTGAGGTGCAAGCATGGGTATGAGGGGCCAGGGCTATGGCCTAGCAGTATAATACTTGCCTAGCGTGCAAAGGTCCTGGGTTCTCTAACCAAGGGAAGGAAAGGGGAGGAGACAAAAGGGGTCAAAGGAGAGAGGGGGGAGAGAAAAAGAGAAGAAAGAAGAGGGAAGAAGGGAAGGGAATAAAAGGAAAGGAAAGAGAAAAGATTAAAAAGAAAGGAAGGAAAAGGAATACAAAAAGCAATGAGAAAGAGAGGAAATGAGGGGAAGCAAAGGGAAAGGGGTCAAGGAAGGGTTAGGGGAAGGAAAGGAATATTATTCAGACCCAGATTTGGACTTCCATTTCCAAACAGCCTTACTCCTGCTCAAGAGTTCTTCTGAACAAAATACTGATGACTGATTAATTGGATGGAATTTTAATATCTAAACATAACTCCTATCTTAAAAGTACTCCCCCCTCTGCCCGTCTCTCCCACTTGGGATGCTTGTGGTCCAGGGACCACACACTGCTTCTCAGGTAAATCTCACCAACCCCCAGGTCACCCGCTCATCCCAGCACCTCCTACTAGGCATCCTGAGCAGAACTCAAGCTACCCTGGCTGGGGTGGGCCACTAGGCCATGTCCCAGGTCCAGGTGAAGTGTGGCACCATCTCCACCAGTCCCTCTGCCCATCCCGAGCACCAGGGATGCTTGCATTACAGGGAGGATACACTGCTCCTCAGAATTCAACAGAGTACAAAGAACACCCAAGCAAAGTTCTATTGGACAAAGGCCGTACATCTGAAGTTCTCTAAAATCATCCTATCACATGGGAGTAACTCTACACATCCAGCCTAAAGATAAGTAAACCCCTTTTTACCACCCTGCTACTTTCAATTGTTAATCACTGTAGATTAACTTTTTCACATGGCCACCCCCAAAACATATACAATTTCAAGTACCATACTACTCAGCCTCACATATCACCATGGTACTAAATTGTAAAAGTGCACTACCATACTAATATTCACCCCTTGACTATTAAACCTGACTTAATTGATGTACTAACTGTCTAATAGCCTCATCTATGAAATAACAATAACATACAACTCCAGGGAGTACACCACTCACCCTCACATATCGCCAAGATACTAAATTGTAAAAGTGCACTACCATACTAATATTCACCCCCTGGTTACTTACTTACCCTGACTTAACTGATGTACTAAAAGCCTAATAGCCTCATCTAGGATATAACAATAACAATACACAAACATACCCAATCCAAGGCAAGCACTAATAATAACTGGAAAGGGTAACAATACCAACTACATCAGTTCAGTGAAAACCACACAGAAACTGAAAGGTCCTAAAAAACAAAACAACAATGCCTAAGTCAAAGTGCAGATCCACGAGAAACAAAACCCAAAAAGACCAATCTGCCACCAAAAGAATTAATCCCATAATGGTGGATTCCAACCAGAACAAATTCACAGAAAATTGCCATGAAAGCTAGACCCAACATAACGACTTTAAGAGTATGATCATTACCATGATTAATAATATGAAACAGAAAATCTGAGAATAGTTAAACAACCGTGTCAACCACTTTGAACAGGAACACAACAGGAACCTGGAGGAGTTGAGAAAAACAGTTCAAGAAACAAAAATAGGCATAGAGCAGTTAAAACAGTCTCAGGCAGAGTTTAAAATTGAACTAAAAGACAAGTTATCTTCAACGCAAAACTCATCAGAGAGTCTTATCAGCAGAACAAATGAGGCAGAAAATAGAATTTCAGATCTTGAAGACAAAGTGGGAGAATTAACCAGCTCAATGGAAGAGGTTGTTAAAGCCAAAAAGATACTAGAGAGAAACATTCAAGAGTAACGGGACACCCTGAAGAAGCCTAACATGTGCATTCATGGAATACCAGAACAAAAATCCCAAAATAACACACCTGAGGAAATATTTCAATTCATCATAAATGAAATCTTCCCACAACTAAAGAATGAGGGGCTTATAGAAATACAAGAGGCATTTCACACTCCAAACACATATGACCAAAATAGAAAATTGCCACAGCAAATAATAGTCAAAAGACTCCACATTCAAGACAAAGAAAAGGTGCTGAGAGCTTCAAGAAAAAAAGCAACTCACTTTTAAAGGTAAACCTATAAGAATAACAAATGACTACTCAATGGAAACAGTAAAAGCAAGAAGAGCTTGGAGAGACATACTTCAAGTATTAAATGAGCAAAAATGCCAACCCAGACTGATATACCCGGCAAAACTACCAGTCATGATTGAGGGAGAAAGAAAAGTTTTCCAGCACAAAGACAATTTGAAGGAATACATGTCTATGAAACCAGGCCTTCAAAAAATCCTAGAAATGATACTCAAGCTTGAAGAAAAGAACAAGCCTATCTAGGAGGAAATAAGAGGAGTATAATACCACCAAAACATAAATATCAAACAACAGGCTTAAAAAATCTACTAAACATAAAAAATGTACAAAATTAAAAATAATTTCTCCATTATAACATTAAATGTCAATGGTATTAACTCATCGATTAAGAGACACAGATTACAAACTTGGATTAAAAACCACAATCCAAAAATCTGCTGCCTTCAGGAAACTCATCTCACCATAAAAGATAGGCATGCCCTAAAAATAAAAGGCTGGTCCAAAATTATGTAAGCTAATGGAACCAAGAAACAGGCAGGGGTAGCAATTATGCTTTCAGACAAAGTGGACTTCAAACCAAAGAAAATCATAAGAGACACAGATGGATATTACATTTTAGTCACAGGTACAATTCACCAGGAAGACTTCACAATACTGAACATATATGCGCCCAATACGGATTCCTCCACATTCATTAAGAAAACCCTACAGTGTCTAAAGCAAGAAATCAACCCCCAAACGATAATTCTTGGGGACTTCAACACCGCCCTCTCAACATGGGATAGATCAACAGGTCAAAAACTTAACAGAGACACTTTGGAACTTAATCAAACCCTTAAAGAAATGGACCTTACAGATCTCTATCGAACTTTTCACCCACGTACCAAAGAATACACATTTTTCTCAGGAGCATACGGAACTTTCTCCAAAATAGATCACATATTGGGCCACAAAATGAATCTACACATATACAAAGTGTTGAAATTCTAACTTGTGCCCTATCAGACCACCATGGCCTAAAGCTGGACTTCCACAACACAACAAACAAGAGAAAATACACTAATTCCTGGAAACTTAACAATATGATGCTGAATGAGAACTGGATTCAGGAAGAAATTAAAAAGCAAATTCAAGATTTCCTGAAAGTGAACAATAATGGAAATACAACTTACCAAAATCTCTGGGACACAATGAAAGCTGTCCTAAGAGGTAAGTTCATAGCTCTTAATGCCTACATCAAAAAAATGGAAACATCAGAAATAAACAACTTAACAATTCAGCTTAAAGTTTTAGAGAAACTAGAGCAATCTGATCCCAAAAGTAGTAGTAGAGAGGAGATTAGCAAAATAAGGGGAGTAATATCTGAAATTGAGAATAAGAAAATGATAGAAAAAATCAATCAGTCAAAAAGCTGGTTCTTTGAAAAAATCAAGATTGATACACTCCTAGCTAAATTAACCAAAAGCAAGAGAGAGAAAACCCAAATTAACAAAATTAGAAATGAACATGGAGTTATAAATACTGATACCCCAAAAATCCAGAGAATTATAACATCATATTTCAAAAACTTATACTCTGTGAATTTGACAACACAAAAGAGATGGATGAATTTCTAAGTAAACACAACTTACCTAAATTGAATCAGGAAGTTGTGAATTATTTAAATACTCCTATAACATATAAGGAAATTGAAGAAGTAATCTCAAATCTTCCCACCAAAAAATGTTCTGGATGCAACGGATTCAGCACAGAGTTCTACAAGACATTTTAGGAGTTAATAACACCAGTACTCCATAAACTGTTCCATCAAATAGCAAAGTAAGGAATACTACCAAACTCCTTCTATGAAGCCAATATCGTTTTAATCCCAAAACCTAATAGAGATTCACTTAAAAAAGAAAATCATAGGCTGATCTGTCTGATGAACACAGATGCAAAGATTCTCAACAAAGTCTTAGCAAATTGGATTCAAAAACACATCAAAAAGATCATTCTTGGGGATCAAGTAGGCTTCCTTCCCAGCACACAAGGTTGGTTCAACATACACAAATCAATAAATGTAATTCATCATGTAAACCAGTCCAAAGTCCAAGACCACATGAAACTCTCGATAGATGCAGAAAAAGCTTTTGACAAGATCCAACAGCCTTTTATGATCAAAACGCTAGAGACAGTAGGAATGGAAGGAACCTTTATCAATATAATAAAAGGTGTATACAACAAGCCCACAGCAAGCATTATGCTCAAAGGGGAACAATTGGAAGCATTCCCACTTCAATCAGGAATTAGACAAGGCTGTCACCACTTCTACTCAATATTGTACTTGAAGTCTTAGCTGAAGCCATAAAACAAGAAAGGGACATAAGGGGGATTCAAATTGGCAAGGAAGAAGTCAAGCTATCCCTATTTGCAGATGACATGATCTTATATCTGAGTGATCCCAAAAACTCCACCAGGAAGCTCCTGGAACTAATTGAGAAGTTCAGCAGGGTAGAAGGATAAAAAATAAATATGCAAAAATCAGTGGCCTTCCTATATGCCCAGAATGAAAGAAGTGAAAAAGCCTGGAGAGAAACAATCCCATTTACTATAGCCCCTAAAAAATGAAATACCTTGGTATAAACCTAACCAAGGAGGTAAAAGACCTTTACAATGAAAACTTTAGAACCCTAAAGAAAGAAATTGCAGAATACGCCAGAAAGCGGAAAGACCTCCCATGTTCCCGGACTGGCAAATTCAACATCGTAAAAGTGATCATCCTACCAAAGGTAATATACAAATTCAATGCTATACCAATTAAAATACCAAAGCAATTCTTTAAAGAAGTTGACCAAACAATCTCAAAATTCATATGGAGGCACAAAAGACCCAGGATAGCAAAGACAATCTTGAGTAACAGAAACACTGCTGGAGGTATTACCATACCAAACCTTAGTCTACACTACAAATCCATAGTTATAAAAAGAGCCTGGTACTGACTCCAAAATAGACACACAGATCAATGGTAAGGATTGAAGACCCGGATATAAGCCCACAAAATTACAACCATTTAGTCTTTGAACTAGGGTCCCAAGGAATCCAATGGAAAAACAACAGCATCTTCAACAAATGGTGCTGGCAAAACTGGATCTCCACATGCAGAAGATTAAAGCTGAACCTGTACTTGTCACCATGTAAAAGCCTTAATTCCAAATGGATTAAGGACCTTGATATCAGGCCAGAGACTATAAAAATCATAGTTGAAATGATAGGGAACTCCCTTGAGCTGATTGGGCTAGGCCAACAGTTCCTAAACAAACATCCAATGGCACAATCACTGCTACCAACTCTCAACAGTTGGGATCTTGTGAAATTAAAGAGCTTTTGTTCAGATGAAGAGATTGTAATGCGATCTCAAAGGCAACCCACAGAATGGGAGAAAATCTTCACTAACCACATATCTGACAGAGCTCTATTATCCAGAGTGCACAAAGAACTTGGAAAACTAAACACCAAGGAAACAAATGTTCCAATTAAAAAATGGGCCCTGGAACTTAAAAGAAACTTTACCAGGGATGACATTAAAATGTCTAACAAGTATCTTAAAAAATGCTCCACTTCCTTAGCCATCAGGGAAATGCAAATCAAAACTTCCCTGAGATATCATCTCACCCCGGTCAGTATAGCAATAATCCACAATACAAACAACAACAAATGCTGGAGAGGATGTGGAGAGAGGGGAACTCTCCTACATTGCTGGTGGGAATGCAGGCTTACACAGTCACTCTGGCGAGCCGTCTGGAGATTCTTAAAGAAATTAAAGATTGAAATGCTATATGACCCTGTGATTCCACTTTTGGGTATAACCCCCCATACAGCAGAGGTTCACCTCGATAGCACAAGCACGACCATGTTCATAGCAGCATTGTTTACAATAGCAAAGTCATGGAATCAATCCAAATGTCCAACAGTTGACGAGTGGATAAGGAAACGGTGGTACATCTATACAATGGAGTACTACTCAGCCATCAAAAATGATGAATTACTGGAATTTGCTGGGAAATGGATGTCATTAGAAACAATTATATTAAGTGAAGTATCCCAGACCCAGAAAATTAAGTGCCGTATGTAGTCCCTAATAGGTGGCTCCTAGTACCAAACCCACCCAGCCCACCTAGAGACACTCAAAGATAAATCTCTGTCATACCTATTGTAATTGCAAGGATTATAAACAGGAGGGATGGGGTTGGAGGGCCACACTAGAAACAAGAAGACAGGGGACCATGTTACAGCAGAGAAAATAGGCCTCCATCAAGGACTCAAATAAGTAATAAGACATCTGATTAAGTTCACAGACTTTTGTTCCTGATCATTTCCTACTGAGGAGATATGATCTCACCAGAAGAGGAGGGCATATAGTCTGGCAGATGAAAAGTAACCATTTTGCAAATGGGTGATAGACCCCTCCCTCACTGTGGTTTCCTACTTTTATTACATCTACCTTTGAATGTGCTCTTATAACAAGACTCTAGTTTAACAGCTTTTTGTTCCTGGCCAGGAGTTGACATACAATGCTCATCAGGATGGAGTGAAGGGCATTGCAAGAGCAGCAAAATTGCAAATGAAAATCAACAAACCACAATCCAGAACTTCAGAGTCTCTATATCAACCACCTAGAACTCGGCCAGACTAATCTCTCCCCATCCTGAAGCTCAGGGACATTTGCGGAAGAGGGGGCAGTAAGATTGTAACAGCACAAGGATGGGAGGAGCAATGATTTGCAAGATACTCCACACAAGTTAGGGCCGAAGCAATCATAATTGGACTTTCATGCCCTGCGCAATGTCCCACACACTGTTGACCCCATAAAGTCTAGTATTTGCTAAAGGCATCAAGATCCTTGGAGGCAAGGAATTGACAGCCATAGGAGTGCTCCTATGCCTAAGGGGAACACGGGAAAGAGTTCAGGGAAAGGCCACTGGGTCCTTGTACGTCATCAGAGAGGAGGGCCCAGAGGAGAATCAGCCATGCACAAGAAAGGACTCTCTGGGAAATGGGGCGGGAGGCACTGGGGGATGGGGAGACAGGCGGGAGGGGAGGGGGAACAGGAGGTTTGGGAGTAGGAGAACGGCGGGAGGGAACTGGTGTACCTATTAAGTTTGTATGACCAGAAATAATAATAAAAAAATCAGATTGCCAATTGATCAATAAAGCAGAAACTATGTTTTATTCTAAAAAAAAGAAAAGAAAATAGAATTTCAGATCTTGAAGACAAAGTCGAAGTATTATCCAACTCAGTGGAAGAAGTTGTTAAAGCCAACAACATATTTGAGAGGAATATTCAAGAGTTTTGGGACACTCAGAAGAAGCCTAACATGCGCATTCATGGAATACCAGAGCAAAAAATCACAAAATGCCACACCTGAGGAAATTTTCCAAATTATAAATGAAAATTCCCTTATTTAAAGAGAAGCAAATCCAAATACACAAAGCATTCCCCACTCCAAACAGATATGACCAAAATAGAAACGGCATGGCAAATAATAGTCAAAACACTCCATATTCAAAACAAAGACAAGATGCTGAGAGATTCAAAAGAGAAAACAAGTCACTTTTAAAGGTAAACCTATTAAAATAACAAATGACATCTCTACAGTAAAAGCAAGAAGAGCTTGCAGAAATGTACTTCAAGTATTGAATGAGCAAAAAATGTCAACCCAGGCTGATGTACCTGGCAAAACTATCCATCATGATTCAAGGAGAAGGAAAAGCTTTCCAATACAAAGACAACTTGAAGGCTTACCTATCTACCAAAAGTAGGCCTTCAAGAAATGCTAGAAAAGACGCTTAAGTTTGAGAAAAAATCCAAGCATATCCAGTAGGACAGAAAGGAAGTATAATACCACCAAAATATAAAAGCCAAATACTACACTTACAAAAGACACTAAACATAAAAAATGTCCATAATTAAAAATAATTTCTCCATTATGACAATAGATCAAGAGACACAGATTAGCATTCTGGATTAAAAATCACAACCCATCAATCTGCTGCCTTCAGGAAACTCATCTCACCACAAAAGATAGGAACATCCGAAAAATAAAAGGTTAATCAAAAATTCTGCAAGCTAATGGAACCAGGAAACGGGCAGGGATAGCCATTATGGTATCGGACAAAACGAACTTCAAACCAAAAAAAAAATCATAAGAGGCACAGATGGATACTACATTTTAGTCACAGGTACATTCACCAGGAAGACTTCACAATACTGAACATATCTCCACCTAATAGGGGCCACTCCACATTCATTAAGCAAAACCTACAGCTTCTAAAGTGAAAAATCAACCCCCAAATGGTCATTCTTCGGGATTGCAACTCCACCCTCTCAACATAGGATAAATCAATTTAACAGAGACACTTTGAAACTAATAAAATTCTGACTTAAATGGACTTTACAGATCTCTATCAAACTTTATATCCACCCACCAAAGAATACACATTTTCTCAGCAGCACACTGAACAGTCTCCAAAAAAGAGCACATATTGGGCCAAAAAACAAATCTTCACATTTACAGGAAAGTTGAAATTCTGGCCATTATCCTATCAGACCACCAAGGCCTAAAGCTTGACACAACAAACAACAGAAAACACACTAAAACTCCTGGAAACTAAACCCTATGATGCTGAATGAGAATTGGATTCAGGAAGAAATTAAAAAGGAAATTCAAGATTTTCTAGAAGCGAACAATAATGAAAATACAGCTTATCAAAATCTTTGGGACACAATGAAAGCTGTCGTAAGAGGTAAATTCATAGTCTTACTGCCTACATTAAAAAATAGAAACATCACAAATAAATAACTTGACAATGCAGCTTAAAGCTTTAGAGACACTAGAGCAATCCGATCCCAAAGCAGAAGTAGAAGAGAGGAGATTAGCAAAATCAGGGGAGAAATATCCAAAATTGAGATAAGGAAAATGATACAGAAAATCAACTAGTCAAAAAGCTTGTTCTTTGAAAAAAAAATCAAGATTGATACATCCCAGCTCAATTTAACAAAAGCAAGGGCGAGAACACCCAAATTAACAAAATTAGAAATGAAAATGAAATTATCACTAATGATACCCAAAAATTTAGAGAACCATAACATCATATTTCAAAAAGTTACACTCTATGAAGTTCAACAACACAAAAGAAATGGATGAATTCCTAAGTAAGCACAACTTACCTAAATTGAAGTTTTGCATTATTTAAATAGTCCTGTAACATGAGGAAATTGATGAAGTAATCTTGAATCTTCCCACCAAATAGTGAACTAAAACAGATGGATTCAGCACAGAGTTGTATCAGACATTTAAGGAAACAATAACATCAATACTCCTTAAACTGTTTTGTCAAAAAGCAAAGGAAGGATTGGTACCAAATTCTTTCTATGAAGCTAATATCACCTTAATCCCAAAACCTAATAAAGGTACACTTAGAAAAGAAAACTATAGGCCAATATCTTTCATGAACACAGATGCAGAGAGTCTCAAAAAAGTCTGCAAATCGGATTCAAAAAAACATTAGAAAGATCATTCATGGGGATCAAGTATCCCACATACAAAAAGTTGGATTAACATATGGAAATCAATAAACCTAATTCACCATGTAAATCAGTCCAAAAGTCAAAGCTACATGATACTCTCGATAGATGCAGAAAAAGCTTTTGAAAAGATCCAACAGCCTTTTTTTAAAAAAATTATTTATTCAATTGTGCGTGTGTGTGTGTGTGTGTTTGTGTGTGTGTGTGTGTGTGTGTGTGTGTGTGTGTGTGTGTGTGTGTAGAACCACAGACGATTTCGGGAACCACCATGGACGCCTCCACCTCCTCCTTGTTTACTCTGCCCGGGATTCACAGGCTCTGGCCTACCAGGACCAGAAATGCAGGCCACCCCACTGCTTCTGCGAGCATCTATTCATGGGGTCTAGGATCCTAACGCAGGACCTTCTGCTTGCAAGGCAGAGGCTTAACCCCTGAGCCACCTCTCCAGCCCCCAACAGCCTTTTATCATCAAAACCTTAAAGACAGTTGGAATGGAAGGAACTTTTATCAATATAATAAAAGCTGTATACAAGCTAACAGCAAGGATTATACTCAATGGGGAAAAACTTGAAGCATTCCGGCTTCGATCAGGAACTAGACAAGACTGTCCACTCTCACTATTTATATTTAGTATTGTACTGGAATTATACTTGAAAGCATAAAACAAGAAATGGAGATAAAAGGGATTCAAATTGGCAAGGAAGAAGTTGTTATCTCTATTTGCAGATGACATGATTGTGTACCTCAGTGGTCCTAAAAACTCCACCAGGAAACTACTGGAACTAATAGTGAAGTTCAGCAGGTAGGCAGGATACAAAATAAAAGTATAAAAATAATATATATCCCCAGAAAGAAAGAAGTGAAAAAGCCCTGAGAGACACAGTCCCATTTACTGTAGCCCCTAAAAAATGAAATATCTTGGTATAAACCTAACCAAGGAAGTAAGAGACCTTTACAATGAAAACTTTAAAACCGTAAGGAAAGGAATTACAGAAGATACTAGAAGGTGGAAAGACCTCCTATGTTCCTGGATTAGCAGAATTAATATCATAAAATGACCTCCTACCAAAGGCAAATATATAGATTCAATGTTATACTAATCAACATCCCAAAGCAGTTTTTTAAAGAAGTTGACCAAACAATCCTAAAATTCATATGGAGGCACAAAAGACTAAGGATAGCAAAAACAATACTGAGTAACAAAAACATTGCTGGATAGCAAAAACAATACTGAGTAACAAAAACATTGCTGGAGGTGTCATCATACCAAACCAAACCTTAATCTAATACTACAAATCCATAGTTATATAAACAGCCTGGTACTGGCTCCAAAATAGACACACCAATCAATGGATAAGGGTTGAAGACCCAGATATAAGCCCACACAATTATAGACATTTGATCTTTGACAAAAGGACACAAAAAAATCCAATGGAAAAAGAACAGCATCTTCAACAAATGGTGCTGGCAAAACTGGATGTCCACAGGCAGAAGATTAAAACTTGACCCGTATTTGTCACCATGTACAAGACTTAATTCCAAATGGATCAAGGACCTCAATATAAGGCCAAAGACTATAAAAACCTTAGCTAAAATTGTAGGGAACTCCCTCGAGCTGATTGGACTAGGCCAATAGTTCCTAAGTGGAAATCCACAGTCCCTACAACCAACACTCAACAGATGGGATCTTATGAAATTAAAGAGCTTCTGTTCAGATAAAGAGATTGTAACTCGAGCACAAAAGCAACCCACAGAATGGGAGAGGAAAGTCTTCACTAATCACATATCTGATAGAGCGCTATTATCCAGAGTGCACAAACAACTTAGAAAACTTAAAACCAGGGAAACAAATGGCCCACTTAAAAAATGGGCCTTTGAACTTAAAAGAAATTTTACCAGGGATAAAAATGAAATGTCTAACAAATATCTTAAAAAATGCTCCACATCCTTAGCCATCAAGAAAATGCAAAACCCTCAAAGTCTAGCATGGATCACAGGCACTACTATCCTTAGAGGCAAGAAATTAACAGCCACAATAGTGTTTCTATACTTAAGGGGAACACAAAAAAGACTTATAGGCAATGTCACTGAGTCCTTACACCTCATCAGAGAGGAAGACCGAGAGGGAAATTTGACATGTACACTAAAGGATGCTTCAGAATGGGGGGAGGGGGCCCTGGGAGAAAAGGAGGGAGTGGGGGAAAGGAAAGGGAAAAGGAGGCTGGGACCAAGAGCATCCAGGATGCGGTGGAGGGAGGGAGGGGAAGCGTGTAATTATCAACTTTGTATGAGTGGATGAAATAAATTTTTTTAAAAAAGATAAATTGTAACTGCAGCACAAATGCAACACATAGAATGGGAGAAAAACTTCACTTACCACATATCTGATAGAGCTCTATTATACAGAATGGCCAAAGAACTTAGAAAACTACACACCAAGGAATCAAATGACCCAATTAAATTGGGTCTTGGAACTTAAAAGAAACTTTACCAGGGAAGAAATTGAAATGTCTAACAAATATCTTAAAAAGTGCTACGTATCCTTAGCCATGAGGGAAATGCAAATCAAAACTTCTCTGAGACAGCATCTCACCCTGGTCAGAATGGCAAAAATCCACAACACAAACAACAACAAATGCTGGAGAGGATGTAGTGAAAAGGCACCTCTCCTACATTACTGGTGGGAATGCAGGCTTATACAACCACTCTGGGGAGCCATCTGGCCATTCTTAAAAAAGTTAAAGATTGAAATGCCATATGAATCCGCCATTCCACTTTTGGGAATAATCCCCCATACAGGGAAAATTCACCTCGATAGCACAAGGACAACCATGTTCATAGCAGCACTGTTTACAGTAGCAAAGTCACAGAACCAAACTAAATGTCCAACAGATGTCGAGTAGACAAGGAAAATGTGGTACATTTATACAATGAAATACTACTCAGCCATCAAAAATGATGAATTAATGAAATTTGCCAGGAAATGGATGGAATCAGAAAAAATTATATTGAGTTAAATATCCCAGAAACAGAAAATTAAGTGTGGTATAATATTCTTTAATAGGTGGATCCTAGGACCAAACCCATTTAGTGATATACTCAAAGGTAAATCTCTGTAATACCTACAGTAATTGCAAAGATTATAAGCAGGGAGGGAAGGGGAAGGAGGGCCCCACCAACAACAAGGAGAGAGGGGATCATGCTACAGCAGAGAAAATAGGCCACCACCAAGGAGTGCAAGTAAGTAATGAGACATCTGGTTAAGCTTACAGAATTTTCTTCCTGGTTACTTACATCTAATCAAGTATGATCTCATCAAAAAGGGAGAACATAGAAAAGGTAACCATCCTACAAATGGGACCTCACCATGGTCTCCTACTTTTACTTCATCTACCTTTGAATCTACTCTTATAATAAGACTATTTTACCAGCCTTTTATCTCTGGCCAGGAGGTGATATCCGACACCCATCAGGATGGAGCCAAGGGTGTGTAGGAGTAGCAAAACTGAAAAAAAAATCAACAAACCATAATTCATAAAATCAGAGACTTAACATTTACCACTTGGAACCAGGGCAGCCTAATCTCTTCCCATCCCAAAGCTCAAGGAAATATGTAGAAGATGGGGTCATAAGATTTTAAGAGCCTAAAATGGGAGGAGCAATGATACGCAAGATACTCCACACAAGGTAGGGCTGAAGTAATCATAATAGGACTTTGCATGACCTGTGCAATGACTAACGTATCACTGACCCCCCAAAGTCTAGCATCCATCACAGGCACTAGCATCCTTTGAGGCGAGGGATTAACAGGCACAATAATGTTCCTATACCAAAGGGGAACATAAGAAAAAGCTCTAGGCAATGCTGCTGTGTCCTTACACCTCATCAGAGAGGAGGACCGAGAGAGAAATTTGACATGCAAAGTAAAGATGCCCTAGTAATGAGAGGGGAGGGGGCTTTGGGAGAAAGGAGAGAGGGGGAGAGGGAAGGGAGAACATGGGGGAGTGAGCAGCGCAATTCGGGGAGTGGTGGAGGGAGGGGAATGGGTATCTATCACATTTGTGTGAGTGGGAAAAAAACACTGTAAATAAAAAAATTAATTTGATGAAAAAAATGCTGTGTTTTAGCCATGTTTAGTTTTTTTTTTTTATAAAAAGGGTTGGTTTATTGTAGTTCAAATACATAAACAGAACATTCAAACATTTTTTTTTTGCTACTGAAACTGTTCTTTTTTTATTTTTATTTCCACTCATACAAACTTAACAGGTACACGGGTCTCTTCCATTCCTCTCCCCCTACCCCTTTGTGCCCCCCTCCCCTCCCACTTCCCTCCCCATCTGCCAGTGCCTCCCCCTCCCATCCCCAGAGAATCCTTTAATGTGCATGCCAAACTCTCCTCTGGGTCCTCCTCTCCGATGAGGTGCAAGGACCCCGTGGCATTTCCCAGAACCGTTTTCTGTGTTCTCTTTAAGAATGGGAACACTACTGTCAGCCCTGTTTAGTTTTAAGGAAACTGGCTACCTGATGAATGGAGAGACTTGGACAACCTTCAGTGCTGAAGGGCATGTTCTGCTGTTTGAGCCCTCTTTGTTAGTGCTCATGCCCATCAAAAGCAGATTCTCAATGCCATTCAGATGAATGTGGCCTCTACTGTGTGACTACACAAGACACACAGTCACCTCTATCCAACTCTGCACCCCCAGAATTCACCAGATACAGTGAATATCCCCTGCTCTCCACTCTTTCATTCTAGAGAATTTTTCCTATAAGAAGAAACTAATACGCCATAATATGTAGCAATGTTTTTTTTAATTATTTATTCAATTGTGCGTGTGTGTGTGCGTGTGTATGTATGTGCGTGTATGTATGTGTATGTATGTAGAACCACGGATGAATTCGCGAACCACCATGGACCGCCTCCACCTCCTTCTGCCCCGGGATTCACAGGCTCCTCCCTACCAGGACCAGAAGTGCAGGCCGCCCCCGCTTCCGCCCGGCGTCTATACATGGCGTCTAGGATCCGAACTCAGGACCTTCTGCCTGCAAGGCAGAGGCTTAACCCCTGAGCCATCTCTCCAGCCCCTGTAGCAACGTTTTTATGTGGCAATTTGTTGTACAGTGAAAATTTGATTTTTTTATTCTGTTATTCTTTACCTCAACTCTCTGAACTACATACAGTAAAACAACTTGACACAGTGCTAGAAATAAATGATTTTTCTACAATACACAAGCAGCGTAATGACCAAAAAGAAAGCATATTGTTATCATTCAAAGCTGTGTAACAGTCTATCTTATACATTGATTTTTATTTTTGAATTCTCTTGAAGTATTGGTTGAGAGACAGGAATCAGAAGTTGAACATGAGGTGCTGCATTGAGTGCATGTGAAATTAAGTTGTCATGTATGCTTCAGAGTATTTTCCAGTAACACCATAGTTTCCAGACCATTAACAAACCATTTCCTAAGATGCAAAAATGCTTGACATGGTTGTGTCAAGTCCAGATGTCCTAAAACTGTCCTACAATGATGTATTTTATACATGATGCAAATTCTTATTAATGCTACTTAGACCATGCCCTCTAAATTCTGAAAGTTTCCTTTGCATCAAGAACTTCATTGCATACATCATAGTTACATACAGGTGTCAGCTTGACAGTTGAAAATTTGGAGTTCTAGAGTTTGTCTGATTGTTGAGAAGACCCAGCTCATGGTGGGTGGGTCTAGTCCCCGGGCAGGTGAAGAACATGGAGGGACCTAGTTGAGGAAGTTGGAATTTTTCAGCACACTTGGACAAACAAGCTATCTGGTAAGTGAGAATGGTCCCTCTCTCAGTGTTCCTTGTAGATATGGTGTGGCTAGTACTTTAGCCCTTGCTACTAGTATCTACTCCCTTGCCAAGCTGGATTTCAGCTATAATTGTACAGTCATTATCCAAAATAAAACCTCTTGTTTCTTTAAATCATTTGGTCCTGAATTTATCAGCAATAGTGTAGAGTAGCTGCAATATACAATTGATGTATTTAATGATTAGCTAATTAGTTTTAAAGATTATCAAAAAAGATAACACTGTGGGGTTATGATGCAGTGACTCAGCCACTAAAATGCTTTTTGTAGAAGCTTAAGATCCTGCATATAGATTCCCAGCATCTCTGAAGCTCACTGGTCAGCGAGCTTTGCCCATTTCATGAGTTCCAGATTCCCAGATAAACTATAGCCTTAAAAACTAATGGAGATGGAGTGGAGGGGAAAAAGAAAGGTGGGGAAGCTAGAACTAATAATATGCTTGAAAAAGTAGAAAAAACAAAACCTAAGGGGAAATATAATTGAGGACCATATATATCCAAGAGACCTGTGTTCTAGGCACACACACACACACACACACACACACACACACCTTCAGAGATATATAATAAATTCCACACAATAGATGGTCTAAAGCAATGAGTCTTTGATGTTTCCTTTTTGTGTGTTTGGTTTCCTAAAACTCATGTCTACCCACAGAATGGAAAGAAAAGTTGACCACTTTAAACAATGCTGGATGAAAGTCAGAAATCACATTCCCCTGTGTCTGGCATTTGTGATAATTAGGAGAAGATTCTGAGCTCTTTCCAAAATGCTTCTTCATGCAGGAAGGCAGAGGAGGAAACTGAGTAGTCATCTGTCTCATTTTGGTGGTTCAGCATTTCTCCAAGGGCAGAGTGACACTGCATGTGCCCCAGGCCTGTTCCCTGTGGGACCCTTTTGAATATGGCATTTCCCAGGCCAAAAAAGACATGTAAACACTTGGCATTGACAAGCTGCTTCTTGCCAGAAATACGGACTCTAGATGTTGAAATGTTCATTTAGTTGGTGTTGACAAAGAGGAAGGCCTCATTCTGCTTGGTTTTGCATGATCTAACCTCTAGTATTTCAGGGTACATTATGAGGCAAACCTGTGTTGAAAGCTTTCCAAGAGAATTCCTACATTGCTGATTTTGGGGGGGGCAAGGTTTGGGTGTTTGTCTCTTGAAATCCTGCTTCTCAACTGATCGTGGAGGAGGAGAAGGAAGGGAGAATTCATTCCCCAAAAAATTGTGGTTTCACATGGAGCAGAAATTCATTATACTCTGGGTGTAATTTCACCAAATGGCCACCCCCAATGAGCAAAGAGTCATTTGAAAAATCCAACTGCACAATTTACAATCTGTGATGAAATACTTGTTTTGGGAGCAGCTGGTAAGTATTAGGCATGTTCACACTGCAAACAGTTCAGGAATGACAGGGAAGGAGGATGCTCATGTGCTGGCAGAGCTAAAACTGTCCCCTTTTCTCAAATCAGTACCGGGCCCAGACAGCTTTAGATAGTATGTGTGTGTATATGTGTGTGTGTGTGTGTGTGTCTGTGTCTGTGTATGTCTCTGTGTCTGTGTGTCTGTGTGTGTATGGTGTATGTGTGTGTGCCTATGTGTATGTGTCTATGTGTCTCTGTGTGTGATAGTATCTGTGTGTGTGTATATCTGTGTGTGTGTAGTATGCATGTGTTGTGTATGTGTATATATGTGTGTATGTGTGTCTGTGTCTGTGTATGTGTATGTGTGTATGGTGTATGTGTGTGTTTCTGTTTGTCTCTGTGTATCTGTGTGTCTGTGTGTGCAATGTCTTAGGTTCTAGAATCAAAAATGTATATCTAAAAATTTGTACAATCTTGGAAATTATGTGTACCTTGTGCATTGAAGGAAACCATCAGAGAAAAACTCATTTTTAACCATATTGATCTGTTTTGCCTAAGCTCCAGGTTTTCAAAATACAATCAAAAAGAGCCTGAGAAGATTTTAATATGTACATGACTCTGTGTTAAGCATACTGTTATTTCCATCAGCTCAAATATGGTCCCTCTCTATGTCCTGAGTTCCAGGGATCTGAACTTGGGTCCTTACACTTGTAGGGCAACTGTCTTACCCATTTAGCCATATCCTGAACCCCAAGAAAGTTCATAGTGTATTGCAGAAGAAACACATGGCCCATCTTTATCTTCTTGTAAAAGTTTTTTACCGCCTTGATAGCATAAGCTTTAGTAGTTTCACAACATCTAGAAACTGCACAGGTGAATAAAAAGAAATTTCAGCACAGCAACTGCATGTTATTTGCAACTTGTGGCATGTGTGTAAGAGAGATTGACAAAGAGGTGCATATGAGTTATGTGACTAACCACAAATGTCAGCAGCACACATGTAGAGATCAGACTTGATTATTGGGCTCTCCTTCAAACTTGCTTGGGGGGTGGTTCTTTTGGACCTGGGAAGATTAAGCCTCTGCCTTGCAAGCAAAAGGACCTGAGTTCTAATTCCAGATCCCACATAAAAACACAGAGCAGAAATGACAGTGGCTAAACTTCCTATCCTATAGGGTGGGATATGTGAAACCCCAGAGCAAAGCAGGTAGGAGGTAGAGCAATCCAGGATGATTCTATAAGTCATCCTTAGGGCTTCATAGGCACACATACAGACACATGAAAAGTAGGTGATTACTAAAAGTTATAAACATGTATCCTTACCTTTAGATTCAAGATTCAAAGATCTATAGAAAAAGCCAAACCCAGAAGGAAAAAAAAGAAAGGAGAGAGAATTGATACTTTTCTGATTTATAAATTACACAAAGAAGTTCTTACTTAAACAAATGTTTGAACTAGAAATGCTGCAGCAAAGGATATGATTTTTTCTTACCAGACTAAAAAAATACTCAGCAAGGATAACTAATGTGCAATGTTAGTAATAGCTAAAAAGCTCCTTTCATGACTTGTTGCCTGATGATATGGATTTAAACAATCCTTCTATATCTGTTCATACTCATGGACTAGGTGATAATGTAAGAGCTGCTTATTGATGAGCAAGCACGGTGCCTAATAATAGTAACTCTATTTCTGATACAACTCCCCCACACACCCAGGGATCATCATTCCATTTTAGAAGGTATATTATTGAGAACTGGGAGCTGGATCAGCATTTAAAGCATTTGACATGCAAATGAAAGGACCCAGGTTCTTATTCTGGGATCTCACATGAAATATGGCAGGTGGGTGTGGCAGTGGCCTCTAATTCCATCCCAGGAAGACAGAGTCTGGCACTCCCCAGAGCAAACTGGGTGGGAAGACTAGCTGTGATGGTGCACTCTGTTGAGTTAGACACTTGGACATAAAACAAGTAAGTGGAAGAACGTTGAGGCTGATTCCATTGGGAATCACAAAGCTATGTTTTAATTTTTTAAGATTGCATGAAAGCAACATATATTAATTAAATTCACTTTATTTCATAGGCGACAATTAAAAGAAAAATAAAATAATGATTAAAATTTGCATTCTCATGCCTGCCTTCCCAGCATTTATTGAGGTAACAAAATTATTCAAACATCTATTTTGCAGATTTTTATTATTACTTATTCAATTGTGTGTGTGTGCATGTGTGTATGTGTTTGTAGAACGACAGGCGAATTCAGGAACCACCATGGACCGCCTCCACCTCCTCCTTGTTTACTCTGCCCGGGGATTCACAGGCTCCGCCCTATCAGGATCAGAAACACTGGCCGCCCCTGCTTCTGCCTGGAGTCTATACGTGGGGTCTAGGATCCAAACTCAGGACCTTCTGCCTGCAAGGCAGAAGCTTAACCCCTGAGCCACCTCTCCAGCCCCTGAACTGTTTAGTTTTAACAAAGACTTTGGAAAGTTTCTTTTTGATATGGACTAATAGATGATATTTCATTGGGTTTTATATTATTTATTTTTCTCATTGTTATTACAAAATATAAAACAGAAGCAATGTAAGGGAAAAAGGATTTAACATGATTGATGGTCACTGGGAAATTTCAGTCCATCGTGGCAGCAAAAGCATGTTGAGATTCATGGTGACAGGAGCATGCCATTGGTTTGCCTCACACATTGACATACATGAATCGGTGAGAACTAGACCAGGACTAGGAATGGGTGCCACCCTCATTGCCTTCCCCCACTGATTAATCTTTGTCAGCTTGGCTCCACTTACCAAAGGTTCCACAAGCATCCGAAATATCACCATTCTTTGGTTCGGGACCAAATATTCAAATATATATGCCTGTGGGGGACATTCAAACTATAACACTTTTAATGTTTAGTATCAATCAAGTAAGTTTCCAGTTTAACAAATGAAGTAGGATTCTTGATACAAGCTATCAAAAGCTTACAAAAATACAATCGACCCACCCAGCCGCAGCCCGGGATAGGAATCACTCTCGGTCCTCCATCCCAGGTAAGTTCCACCAGCACCCAGGTCGCCACTCATCCCAGCTCCTCCCACCAGCCAGCCCGAGTAACACCCAAGCTTCCTCGGGTTTGCCTGGGCCACGCCCCAGGTCCCAGCCCCTTTGTCCCACCCACCCGCAAGCCTGGACAGGAGTCGCTTCAGGTCCTCCATCCCAAGTAATTGCCACCAGCACCCAAGTCATCATAAATCACAGCTCCTCCCACCAGCCAGCCTGAGAAGGCACTGCTCCAGGCCAGGGAGGACCCATGGGCCACATCCCAGGTCCCACTTTATTTGCCCCTGCCTCCAGCACCTGTGCCCTTTCCCCGCCCTGCCAGGACGCACACAGTTGAGCAAGGACACACTGCTCCCCAGGTAAACAACCCCTGCTCGCCCCCAACACCCGGGTAACCCACTAGTTCCAGCTCCTCCCACCAGCTAGTCAGAGCAGGTGCTGCTCCAGATCTGGGAAGACCCCTGGGACACACATCCCAGGTCTCTAGGTTAATTGTAACCGTGTCTAGCACCTCTGCCCTTTCCCGGCCCCGGATGCTTGTGCAGTCCAATGAGGACACGCTGCTCACAGAATTAAAGAGAGTCCAAAGAAGACCCAAGCAAAGCTCTAGGGGACAAAGGCCAACATATGAACTCCTCTAAATAAATACTATCACATGGGAGAGATTCTCCACATCCAGCCCAAAGATAAGTAAACCCCCCTTTTTATCATCCTGTTCCTTTCAATTACTAGTTACTGTAGAGTAACTTTTCCATATAGCTACTTCCCCAAAACATATACAACTTCAGGAACTATACCATTCACCCTCACATATCACCAAAGTAATGAATCATAAAAGTGCACAACCATACTGAATTCACCCCCTGTCCACCATCTATACTGTCTAAAGCCTCATCTGGGAAAAACAATAATAACAAGCATAAACAACACAAAGGCAAACACTAGTAATAACTGCTTGAGAGTAGTGATACCAACAAATTCTGTTCAATCAAAAACATGCAGAAATTGAATGGTCTTAAGAGATAAAACAACAATGCCCAAGTCAAAGTGCAAATTCATAAGAGCAAAACCCAAGAAGACCAATCTTCCACCGAAAGAATTAACCCCATAATGATAGACTACAACCAGAACAAATCCACAGAAAATAGCCAAGAAAGCCTGACCCAAGATAACAATTTTCAAAGCATGATCATTAACATATCAAAAATATGAAAGAGGAAATCCAGGAGGAGTTAAACAATCACATTAACCACTTTGAAGAGGAACACAACAGACATTTGGAGGACTTGAGATAAACAGTTCAAGAAACAAAAACAGGCATAGAGCAGTAAAAAAAGACTCAAGCAAAGTTCAAAACTGAACTAAAAGACAATTTATCCTCAACCCAGAACTTAACAGAGAGTCTTATCAGCAGAACAAACGAACCAGAAAATAGAATTTCATCCCTTGAAGACAAAGTGGGAGTATGAACTGGCTCAATGGAAGAGGTTGTAAAAGCCATAAAGATACTTGAGAGAAATACCCAAGAGTTATGGGACATCCTGAAGAAGCCTAACATGCACATTCATGGAATACCAGAGCAAGAATCCAAAAATACCACACCTGAGGAAATTTTTCAAATTATCATCAAGGAAAACATCCCTCATCTAAAGAATGAGAAGCCCATCCATATACAAAAGGCATTCTGCACCCCAAACAGATACGAACAAAATAGAAAATCACCATGGCAAATAATAGTCAAAACACTCCACATTCAAGACAAAAAAAAAGTGCTAAAAGCTTCAAGGAAAAAACAAATCACTTTTAAAGGTAAAACTTAAATTAACAAATGTTTTCTCAATGGAAACAGTAAAATCAAGAAGAGCTTGGAGATACATATTTCAAGTATTAAATGAGCAAAAATGTCAACCCAGGCTGTTATATCCAGCAAAAATATCCATCATGATCGAGAGAGAAAGAAAAGTTTTCCAGCATAAAGACAAATTTTTAATACATTTTTATTATTTCCGCTTACACAAACTTAATAGGTACACCAGTTCCCTCCCTCTCTCTTCCTGCCCCCCCCCCCCCCCCCCCCCGCTCCCCGTCCTCTCACCCCTTCCTCCCTATCGTCCAGTGCCTCCCACCCCAATTCCCAGAGAGTCCTTTATTGTGCATGCCTGACTCTCCTCTGGGCCCTCCTCTCGGATGACGAACCGGGACCCAGTGGCATTTCCCTAAACCCTTTCCCATGTTCCCTTAAGCATAGGAACACTATTGTGGCTGTCAATCCCTTGATTCCAATGATCTTGGTGCCTTTAGCAGATGCTAGACTTTGTGAGGTCAATAGTGTGTTGGACATTGCGCAGGGCATGCAAAGTCCAATTATGATTGCTTTGGCCCTAACTTGTGTGGAGTATCTTGCAAATCATTGCTCCTCCCATCCTTTTGCTCTCACACTCTTATCGCCCCCTCTTCCGCAAATGTCCCTGAGCTTCAGGATGGGGAGAGATTAGTCTGGCCTAGTCCTAGGTGGTTGATATAGAGTCTCTGAAGTTCTGGATTGTGGTTTGTTGATTTTTCTTTTGCAGTTTTCGGCTCCTGCAATGCCCTTTACTTCATCCTGCTGGGCACTGTATGTCATCCCCTGGCCAAAGAGAAAAAGCTGTTAAACTGGAGTCTTATTATAAGAGCACATTCAGTGAGGGAGGAGTCAATCACCCATTTGCAAAATGGTTACTTTTTCTCTGCCAGACTATATGCCCTCCCCTTCTGGTGAGATCATACCCCCTCAGTAGTAAATGATCAGGAACAAAAGTCTGTGAACTTAATCAGATGTCTCATTACTTATTTGAGTCCTTGATGGAGGCCTATTTTCTCTGCTGTAACATGGTCCCCTGTCTCCTTGTTTCTGGTGTGGCCCTCCAACCCCATCCCTCCTGTTCATAATCCTTGAAATTACTGTAGGTATTACAGAGATTTATCTTTGAGTGTCTCTAGGTGGGCTGGGTGGGTTTGGTACTAGGAGCCACCTATTAGGGAGTACATGCAGCACTTAATTTTCTAGGTCTGGGATACTTCACTTAATATAATTGTTTCTAATGACATCCATTTCCCAGCAAATTCCAGTAATTCATCATTTTTGATGGCTGAGTAGTACTCCATTGTATAAATGTACCAAATTTTCCTTATCCACTCATCAACTGTTGGACATTTGGGTTGATTCCATGACTTTGCTATTTTAAACAGTGCTGCTATGAACATGGTTGTGCTTGTGCTATTGAGGTGAACCTCTGCTGTTTACCTCCAAAAGTGGAATAGCAGGGTCATATGGCATTTCAATCTTTAATTTCTTTAAGAATCTCCAGATGGCCGCCAGAGTGGTTGTATAAGTCTGCATTCCCACCAGCAATGTAGGAGAGTTCCTCTCTCCACATCCTCTCCAGCATTTGTTGTTTGTATTGTGGATTTTTGCCATCCTGACTAGGGTGAGATGATATCTCAGGGAAGTTTTGATTTGCATTTCCCTGACGGCTAAAGATTAGTGGAGCATTTTTGAAGATATTTGTTAGACATTTTAATGTCATCCCTGGTAAAATTTCTTTTAAGTTCCAGGGCCTATGTTTTTAATTGGGCCATTGGTTTCCTTGGTGTTTAGTTTTCTAAGTTCTTTGTGCACTCTGGATAGTAGAGCTCTGTCAGATATGTGGTTAGTGAAGATTTTCTCCCATTCTGTGGGTTGCCTTTGAGCTCGTGTGACAATCTCTTTATCTGAACAGAAGCTCTTTAATTTCACAAGATCCCAACTGTTGAGAGTTGGTAGCAGTGACTGTGCCATTGGATGTCTGTTTAGGAAATGTTGGCCTAGCCCAATCAGTTCGAGCCCAATCAGCCTTCTATCAAGGTCCTTGATCCATTTGGAATTAAGTCTTGTACATAGTGACAAGTATGGGTCCAGTTTTAATCTTCTGCATGTGGAGATCCAGTTTTGCCAGCACCATTTGTTGAAGATGCTGTTTTGTTTCCATTGGATTCTTTGGGTCCCTTTGGCAAAGACCAAATGGCTGTAGTTGTGTGGCCTTATATCTGGATCTTCATCCCTTATCCATTGATCTGTGTGTCTATTTTGGAGCCAGTACCAGGCTGTTTTTATAACTATGGATTTGTAGAATAGACTAAGGTTTGGTATGGTAATACCTCCAGCAGTGTTTTTGTTACTCAGGATTATCTTTGCTATCCTGGGTCTTTTGTGCCTCCATATGAATTTTGAGATTGTTTGGTCAACTTCTTTAAAGAATTGCTCTGGGATTTTAATTGGTATAGCATTGAATTTGTGTATTGCCTGCACAAAGACAACTTGATGGCTTACATGTCTACACAACCATGTCTTTAAAAAAATGCTAGAAATGATATTCAAACTTGAAGGAAAAAACATGTGTATCCAGGAGGACAGAGGAAAGTATAATACCACCAAAAAAGCCTAATAATACACTTACAAAAGCCACTAAACATAAAAAATGTCTGGAATTAAAAGTAATTTCTCCATTATAACACTAAATGCCAATGGAATTAACTCACCAATCAAGAGACATAGATTACAAACGGATTAAAAATCACAACCAATCAATCTACTGCCTTCAGAAAACTCATCTCACCACAAAGGATAGGCATGCCCTAAAAATAAAAGACTCGTCCAAATTCTACAAGCTAGGAAACAGGCAGGGGTAGCCATTAATGCTGTCAGACAAAGTGGATGTCAAACCAAAAAAAAATCATAAGACACATAGATGGATTTTACGTTTTAGTCCCAGATACAATTTATCAGGAAGACTTCACAATACTGAACATATATGCACCTGATAAAGGCTCCTGCACATGCATTAAGCAGACCTTACATTATCTAAACCCAGAAATCAACTCCCAAAAGATAATTCTTGGGGATTTCAATACCGCCTTCTCAAAATAGGATAGATCAACAGGCCAAAACTTAACAGAGACACTGTGGAATTTAATAAAACTCTTACTTAAATGGACCTTACAAATCTCTATCTAACTTTTCATCCATGCAACAGAGTACATATTTTTCGCAGCAGGTCACGGAACTTTCTCCAAAATAGACCACATATTGGGTCACAAAATGAATCTCCACATATACAGGAAAGTTGAAATTCTAGCCTGTATTCTATCAGACCACCATGGTCTAAAGCTTGACATCCACAATACAAGAAACAACAGAAAATACACTAACTCCTGGAAACATAACTCTATGATGCTGAATAAGAATTGGATTCAGGAAGAAATTAAAAAGGAAATTCAAGATTTCCTGCAAGAAAATGATAATGAAAATACAACTTATCAAAATCTTTGGGACACAATGAAAGCTGTCCTAAGAGGTACGTTTATAAAAAAATAGACGTCATAAAAAATAGAAACATCACAAATAAATAACTTAACAATGCAGCTTAAAGCTTTAGAGATACTAGAGCAATGTGATCCCAAAAGTAGTAGAAGACAGATTAGCAAAATAAGGGGAAAATATCTGAAATTGAGATTAGGAAAACAATACAGAGAATCAACCAGTCAACAACTCTCTAGGGGTTGGGGGGGAGGCAGTAGAGGATGGGGAGGGAGGGGTTGGGGGAGAGGGAGGAGGGGGTTCAGGGGAAGGATAAGAGAGGGAGGGAACTGGTGTACCTATTAAGTTTGTATGAGCGGAAATAATAATAAAATGTTAAAAAAAGAAAAAATGGAAACATCAGAAATAAATAACTTAACAACGCAGTTTAAAGTTTTAGAGAAACTAGAGCAGTTTGATCCCAAAAGTAGTAGAAGAGAGGAGATTAGCAAAATAAGGGGAGAAATATCTGAAATCGAGACTAAGAAAACAATAGAAAAAAATCAACCAGTCAAAAAGCTGGTTCTTTGAAATAATCAATAAAATTGATACACCCCTAGCTAAATTAACCAAAAGCAGGAGAGAGAAAACCCAAATTAACAAAATCAGAAATGAAAATGGAGTTATCACTACTGATACCCAAGAAATCCATAGAATTATAACATCATATGTCAAAAACTTATACTCTGTAAAATTTGACAATACAAAAGAGATGGATGAATTCTTAAGTGAATTGAATCAGGAAGTTGTGAATTATTTAAATAGTCCTATAACATTTGAGGAAATTGATCAAGTAATCTTGAAGCTTCCCACCAAAAAATGTCCTGGACTAGATGGATTCAACCCAAAGTTCTATCAGACATTTAAGGAGTTAATAACACCAATACTCCTTAAACTGTTCCATCAAATAGCAAAGGAGTAACACTACCAAATTCCTTCTATGAAGCTAATAAATATTTTTTTAATCCCAAAACCTAATAAAGATGCACTGAAAAAAGAAAACTATAGGCCAATCTCTCTGATGAACACAGATGCAAAGATTCTCAACAAAGTCTTAGCAAATCGGATTCAAAAACATATCAAAAAGATCATTCTTGGGGCCAAGTAGGCTTCATCCCCGGCACACAAGGTTGGTTCAGCATACACAAATCAATAAATGTAATTCATAATATAAACCAGTCCAAAGTCCAAGACCACATGATACTCTCGATAGATGCAGAAAAAGCCTTTGACAAGATCCAACAGACTTTTATGATCAAAACGCTAGAGACAGTAGGAATGGAAGGAACCTTTATCAATATAATAAAAGCTGTATACAACAAGCCCACAGCAAGGATTATACTCAATGGGGAAAAACTTGAAGCATTCCCACTTCCATCAGGGCTGTCCACTCTCACCACTTCGATTCAATATTGTACTTGAAGTCTTAGCTGAAGCCATAAGACAAGAAAGGGACATAAGAGGGATTCAAATCGGCATGGAAGAAGTCAAGCTATCCCTATTTGCAGATGACAAGATCTTATACATGAGGGATCCCAAAAACTCCACTAGGAAGCTCCTGGTACTAATTGAGAAGTTCAGAAGGGTAGAAGGATACAAAATATATGTACAAAAATCAGAGGCCTTCCTATATGCCCAGAATGATAGAAGAGAAAAAGTCCAAAGAGAAACAATACCATTTACTATAGCCCCTAAAAAACGAAATACCTTGGTATAAACCTAACCAAGGAAGTAAGAGACCTTTACAATGAAAACTTTAAAACCCTAAAGAAAGAAATAGCAGAAGACACCAGAAGGTGGAAAGATCTCCCTTGTTCCTGGATTGACAGAATCAACATTGTAAAAATGACCATCCTACCAAAGACAATATACAAATTCAATGCTATACCAATTAAAATCCAAAGCAATTCTTTAAAGAAGTAGACCAATTAATCTCAAAATTCATATGGAGGCACAAAAAACCCAGGATAGCAAAGACAATCCTGAGTAACAAAAACACTGCTGGCGGTATCATCATACCAAACCTTAGTCTATACTACAAATCCATAGTTATAAAAACAGCCTGGTACTGGCTCCAAAATAGACACACAGATCAATGGATAAGGATTGAAGACCCAGATATAAGCCCACAAAGTTACAGCCATTTGGTCTTTGCCAAAGGGGCCCAAAAAATCCAATGGAAAAAGAACAGTATCTTCAACAAATAGGCAAAACTGGATCTCCACATGCAGGAGTCTTGTCTCACTGCAACTTTTTAAAGATACTAAATATTTCTTGATATAGTTTTAAAAGTTCTGACTTGGAGACTGGAGAGATAGCTCAGGGGTTAAGACTCTGTCTCACAAGCAGAAGGTCCTGAGTTTGGATCCCAGGTCCCACATAAAAATATCAGATAGACATGATGGCCTGCACTTCAGGCCCTGGTGGGCAGACCCTGAGAAATCCCAGAGCAAAGCAAGAAGGAGGTAGAAGCAATCCAGGATGGTTCCCAAAGTTACCCTTAGTCCTGCATAGGGGCACATAGTGCCCTCTGATACATATTCACACACAATCAATCAATCAATAGACAAACAAATAAACAGCCAAAAAAAAAAAAGTTCTGACTTGGGGACCAGCAAGGTAGCCCAGCAGATAAGGTTCCTGCTCACAAATTATGATGGAAAGAGAGTACAGACTTGCAAAAGTTGTTTGCTGAAAAACTGCAAAAGAAAATCAACTAACCATAATCCAGAACTTCAGAGACTCTATATCAACCACCTGGAACTAGGCCAGCCTAATCTCTCCCCATCCTGAAGCTTAGGGAAATTTGCGGAAGAAGGGGCGGTAAGATTGTAAGAGCACAAGGATGGGAGGAGCAATGATATGCAAGATACTCCACACAAGTTAGGGCCGAAGCAATCATAATTGGACTTTGCATGCCCTGCGCAATGTCCCATACACTATTGACCCCTCAAATTCTAGCATTTGCTAAAGGCACCAAGATCCTTGGAGGCAAGGAATTGACAGCCATAATAGTGTTCCTATGCTTAAGGGGAACACAGGAAAGGGCTCAGGGAAATGCCACTGGGTCCTTGTACGTCATCGGAGAGGAGGGCCCAGAGGAGAGTCAGGCATGCACATTAAAGGATTCTCCGGGGTTTGGGGGGGGAGGCACTAGGGGATGGGGAGGGAGGGATGAGGGGAAGGGGAGCAGGGGTGTGGGGGGAGGAGGAGGGAGGGAGGGAACCGGTGTACCTGTTAAGTTTGTATGAGCGGAAATAATAATAAAAAATGTTAAAAAAAAAACTGGACCATGTACAAGACTTAATTCCAAATGGATCAAGAACCTCAATATAAGGCTAGGGACTATAAAAACCATAGTTGAAAAGGTAGGGACTTCCTCAAGCTTATTGGGCTAGGCCAACAGTTCCTAAATGGACATGCAATGGCACAGTCACTACAACCAACACTCAACAGATGGGATCTTGTGAAATTAAAGAGCTTCTTTTCAGAAAACGAGATTGTCATTCAGGCACAACCCACAGAATGGAAGAAAATCTTCACTAATCACATATCTGATAGAGCTCTATTATCGAGTGTACAAAGAACTTAGAAAACTAAACACCATGGAAACAAATGGGACAATTAAAAAACGGGCCTAGGAACTTAAAAGAAAGTTTACCAGGGATGACATTAAAAGCTCTAACAAATATCTTAAAAAATGCTCCACATCCTTAGCCATCAGGGAAATGCGAATCAAAACTTCCCTGAGATATCATCTCACCCCAGTCAGGATGGCAAAAATCCCCAATACAAACAACACGAAATGCAGGAGAGGATGTGGAGAGAGGGAACTCTCCTACATTGCTGGTGGGAATGCAGGCTCATGCAACCACTCCATCTGGTGATTCTTAAAAAAGTTAAAGATTGAAATGCCATATGACCCTGCTATTCGACTTTTAGAAATAACCCCCCCATACAGCAAAAATACAACTCGATAGCACAAGCTCAACCATGTTCATGACAGCACTGTTTACAATGGCAAAGTCATGCAATCAACCCAAATGTCCAACAGTTGACGAGTGGATAAGTAAAATGTGGTACATTTATATAATGGAATACTATCCAGCCATCAAAAATGATGAATTAATGCAATTTTCCGGGAAATGGATGGAATTAGAAACAATTAAATTGAGTGAAGTATCCCATAGAAAATTAAGTGACATATGTACTCCCTAATAGGTGGATCCTAGTACCAAATTCACCTAGAGACACTCAAGAATAAATCTCTGTAATACCTACAGTAATTGCAAAGATTATAAACAGGAGGGATGGGGAAGAAGGGCCCCACCAGAAACAAGATGTTTCAGCAGAGATAATAGGCCACCATCAAGGACTGCAAGTAAATAATGAGATATCTGGTTAAGTTCACAGATTTTCCTTTCTGATCATTTGCAACTGATGGGGTATGATCTCAGCAGATGGGGAGGGCATATAGTCTGGCAGATAGAAAGTAACCATTTTGCAAATGGCTGGGACCCCTCCCTTACCGCAGTCTCCTACTCTTATTCCATCTACCTTCGAATATACTCTTACAATAAGACTCTAGTTTAACAGCCTTTTATTTTTGGCCAGGGGGTGACATCAAATACCCATCAGGTTGGAGCTAAGGGCATTGCAGGAGCAGTAAAACTGAAAAAAAATCGACAAGCCATAATTCAGAACATCAGAAACTCAGAATGGTCAAGAGGGAAGTTGCTACAGTAGTTACTATGGAGGACACCTTTTTTTAATTGTGAGTTAATTTAATAAATTTATTTATATTTATTACATTCTGGAGATCCTGTTCTTCAGAGAACCCTAACTAATACAGATTTTGCTACCAGAAGTGGTTTCAGAGGAATAGAATTGTAAGGATGAGTATCTCTGGTAAGCTTTAGAAAATCTGGAGCTGGTTTGCCAACACAATGAAACCTCTAGCCACTAAAGATTGCCTTGGTGATATGAAGATCACCAAAACTCCTTGGTGTGTGATTATAACTCAAAAGTGGAGGTGAAGGATAGTCCTGATGCACCTGTTGGAGGAATATGTTATTTAGTGATTATATATATAAAACTATTGATAATCTAAGGAAAAATAAGGAAAATAATGATGTTGGTTTGTTGCTTTTAGTATCTTCGGATAAAATACAAAAGAGAAAGAAAGTCTCAGAGATGAAATTGCCAAGCTTGATATGAGCATTGAAAATCTGAAGGCTTCTAAGTATGCTTTGGAAGTATTTCTGGATTAAAACAGAGAAGGAAAAGAAAGATCTCAGAGATGAAAATAATCAGCTTCAGATGTTTGTAAACAACTTGAAAGTTTCTAAGTGTGCTTTGGAAGAAAATCTTCTCTCCAGTAGTAATAGGGCTTGAACTGCTGAAAATCAAGCTCAAGGTTTAATTATTAGATGGGCTGAGTTGCAATGTATATTAAAGTCTCAGCCTTAGAGGGTATCAGCAGTTAAACTCAGAGCACTGATTGGAAAAAACTGGGATCTGGAAAACTGGAATGTTGATGTGCAGGAATACTCAGAGGAAGCTGAAGTCAGTGAACATTCAAGTTCTGATGGACCTCTTTCATCTGGGGAAGTGGTCTCACCAGTTGTAATGCACAGCATAGAAGAACAGTGTTCATGGTGGTATGACTCACTTAGATCTTTGATAATGGTAAATAAAACATGGTGTTCCCAACAGTAAAATTGGTAAGAAGCCTCCAAAGTTTTGATATGATCTGTTCAAGCAGAAACTTTCTAAGCAGGTAATAGAAGTGCTTTTTTGAATCATAATAGCAGAGAGTCAGAACCTCTCAATAAATTTCCAGGTTTAGGTTAGTTTGTGGATTTAGAACCACTTGAATGAAGGGGAGACTAGGTTATCTTAAAGAAAAACTTAGGCACAGTAACAAACAGATTTATTATTATTCTTTCTCCTGTCTTTTCCCAAAGGGACCAACAACCTTTTAGAAGAATTACTGTGCATTGGGGAAAGGAATTAGGGGCCTATTGGTTACAAGTTCTGAGTTGATATTGATTCCTAGAGATTCTAGAAAGCACTGTGGACCTCCAGTTAAAGTAGGCACTTATGAGTGATAGGTAATTAATGGAGTTGTGGCTGAATTTCCGCTCACAGTAGGCACAGTCGGTCCCCAGACTCATCTTGTGGTTATTTCCAGAATGTATAATTGGTATAGATATACTCAGAAGTTGGCAGAATCCCCATACTGGTTTCTTTTTTTTCTCTCCCATATTGGTTTCTTGACCTCTGGAGTAAGGGCTATTATGGTAGGAAAGACCACATGGAAGCCTTTAGAGTTGCCTCTGGCAGGGAAAATAGTGAACCAGAAACAGTATTGCATCCTTGAAGGGACTGCAGAAATTAGTGCCATCATCAGGACTTAAAGAATGCAGAAGTGGTGCTTTCTACCACCTTTCCCTTTAATCTCCTATTTGGCCTGTACAGAGGACAGATGGATCATGGAGAATTAGTTGATTATTGGAAACTTAATCAAATTGTGACTCCAATTGCAGTTGCTGTGATGGATGTAGTTTCTTTGCTTAAGCACATCTCCTGGAATTTGCAGGAGCTATTGACCTTGCAAATGCTTTTTATTCAATACCTATTCAAATTGCTGAAGCAATTTGCTTTTAGCTGGCAAAGCCAGCAGTGTAGCTTATTATTCTACTTTAGGGATATATTAATTCTCCATCCCTGTGCCATAATTTGGCTCATAGAGATCTTGATTGCCTGTCTCTTCCATGGCATCACATTAGTCCATTATATTTTTGGTATTATGCTGATTGGGCCAAATGAGCAGGAGGTAGCAACCATTTTGAATTCTTTGGTAAGTCATATATGCATCAGATGTTGGGAGTTAAATCCAACTAAGATCCAAAGACTATCTACTTCAGTAAAATTTCTAGGAATTCAGTGGTGTGGGGCATGCAGAGATATTCCCTTTAAGGTAAAGGATAAGTTGTTGCACCTTGCCCTCTCTTGCCTTTAAAGCACAATGTTTAATAAACCTGTTTGGATTTTGGAGGCAGCACATTCCAAACTTGGGTGTGTTATTCAGGTCCATATACTAAGTAACTCAGAAAGCTGCTAGCTTTGAGTGGGTCCTAGAATAAAAGGATGCCCTTCAGCAGGTTCAAGCTGCTATACAGGCTGCTTTGACACATGGGCCATTTGATTCAGCAGACCCAATGGTATTGGAAGTGTCTGAACATATAGAGATGCTCTTTGGAGTCTTTCTCAGGGTCTCATGGGTGAATCACATTTGGGATTTTGGAGCCAGGCTCTGCCATTATCCTCAGACAACTACTCTCCCTTTGAGAGGCAGCTTTTGGCCTGTTACTGGACATTTGATGATAGATTTGACTTGCCCACCAAGAGTTGGGTGTTCATCAGGTTGGAGCCAAGGGCATTACAGGAGCAGCAAAACTGAAAAAAAAAATATAATTCACATCAGAGACTCTGTATCAACTACCTGGAATCAGGCCTGCCTAATCTCTCCCCATCATGAAGCTCAGGGAAATTTGTGGAAGAACAGGAGGTAAGATTGTAAGAGCACAAGGATGGGAGAAATCATGATATGAAAGATACTCCACACAAGTTGAGGCCGAAGCAGTCAAAATAGGATTCTGCATGATCTGCGCAATGACCAACATATCATTGACCCATCAAAGTCTAGCATGGACTAAAGGCACTAGGATCCTTAGAAGCTAGGGATTAACCACCACCATCGTGTTCCTATACTAAAGAGGAACACAAAAAAGAGTTCTAGGCAATGCTACTGGGTCCTTACACCTCATCAGAGAGGAGGACCCAGAGGAAAGTTTGACATACACATTAAAGGATGCTCCAGGGATGGGGGGAAGGGGCACTTGGAGAAAGGGAGGGAGGGGGAAAGGAAGGAGAAAAAGGGGGAGGAAGCAGGGAGGTCCAGGGAGGGATGGAGGGAGGGACGGGACTGGGGTACGTATTATGTTTGTATGAGTGGAAAATAAATAAATAATTTAAAAAAAGAGTTGGGTTTTATCTGACCCAGCAAGCCATAAAGTTGGATGGGCATAGTAGCAATTCATTATCAAATGGAAATGGTACTATGGGACAGACCTGAGCGGGGAGCCTGTCCTGAAGGCATAAGTTGGTTACATGAAGAAGTTGCTCAAATGCCTATGGTTCCTTAGCCTGTTGTGATGCCTGTTCCTAAATATGTACCTATGGCTTTCTGGGATATTTCCTATGATCACCTGACTAAAGAGAAGACTAGGCCCTGATTCACAGATGGTTCTGCTTGCTATTCAGGTGCCACCCAGAAGTGGACAGCTGCAGCAGTCCTGTAACAACACTGAAGGACACTGGTGAAGAGAAGTCTTCACAGTGGGCAGAACTTTGGGCATTGCACATGGTTGTGCACTTTGCCTGGAAGGAAAAAATGGCCATATGTACAATGGTTATACATGGGTTGTAGCCAATGGTTTGGCTAGATGATCAGGGATTTGGAGAGAACATAATTGGAATATTGATGAGAAAGACATTTGGGGAAGTAGTATGTGGATAAATCTTTCCAAATGGGCAAAGGATACAAAGGTATTTGTGTCCCATGTAAATGCTCATCAAAAAGTGACTTCAGCAGAAGTCATTTAATAATCAGGTGGATAGGATGACTCATCGTGTGGATAGCCAATCTGTGTCTCCACAATGGACATGGTGGAATAATGGAGATTTTTCATGGGGTCAACAACATGATCTTCCATCCACCAAGGCTGACCTGGCTACAGCTACCACTGCCTGTCAAATCTGCCAGCAGCAGAGACCAATGCTAAGTCCCTGATATGGACCCATTTCATGGGGTGACCAACAGCAACATGGTGGCAGGTTGATTAGATTGGACCACTTCTAAGATGGAAAGGACATCTCTTTGTCCTTGCTGGAATAGATACTTATTCTGGGTATAGGTTTGCCTTTCCTGCATGTTCTGCTTCTGCTAAAATTACCATCTGTGGACTCACAAAATGTCTTGTCCACCATCATGGTATTCCATACAGCCTTGCTTCTGACCAGGGAACACATTTTACAGCTCAGGAAGTGTAGCAATTGGCTTATACTCATGGAATTCACTGGTATTACCATGTTCCCCACCATCCTGAAGCAGCTGGTTTGATAAAACTGTGCAAAGGCCTTTTATTTATTTTTTAATTATATTTATTTATTTTTCCCAATCATACAATCTTAATAGGTACCCTGTCCCTTCCCTCCCTTCACCCCTCCCCAGTCCCCCTTGCACCATCCCCCCTTTCCCCCTTTCGTTCACCCTCCTCCCTCCCTTTCTCCCAGTACCTCACATCCCATTCCCTGGAGCATAATTTAATGTGAATGTCAAACTTCCCTCTGCATCCTCCACTCTAATAAAGTGTAAGGATTCAGTAGCATTGCTCAGAATCCTTTAGTGCGCTCTCCTTAAGTATGGGAACACTATTTTATGACTGTTGATCCCTTGTCTCTATGGATCCTAGTGTCTATGATCCATGCTAGACTTTGGGAGGGGACATTGACATGTCAGTCATTGCACAAGTCATGCAAAGTGCCATTATGGTTACTGTGGCCCTAACTTGTGTGGAGTATCTTGCGTATCATTGCACCTCCCCAAAGTTAGGCTCTTACTGCCCCCTCTTCTGCAAATTTCCCTGAGATTTAGGATGGGGAGAGATTTGGTTGGTCTCATTCCAGACATTTAATGTAGGGCCTCTGATGTTCTGAATTATAGTTTGTTGCAATGGCCTTCTAAAGACACAATTATGACTCTAATTAAGTAGTAATAGTCTGGAAGGTTGGAGTAGAATACCTCAGAATGCAGTATATACATTGAATCAACACCCAATATACAGTACTGTATTTCATATAACCAGAATTCATGGGTCCAGGAACAAAGGGGATGAGGCTGGAATGATGCTCCTTACTGTCACACCTAATAACCCATTCGGAAAATTTTTGCTTCCTGTCCCTACAAGTCTGTACTCTGCCAGGAGACAGGATATGCATTCCATTGAACTAGAAGTTAAAGCTTCCTCTTGACTATTTTAGGTTCCTGATACCTTTGAACCAACAGACTAAGAAAGGAATAATTCTGTTAAAAGGTGTGACTGATCCAGACTATCAAAGGGAAGTTGGGCTGCTTTTCAATAAGGGATCTGAGTTCTTACAACATACATTCCATAACCACCTCTATGTCCCACCAACTATGTCTTTTCCACATTCTTGTTATATCTTTTACATTTCCATGGCATTCCTACATATCTAAACACATACACACACACACACACACACACACACACACACACACACACACACACTCACACACACACACATACCAGTTGCATGCACACTGTATTAGTTAGGGTTCTGTAGAGTCACAAAATTCACAGAATGAATATATATAGGAAATTTATTGAGTTGGCTTACAGATATGACCGAAGTAGCCCAGAGAAGGCTGTCAGTAGCCGAGGTAGTCCAATGATGGCTTCCAGTAGCTGAGGTAGTTCCAACAATGACTGCCAATAGCTAGCTGCTCAGTTCAGTAGTCAAGTAGGTGATGGCTGAAGACTGGAAAACTCCTAGAGTCTTAGTCTAGTGGAAGGTCAAAGGAACTGGGTGGCCAGAAGGAAGAACGATTCCTAGCACAGCTGCAAGAAGGCATCTGTTCTTCTTGGTGGCTCCTTTTAGATGATGCAGTACTATGAGAGCTTTGGAGGTCCTGATAGGATCTAGGGTGGGTATAATCCTTCAAGTAGTCTCAGTTGTCCTTTCCAAAGGTGGTCTCAGCCCAGCTTAGTTAACATTGGGAGTGTCAAGTTGACACCCAGACTTAACTATCACAAGTCTGCCCCTTGTCAACTTGACACCAAATTGCATTTCTTTAGGGCATTACAAAATCTCCAAATAAAAACAGTAAGATTCATAGTTCTGCCTAACATAATATAACTATCCACATACAACCGCACATGCATTATTTTTCCAAGGTCAATGACAATGCCCCTTAAGAAATGCTTAGTCTTAGTGTCCCATTACAATATCATAATGTAGATTACAGCATTTCATCTCATAACTACAGATTAACATAATATTACATTATATAAATATCTTAGAATATGTGCACATGCACAAGTCTATTCTTGACAGTCTAGACCAGAAGCACTCATGGCAATTATAATCCTCATTTCTGTAACTGGTTACATGGCCTTGGGTGGTATTTATAACTACCTTCTTCTACTACCCATTCTGTATTTCCTCCACCTTCAGCAAGTACTTCTGCAGGTCTTGGCTCTTTACCTGGAGGGGTTATCCATACCTTCATTCCTGAAGGATCTGGACCATTTACTGTCTTTCCTGTATTGGGTTGCTGTAAATTTCCATTGACCTTAATCACAGGACATGGTAATACCAAGAGACGCCCTAGTGGATCTCCTGTACTCCAGACATACTCTTCCTTACCACTATTGTGGAGAACCAGTCCAATTTCTCCTTGGTGGTCTGGGTCAATCACCCCTCCTAACACTGTTATTCCTTTCTTAGCCTGTTGGCTCAAGGGCATCAGAAGTCCAAAATAACTAGGAGGAAGCCTTAGCTTCCAGTTCAAAGGAATAGTTGCTGTGTCTCCTGCTCTGGACTCAAAACTTCTAAACAAGTAGAATACAGGCTTGTGGGAACAGGAAGCAAAAATTTTTCTAATGGGTCACTAAGAGTGATAGTAAGAGGAGCTATTCATGTTTCCACCCCTTGATTCCTGGAACCGTGAATCCTGGCTATAGGAGACACAGTACCGTATATTGGATGCTGGTTTAAGGCATAGACTGCCTTCTGGAGAATTCTGCCCCATCCCTCCAGACTATTACCACCTAATTGATGCTGTAATTGTGCCTTTAAAAGGCCATTCCACTGTTCTATCAAGCCAGCTGCTTCAGGACGGTGGGGAACATGGGAAGACCAATGAATCCCATGGTCATGAGCCAATGCCACACTTCTTTAGCTGTGAAATGAGTCCCTGGTCAGAAGCAATGCTGTGTGGAATTCCATGATGGTGGATAAGGCATTCTGTAAGTCTCTGGATGGTAGTCTTGGCAGAAGCATGACGTGCAGGAAAGGCAAATCCATAACCAAAATAAGTATCTATTCCAGTAAGAACAAAGCTCTGCCCTTTCTATCTTGGAAGTGGTCCAATATATATGTATATGAAAGGAGAGGTGGTCGGAACCACCACCCCTGCATCCTTCAAGTCCTTTATGGTGGCACTAATTTCTGTAATTCCTCCAGGGATACGATATTGTTTCTGATTCAGTAATTTCCTTGGTAAAGGCAATTCTAAAGGCTTCCATTTGGCCTTCCTGACCATAATGGCTCTTACTCCACATTTCAAGGAACCAATGTGAGGGTTCTGCCAACTTCTAAGTATATCTATTCCAATTATACATTCTGGCACTGGGGAAATAACCACTGGATGAGTTTGGGGACTTACTGGACTTATTGTGAGTTGAACATTAGCCAAAACTCCATCAATCACCTGACCTCCATATGCCCCTACGTTAACTGGAGGGCCACTATGCTTTTTAGGGTCTCCTGGAATCAAAGTCAACTCAGACCCAGTATCTAGTAGACCCCAAAATGTCTGATTATTTCCTTTCCCCCAATGTACAGTAACTCTAGTGAAAGGCCTTAGGTCCCTTTGAGGAAGGACAGGAGAAAGATTAATATTAAAGCTTTTTGCTATGGTGCCAAAGTCCTTCCTTAAAGGAATCCAGCCTCCCCTTCATTCAAGGGGTTCTGGATCTGTAAACTAGCTCAAGTCTGGAAATTGGTTGACAGGCCGTGATTCTTTGCTACTACTAGTAAAGGCAGCTTTTCCTTCATTTCTGTTAGAATTTTTCTGCTTACAGGTCAAATAAGAACTTTGTATCTTTCTTATCTATTTTACTTTTGGGGACATCATGGTTAATTAGCCAATGCCAAAGGTCTAAGCGAGTGAGACCCTCATAAGTACTGTTCTGTTTATGCTGCACATTATGGTTAGTATGCTTACTTTGCCATTGGCAATTCAATGTTGCCATTTGCCCCTACTACTCCTCGATCCACCTAGGCCCATTGAATTTAAATCTTCCAACTGGGCGGCAGCATCTCCCATTGTTAGTTCAGGAACGAGGGGAAGAACAATGATAGGGGCCTTCATATTTGGTGCTGCCCCTCTTACCAATTTATTAAGTACATTTGTGGTAAAAGGCATGTCATCTGGATTCTCCCATTGAGAAATGGATTTTAAAGAACGAATCTAGTCAAGCATACCAATTTCCCTGAGCCTCTTAATCCCATCGTCAACATTAAACAAGGAATATCTGGAATCTCCAGTTACTTTTCAGATGGCCAAACTTAAATAAATACTTCAGCTACCCACTCGAATAAACTCTTGGCACCATTTTTAACTCTATGAGTAGCAGTGTTAAACCTAGAATCTCTACTCAATGGACCCATTTCTGTGAACTCACTTTTATTCAGTTTTATGCTCCTTCCACCAGTATCCCACAGCCTTACAATCCATTCCCAGTGTATTCCCCAGACTGCTGCTTAAATGTGTTAGAAAAGTCATGGAGTTCTCTAGGGGTATCACATACCGCCTCATGAACCATACTTTCTATTACACTTTTAGGCATCTGTTTAGCCTTAAGTCTAGTCATAGGCCTGGAAGCAATCACAGGTGGACATGCCATAACATCAGCAATTTCTTAAGGCAAAGTCTTTGCTCTTCTTTCAGACAAATCATGAGTAATTCCTTTATGCAAAGATGGAGATAGCAATTCTGTAGAGGGTCAGAGTAGGGACTCATTCTCTGCTAAGGATGGGGAGAACATTTCATCAGGCAGAATAAATACACCAGAATTTGAGAGTTCAACATCCTCGTCCTCATCATCAGTTTGGTCTTCCCACACATCAGTGTCCCACTTTTCAGGATTCCACTTTTTGCCAATCAGCACTTTTACTTTAACTACCAACACCTTTTGAGGCTGGGAATTTAATTTATGTTGTAACTCATCCACTCTAATAATCAAAATTTGGGTTTGATTTTCAGCAATTTGAGCCCTATTGCTATTGGAGAGAAGATTCTCTTCTAGGGCACACTTAGAAACTTCTAAGTTGTTTATGCGCTTTCTGAAGTTGGATATTTTCCTTGCTGAGGTATTCCTTTTCCATTTGTAGTTTATTGAGGGATGCTAGAAACAACTAGCCAGCATCATCATTTTCCTTATTCTTACTCATTTTATGTAAAGTTTCATATACAGAATCACTGAGATTCTCAATCCTTGCAAGAGGGGCATCAAGACTCTCTAACACACCTACTTTTACCAGTTCTAGAAACAGTTCACTCCAAACAGTTGTAGTGTCCTCCATGCCACTAGGGGAGTCTTTAGTTACTGGAAGTTCCACTGGGTCAAAAAGCTAGCTCCAGATATCACAAAGCTTGCCAGAAAAATTCATTCTTACAATTCTATTTCTCTAGAACCACTCCTGGTACCAATTTCTGTATTAGTTAGGGTTCTCTGGAGTCACAAAATTCACAGAACGAATATATATATATATATGAAATTTATTGAGTTGACTTACAGATATGGCTGAGGTAGTCCAGCGAAGGCTGTCAGTAGCGGAGGTAGTGCAACGATGTCTTCCAGTAGCTGAGGTAGTTCCAACGATGGCTGCCAATAGCTAGCTGCTCAGTTCAGTAGTCAAGTAGGTGATGGCTGAAGACTGGAGAACTCCTAGAGTCTTAGTCTAGTGGAAGGTCAAAGGAACTGGGTGGCCAGAAGGAAGAACGATTCCTAGCACAGCTGCAAGAAGGCATCTGTTCTTCTTGGTGGCTCCTTTTTATATGATGCAGTACTGGGAGGATCCTATGAGAGCTTTGGAGGTCCTGATAGGATCTAGGGTGGGTATAATCCTTCAAATAGTCTCAGTTGATCCTTTCCAGAGGTGATCTCAGCCCAGCTTAGTTAACATCGGAGGTGACAAGTTGACACCCAGGCTTAACTGTCACACACACATAAATACATACTCTTAAACTAGAGTCTTGTTATAAGAACCCACTCAAAGGTAGATGTAATAAAAAAAGTGAGGGAAGGATCAATCACCCATTTGCAAAGTGGATACTTTATATCTGAGAGATCATATGCCTTCCCCTTCTGGTGAGTTCATACCCCCTCAGTTGTAAATGATCAGGAATGAAAGTCTGTGAACTTAACCGGATGTCTCATTATTTACTTGCAGTCCTTTTTTTAAAAATTTTTAACATTTTTTATTATTATTTCCGCTCATACAAACTTAATAGGTAGACCAGTTCCCTCCCCCTCCTCCTCCCCCTGAATGCCCTGCTCCCCTTCCCTCCCTCCCCGTCTCCCAGTGCCTCCCCCCCAATTCCCAGAGAGTCCTTTATTATGTATGCCTAACTCTCCTCTTGGTCCTCCTCTCTGGTGACGTACAAGGACCCAGTGGCATTTCCCTGAACCCTTTCTCGTGTTCCCCTTAAGCATTGGAACACTATTTTGGCTGTCAATCCCTTGCCTCCAAGAATCTTGGTGCCTTTAGCCAATCCTAGACTTTGTGAGGTCAGTAATGTGTTGGACATTGTGCAGGGCATACAAAGTCCTATTATGATTGCTTCAGCCCTAACTAGTGTGGAGAGTCTTCAGATCATTGTTCCTCCCATCCTTTTGCTCTTACAATCTTACTGCCCCCTCTTCTGCAAATGTCCCTGAGCTTCAGGATGGGAGGAGATTAGGCTGGCTTAGTTCTATGTGGTTAATATAGTCTCTGAAGTTCTGGATTGTGGTTTGTTGATTTTCTTTTGCAGTTTTACTGCTCCTGCAATGCCCTTCATTCCATCCTGATGGGCACTGTATGTCATCCCAATTTCAGAGACAAAAAACTGTTGAACTGGAGTCTTGTTATAATAGCACATTCAAGGGTAGATGTAATAAAAGCAAGAAACCTCAGTAAGGGAGGGGTCAGTCACACATTTGCAAAATGATCACCTTTCATCTGCCAGACTATATGCCCTCCCCTTTTGGTGAGATCATATCCCCTCAGTTGTACATGATCAGGAATGAACGTCTGTGAACTTATCCAGGTGTCACACTACTTACTTGCATTCCTTGGAGGCCGATTTTCTCTGCTGTAATATGGTCCCTTCTCTCCTTGTGTCTGGTGTGGCCCTCCAACCCCATCCCTCCTGTTCACAATCCTTGCAATTACTGTATTACATAGATTTACCTTTGAGTGTCTCAATGTGGGCTGGGTGAGTTTGGTACTAGGAGCCACCTATTAGGGAGTACATACGGCGCTTAACTTCATGGGTTTGGGATAATTCACTTAATATAATTGTTTCTAATGACATCCATTTCCCAGCAAATTTCAGTAATTCATCATTTTTGATGGTTGAGTAGTACTTCATTGTATAGATGTATGACAGTTTCCTTATCCACTCGTCAACTGCTGGACATTCAGGTTGATTCCATGACTTTGCTATTGTAAACAGTGTGCTGCTATGAACATGGTCGTGCTTGTGCTATCGATGCGAACATCTGCTGCATGGAGGGTTATTCCCAAAAGTGGAATAACAGGGTCATATGGCATTTCAATCTTTAATTTCTTTAAGAATCTCCAGACGGCTCGCCAGAGTGGCTGTATGAGCCTGCATTCCCACCAGCAATGTAGCAGAGTTCCCTCTCTCCACATCCTCTCCAGCACTTGTTGTTGTTTGTATTGTGGACTTTTGTCATCCTGACTGGAGTGAGATGATATCTCAGGGAAGTTTTGATTCGCATTTCCCTGATGGCTAAAGAAGTGGAGGATTTTTTAGGATATTTGTTAGACATTTTAATTTCATCCCTAGTAAAGTTTCTTTTAAGTTCCAGGGCCCATTTTTTAATTGGGCCATTGGTTTCCTTGGTGTTTAGTTGTCTAAGTTCTTTGTGCACTCTGGACAGTAGAGCTCTATCAGATATGTGGTTAGTGAAGATTTTCTCCCATTCTGTGGGTTGCCTTTGAGCTCTTGTTACAATCTGTTTATCTGAACAGAAGCTCTTTAATTTCACAAGATCCCAATTGTTGAGAGTTGGTAGCAGTGACTGTGCCATTGGATGTCTGTTTAGGAACTGTTGGCCTAGTCCAATCAGCTCAAGGGAGTTCCCTATCCTTTCAAGTATGATTTTTATAGTCTCTGGCCTGATATCAAGGTCCTTGTACATGGTGACAAGTACGGGTCCAGCTTTAATCTTCTGCATGTGGAGATCCAGTTTTGCTAGCACCATTTGTTGAAGATGCTGTTCTTTTTCCATTGGATTCTTTGGGCCCCTTTGTCAAAGATCAAATGGCTGTATTTTTGTGGGCTTATATCTGGGTCTTCAACCCTTATCCATTGATCTGTGTGTCTATTTTGGAGCCAGTACCAGGCTGTCTTTATAACTATGGATTTGTAGTATAGACTACCTCCAGCAGTGTTTTTGTTACTCAGGATTGTCTTTGCTATCCTGGGTCTTTTGTTCCTCCATATGAACTTTGAGATTATTTGGTCAATTTCTTTAAAGAATTGCTTTGGGATTTTAATTGGTATAGCATTGAATTTGTATATTACCTTTGGTAGGATGGTCATTTTTACGATGTTGATTCTACCAATCCAGGAACAAGGGAGGTCTTTCCACCTTCTGGTGTCTTCTGCAATTTCGTTCTTCAGGGTTTTAAAGTTTTCATTGTAAATGTCTTTTACCTCCTTGGTTAGGTTTATACCAAGGTATTTCATTTTTTTAGGGGCTACAATAAATGGGATGGTCTCTCTCAAGGCTTTTTCACTTCTTTCATTCTGGGCATATAGGAAGGCCTCTGATTTTTGCACATTTATTTTGTATCCTGCCACCCTGCTGAACTTCTCAATTAGTTCCAGGAACTTCCTGGTGGAGTTTTTGGGATCACTCAGGTATAAGATCATGTCATCTGCAAATAGGGATATCTTGACTTCTTCCTTGCCGATTTGAATCCCTCTTATGTCCCTTTCTTGTCTTACGGCTTCAGCTAAGACTTCAAGAAAAATATTGAGAGTGGACAGCCTTGTCTAGTTCCTGATCGAAGTGGGAATGCTTCCAATTGTTCCCCAATGAGCATAATCCTTGCTGTGGGCTTGTTGTATACAGCTTTTATTATATTGATAAAGATTCTTTCCATTCCTACTGTCTCTAGCGTTTTGATCATAAAAGGCTGTTGGATCTTGTCAAAGGTTTTTTGTGCATCTATCGAGAGTATCATGTGGTCTTGGTCTTTGGACTGGTTTACATGATGAATTACATTTATTGATTTTCGCATGTTGAACCAACCTTGTGTGCTGGGGAGGAAGCCTACTTGGTCCCCGTGAATGATCTTTTTGATATATTTTTGAATCCGATTTGCTAAGACTTTGCTGAGATCTTTGCGTCGGTGTTCATAAGAGATATTGGCCTATAGTTTTCTTTTTTAAGTGAATCTTTATTAGATTTTGGGATTAAGACGATATTAGCTTCATAGAAGGAATTTGGTAGTGTTCCTTCCTTTGCTATTTGATGGAACAGTTTAATGAGTATTGGTGTTATTAACTCCTTAAATGTCTGGTAGAATTCTGTGCTGAATCCATCTGGTTCAGGATTTTTTTGGTGGGAAGATTTGATATTCCTTCTTCAATTTCCTTATATGTTATAGGGCTATTTAAGTAATTCACAACTTCCTGATTCAATTTAAGTAGGTTGTGTTTTGTGTTGTCAAACTTCACTGAGTATAAGTTTTTGAAATATGATGTTATAATTCTCTGGATTTCTTGGGTATCCGTAGTGATAACTCCATATTCATTTCTAATTATGTTAATTTGGGTTTTCTCTCTCTTGCTTTTAGTTAATTTAGCTAGGGGTGTATCAATCTTATTGATTTTTTCAAAGAACCAGCTTTTTGACTGGTTGATTTTTTCTATCCTTTTCTTAGTCTCGATTTCAGATATTTCTCTCCTTATTTTGCTAATCTCCTCTCTTCTACTACTTTTGGGATCAGATTGCTCAAGTTTCTCTAAAGCTTTAAGCTGCATCGTTAAGTTATTTATTTCTGATGTTTCCATTTTTCTGATGTAGGCATTAAGAGCTATGAACTTACCTCTTAGAACAGCTTTCACTGTGTCCCAGAGATTTTGGTAAGTTGTATGTTCATTATCATTTGCTTTCAGGAAATCTTGAATTTCCTTTTTAATTTCTTCCTGAATCCAGTTCTCATTCAGCATCATATTGTTAAGCTTCCAGGACTTAGTGTATTTTCTCTTATTTGTTGTGTTCTGGATGTCCAGCTTTAGACCGTGGTGGTCTGATAGGGCAAAGGTTAGAATTTCAATTCTTTTGTATATGTATAGATTCGTTTTGTGGCCCAATATGTGATCTATTTTGGAGAAAGTTCCATGTGCTGCTGAGAAGAATGTGTATTCTTTTCTGCGTGGGTGAAAAGTTCGATAGAGATCTGTAAGGTCCATTTCTTTAAGGGTTTGATTAAGTTCCAAAGTGTCTCTGTTAAGCTTTTGACCTGTTGATCTATCCCATGTTGAGAGGGCAGTGTTGATGTCCCCAAGAATTATCGTTTAGGGGTTGATTTCTTGCTTTAGGCCCTGTAGGGTTTTCTTAATGAATGTGGAGGGGCCTGTATTGGGTGCATAAATGTTCAGTATTGTGAAGTCTTCCTGGTGAATTGTACCTGTGACTAAAATGTAGTATCTATCTGTGTCTCTTATGATTTTCTTTGGTTTGAAGTCCACTTTGTCTGAAAGCATAATTGCTACCCCTGCCTGTTTCCTGGTTCCATTAGCTTGCAAGATTTTGGACCAGCCTTTCATTCTTTGGATGTGCCTATCTTTTGTGGTGAGATGAGTTTCCTGAAGGCAGCAGATTGTTGGATTGTGGTTTTTAATCCAAATTTGTAATCTGTGTCTCTTAATAGGTGAGTTAATACCATTGACATTTAATGTTATAATGGAGAAATTATTTTTAATTCTGGACATTTTTTATGTTTTGTAGACTTTGTAAGCATGTTGTTTGATATTTATGTTTTTGTGGTATTATACTTCCCTTCTGTCTTCCTGGATACGCTTGTTCTTTTCTTCAAGCTTGAGTATCATTTCTAGGATTTTTTGAAGGCCTGGTTTGGTAGACATGTATCCCTTCAAGTTGTCTTTGTACTGGAAAACTTTTCTTTCTCCCTCAATCATGAGAGATAGTTTTGCCGGGTATATCAGTCTGGGTTGGCATTGTTGCTCATTTAATACTTGAAGTATGTCTCTCCAAGCTCTTCTTGCTTTTACTGTTTCCATTGAGTAGTCATTTGTTATTTTAATAGGTTTACCTTTAAAAGGGAGTTGCTTTTTTTCTCTTGAAGCTCTCAGCACCTTTTCTTTGCCTTGAATGTGGAGTGTTTTGACTATTATTTGCCGTGGCGATTTTCTATTTGGGTCATATCTGTTTGGAGTGCGAAATGCCTCTTGTATTTGGATAGGTCTCTCATTCTTTAGTTGTGGGAAGTTTTCATTTATGATGAGTTGAAATATTTCCTCATGTGTGTTATTTTGGGATTCTTGTTCTGGTATTCCATGAATGCGCATGTTAGGCTTCTTCAGGGTGTCCCATATCTCTTGAATGTTCCTCTCCAGTATCTTTTTGCCTTTAACAATCTCTTCCATTGAGCTGGTTAATTCTCCCACTTTGTCTTCAAGATCTGAAATTTTATTTTCTGCCTCATTTGTTCTGCTGATAAGACTCTCTGTTGAGTTTTGGGTTGAAGATAACTTTTCTTTTAGTTCAATTTTAAATTCTGCCTGAGACTGTTTTAATTGCTCTATACCTATTTTTGTTTCTTGAACTGTTTTTCTCAACTCCAAGTGCCTGTTGTGTTCCTGTTTGAAGTGGTTGATACGGTTTTTTAACTCGGATTTCGTCTTTCATAGTATTAATCATGGTAATGATCATATTCTGAAAGTTATGTTGGGTCTGGCTTTCATGGCTATTTTCTGTGGATTTGTTCTGGTCAGAATCCCTCATTGTGGGATTGATTATTTCGGCAGGAGATTGGTCTTCTTGGGTTTTGTTTCTCGTGGATCTGCACGTTGACTTGGGCATTGTTGTTTTGTTTCTTAGGACCTTTCAGTTTCTGTGTGTTTTTCACTGAATCCACCTAATTGGTATTGTTACCCTTGCCAGTTATTACTAGTGCTTGCCTTGGATTTGGGTATGTTTGTGTATTGTTATCATTATATCCTACATGAGGCTACTAGGCTGTTAGTATATCAGTTAAGTCAGGTTATGTTACCAGGGGGTGAATATTAGTTTGGTAGTGCACTTTTACGATTTAGTATCTTGGTGAAATATGGGAGTGAGTGGTGTACTCCCTGGAATTGTATGTTGTGGGGTGGCTGTATGAGAAAGTTGATCTACAGCAGTGATACTTTAAAGGATCAGTAAGGTGAAAAGAAAAAGTTAATTATCTTTGGGTTGGATGAGAAGAATCTCGCCCACGTGATATACTGATTGTAGTGGAGTCCAGATGTATGGCCTGTGTTTCCTTTGTTCCTTAGAGTTTTGCTTGAGTTTCCTTTGGGCTCTATTGAATTCTGAATAGCAGTGTGTCTTCCGTGGACCACGTGCGTAGGTCCCCGGTGGGCCAGAGACCAGAGGGTCTGATGTTGATGGCAGAATTCTTCACCTTTGGCAGCTGGCGGGGCGGGGCGGCGCCGAGGGGGCTGGGGTCGTCTGGGCCGGAGCGCAGGCCAAGCCCGAGTTGGCCTGGGTGCTCGCAGAAGGGATGCGTGGGGCTCCGGGGTGGTAGGGCTGGGCTGGGCTCTCTCTCTCACTCACCTTGGACAGCTGGCGGGGGCTACTTGCAGTCCTTGATGGAGGCCTATTTTCTCTGCTGTAATGTCTAACACACTATTGACCCCACAAAGTCTAGCATTTGCTAAAGGCACCAAGATCCTTGGAGGCAAGGGATTGACAGCCACAGTAGTGTTCCTATGCTTAAGGGGAACACAGGATAGGATTCAGGGGAATGCCACTGGGTTTTTGCACGTCATTGGAGAAGAGAGTCCAGAGGAGAGACTGGCAGGCACATTAAAGAATTCTCCGGGGATTGGAGGGGAGGTACTGAGGTGGGGAGGGAGGGGTGAGGGGAGGGGGAGCAGGGAGGTTGGGGGAAGGAGGAGGGAGGGAGCAAGGAAACCGGTGTACCAACTAAGTTTGTATGAGCGCAAATAATAATAAAAATGTTTAAAAATAAATAAATAAATACATACTCTTCATTTGGATCTGGAAGCTTGATGCCTTACAAAAGTTCATTAAATATTTACATGTCAATTTAGTTCTATGAATCTACATCTTTTCAGGCCTTTGGAATCTTTCCAGGTAATATTCATATAAAATAAAACTCACCATCAACTCCAATATTCCACAAGATCTCAAATTCCATCTACACTCTTATAGTACCTTAGGTGTTGTGTTCATTTTTCTTCTTTTTTATTATATTTTTATTACACTTTTTGACTAGTTATATAAGCTCAATATGTACTCCCCTTATTCTCCCTCTCCATCCCTTTCCTCATTAATCCCATTCCACTTTCCTCACTTTCCATCCCCATCTCTCTCATCCCTTTTCCTTCCCTCCTTCTCTCTTAGCACTTCCTGTTTTCCCCTCCCATCCTCCAAAGTATCTGTCTATGTGAACACCAAACCTCCCTATGAGTCATCTACACTAATGAGGGTTTATAACCCAGTGGGATAGCTTGGGACCCCTTCTTGGGCTGCCTGCTAGTATGGGAACTCTATTATGACTGTTTAACCCCTTGCATCTAAGGACCCTACTGCTTGAAGCCTTCTCCCCTGTGATCTGTGCTAGATTTTGGGGGGTTGTTGACATGTGAAAGTCAGGCAAGGCTCAATCACATAGTAGCTATATCCTGGCTGCTGCAGCCCTGACTTGTGTGGAGAATCTTGCATATCGTTAGTCTTCCCCATCTTTAGGTTCTTACAATCTTGCCTCAGTTTCTTCTGCAAGGTTTAGGATGGGGAGAAATTTGGCTGGTCTGGTTCCAGGTGAATATCATTGGTTCCTTGATGTTTCAGATTATGGTTTGTTTTCAGTTTTTCTTTTCTTGTACTGCCCTTGGCTGCATCCTGATTGGTTGTTGAGGTCATCTACAAACCAAACACTGGTTAAATGAAGATCTTAATATAAGAAGAAGCTTGTCATAGTTAGGGACAGGTATCAACTTGATAGCTGAGGGTTTTGAGCACTGGGCACATTTGTGGAGACTTAATGGGTGGGTTAAGCCAGAGCAAATCCGTAGTAGATTGGCTTATGAGAAAGGCCCTGGTAGATGTGATTAGGCCATAGAATAAAATATAGAGAGCTGGTGGAAGAAATTGGGATCCTTATGTATACTCGGCCAGACATGATGGTCTGGCAAGTAAGGATTGTCCTTTTCTCAGCCATATATATAAAAAAAAAACAGTTCCATTGGCCCTGGTGTTAGTGCATACTCTCCCATCAAGCTGGACAGACTATAACTGGACTCTTGTAAGATAATAACCCCCTTGTTCCCTTAAGCCATTTGATGATCATTTATCAGTAACCACGCATGCTAACCACTACAAGGCTCAAAAAAGTAGGACACAGCAGTGAGAAGGGTCAGTCTCCCATTTGCCATTTGGTTCCTTCTAACTGCCAGTCCCTATGCCCTCCCTGACTGGCTAGATCAAACTTGTTTAGTCCCCAGTGAATAAGAAGAGAAGTGAGAGTGAGCTGCATCAGTTATCTAGCTACCTACATGCAGACACATCCTTTCCTTTGAGGTGTTCTTTTTCTTCTCTCCTAGTTATAATCCTCTGAGATTACAGTAGGTGTTAGAGAGATTTAACTTTCAGTATATTAGTAAATGGGTTTGTAACTAGGGTCCACTTATTAGGGAGTACATACAGTATCTAACTTTCTATGTCTGGAATATTTCACTCAATATAATTTCTTCTAATTCTATCCATTTCCCAGCAAATTGCATTAAGTTATCTTTCTTTAAATATTTTATTATTATTTATTCAATTGTGTGTGTGTGCGTGTGTGTGCATGCATGTGTGCATGCATGTGTGCGTGCATGTGTGCATGCATGTGTGTGTGTGTATGTGTAGAACCATGGACAAATTCGGGAACCACCATGGACTGCCTTCACCTCCTCCTTGTTTACTCTGCCCAGGGATTCACAGGCTCTGCTTTATCAGGATAAGAAATGCAAGCCGCCCTTGCTTCTGCCTGGTGTCTATACGTGGGGTCTAGGATTTGAACTCAGGACCTTCCACCTGCAAGGCAGAAGCTTAATCCCTGAGCTACCTCTCCAGCCCCAAGTCATTTTTTTGATAGCTGAGTAGTATTCCATTGCATAAATGTATTGCATTTTTATAATTCATTTTTCAACTGCCAGACCCTCCTCTGGGCCCTCCTCTCTGATGACATACAAGGACCCAGTGGCTTTTCCCTGAACCCTTTCCCGTGTTCCCCTTAGGCATAGGAACACTACTATGGCTGTCATTTTTCAATTTGAATTGATTCTATGACTTTGCTTTTGTAAATAGTGCTGCTATGAACATGGTTGTACTCGTGTAACTGTAGTGCATTTGGGGAGATTATTCCCAGTAGAGGTATAGCAGAGTTATATGGCATTTAAATTCTTAACTTTTTAAAAAATTGCTAGACTGATCTCCAGAGTGATTGTATAAGCCTGCACTCCTATTAGCAATGTATGAGAGTTCCATTCTCTTTACATCCTCAACATTCGGTGTTGTTTATTTTATGGATTTTTGCCATCTGGACTAGGGTGACATGATATTTCAGGGTTGTTTAATTACCATAGCTAAGGATGTGAAGCATTTTTAAAAGTATTTGTTAGACATTTCAATTTTGTCCTTGGAAAAGTTTCTTTTGAGTTCCAAGGACCATTTTTCTAATTGGGCTATTTATCTCTTTGATGTTTAGTTTTTTAAGTTCTTTGTGCACTCTGGATAATAGAACTCAGTTGTGTGTTTAATGAAGTTTTTTTTTTCTCCCATTCTGTGTGTTGCCTTGTTGCTCAGTTTACAATTCCATTATCTCAAAAAAGTTCTTTAATTTCAATAGATCTCATTTGTTGAGTGATGTTTTTATTGCTTATACTATTGGGTTTCTGTTTAGGAAATGTTGGTCTAGCCCAATCTATCTGAGGAAAATTCTTATCCTTTCAACTAATGTTTCTATAGCCTCTGGCCTAATATTAAGGCCCTTGATCCACTTGGAGCTGATTTTTGTGCATAGTTATAAGTACCAGTCCAATTTTAATTTTTTTATGGTGAGAACATTTGTGAATTTATTAATGAATGCAGTGTGAGTACATACCTGGAGAAATGTATGATTCCAGTTTATCAAGACTCGTTCTATCTCTCTTCTACCAATTTTCTACAATTTGTCATCTATATATAATGTAAATCCTTTTATTTTTACTTTATTTTATTATTTTATTTAATTTTTTTCATTTTTTATTATTAGTTCCACTCATACAAACTTAATATGTACACTGATTCCCCCCCTCCCTCTTCCTCTCTCCTACCCTATTGCTCCCCCTCCCCTCACCCCTTCCTCCCCATCCCCCAGAGCCTCTCCTTCAATCCCCGGAGAATCCTTTAATGTGCATGCCAGACTCTCCTCTGGGCCCTCCTCTCTGATGACATACAAGGACCCAGTGGCTTTTCCCTGAACCCTTTCCTGTGTTCCCTTTAAGCATAGGAACACTACTATGGCTGTCAATTCCTTGCCTCCAGGGGTCTTGGTGCCTTTAGCAAATGCTAGACTTTCTGGGGTCAATAGTGTGTGGGACATTGCGCAGGGCATGCAAAAACCTATTATGATTGCTTTGGGGATAACTTGTGTGGAGTATCTCGCATATCATTGTTCCTCCCATCCTTTTGCTCCTACAATCTTACCGCCCCCTCTTCCGCAAAAGTCCCTGAGCTTCAGGATGGGGAGAGATTAGGCTGGCCTAGTTCTAGGGGATTTATATAGAGTCTCTGAAGTTCTGGATTATAGTTGTTGATTTTCGTTTGCAGTTTTGCTGCTCCCGTAATGCCCTTCACTCCATCCTGATGGATATTGTATTTCACACCCTGGCCAAAGATAAAAAGCTGTTAAATCAGAGTCTTGTTATATGAGTATATTCAGTCGGGCTTTGGCCTGGGCAGCGCACCCGGGACCCCAGTCCCCTTTCTCCCTCCCGCCACCTCTGTCCGTACCGCCATCCCCAGGTGAGCAAGCCCATCCCCCCACCTAAACCCCCCAGCCCTTCAGGTCGCCTGGGTCCCTGAGCCATGCCCCGGTCTGCCTGGGGCTTAGGCCTAGGCTGGGCCCCAGACCCCAGCACCTTTCTTCCTCCCACCCACCTCTCCGACCTCCTGGACAGGACTTGCTCACATTCCTCCAATCCTGAAGCTTGGGAGGGCCACTAAGCCAAGTTCCAGGCCACAGGTGAAGAATTCTGCCAACAACATCAGCCCCTCTGCCTCTCTGGCCCACCGGGGACCCACACATGTGGTCTACAGCAGACACACTGCTACTCAGAATTCAATAGAGTCCAAAGAAAACTCCAGCAAAGTTCTTAAGAGTCAAAGGCAATACATCTCAAAACCTATACAATCATCCTATTACATGGGAGAGATTCTTCACATCCAGCCCAAAGATAAGTAAACCTCCATTTGTTTTTCACCTTACTGTTCCTTACTGTATTAATCACTGTAGATTAACCTTTCCATACAGCCACCCTCAAAACATATACAACTCCAGGAAACACACCACTCATTCTCACATATCACCAAAATACTACATGGTAAAAGTGCACTACCGTACTATTATTCAACCCCTGTCTACTTAACCTGATTTAACTGATGTACTAACAGCCTAATAACCCCATTAGGAAATAACACTAACAACAAACGAGCCCAATTGTAGTAATACCAGCTAAATCAGTTCAGTCAAAAACACACAGAAACTGAAAGGTCTTAAGAGACAAAACGACAATGTCCAAGTCAAAGTGCAGATACATGAGAAACAAAACCCAAGGAGACCAATCTCCCACTGAATCAACCACTTAAGGATGGATTCCAACCAGAACAAATTCACAGAAAATAGCCATGAAAGCCAGACCCAACATAATTACTTATGGAGTATGACCATTACCATGATTAATATTATGAAAGAGGAAATCTGAGAAGAATTAAACAACTGCATCAACCACGTTGAACAGGAACACAACAGGCAATTGGAGGAGTTGAGAAAAACAGTTCAAGAAACAAAAATAGGCATAAAACAGTTAAAACAGTCTCAAGCAGAGTTTAAAATTGAACTACAAGACAAGTTATCTTCAATGCAAAAATCAACAGAGTCTTATCAGCAGAACTAAGGAAGCAGAAAATAGAATTTCAGATCTTGAAGACAAAGTGGGAGAATTAACCAGCTCAATGGAATAGGTAGTTAAAGCAAAAAGGTACTTGAGAGAAACATTCAAGAATTATGGGACACCCTGGGCTGGAGAGGTGGCTCAGGGGTTAAGCTTCCGCCTTGCAGGCGGAAGGTCCTGAGTTCAGATCCCAGATCCCACGTGTAGATGCCAGGCGGAAGCGGGGGCGGCCTGCACTTCTGGTCCTGGTAGGGCGGAGCCTGTGAATCCTGGGGCAGAAGGAGGTGGAGGCGTCCATGGTGGTTCGCGAATTCGTCCGTGGTTCTACACATACACAGACACACATACACACACACACAGACACGTGTGCATGCGCACATACACACGCATATGCACACAGTTGAATAAATAATAATAAAAAAAAATTAAAAAAAAGAATTATGGGACACCCTGAAGAAGCCTAACATGCGCATTCATGAAATACCAGAGCAAGAATCTTAAAATACCCACACCTGAGGAAATTTTTCAAATTATCATAAATGAAAATTTCCCTCAACTGAATCCAAATACAAGAGGCATTTTGCACTCCAAGCAGATATGACCAAAATAGAAAATCACCACGGCAAATAATAGTCAAAACACTCCACATTCAAGACAAAGAAAAGGTCCTAAGAGTTTCAAGAGAAAAAAAGCAAGTCACTTTTAAAGGCAAACCTATTAAAATAACAAATGACTTCTCAATGGAAACAATAAAAGCAAGAAGAGCTTGGAAAGACGTACTTCATATATTAAATGAGCAAAAATGCCAACCCATGCTGATATACCCAGCAAAACTCTCTGTCATGACCAAATGAGAAAGAAAAGTTTTCCAGCATAAAGACAACTTGAAGGGATACATGTCTACCAAACCAGGCCTTCAAAAAATCCTAGAAATGATATGCAAACTTGAAGGAAAAAACAACTATATCCAGGAAGACAGAAGAGTAGTATCATAGCACAAAAACATAAATGTAAAATAATAAGCTTACAAAACTCATTAAACATAAAAAATGTCCAGAATTAAAAATAATTTCTCCATTATAACATTAAATGTCAATGGTATTAACTCACTGATTAAGAGACACAGATTACAAACTTGGATTAAAAATCACAACCCATCAATCTGTTGCCTTCAGGAAACTCATCTCACCACAAAAGTTAGGCACATCCTAAAAATGAAAGGCTGGTCCAAAATTATGCAAGCTAATGGAACCAGGAAACAAGCAAGGGTAGCCATTATGTGGTCAGACAAAGTGGACTTCAAACCAAAAAAAATCATAAGAGACACAGATGGATACTACATTTTAGTCACAGGAACAATTTACCAGGAAGACATCACAATACTGAATATTTATGCACCCAATACGGGGCCCTCCACATTCATTAAGAAAATCCTACAGAATCTAAAGGGAGAAATCAACCCCCAAACGATAATTCTTGGGGGATTTCAACACTGCCCTCTCAACATGGGATAGATCAACAGGTCAAAAGCCTAACAGAGACACTAGGAACTTAATCAAACCCTTAAAGAAATGAACCTTACAGATCTCTATCGAACTTTTCATCCAGGCACCAAAGAATACACATTTTTCTCAGCAGCACATGGAACTTTCTCCAAAATAGATCACATATTGGGCCACAAAACGAATCTACACATATATAGGAAAGCTGAAATTCTAGCCTGTGCCCTATCAGACCACCACGGCCTAAAGCTTGACATCCACAACACAACAAACAACAGAAAATACACTAAGTCCTGGAAACTTAACACTATGATGCTGAATGAGAACTGGATTCAGGAAGAAATTAAAAAGGAAATTCAAGATTTCCTGAAAGCGAATGATAATGAAAATACAACTTACCGAAATCTCTGGGACACAATGAAAGCTGTCCTAAGAGGTAAGTTCATAGCTCTTAATGCCTACATCAGAAAAATGGAAACATCAGAAATAAATAACTTAACAATGCAGTTTAAACCTTTAGAAAAACTAGAGCAATCTGATCCCAAAAGTAGTCCAAGAGAGGAGATTAGCAACATAAGGGGAGAAATATCTGAAATCGACATTAAGAAAACGATAGAAAAAAATCAACCAGTCAAAAAGCGGGTTCTTTGAAAAAATCATTAAAATTGAAACACCTGTAGCTAAATTAACCAAAAGCAAGAGAGAGGAAACCCAAATCAATAAAATTAGAAATGAAAATGGAGATATCACTACTGATACCCAAGAAATCCAGAGAAATATCACATTTCAAAAACGTATACTCTGTGAAATTTGAAAACACAAAAGAAATGGATGAATTCCTAAGTAAACACAACTTACCTAAATGGAATCAGGAAGTTGTGAATTATTTAAATAGTCCTATAACATATGAGAAAATTGAGGAAATAATCTCAAATATTCCCACCAAAAAATGTCCTGGACCCGATTGATTCAGCACAGAGTTCTACTAGACATTTAAGGAGTTAATAACACCAATACTCCTTAAACTCTTCCACCAAATAGCAAAGGAAGGAACACTACCAAATTCCTTCTATGAAGCTAATATCATTTTAATCCCAAAACCTAATAAAGATTCACTTAAAAGAGAAAATTATAGGCCAATCTCTCTGATGAACACAGACGCAAAGATTCTCAACAAAGTTTTAGCAAATTGGATTCAAAATCATATTAAAAAGATTATTCACGGGGACCAAGTAGGCTTCATCCCCGGCACACAAGGTTGGTTCAACATACGCAAATCAATAAATGTAATTCATCATGTAAACCAGTCCAAAGTCCAAGACCACATGATACTCTCGATAGATGCAGAAAAAGCTTTTGACAAGATCCAACAGCCTTTTATGATCAAAACACTAGAGACAGTAGGAATGGAAGGAACCTTTATCAATATAATAAAAGCTGTATACAACAAGCCCACAGCAAGGATTATACTCAATGGGGAAAAACTTGAAGCATTCCCACTTTGATCAGGAACTAGACAAGGCTGTCCACTCTCACCACTTCTATTCAATATTGTACTTGAAGTCTTAGCTGAAGCCATAAGACAAGAAAGGGGCATAAAAGGGATCCAAATCCCTTTTGAAATTGAAAGAAATTGCAGAAAACACCAGAAGGTGGAAAGACCTCCCGTGTTCCTGGATTGGTAGAATCAACATCGTAAAAATAACCATCTTACCAAAGGCAATATACAAATTCAATGCTATACCAATTAAAATCCCAAAGCAATTCTTTAAAGAAGTTGACCCAACAATCTCAAAATTCATATGGAGGCACAAAAGACCCAGGACAGCAAAGATAATTCTGAGGAACAAAAACAGTGCTGGAGATATCACCATACCAAACCTTAGTCTATACTACAAATCCATAGTTGTAAAAACAGCCTGGTACTGGCTCCAAAATAGACACACAGATCAATGGATAACTGTTGAAGACCCAGATATAAGCCCACAAAAATACAGCCATTTGGTCTTTGACAAAGGGGCCCAAAGAATCCAATGGAAAAAGAACAGTATCTTCAACAACTGGTACTGGCAAAACTGGATCTCCACATGTAGAAGATTAAAGCTGGACCCATACTTGTCACCATGTACAAGACTTAATTCCAAATGCATCAAGGACCTTGATTTAAGGCCAGAGACTATAAAAACCATAGTTGAAATGTTAGGGAATTCCCTTGAGCTGGTTGGGCTAGGCCAACATTTCCTAAACAGACATCCAATGGCACAGTCACTGCTACCAACTCTCAACAATTGGGATCTTGTGAAATTAAAGAACTTCTGCTCAGATAAAAAGATTGTAACATGAGCTCAAAGGCAACACACAGAATGGGAGAAAATCTTCACTAACCACATATCTGATAGAGGTCTATTAACCAGAGCGCACAAAAAACTTAGAAAACTAAACACCAGGGAAACTAATGGCCCAATTAAAAAATGGGCCCTGGAACTTAGAAACTTTACCAGGGATGAAATTAAAATGTCTAACAAATATCTTTAAAAATGCTTTTTGTAGTAATTTTGTGGGCTTATATCTGGGTCTTCAACCCTTATCCATTGATTGGTGTGTCTATTTTGGAGCCAGTACCAGGCTGTTTTTACAACTATGGATTTGTAGTATAGACTAAAGTTTGGTATGGTGATACCTCCAGCAGTGTTGTTGTTACTCAGGATTGTCTTTGCTATTCTGGGTCTTTTGTGCCTCCATATGAACTTTGAGATTGTTTGGTTAACTTTTTTGAAGAATTGCTTTGGGATTTTAATTGGTATACCGTTGTATTAGTATATTGTCTTTGGTAGGATAGTCATTTTTATGATGTTGATTCTGCCAATCCAGGATCATGGCAGGTCTTTCCACCTTCTGGTGTCTTCTACAATTTCTTTCTTTAGGGTTTTAAAATTTCCATTGTAAAGGTGCGTTTTCCACGAAACTGACTTATTTGGCTTGGGGTTCTGGGGATGGGCGGGGACGGAGTTTACCTTGGTCGAGGTGAGTCCCAGTTGGACCCGGAGCGTCCTGGGAGGCGGAGTGGGGGAAGGGAGGATGGGGAGGCGGAGTGTGAAAAGGAAGGATGGGGCGTCGGAGGGGCGCTATTAAACCTGGGGAAGCTGGGGCAGGACCCGGGCACAGGAGGTCCTCCACCCTGGCCCTGCGTGGCTCCGGCTGGCTGGTGGGAGGAGCTGGGTCCCTTGTGCTGCCTGGAGTTCTGGGGGTGGGCAGGAGCGGAGCTTACCGAGGTCAAGGTGGTGGCCAGCTGGACCAAGCGACTCCGGCTGCGGAGTGGGGAAAGGGCCCAATTTTAATCTTATATATGTGGATGTACAGTTTTGCCAGCACCATTTGTTGAAGAAGCTGTTCTTTTTCCATTGACTTTTTTTGGCCCCTTTGTCAAAGCAAATGGTTGTAATTGTGTGGCTTTGTGTTCCGGTCTTTGGCCATTGTCTATTGATCTACATGTCTGTTTTGGAGTCACTTACCAGACTTTTTTTATTTGTAATATAGATGAAGATTTGGTATGGTTATATGTCCAGTAGTGTTTTTGTTACTCAGTATTGTTTTTTGCTTTCCTGGGTCTTTCATGCTTCCATATGAATTTTGAGATTGTTTGGTCATAGGATTTTGATTGGTATAAAATTGAATCTGTATATTGCTTTTGATAGGATGGTCATTTTTATGATGTTAATTCTGCTAGTCTAGGGGCAATGGAAGGTCTTTCCATTTTATGGAATCTTTTGTAATTTCTTTCTTTAGAGTTTTAAAGATTTCATTATGAAGATCTTTCACTTCTTTGGTTAGATTTATACCAAGGTATTTCAATTTCTTAGGGTCTATAATAAATGGATTGTTTTTCTTAGGGCTTTTTAACTTTCTTCATCTTTGGCGTATAAAAAGGCCACTGATTTATGTTTGTTTATTTTGTAACCTGCCACTCTGCTGAACTTATGTATTAGTTCCATGAGTTTCCTGGTGGAGTTTTTAGGATCTGTCTGGTATACGATGATGTCTTCTGGAAATAGAGATATTTTGTTTTCTTACTTTCCAATTTGAATCCCTTTTTCTCCCTCTCTGGTCTTATGGCTCCAGCTAAGATTTCCAGTAACCATATTGAATAGAAGTGGGAGTGTGCACAGCCTTGTCTAGTTCCTGAATTAAGTGGGACTGCTTCAAGTTTTTATCTATTGAGTATAATCCTTGCTGTTTATTTGTTATAAACAGCTTTTATTATGTTGATGTAAGTTTTAACTTTGTGTAGGGTTTTGATCATAAAAGGATGTTGGATCTTAGCAAAAATTTTTTCTGCATCTATCAAGAGTATCATTTTGTCTTGGACTCTGGATCTATTTTATGATGGATTATATTTATTGATTTGCATATGTTGAGTGCCTGGGATGAAATATACTTGATTCCAAAGAATGATCTTTTTGATATGTTTTTGATTCCTATTTGCTAAAATTTTATTAAGAATAAATATCTCTCCCCATCTTGAAGCTCAGGGACATTTGCGGAAGAGGGGGCGGTAAGATTGTAAGAGAAAAAGGATGGGAGGAGCAATGATATGCAAGATACTCCACACAAGTTAGGGCTGAAGCAATCATAATTGGACATTGTATGCCCTGCGCAATGTCCAACACACTATTGACCTCACAAAGTCTAGCATCAGCTAAAGGCACCAAGATCCTTGGAGGCAAGGGATTGACAGCCACAGTAGTGTTCCTATGCTTAAGGGGAACATGGGAAAGCGTTCAGGGAAATGCCACTGGGTCCTTGTACGTCATCGGAGAGGAGGACCCAGAGGAGAGTTAGGCATACACAATAAAGGACTCTCTGGGAATTGGGGGGGGCACTGGGGGATGGGGAAGGAGGGGAGGGGGAGCAAGGGGGTCGGGGGGAGGATGAGGGAGGGAGGGAACTGATCTACCTATTAAGTTTGTATGAGCGGAAATAATAAAAAATGTATTAAAAAGAATATTTGCATATCTGTTGATCAAAGACATTGGCATATAGTTTTCTTTTTAAAGTGTATCTTTATTAGGTTTAGGGATTAGTATGATAGTAGCTTTGTAGAAAAAATTTGGAAGTGTTCCTTCCTTTGTTATTTTATGGATAGTTCAAAGAGTGATGAGGTTAGTTGTTCTTCAAATGTCCAGCAGAATTCTATGCTGAATTTATCTTGTCCAGGAATTTTTTGGTAGGAAGATTAAAGATTACTCATGATTTTCCTCATTTGTAATAGGACTATTTAAATAATTGAAAATTTCCTTAATTCAATTTAAGTCAGTTGTGCTTACTCAGAAATTCATCCATTTCATTTGTTTTATCAAATTTCATGGAATATATATATTTTTTATTTATTTCTGCTCATACAAACTTAATGTTACTCTGGTCCCCTCCCTCCCTCCACCCTTCCTGGGTCCCCTTAGTCTCTTCCCCCCTTTTTCCCCTTGCTTTTGCTCCCTCCTTCCCTATCTCCCAGTGCTTTCTCCCCCACATCCTTAGAGCATCCTTTAATGTATATGTCAGACTTTCTCTGTTGTCTTCCTCCATGATGAGGTGTAAGGACTCAGTGGCACTTCTTAGAACTCTTTCTTGTGTTCCCCTTAAGTATAGGAACATTATTGTAGTTATTAATTTTTAGCTTCTAAGGATCCTAGTGCCTTTAGTCCATGCTAGACTTTGAGGGGTCAATAATGTGTTGGTCATAACACATGCATGCAAAATCCTATAATGATTGCTTCAGTCCTAACTTGTGTGGAGTGTCTTGCATATCATTACTCTTCCCATCTTTGTGCTCTTAAAATCTTACTGCCCCCTTTTCTGCAAATTTCCCTGATCTTCAGGATGGGAAGATATTAAGCTGGCCTGGTTCCAGGTGGTTGATGTATAGTCTCTGATTTTCTGAATTATGATTTGTTGATTTTTTTTCACTTTTTGCTGCTCCTGCACCACCCTTGGCTCCATCCTGATGGGTGTTGGATATCACCCCCTGGCTAGAGATAAAATGCTGTTAAAATAGAGTCTTATTATAAGAGTAGATTCAAAGGTAGATGGAATAAGAGTAGGAGACCACTGTGGGGTGAGTCAATCTCCCATTTTCAGGATGGTTACCTTCTATCTGACAGAATCTATGCCCTCCCTTTCTGATGAGATAATACCCCATCAGACACAAGTGACCAATAAGGAGAGTCTGTGAGCTTAACCAGATGTCTCATTACTTACATGCAGACCTTGATGGTGGCCTATTTTTTTCTATTGTACCATGATCCCCTGTGCTTTTTTCCTGGCAGAGCTCTACTTCGCCTTCCCTCCTTTTTTATAAACTTTGCAATTATTTGGATATTACAGTGATTTATCTTTGAGTGTGTCACTATGTGGGTTTGGTACTAGGATCCACCTATTAGGGAGTACATATAGCGCTAAATTTTCTGTATCTGGGATACTTCACTCAATATAATTGTAATTCCATCCATTTCCTGACAAATTTCATTAATTCATCATTTTTGATGGCCAAGTAGTATTCCATTGTAAAAATGTTCCACAGTTTCTTATCCACTCCTCAACTATTGGGCATTTGGGTTGATTCCATGATTTTGCTATTGTAACACTGCTGCTGTCAACATGGTTGTGCTTGTGCTATCCAGGCAAATTTTTGCTGTAAGAGGTATTATTCCCAAAAGTGGAATAGCAGGGTCATATGGCATTTCAATCTTTAACTTTTTTAAGAATCGCCAGATGGAGTGGTTGTATGAGCCTGCATTCCCACCAGCAATGTAGGAAAGTTCCCTTTTTGCCATATTTCCTACAGCATTTGGTGTTGTTCATATTGTGGATTTTTGACATCCTGACCACGGTGAGATGATATTTCAGAGAGGTTTTGATTTGCATTTCCCTGATGGGTAAAGATGGGGAGCATTTTTTAGGATATTTGTTAGACATACCAATTTCATCCCTGGTAAAGTTTCTTTTAAGTTCCAGGGCCCATTTTTTAATTGGGCCATTTGTTCCCATGGTGTTTAGTTTTCTAAGTCTTTGTGCACTCTGGATAATAGAGCTCTATCAAATATGTAATTAGTGAAGATTTCCTCCCATTCTGTGGGTGGCCTTTGTGCTCCAGTTACAACCTCTTCATCTAAACAGAAGTTCTTTAATTTCATAAGATCCCATCTGTTGAGTGTTGGTTGAATTGACTGTGCTATTGGATGTCCGTTTAGGAAATGTTGGCCTAGTACAATCAGCTCTAGGGAGTTTCCTACCCTTTCAACTACAGTTTATTTTTAGTCTCTGGCCTTTTATTAAGGTCTTTATCTATTTGGAATTAATTCTTTTACATGGTGACAAGTAGGGATCCAGTTTTAATCTTCTGCATGTGAACATCCACTTTTGCCAGCACCATTTGTTGAAGATTTGTTGTTCCTTTTCCATGGGATTTTTTGGGTCCCTTTGTCAATGATCAAATGGCTGTAATTGTGTTGGCTTATATGTGGGTTTTCAACCTATATCCATTGATCTGTGTGTCTATTTTGGAGCCAGTACTAGACTGTTTTTATAACTATGAATTTGTAGTATAGACTAAGGTTTGATATGGTGATATCTCCAGCAGTTTTTTGTTACTCAGGATTGTTTTTGCTATCCTGCATCTTTTGTGAATCAATATAAATTTTGAGATTATTTGATCAACCTCTTTAAAGAATTGCTTTGGTATTTTGATTGGTATAGCATTGAATCTTTATATTGCCTTTGGTAGGATGTTCCTTTTTATGATGTTGATTCTGCCAATCCAGGAACATGGGAAGTCTTTTCACCTTCTGGTGTCTTCTGCAATTTCTTTCTTTAGGGTTTTAAAGTTTTCATTGTAAAGGTCTCTTACCTCCTTGGTTAGCTTTATACTAAGGTATTTCATTTTGGAGGGGGCTATAGTACATGGGATTGTTCTCTAAGGGCTTTTTTACTTCTTTCATTCTGGGCATAGGAAGCCCACTGATTTTTGTATATTTATTTTGTATCTTGCCACATGCTGAACTCCTGTATTAGTTCCAGGAGCTACCTGGTAGAGTTTTTAAGATCACTCAGATATGTTATCATGTCATCTGCAAATAAAAATAACTTGAATTCTTCCTTGCCGAATTGAGTCCTTTTTATCTCCCTTTCATATCTTATGGCTTCAGCTAAGACTTCAAGAACAATATTGAATAGAAGTGGTGAGAATGGACAGCCTTGTCTAGATCCTGATTGAAGCAGGAAAGCTTCAAGTTTTTCCCCATTGAGTATAATTCTTGCTGTTGGCTTGTTGTATACAGCTTTTATTATATTGACAAAGGTTCCTTCCATTCCAACTGTCTCTAGGATTTTGCTCATAAAAGGCTGTTGGATCTTGTCAAAAGCTTTTTCTCCTCTATGCCCCACCGCCGCTGCTCCCAGTCCTCCATCCCAGGTGAGTTTGCACAGCTACCCCAGGTGACCCCAGGTCTCAGAGGCACCCAGGCTGCCTCCAGTTTTTGCCTGGGCCACCCCCTGGGCTTCAGCCCCTTGCTTCCGCCCACCTGTCCACCCAACGAGACAGGCCTTGCTCACATTCTTCTGTCCCTGGAGCTTGGGTGGGCCACTAAGCCAATCCCAGGTCCCAAGTGAAGAATTCTGCCATCAACATAAGACCCTCTGCCTCTCCGTCCCACCTGGGATCCACACACGTAGTCCATGGAAGACACACTGCTACTCAGAATTCAACAGAGTCCAAAGGAAACTCAAGCAAAAACTCTAAGGAACAAAGGCCATACAACTGAAGCCCTCTACAATCATCCTATCACATGTGAGAGATTCTTCACATCCAGCCCAAAGATAAGAAAACTTCCTTTTTTCACCTTACTGTTCCTTTCTAGTATTAATCGCTGTAGATCAACTTTTCCATACAGCCACCCCAAAAACATAAAACCAGCTCAATACACCACTCATTTTCCCATATCACCACGATACTAAATTGTAAAAGTGCACTACCATACTAATATTCATACCCTGTCTACTTAAATTGATGTAACTGATGTACTAATAGCCTAATAGCCTCATCTAGGAAATAACAATAACAAAAGACAAACACACCCAATCCAAGCCAAGAACTAGTAATAACTGCCCAAGTGTAATAACACTAACTAAATCAGTTCAATCAAAAACATGCAATAACTGAAAGATCCTAAGAAACAAAACAACAATGCCCAAGTCAAAGTGCAGATCCATGAGAAACAAAACCCAAGAAGACCAATCTCCCACCGAAAGAATTAATCCCATGATGATGGATTCCAACCACAACAAATTCACAGAAAATAGCCAAGAAAGTCAGACCCAAAATAACAACCTTCATATATGATCATTACCATGATTAACACTATGAAAGAGGAAATCAGAGAGGAGTTAAACAACTGCATCAACCACTTTGAACACGAACACAACAGGCACTTGGAGGAATTGAGAAAAACAGTTCAAGAAACAAAAATAGGCATAGAGCAGTTAAAACAGTCTCAGGCAGAGTTTAAAATCAAACTAAAAGACAAGTTATCTTCAACCCAGAACTACACAGAGAGTCTTATCAGCAGAACTAATGAAGCATAAAACAGAATTTCAGACCTTGAAGATAAAGTGGGAGTATTAACCAGCTCAATGGAAGAGGTTGTTAAAGCCAAAAAGATACTTGAGAGAAATATTCAGGAGATATGGGACACGCTGAAGAAGCCTAACATGCGTATTCATGGAATACCAGAGCAAGAATCTCAAAATACCACCCCTGAGGAAATTTTTCAAACGATCACCAAGGAAAACTTTCCTCATCTAAAAAAAGAGAGGCCCATACATATACAAGAGGCATTCCGCACCCCAAACAGATGTGACCAAAACAGAAGCTTGCCACAGCAAATAATAGTCAAAACACTCCACATTCAAGATAAAGAACTGGTGCTGAGAGCTTCAAGGGAGAAAAAACAAGTCACTTTTAAAGGTAAACCTATTAAAACAGTAAAAGCAAGAAGAGCTTGGAGAGACATACTTCAAGTATTGAATGAGCAAAAATGTCAACCCAGACTGATATACCCCACAAAACTATCCGTCATGATCGAAGGAGAAAGAAAAATCTTCCCGCACAAAGACAACTTGAAGGGATACATGTCCACCCAAACCAGGCCTTCAAAAAATGCTAGAAATGATACTCAAGCGTGAAGAAAAAAACAGGCATATCCAGGAGAACAGAAGGGAAGTATAACACCATTAAAAGCGAAGCACTATACTTACAAAAACCACTAAACATAATAAATGTCCAGAATTAAAAATAGTTTCTCCATTATAACACTAAATGTTAATAGAATTAACTCACCGATCAAGAGACACAGACTACAAATATGGATGAAAAATCTCAATCCATCAATCTGCTGCCTGCAGGAAACCCATCTCACCACAAAAGATAGGCACATCATAAAAATACAAGGGCCAACAATTCTAAAAGCTAATGGAAGCATAAAACAGACAGGGGTAGCCATTATGCTATTGGACAAAGTGGACTTCAAACCAAAGAAAATCATAAGAGACAGAGATGGATACTACATTTTAGTCACAGGTACAATTCACCAGGAAGACTTCACAATACTGAACATATATTCACCCAATAGGGTCCCCCCCCATTCATTAAGCAAACCCTACAATGGCTAAAGGGAGAAATCAATCCCCAAATGATAATTCTTGGGGATTTCAACACTGCCCTCTCAACATGGAATAGATCTACAAGTAAAAAACTTAACAGAAACACTTTGGAGCTTAATCAAACCCTTAAAGAAATGGACATTGCAGATCTCTATCAAGCTTTTCATCCAGGCACCAAAGAATACACATTTTTCTCAGCAGCACACGGAACTTTCTCCAAAATAGATCATATTGGGCCACAAAATGAATCTCCACATATACAGGAAAGTTGAAAGTCTTGCCTGCACCTTATCAGGCCACCACAGCCTAAAGCTTGACATCCACAGCACAACAAACAACAGAAAATACACTAAATCCTGTAAACTTAACGCTGTGATGTTGAATGAGAACTGGATTCAGGAAGAAATTAAAAAGGAAATTCAAGATTTCCTGAAAGTGAATGATAATGAAAATACAACTTACCAAAATCTCTGGGACACAATGAAAGCTGTACTAAGAGGTAAGTTCGTAACTCTTAATGCCTACATCAAAAAAATGGAAACATCAGAAATAAATAAATTAACAATGCAGCTAAAAGCTTTAGAGACACTAGAGCAATTTGATCCCAAAAGCAGTAGAAGAGAGGAGATTATCAAAATAAGGGGAGAAATATCTGAAATCGAGATTAGGAAAATGATATAGAAAACCAACCAGTCAAAAAGCTGGTTTTTTTGAAAAAATCAATAAGATTGATACACCCCTCACCAAATTAACCAAAAGCAAGAGAGAGAAAACCCAAATTAACAAAATTAGAAATGAAAATGGAGTTATCACTAATGATACCCAAGAAATCCAGAGAATTATAACATCATATTTCAAAAACTTATACTCTGTGAAATATTACAACATAAAAGAAATGGATGAATTCCATTTAGGTAAGTAAACACAACTTACCTAAATTGAATAAGGAAGTTGTGAATTACTTAAATAATCCTATAACATATGAGGAAATTGAGGAAGTAATCTCAAATCTTCCCACCAAAAAATGTCCTGGACCGGATGGATTCAACACAAAGTTCTACTAGTCATTTAAGGAGCTAATAACACCAATACTCCTTAAACTGTTCCATCAAATAACAAAGGAAGGAACAGTACCTAATTCCTTCTATGAAGCTAATATTGTCTTAATCCCCAAATCTAATGAAGATACACTTAAAAAAGAAAACTATAGGGCAATCTCTCTGATGAATATATATTCAAAGGTTTTCAATAAAGTCTTAGCAAATCAGATTTAAAAACATATCATAAAGATCATCCACGGGGATCAAGTAGGCTTTGTCCCAGTCACACAAGGTTGGTTGAACATATATGCAAATCAATAAACATAATTCACCATATAAACCAGTCCAAAATTCAAGACCACATGATACTCTCGATAGATACAAAAAAAGCTTCTGACAAGATCCCATTCTAGAGGCAGTTTGAATGGAAGAAACCTTTATCAATATAATAAAAGCTGTATATAATAAGCCAACAGCAAGGATTATACTTAATGGGGAAAAACGAAGCATTCCCACTTCGATCAAGAACTAGACAAGGCTGTCCACTGTCACCATTTCTTTTTTTTTTTAAGCTGAAATGTATTTATATTTTTAAGATAACTTTTTAACATCTGTGGGGACAAAGATTGAAGGTTACAGTTTAAAAGTTCTATTGTTTATAGCTGCCTGATCTTTTTTATTTTTATTAATTTTTTATTTTTATACTTTTGCAAGCATATTAAGTACTCATCTCTGTTTCCCTCCATCCCCCATCACTCCCATCCCCTCCCTTCTTTTTTTAATTTTATTTTTTATTTCTTCCACTCATACAAAGTTGATAAGTACCCCATTCCCCTACCTCCCTCCACCCCTCCCTGGATCCCCTTCCTCCCTCCCCACCTTTTCCCTTTCCATTCCCCCCTCCCTCCCTTTCACCCAGTGCCCCCTCCCTCCCTCATTCCTGAAACATCCTTTAGTGTGAATGATAAACTTCCCACTGGGTCCTCCTCACTGATGAGGTGTAAGGACTCAGTGGCGTTGCCTAGAGGTCTTTTTTGTGTATGTGTGTTCCCCATTAGTATAAGGAACATTATTGTGGCTGTTAATCCCTTCCCTCTAAAGATCCTAGTGCCTGTGATCTATGCTAGACTTTGGGAGTTCAATAATATGTTGGTTATTGCACAGGTCATGCAAAGTCCTATTATGATTACTTCGACCCTAACTTGTATGGAGTATCTTGCATATCATTGCTTCTCCCCATCTTTAGGCTCTAACAGTCTTACCATGTCCTCTTCTGCAAATTTCCCTGAGCTGTAGGATTCACCACTTCTTTTCAATATTGTACTTAACTGAAGCATAACACAAGAAAGGGGCATAAAAGGGATTCAAATTGGCAAGAAAGAAGTGAAATTATCTCCCTTTGCTGATGACATGATACTATATCTGAGTGATTCCAAAACCTCCACCAGGAAACTCTTGGAACTAATTGAGAAGTTCAGCAGGGTGCCAGGATACAAAATACATGTGCAAAAATCAGAGGTGTTCCTATATGCCCAGAATGAAAGAAGTGAAAAAGCCCTGAGAGAAACAATCCCATTTACTATAGCCCCTAAAAAAATGAAATACCTTGGTATAAACCTAACCAAGGAGGTAAGAGACCTTTACAATGAAATCTTTAAAACCCTCAAGAAAGAAATTACAGAAGACACCAGAAGATGGAAAGACCTCACGTGTTCCTGGACTGGCAGAATCCACATAGTAAAAATGACCATCCTACCAAAGGCAATATACAAATTCAATGCTATACCAAGTAAAATTGCAAAGCAATTCTTCAAAGAAGATGACCAGACAATCAAAATTCATATGGAGGCACAAAAGACCCAGGATAGCAAAGACACTCCTGAATAACAATAAGACTGCTGGAGGTATTACCATACCAAATCTTAGGCTGTACTACAAATCCATAGTTATAAAACCAGCCTGGTACTGGCTCCAAAATAGACACACAGATCAATGGTAAGGATTGAAGACCTAGATATAAACCCACAAAATTACAGCCATTTGGTCTTTGAAAAAGGGGCCCAAAATATCCAATGGAAAAAGAACAGTATCTTCAACAAATGGTGCTGGCAAAACTGGATGTCCACATGGAGAAGATTAAAGCTGGACCCATACTTGTCACCATGTAGAAGACTTAATTCCAAATGGATCAAGGACCTTGATATCAGGCCAGAGACTATAAAAATCATAGGTGAAAGGGTAGGGAACTACCTCGAGCAGATTGGGCTAGTCAGACAGTTCCTAAACAGACATCCAATGGCACAGTCACTGCTACCAACTCTCAAAACAGTTGGGATCTGGTGAAATTAAAGAGCTTCTGTTTAGATAAAGAGGTTGTAACACGAGTTCAAAGACAACCTACAGAATGGGAGAAAATCTTCACTAGCCAAATATCTGATAGAGCCCTATTATACAGAGTGCACAAAGAACTTAGAAAACAAAACACTAAGGAAACCAATGGCCCAATTAAAAAATGGGCCCTGGAACTTAAAAGAAACTTTATCAGGGATGAAATTAAGATGTCTAACAAATATCTTAAAAAATGCTCCACATCCTTAGCCATCAGGGAAATGCAAATCAAAACTTCCCTGAGATATCATCTAACCCCAGTTAGAATGGCAAAAATCTATAATACAAACAACACCAAGTGCTGGAGAGGTTGTGCAGAGAGGGGAACGCTCCTACATTGTTGGTGGGAATGCAGGCTTACACAGCCACTCTGGTGAGCCATCTGGAGATTCTTAAAGAAATTAAAGATTGACATGCCGGGCGCAATGTCCAACACACTATTGACCTCACAAAGTCTAGCATCTGCTAAAGGCACCAAGATCCTTGGAGGCAAGGGATTGATAACCACAGTAGTGTTCCTATGCTTAAGGGGAACACAGGAAAGGGTTCAGGGAAATGCCACTGGGTCCTTGTACGTCATCGGAGAGGAGGGCCCAGAGGAGAGTCAGGCATGCACAAGAAAGGACTCTGGGAATTGGGGTGGGAGGCACGCGGGGATGGGGTGGGAGGGGTGAGGAGAGGGGGAGCAGGGGATTCAGGGAGAGGAGGAGGGAGGGAGGGAACTGGTGTACCTATTAAGTTTGTATGAGCTGAAACAATAATAAAAATGTATTAAAATAAAATAAAATAAAAAGAAATTAAAGATTGAAGTGCCATGTGACCCTGCAATTCCACTTTTGGGAATAACTCCCCATATAGCAAAAATTCACCTTGATAGCATAAGCATGACCATGTCCATAGCAGCATTGTTTATAATAGCTAAGTCATGGAATCATCCCAAATGTCCATCAGTAGATGAGTGGATAAGAAAAATGTGGTACATTTATACAATGGAGTACTACTCAGCCCTCAAGAATGATGAATTAATGGAATTTGCCAGGAAGTGGATGGGATTAGAAACAATTATATTGAGTGAAGTATCCCAGACCCAGAAAATTAAGCACCATATGTACTCCCTATTTGGTGGCTCCTAGTACAAAACCCACTTAGAGACATTCAAAGATAAATTTCTGTAATAACTACAGTAATTTGCTAAGATTATGAACAGGAGGGATTTGGAGGGAGGGCCACACCAGTAACAAGAGAGGAGACCATGTTACAGAGAGAAAATAGGCCTCCATCAAGGACTGCAAGTAAGTAATAAGACATCTGGTTAAGTTCATAGACTTTCCTTCCTGATCATTTACAACTGATGGGGTATGATCTTATCAGAATGGGAGGGCTTATAGTCTGGCAGATAGAAAGTAACCATTTCACAGATGGGTGATTGACCTCTCCCTCACCATTGTCTCCTACTTTTATTATATTTACCTTTGAATATACTTTTATAACAAGACTCTATTTTAATAGGTCTTTATCTTTGGCCAGGGGGTGACATCCAATACCCATCAGGGTGGAGCCAAGGGTATTGTGGGAGCAGCACAACTGGAAAAAAAAATCAACAAACCATAATCCAGAACATCAGAGACTCTATATCAATCACCTGAAACTAGGCCAGCCTAATTTCTTCCCATCCTGAAGCTCAGGGAAATTTGCAGAAGAAGGGGGGTAAGATTGTAAGAGCACAAGGATGGTAGGGCCAATGATATGCAAGATACTCCACACAAGTTAGGGCCAAAACAATCATATTTAGACTTTACATGCCCTGTGCAATTTCCAACACATTATTGACTTCACAAAGTCTAGCATTTGCTGAAGGCACTAGGATCCTGGGAGGCAAGGATTGACAGCCAAAGTAGTGTTCCTATGCTTAAGGGGAACACAGGAAAGGGTTCTGGGAAATGCCACTGGGTCCTTGTACCTCATCAAAGAGGAGGACCCAGAGGAGAGTTTGGCATGCACATTAAAGGATGCTCGGGGGATGGGAGGGGGAGGTACTGGGGGATGGGAAAGGAAGGGGGAGGGGCGGAGCGGCACAGGGGAATAGGAGTTTGGAGGGAGGGGGGGACTGGTGTACCTGTTAAGTTTGTATGAGTGGAAATAAAAAAAAGAAGCAAGGCATGAATCAAATATATATATAATTACAAATCTAAGTTGGTGAATAGAGAAGAATGCACAAAGATATACAACTTGTGGTTATATCCAATTGTGGTAATAATGGATCATTTTCTTCCTCTTATTTATTTTTTCTTGATCTACAAAGTACATATTTGTGATTAAAGATAATGTTTCTATGAAAAAAACAGTAAGAAAACATTAAAAAGATAGAAGTTCAACAAATCACTGCATCCTATACTTCAATGTCCATCTTCTGTTGCTCATTATGTAATCATGGTAGCTCAAAGATTTCAGGAATTCCCAGTCTCCATTTGCAGCTCAAAGTTGTAAAAGCAGAATTCCTTTGAACCAGGTTGAATCTTCACTCACAGTTGTCCTTAGCAGTAGTCCCACGGTTCTGGCATCTCCAATAGCACTCTGGGTTCCTTTGCACCTATAAGCTTCACCTTCTCTTGCAGGAACTCTACACCTGCCATTTGGTGCCATGTTTTTACTGCTCTCCATGAACCCTTCAGTAGAACACCAAAACCAGTGTCACCTGAAGGATGCTGCCAGATTCCAAAGCCAGGTTGAAACATAGCTTAGTCCACTGGAGCTACAGCTGTACCAACTTTAACATGATGAAGCTGGAAAAGCCTCTTTCCTAGGCAGCCAAACATCCAAAGGGCTTTTACCTTGGGCTTTTAGCTCCTGAAGGAATCTGGGTTTTCAAACCACAAACTCACCATATGGTGGTTTTCACATTTTCCACCATCCCAGAACAAGTCACTGATACTCATTTCTCCAACAGCAGCAGATATTCTGCTTCCTGCCCTTTGCACATCCAAAACTTTAAGGCTGCCAACACAACCCTCCTCTGTCAAACATACCAGTACATCATCTTTAAATTAAGCTTTACCAAAGTCCTTGTTCCCCTCATCACAAATTGGGCCCAAACAAACTCTCTCAACAATTGGCCCACTAAACTCTTAAGGTGGTATTTGTAAATCCACAAAGTGAAATTTCTCAAGCATTTCCAACTTTGTCCAACAGAACCATTCAAAAGCCACAAAATCCATACATAGTCAGATCTATCAGCAACCCCCACTTCCTGGATACCAAATTCTGTTGCAGTCCACCTGCATAGTTGCTGATAAATGACCATCACACAGCTTAAGGGAACAAGGAGTTTACTTTCTTATGACAGTTTGGTTACAGTACTCAGTCCAGCTTAAAGGGAGAGCATGCACCCAACACCAGGGCCGAAGGAATTGGCCACCATCACCAGGTAATGGCTGAGAGATGGTCGTTCCTTACTTGGCAGACCAACATGTCTGACCAAGAGAACAGAAGGATGCCAACTCTCTCAACCAGCTCTCTGTGATTTATCCAGGGCCTAATCCCACCCCCATGGGCAGGGCTTCCCCATCAGCTAGACAATCTCCTTCAGGTTTGTTCTGGGCTTAACTCAACCATCAACTGTCTACAATTGTGCCCAGTGCTCAAACCCTCAACAGTCAAGTTGACACCTGTGCTTAACTATGACACCATCCCAAAGCTCAGGGAAATTTGTGGAAGAGGGGGCGGTAAGATTGTAAGAACTTAAAGATGGGGAGGAAAAACAATATGTAAGATACTCCACATGTTAGGGTCAAAGTAATCATAATAGGACTTTGCATGACCTGCACAATAACCAACATGTTATTGACCTCTCAAAGTCTAGCATGGATCACAAGCACTAAGATCCTCAGAGGCAAGGGATTAACAACCACAATAGTGTTCCTATACTAAAAGGGAACAAAAGAAAGAACTCTAGGCAATGATGCTGAGTCCTTCCACCTCATGCATAGTAAAGAATGCTCCAGGAATGGGGGGAGGGGGCATTGGGAGAAAGGGAGGGAGGGAGAAAGAAAGGAAAAAAGGGGGGGAGGAAACAAGGGGGTGTGGAGAGGGGTAGAGGGAGGGAGGGGACCAGGGTACCTATTATGTTTGTATGAGTGGAAAAAATTAATTAATTAAAAAATTTTAAGGAGTATAAGTTTTTGAAATATGACCTTATGAGTCTCTGAATTTCTTGTATTAATTGTGATGACTCCATTTTCATCTCTAATTTGGATTTTATCTCTTGATTTTGGTTAATTGAGCTAGAGATGTATCAATCTTACTGATTTTTTTCAAAGAACAAGCTTTTTGACTGGTTGATTCTTTGCATCATTTTTTTGCCTCAATTTTGAATATTTCTCTCTGATTTTGCTAATATTTTCTCTTCTACCATTTTTGGACTTGAAATGTCTCTAAATGTCTCTTATGTCTCTAAAGCTTTAAGCTGCATTGTTAGGGTATTTAGTTGTGATGTCTCCATTTTTTTTGATAATAGGCATTGAGTGGTATAAACTTTACCTCTTTTTTTATATTTTTAATTTTTTTATTATTTATTCAATTCTGTGTGTGCGTGCGTATGTATGGGTGTGTGTGCGCGCGTGTGTAGAACCATGGACGAATTTGGGAACCACCATGGACGCCTCCACCTCCTTCTGACCCAGGATTCACAGGCTCCGCCCTACCAGGACCAGAAGCGCAGGCCGCCCCTGCTTCCGCCCGGCGTCTATACGTGGGATCTGGGATCCGAACTCAGAACTTTCCGCCTGCAAGGCAGAGGCTTAACCCCTGAGCCATCTCTCCAGCCCTGAACTTTACCTCTTCAGAGAATTTCCATTGTGTTCCAGAGTTTTTGATATGTTGCATTTTCATTATTGTTTACTTCTAGGCAATGTTGAATTTCCTTTTTGATTTCTTTCCCAACGCATCATAATATTTAATTTCCAAATGTCACTGTGTTTTCTGCTGTTTGTGTTATAGATGTCAAATTTTAGACCATGGTGGCATGACAATGTACAGGCTATAACCTCAAGTTTCCTGTGTATATGAAGATTCATTTTTTGTGGACCAATATGTGTTCTACTTTGGAGAAAGATCCATGAGATGCTGAGAAGAATGCACATTCCTTAGTGATTGAATGGAAAGTTTGATAGAAATCTGTAAGATCCATTTCGACAAGGGTTTGATTTAGTTCCAATATGTTTCTGTTGAGTTTTTGGCCTGTTGGTCTATCCCAGGTTGAGAGTGCTATGTTGAATTCCCCAAGTATTATGGTTTGGGGATTGACTTCTTGTTTTAGACATTATTGTGTTTTCTTAGTGAAGTGGGAGAAGTCCTGTTAGGTGGATATATGTTCAGTATTGTCTTCCTGGTGAGTTGTTTTTGTAACTAAAATGTAGTATACTTCTGTATCTCTTATGATTCTTTGGTTTGACATCAACTTTATTAAATAGCATAATTGCAATTCCCTGCTTTTTTCCTGGTTCCATTTACTTGAAGAATTTTTGACCAGCTTTCTACTTTTAGAATGTGCCTATATTTGGTGATGTGTTTCTTGAAGGCAGCAGATGGATAGGTTTTGATTTCTTTTTTTTTCTTTTAATTTATTTTTATTTATGGGCTCTTTGGCTGCCTGTGGCTATTTGTTGTCATATATATACGATAATGAAGATTTTCGCACATACATCACTCTGCACATGTGTGTGCTCTATGGCAGATTCTTTGTAGAGGGATTGCTGGGTCCATGTTTTATGTATTTTAAAATTTTGATAGATCTACTAAGTGGCCATCTGTAGAGACTCTAGTAGTTTACAATCCCATCACTGATTGTTACAGTTCACCTGCATGATTGCTGATAAATGACCATCAAATGGCTTAAGGAAACAAGGGGTTTATTGTCTCTTACAATTATCTGGTTACAGTTCTCAGTCCAGCTTGACAGGAGAGCATACACCAATACCAAGAACAAGGGAAATGGCCACACCATCTCTATGTGTAATGGCTGAGAGAGGGATAATCCTTACTTGCTAGACCAGCAGGTCTGGCCAAGGATGCCAACTCCCGCAACCAGTCCTCCAACTTTTATTCCAGGGCCTAATACTACCCACTATAGGCTGGGCTTTCCCCATCAGCTACACAATCTCCTGTTGGGCCCTTAGTCTGGGCCCAACACAACCACTAATTCTCTACAACTGTGCCCAGAGCTCAAACTCTCAATCGTCAAGTTGACATCTGTGCCTATGACACTGATGAGTGACAGAGTTGATTGATAGGTTTAGATTTCTAATCCATGTTTATAACCTGTGTCTTCTGATTGGTGAGTTAATTTTATTGACATTTAGTGTGATAATGGAGAAATTACTTTGAATTCCTAACATATTTTGTTTAGTGGCTTTCATTAGTATATTATTTATTTAGCTTGTAGTTTATGGTGGTATTATGCTTCCTTTCAGACCTCTTGAAAATGCTTGTTCTTTTCTTCAACCTTAAATATCTTTTCTAACAGTTTTTGAAAGCCTGGTTTGGTGATCAAACAAGCCTTCAAGTTGTTTTCATGGTGGAATATTTTTCTTTCACCCTTGATCATGACTGATAATCTTGCTGGATTTATCAGCCTAAATTGACATTCGTGCTCATTCAATACTTGCATAGGACTCTCCAAGCTCTTCTAACTTTACTATTAACATTGAAAAAATCATTTGTTATTTTAATAGGTTTACCTTAAAAGTGATTTGGTTTTTTTCTCTTTTTTTTAATACATTTTTTATTATTATTTCAGCTCATACAAACTTAACAGGTACACCACTTCCCTCCCTCCCTCCTCCCCCCCCAAACCCCTGCTCCCCCTTCCCTCATCCCTTCCGGCCCATCCCCCCGTGCCTCCCGCCCCAATTCCCAGAGTCCTTTCTTGTGCATGCCTGACTCTCCTCTGGGCTCTCCTCTCCGATGACGTACAAGGACCCAGTGGCATTTCCCTGAACCCTTTCCTGTGTTCCCCTTAAGCATAGGAACACTACTGTGGCTGTCAATCCCTTGCCTCCAAGGATCTTGGTGCCTTTAGCAGATGCTAGATTTTGTGAGGTCAATAGTGTGTTGGACATTGCGCCGGGAATGCAATGTCCAGTTATGATTGCTTCGGCCCTAACATGTGTGGAGTATCTTGCAAATCATTGCTCCTCCCATCCTTTTGCTCTCACACTCTTATCGCCCCCTCTTCCGCAAATGTCCCTGAGCTTCAGGATGGGGAGAGATTAGTCCGGCCTAGTTCTAGGTGGTTGATATAGAGTCTCTGAAGTTCTGGATTGTGGTTTGTTGATTTTCTTTTTCAGTTTTGCTGCTCCTGTAATGCCTTCCACTCCATCGTGATGGGCACTGTATGTCACCCCCTGGCCAGAGACAGAAAGTTGTTAAACTGGAGTCTTATTATAAGAGCACATTCAAGGGTAGATGTAATACTTATACCCAAAAGTGGAATCGCAGGGTCATATGGCATTAGGCAATGGGAGGGGTCAATCACCCATTTGCAAAATGGTTACTTTTTAATCTTCCGGACTATATGCCCTCCCCTTCTGGTGAGTTCATACCCCCTTAGTTGTAAATGATCAGGAATGAATCGTGAACTTAACTAGGTGTCACATTACTTTCTTGCAGTCCTTGATGGAGGCCTATTTTGTCTACTGTAACATGGTCACTTCTCTCCTTGTTTCTGGTGTGGCCCTCCAACCCCATCCCTCCTGTTCATAATACTTGCAATTACTTGTAGGTAATACACAGATTTACCTATGAGTGTCTCAAGATGGGCTGGGTGGATTTGGTATTAGGAGCCACCTATTAGGGAGTACATATGATGTTTAATTTTCTGGGTCTGGGATACTTCACTTAATATAATTGTTTCTAATGACATCCATTTCCCAGAAAATTCCAGTAATTCATCGTTTTTGATGGCTGAGTAGTACTCCATTGTATAGATGTACCAGTTTCCTTATCCACTCGTCAACTGTTGGACATTTTAGTTGATTCCATGTCTTTGCTATTGTAAACAGTGCTGCTATGAACATGGTTGTGCTTGTGCTATCGAGGTGAACCTCTGCTGTATGGGGGGTTATACCCAAAAGTGGAATCGCAGGGTCATATGGCATTTCATTCTTTAATTTCTTTAAGAATCTCCAGACTGCTCGCCAGAGTAGCTGTATGAGCCTGCATTCCCACAAGCAATGTAGGTGAGTTCCCCTCTCTCCACATCCTCTCCAGCATTTGTTGTTGTTTGTGTTGTGGATTTTTGCCATCCTGACCGGGGTGAGATGATATCTCATGGAAGTTTTGATTTGCATTTCCCTGATAGCTAAAGAAGTGGAGCATTTTTTAAGATATTTGTTAGACATTTTAATTTCATCCCTGGTAAAATTTCTTTTAAGTTCCAGGGCCCATTTTTTAATTGGATAATAGAGCTCTATCAGATATGTGGTTAATGAAGATTTTCTTCCATTCTGTGGGTTGCCTTTGAGCTCATGTTACAATCTCTTTATCTGAACAGAAGCTCTTTAATTTCTTTTGTTTTATTAACATTTTTTATTAACATATTTTATTTTTTATTATTATTTCCGCTCATACAAACTTAATAGGTAATGCTTCAAGTTTTTCCCCATACTTGCTGTAGGCTTGTTGTATACAGCTTTTATTATATTGATAAAGGTTCCTTCCATTCCTACTGTCTCTAGTGTTTTAATCATAAAAGGCTGTTGGACCTTGTCAAAAGCTTTTTCTGCATCTATCGAGAGTATCATGTGGTCTCGGACTCTGGACTGGTTTATATGATGAATTTCATTTATTGATCTGTGTATGTTGATCCAACCTTGTGTGCCAGGGATAAAGCATATTTGATCCCTGTGTTTGATATTTTTGATATGCTTTGAATCCGATTTGTTAAGACTTTGCTGAGAATCTTTGCATCTGTGTTCATCAATGAGATTGGTCCATAGTTTTCTTTTTTAAGAGTATCTTTATTAGGTTTTGGAATTAAGATGATATTAGCTTCATAAAAGGAATTTGGTAGTGTTCCTTCCTTTGCTATTTGCTGGAACAGTTTAAGGAATATTGGTGTTATAAGAGCCTTAAATGTCTGGTAGAACTGTGTGCTGAATCCATCTGGTCCAGGACATATTTTAGTGGGAAGATTCAAGATTACTTCCTTAATTTCCTCATATGTTATAGGACTATTTAAATATTTCACAACTTCCTGATACAATTTAGATAAGTTGTGCTTACTTAGGAATTCATCCATCTCTTTTGTGTTGTCAAATTTCACAGAGTATAATTTTTTGAAATATGATGCTATAATTCTCTGGATTTCTTGGCTATCTGTAATAAAAACTCCATTTTCATTTCTAATTTTGTAAATTTGGGTTTTCTCTCTCTTGCTTTTGGTTAATTTAGCTAGGGTTGTATCAGTCTTATTGATTTTTTTAAAAAAACCAGCTTTTTGACTGGTTGATTTTCTTTATCATATTCCTAAATTTGATTTCAGATATTTCTCCCCTTATTATGCTAATCTCTGTTCTACTGCTTTTTGATTGGATTTCTCTAGTTTCTCTAAAGCTTTAAGCTGCATTGTTAAGTTATTTATTCCTGATATTTCCATTTTTTTGATGGAGGCATTAAGAGCTATGTACTTACCTTCTCAGAGAGCTTTCATTGTGTCCCTGACATTTTGGTAAGTTGTATTTTCATTATTGTTCTCTTTCAGGATATCTTGAATTTCCTTTTTAATTTCTTCCTGAATCCAGTTCTCTTTCAACATCATATTGTTATGTTTCCAGGAGTTAGTGTATTTTCTGTTGTTTGTTGTATTGTGGATGTCCAGCTTTAGGCCGTGGTGGTCTGATAGGGCACAGGCTAGAATTTCACCTTTCTTGTATATGTGGAGATTCATTTTGTGGTCCAATATATGATCTATTTTGGAGAAAGTTCCGTATGCTGCAGAGAAAAATGTGTATTCCATGGTGCATGGATGAAAAGTTTGATAGAGATCTGTAAGGTCCATTTCTTTAAGGGTATAAGTTCCAAAGTGTCTCTGTTAAGCTTTTGAGCTGTTGATCTATCCCATGTTGAGTGAGTGGTGTTGAAATCCTCAAGAATTATCGTTTGGGGTTGATTTCTTGCTTTAGACACTAGGGTTTTCTTAATGAATGTGGAGGGGCCTGTATTGGGTGTATATATGTTCAGTATTGTGAAGTCTTCCTGGTGAATTATACCTGTGACTAAAATGAAGTATCCATCTTTGTCTCTTATGATTTTTTTATGGTTTGAAGTCCACTTTGTCCGAGAGCATAATGGCTACCCGTACCTGTTTTTTGGTTCCATTAGCTTGCAGAATTTTGGACCAGCCTTTCATTTTTAGGATGTGCCCATCTTTTTGTGGTGAGATGAATTTCCTGAAAGCAGAAATTTTTTGGGTTGTGGTTTTTAATCCAAGTTTGTAATCTGTGTGTCTTGAATGGTGAGTTAATTCCATTGACATTTAATATTATAATGGAGAAATGATTTTTAATTCTGGGCATTTTTTATGTTTAGTGGATTTTGTAAGCATATTGTTTGACATTTAGATTTTGGTGGTATTATACTTCCCTTCTATCCTTGTGGATACGCTTGTTTTTTTCTTCATGTTTGAGTATCTTTTCTGGCATTTTTTGAAGGCTTGGTTTGGTAGACATGTATCCCTTCAAGTTGTCTTTGTGCTGGAAAATTTTTCTTTCTCCCTCAATCATGACAGATAGTTTTGCTGGGTATATCAGTCTGGATTGGCATTTTTTGCTCATTCAATACTTGAAGTACATCTCTCCAAGCTCTTCTTGCTTTTACTGTTTCCATTGAGAAGTTATTTGTTATTTTAGTAGGTTTACCTTGAAAAGTGACTTGTTTTTTTTTCTCTTGAAGCTCTCAGCACCTTTTCTTTGTCTTGAATGTGGAGTGTTTTGACTATTATTTGCTGTGACGAGTTTGTATTTTGGTCATGTCCGTTTGGAGTATGAAATGTCTCTTTTATTTGGATGGGCCTCTCCTCATTTAGTTGAGGGAAGTTTTCATATACGATAATTTGAAAATTTTCCTCAGGTGTGGTATTTTGGGATTCTTGCTCTGATATTCCATGAATGCGCATGTTAGGCTTCTTCAGGGTGTCCCATATCTCTTGAATGTTCCTCTCAAATATCTTTTTGGCTTCCTCAATGGAAACCTCTTCCATTGAGCTGGTTAATTCTCCCACTTTGTCTTCAAGATTTGAAATTCTATTTTCTGCTTCATTAGTTCTGCTGATAAGACTCTCTTTTGAGTTTTGAGTTGAAGATAACTTGTATTTTAGTTTGATTTTAAACTCTGCCTGAGACTGTTTTTGCTTCTTGAATTCTTTTTCTTAACTCCTCCAGGTGTCTGTTGTGTTTCTCTTCAAAATGGTCGATGCTGTTGTTTAACCTGTCTTGAATTTCCTCTTTCATAGTATTAATCATGATAATGATCATACTTTCAAAGTCATTATCTTGGGTCTGGCTGTCTTGGCTATTTTCTATGAATTTGTTCTGGTTGGAATCTATCATTATGTGGTTAATTCTTTCGGGGGGAGATTTGTCTTCCTGTGTTTTGTGTCTCATGGATCTGCACTTTGACTTGGGCATTATCATTTTTTCTCTTAAGACCTTTCAGTTTCTGTGTGTTTTTGACTGATCTGATTTATTTGGTATTACTACTCTTGGACTCGTTTGTCTGTTGTATTTCTTAGATGATGCTATTAGGCTGTTAGTACATCAGTTAAGTCAGGTTAAGTGGACAGGGGGTGAATATTAGTATGGCAGTGCACTTTTATGGTTTAGTATCTTTGTGATATGTGAAGGTGAGTGGTATAATCCCTGGAGTTGTATATATTTTTGCGGTGGCTATATGGAAAATTTAATCTACAGTGATTAATACTAAAAAGAAGCAGTATGGTAAAAAGAAAAGAGGTTTATGTATATTTGGAATGGATGTGAAGTATCTCTCCCATGTTGTAGGACGATTTTAGAGGAATACAGATGTATGGCCTTTGTCCCTTAGTGCTTTGCTTGAGTTTCCTTTGGACTCTGTTGAATTCTGAGTACCAGTGTGTCCTCCGTGGACCAAAAGTGAGGGTCCCTGGTGGTTCTGAGGGGCAGAAGGTCTGATGGTGATACCAGAACTCTTCACCTGGAACCTGGGACTTGGCTTAGTGGCCCACCCAGGTTCCAAGGATGGAGGACCCAGAGAAAGTCCTGTCCTGGTCTGGCCGCAAGTGGGAAGAAAAAAGGGGTTGGGGGAACTGGAGGCTGCCTTGGTGTTGCCCCGGCTGGCTTGTGGGAGGAGATGGGTTAAGGGGCTACCTGGGAGCTGGGTAAGTCACCTGGGATGGAGGATCTTCAAGCGAGTCCCATTCTGGTCGAGCTGGCAGACTGGAGGGCTGAACAAAAGGGCTGGGATGCAGGGCGTGGGCTATGCAAACCAGAGGCAGTCTGGGTGTTGCCCGGGATGGCTGGTAGGAGGAGCTGAAACAAGGAGCAACCTGGGGGGCTGGGTAACTCGCCTGGGATGAAGGACCGACTGACTGGGAGCAAGCCCCGTGTCCGGTGGGCAGGCGGGCAAGAGTGTGAGTTATTTTTACTAAACTATTTATATATACTATATTCTATAGATTCTCCTTCAGAGAACAATGACTAATACAACCACTGAGAACTCTCTATGATCACTATGGGCAGTGACCACTATGAACTCTCTGACAACTGTGAGCTCTCTCTGACAACTGTGAGCTCTCTATTATGAACATGATCTCTTTAGAACAACTATAAGCTATGATCAGTGTTAGGTCTTTATGACCACTATGAGATATGACCACTGTGAGCTCTCTATGACCAATATGAACTATGACCACTGTGAGCTCTCTATGGCCCACTATTAGTTATGACCACTGTGAGCACACTGTGGCCACTCTGAGCTCTTTATTACACCTGTGAGCTATTCCCACAGTTAAATTTCTAAGACCTCTGTGAGTTATAAACATTATGAGCTCTCTGTGACAACTGTGAGTTCTCTATGACCCAAGTGAATTTTCTATAATCTCTGTGAGATTGCTATGACCATTATGAGCTATGAGCATTGAGAGCTCTCTATGACCACTGTCAGCTTTAACACTATGAGCTCTCAGTTACCTCTGTGTTTGATGAGCACTATGTGTTATCCATGACATTTATGAGCTCTTTATGATCACTATGAATTATGACTACTGTGAGCCTGTAAGCTCTCTATGTCTAATATGAGCTCTATGACCACTCTGAGCTGTGACCACTGTGAGCTCTATGATCACTACAAGCTTTCTGTGACCACTGTGAGATATGACCACTAGGAGCTCTTTATGACCACTGTGATCTATGACTAGATCTGCACTATAAGCTGTGATCTTTTTGAGTTCTGACATTTATGAGTTCTCTACAACATCTGTAAACTAAGAACACTGAGAATTCTCTGTCATTACTGTGAGATCTCCATGATCACTGTGACCTCTCTATGACCAGTTTGCACTGTGATCTATGACAACTGTGAGCTCTTTAGTACCACTGTGAGCTCTTCATGACCACTGTAAGCTATTACCACTATGAGCACTTGATGACCACTGTGATCTCTCTATGACCACTGAGTTCTCTATAAGCACTTTGAGCACTCTATGAGCACTAAGTTATTACCACTGTGAGCATTATATGACCTTGTTAGCTATGACCACTGTGAGCTCTCTATAAACACTGTGAGTTCTCTGTGACCAACGTGAGCTAGCACCACTGGGAGCTCACTATGACCATGTGGACTCTCTATGAATACTGTGAACTCTCTATGACTAGTTAAATCACTGATGACTGTGACCTCTCCATGACCACTTTGAGCTCTCTGTGACCACTGTGAGCTCTCTGTGACTACTATGAGCTATGAGCACTGAGAGCTCCCATACTCCATTATGTGCTCTCTAGAACCACAGTGAGTTATGAACCCTGTGTACCTCTCTATGTTCATTATGTGTGATGACCACTGTGAGCTTTTTATGACCACTATGAGCTATGTCCACTGTGAGCTCTGTACGACCAGTATGGTCTATGAGCACTGTGAACGCTCTAACAATATTATGAGCTATGACCACATTGAGATCTCTATAATAATTATGAGCTTTCTACCACCACTGTGAGCTCTCTAGGACCACTATGAGCTATGACCACTGTGAACTCTCTGTGACCAATAGGAGCTATTACCTCTGAGAGCTCTTTTTGACTACTATAAGCCCTCTATGGCCAGTGTAAGCGATGACCACTTGATGCTCTCTATGACAACTATGATCTATGACCACTGTGAGCTCTCTATAACCAGAATGAAATGTGACTAATATGAGCCGTCTATGACCTCTGTGATATATCTCTACAAACTGTGAGCTCTAGATGACAATGGGGATCTCTTTATGACCACAGTGAGCATTCTATGACCACTGTCAGCTCTCTATGATCACTGTGAGGTCTCAAAGACTACTATGAGTTGTGACCACTGTGAGCTCTCTGTGTCCACTGTAAGTCCTCTATTTGCACTGTGATCTCTCTATCATCACTATGAAATCTGAATGACCACTGGGAGTTTTGACCACTTTGAGCTCTCTATGATCATTGTAAGTTGTGACTACTATGAGCTCTATTTGACCACTGTGAGCTCTCTATGTGCACTATGATCTATGACAACTATGAGCTCTCTATGACCACTGCAAACTCATTATGATCGCTATGAACACTCTGTGTCCACTGTGAGCTCTCTATGTCAGCTCTCTATGACCACTATGAGATATGACCACTGTGAGCTCTATTATGACTGTGAGCTTTCTAAGACCACTATGAGCTATGAATACTGTTAGCTGTCTATGATCATTATGAGCTATAACTACTGTGAGCACTTTTTCACCACTATGAGCTCTCACTGGCCACTTTGAATATAAATTGAATTGAATTATGAGTTTTCTGAAACCTTTGTGAACTATGACAACTATGACCTCTCTATAACCACTGTGAGCTCTCTGTGTCCACTATTGTGGGTTCTCTATGACCACTGTGAGCTATCACCACTGTGAGCTCTCTATGCCTACTGATACCACACTCTGATGATTGTGCACTCTCTATTATACTTTTAAGCTCTGTATGACAAGTGTCAACTCTATAGGAGGATTATCAGCTCTTTATGACAACTGTCAGCTCTCTTCGACCACTGTGTACCCTCTGTGACATTTGTGAACTATAAGCATTGTGAACTCTCTATGACTATTGTGAACACTCTGTAACAACTATGAGCTCTCTGTGACCACTATTAACTATAACCACTGTGAGATTTTCCTGACCACTCTGAGCTCTCTGTGACCACTATGAGCACTCTATGACGAGTATAAGTTATGACCAATGTGGTCTCTCATTGTTCATTATGTGCTATTTATGACCATTGTGAGTTATAAACCCTGTGACCTCTCTATGTTCACTATGAACTCTGGCTACTTTGAGCTCTCTATGACCACTATGAGTGCCAAATGACCACTATGAGCTATGACCCCTGTGAGCTATCTATAACCACTATGAGCTATAACCACTATGAGATTTCTAACACAACTGTGAGGTGTCTTTCATTAATGTGAGCTCTCTATGAGTATTGTCAGCATTCTATGACCATTGTGAACTCTCCATTACAACTGAGAGCACTGTATGAAAACTGTCAGCTCTGTATGACAACTGTAAGATATGACCACTATGAGCTCTCTATAACAACTGTGAAATCTCTGTGAGAACTACAAGCTCTCTATGACTACTATAGCTATGACCACTGTGATCTCACATTGCCCATTATATGCTCACTATAATCACTGAGAGTTATGAACCATGTGACCTCTTTATGCTCACTCTGAGATATGACCAATGTGAGCTCTCTGTGACCACTATGAGCTCTATATGACCACTTTGAATTATGAGCACTGCGAGCTCTCCATCACCACTGTGGTCTCTGAGCACTGTGAGCTCTCAGTGTCCATTATGTGCTCTCTATGACCACTGGGAGTTATGACCACTATGAGTCTCTATGATCACTGTGAGCATAGCCACTTGGAGCTCTCAATAACCTCTGTGAGCTATAAGCACTATGAATTCACATGACACTGTCAGCTCTATATGACCACTGTGAGCTCTCTAAGGCCACTATGAACTGTAACCACTGTGTGATCCATATGGCTACTATGAGCTGTGAGCACTGTATGCTCTTATTGTCCATTATGTCTCAGTGACCACTATGATCTATGACCATTGTGAGCTTTCCATGACCACGATGAAATATGAACACTGTGAACTTTCTATGCCTACTGTGAGCTCTCTATGACCACTATTAACTATGCTAACAATGGCCACTTTGAGCTATGACCACTATGAGTTCTGTAAGACCTTTGTGAGCTATGACCACTATGAGCTCTCTGTGACAATTGTGAGCTCTCTATGACCATTGTAAGCTCTCTATGACCACTTTGAGATTTCTATAAATACTGAACGTTCTCTATGACAAATGAGAGATTTCTGTGAGCAATAAGACCTATGACTAACATGAGCTATTTGGGACCAATATGAGCTATGACCATTGTGATTTCTTCATAAGCACATGAGCTATGACCATTGTGAACTCTCTGTGACCACTGAGAGCTCTCTATGACCCCTGTGAGCTCTCTATAAGCATTATGACTTATGGCCAATGTGAGCTCTTCATGACCATTATGAGCTATGATTACTCTGAGCTCTCTGTAAACACTGTGAACTATATGACCACTATGAACTATGACCAAAGTGAGCTTTCCTTGACCATTGTGAATTCTCTATGAGCACCATGATTATGAAAACTGAACTCTTTATGACAACTGAGAGGTGTCTATGTCCAATGAGACTATTATATGACTACTTTGTGCCCACTATGACCACTGTGAGCTCTCTATGATGACTATGAGCTCTCTATGAGTGCTGTGAGCTATCCTAACTGTGAGCTTTCTAACACCACTATAAACTATGACCACTTTGAGTCATTTATGTCCATGTTGAGTTATAACCACTTTGCTCTCTATTTCTATTATGAGCTCTGTATGACCACTGTGAGCTCTCAATGACCTCTCTCTGTGAGCTCTCAATGACTTCTATGAGCTCTCAATGACCTCTGTGAACTATGACCACTGTGAGCTATCTATAATCACTGTGAGCTCTCTATGACCACTGTGAACTATGAATACTGTAAGCTCTTCTTATCCATTATGAGCTCTCTATGACCCCTGCAGGTTGAGACCACAGTGAAATCTCTAGGACCACTATGATCTATGACAACTGTGAGCTCTCTATGACAACAGTGAGCTCCCTATGAACACTATGAGCTCTCCATTACCACTGTGGGCTGTCTATGAGCACTATAAGCTATGACTATTGTGAGCTATCTATAAACACTGTGAGCTATGTATTACCACTATGAGCTATGAGTACTGTGAGCTTTCTTTCACCACTCTGAGCTATGAACACTGGGATCTCCTATTGTCCATTAAGTGCTTTTTATGATCTCTGTGACCTGTGACCACTGCAAGCTATCTGTGACCACTATGAGCTATGACCACTATGAGTTCTATATGACAACTGTGATCTATGACCACTGTGTAGTCACTAGGACCAATAGCCACTGTGAGCTCTCGATGACCACTGTGAGCTGTAACCACTGTGATATCTCTATGACCACAGTATGCATTTTCTTACCACAGTCAGCTCTCAATGACCACTATGAGCTATGACCTCTGTGAGTTTTCCATTTCCATTATTTTCCCTCTGTGGCTACCGGGAATTATGACCATTATAAGTTCTCTATGACCAATGTGAGCTATGATCAATAGGAGTTCTCAATAACCTCTGAGAGCTATGAGCACTATAAGTTCACTATGACACTGTGACCTTTCTATGACTATTTTGAGTTTTCTATGAATACTGAGAGCTCTCTATGACAACTATCATAGATCTATGAGCACTAAGACCCATGACCAATATGTACTCTATACAACCAATGTGAGCAATGACCACTATGAGCTCTTCATGACCACTGTGATCTATGACCACTGTGAGTTCTCTATATGTACTATGGACTATGACCCATATGAGAACTTTATGACCACTATGAGCTCTGACCACTCTGAGCTATCTAAAACTACTGTGAGCTATCTGTAATTACTATGAGCTATAACCATGGTGAGCTTTCTTTGACTACTTTGAGCTCTCTATGAGCACTATCTATGACAAGTTTGAACTTACAAGGACGACAGTGAAATATCTATGTCCAATGTGACATCTCCATGGCTACTTTGTGCCCACTATGACCACTGTAAACTCTCTATGACCACTGAGAGCTCTCTATAAGCACTATGAGCTTTCACCAATGTGTGCTTTCCAAGGCCACTATAAGCTCTCTATGACCAGTATAAGTGGTGACCACAGCGACCTCATTATTACCAGCATGAGGTATGATCACTGTGAGCTCTGTGAGGCCACTAAAACCTCTGTATGCCATGAGCTATGACCACAGTAATCTCTCTAAGACTACTATGACCTATCACTACTGTGAGCTCTGTGTAACCACTGAGAGATATAACTACTGTGAGCTCTTTGTGAGCTCTGTGTAACCACTGAGAGCTATAACTACTGTGAGCTCTTTATGACCACTATGAACTATGAACACTTTTGACCTCTCTATATCCATTATGAGCTCTGTATGACGACTGTGACCTCTCAATGACCTCTGCGAGTTCTGAACACTGTGTGTTCTCTACAACAACTGTGAGATTCTATGTCAACAGTGAGTTCTCTATGACCACTATGAGGTTTGACCACTGTGAATTGCCTATAACCATTGTGAGAGATCTATGACATCTATGAGCTATGACCATTATGAACTCTCCTTTTCTATTATGTGCTGTCTATAACCACTCTGAGCTGAGACCCCTGTGAGATCTCTATGATCACTGTGAGCTCGCTATAAATACTGAGCTCTCTATGATCATCATGAGTTCTGTAGGACAACTATGATAGGACAACTATGATCTATGACCACAGTGAGCTTTCAATGACTATTATGAGATATGACCTCTATGATTTCTTCTTGAATGCTATGAGCTATGACCACTGTGAGTGCTCTATGTCCATTATGAGCACTCTGTGACTACTATGAGCTATGATCACTGTGAGCTCTCTATGAGCACTATATGCTATGACCCCTGTGAGCTCTTTATGGCAACTGTAAGCTCTCTATGAGCACTATGAGCTATGACTACTGCTAGCTCTCTGTCAACACTATCATCTGTGACCATTTTGAACTCTCTATAATGATTACTAGCTCTCTATAAGAAGTATGAGCTCTTTGTGACCACTGTGAGTTCTCTATTACATCTATAACCTTGCTGTGACCATTATAAGCTCTCTATGAACTGTGCGCTATGACCATTGTAACCTCTCTATGACCACTTTGAGATCTTTATGACCACTATGATTTCTATGAGCACTATGACTTATGACATTGTGCACTCATTATGACCACTATGAGTGCTCTATGACCATTATGATCTATGACCACTGATAGGTATCTATCACCACTATCATTGATGACCATTTTGAGCTCTCTATGATGATTATGAGTTCTCTATGACCACTGTGAGTTATGAAAACTGTGAGCTCTCTATGAACAGTATGAGCTATTGCCATTTTGAGCTCTCTATAACCACTATAAGCTATGACCACTATGAGTCCTTTAAGTCCACTTTGAGATATAATCTCTATGACCCCTATTAGCTCTCTATCACCACTATCATCCATGACCATTTTGAGCTTTCTATGATGACTATGAGTTCTCTATGACCACTGTGAGCTATGAACACCGTGAGCTCCCTATGACCATTATGAGCTAGCTATAACCATTGTGAGCTAACTATAACCACTGTGAGCTATCTTGCACCATTATGAGCTGTGATCACTGTTAGCTTTCTGTGATCACTGTGGACTCTCTGTGAGCACTTTGAACTATGACGACTGTGAACTCTCTATGACAACTATGAGCTGTTTATTTTTTTATTATACATTCAATTGTGTGTGTGTGTGTGAGTGTGTGTGTGTGTGTGTGTGTGTGTGTGTGTGTGTAGAACCACAGGCAAATTCAGGAACCACCATGGTCCACCTCCACCTCCTCATTTACTCTGCCTCGGGATCCACAGGCTCTGCGCTATCATGATCAGAAACGCAGGCCGCCCCCACTTCCACCTGGGGTCTATAGATCGAAACTCAAGGCCTTCTGCCTGCAAAGCAGAGGCCTAACCCCTGAGCCACCTCTAACTATAACCACTGTAAGAGATCTATGATCACGATGAGCTATGACCACTGTGAGCTCTTCTTGTCCATTATGAGCTATGACCACTGTGAGCTGAGACTAATGTGAGATTTGTGTGACTTCTATGATCTATGATCATTTTAAGCTCTCTATGACCACCACAAGCTCTCAATGACCACTGTCAGCTCTCCATTTCAACTTTGAGCTCTCTATGACCACTATGAGCTCTTATGATCATTATGAGCTCTGTGACAACTATGATCTATGACCTCTGTGAGGTCTCAATGACCACTATGAACTGTGACCACTGTGTGCTTTTTATGTCCACTATGAGAGATGACCACTTTGAGCTCTCTATTTCCATTATGAGTACTCTATGACCACTGTGAACTCGACCACTGTGAATTCTCTATGAGCACTATGAGCTATGACTCTTGAGAGTTATTTGTAACCATTGTGAGCTGTCTATGATGACTGTAGCTCTCTATGACAACTATGAGCTATGACCACTGTGAGCACTCTATGACCACTATGATCTATTACCACTGTCAGCCTTCTGACACCACTATCATCAATGACCATTCTGAGCCCTCTATGATGATTATGAGTACTCTATGACCACTTTGACAACTTTATTCTTGAAATGACAATTATGAGCTCTGTATGCCAACCCTGAGCCATGACCACTGTGAGCTCTCTATAACCACTATAACTATGACCACTGTGAGCTCTCTAGGCTCAGTAGGAGCTATAACCAATGTGAGCCATCTGTGGCCACTACCCTCTCTATGAATACTATGATCTGTGATCACTGGGGTTTATATGACAACAATTACCTATGGCCACTGTGAGCTATGTCTACTGTGAGCTATGACCACTATGAGCTCTCTATAGTCACTATGAGATACCTATGACCACTATGATCTGTGCCGACTATGAATTCTCTAAGATCTCTGTAGGCTATGACCACTATGACCTATCTATGACAAATTTGAGTTTTCTATAAACAGTCTATGAGCTATGGCCACTGTGAGATTTCCATGAAACTAGGACCTATGATCTATTTGAGCTCTCTGTGACCACCATAAGCTTGCTATGACCATTATGAGCTCTGTAAGACAACTGTGAGTTATGATCACTGTGAGATATCTAGGACCTCTATGACTGGCCGCTATGCACTCTCTATGTTTACTATGAGCTATGCCCACTGTGAACTATCTATGGCCACTTTGAGCTCTCTATGACCACTATGAGCTATGACCACTCTGAGGTCCCTATGACCACTATTAGCTACAACCACTATGAGCTGTCTATGACCACTAGGAACTATGAAAATTGTGAGTTATGACCACTGTGAGTGTTCTTTGACCACTGTGCGCTCTCTATGACTATTTTGATCTATGATGACTGTGAGCTCTCTATGAACACTATGAGCTCACTATGACCACTGTGAATTATGACCAATTGTGCATTCTATGATGATTATGAGTTCTTATGACAACAGTCAGCTATGATCCCTGTGAGCTATCTACGACCATTATGAACTATGATCACTGTGAGGTTTATTAGACCACTGTAAGCTCTCTATTACCACTTTGTTCTATGACCAGGGTGAGGATTTTATGACCACTATAAACTCTCTCTATCCACTATGTGCTATGACCATTGTGAGCTCTCTGTGGTCACTATGAGCTACCTATGACCCTGTGATCTCTATGACAACTTTGAGTTCTTTATGACTACTGAGAGCTCTCTATAACTACTGTGAGATTTCTATGAGCACTATGAAATATGACCACTGTGAGCTCTTTATGACCACCATGGCCTATGGCCACTCTGAGCTCTCCATGACAACTGTGATCTCTCTATAACCCTTGTGAACCATGACTACTGTGAGCTCTCTATGAGAACAATGACCTATGACCAATGCGAGGTCTTTATAACCAGTATAAGCTATGACCACTGTAAAGTCTTCAGGATCACTATGAACTATGAGCATGGTAAGCTCTTTGTATCCATTAGAGCTCTCTATAACCACTGTATGACTACTGAGAGATCTCTATAACTACTGTGAGATTTCTATGAGCACTATGAACTATGAGCACTGTGAGCTCTCTTTGAACACTAGGAGCTCTCTATGAGCACTATGATCTATGACCACTGTGAGCACTCTATAAGAGATGTCTGTGGTCACTTTCCACTCTAACACCAGTATGAGCTTTCTATGACTACTATGAGCTATAAACACAGTGATCACTCTATATCCACTTTGATCTATGACCACTGTTAGCTCTCTATGACCAATATGACTTATGACCACTGTTAGCTCTACATGACCACTATGAATTATGCCATTATAATGTCTCTATGACCATTATCAGATCTCTATGACCACTGTAAGCTATGACCACTGTCAGCTCTCTATGACCATTATGAGCTATTACTACTGTGAGTTCTCTAGGACCAAGTGAGGTATGATGACTATGACCTCTCTATGATAACTTTGAATTCTTCATAACCACCTGAGCTCTCTATGACTATTGTAGCTCTCTATGAGCAATATGACCTATGATCCCTGTAAGCTTTTTATGACCACTTTTAGACATGACCACTGTGAGCACTTTATGACCATTGTGAACTATGACCACTGTGAACTCACTATGAGAACTATGACCTATGTCCACTGTGAGCTCTCTTTGACCGCTATGAGCTATGACCACTTTGAATGTACTATGAGAACTATTACCTATGACCACTGTTAACTCTATATGACCACTATGAGCTCTTACTACTATGAATTCTTTGACCACTGTGAGATCTCTAAAACACTATTATTTCCATATGACAACTCTGAGCTCCCTGTGATTTCTGTTGGCTTTTTATCACCATTGTGAGCTCTCTAATACCATTATTAATTCTCTATGAATACTATGAACTATGACCTCTGTGAGCTCAATATGAACACTGTGACATCTCTATAACAATAGTGACCTCTCTATGATGACTTTGAGCTTTCTGCAACCACTGTGAGCTCTATTACCAGTATGAGCTCTCTATGACCACTATGAGCTCTGTATGAGCACTATGACCTATGAACATTGTGACCTCTTTATGACCACTATGAGCTATGACCACTGTGAGAAATTTAAGACCACTATGAGCTATGCCAACTGTGGGCTCTGTATTTCTATTTTGAGCTCTCTATAACCATTGTAAGGTTTGACCACGGTAAGCTCTCTATTAACAATATGAGCTCTGTATGACATGTGTGAGCTATGACCACTGTGACCTCTCAATGACCACTTTGAGATTTTTAGCACCCTTTGACCTTCAATGACAACTGTAGCTTTCTATGAGCAATATGACCGATGACCATTATGAGCTCTCTGTTATCATTATGAGCTATGACCGCTATGAACTCTTTATGATCATTATGAGCTGTGACCTCTGTGAGCTCCATGTAACACTATGAGTTCTCTATGTTTACCAAGAGCTATGACCCGTGTGATCTCTCTATAACCATTATTAGCTATGATCACTGTGAGCTCTCAATGATCACTATGAGCTATGAGCACTGTGAGCTCTCTTTGAGCACTGTGAGCTATCTATTGAGCACTATGATCTAAGACTACTCTGAGATCTCTAGCTCTTTATGACAACCATGATCTCTCTACATCTAGTACGAGCTACCTATAACCACTATGAACTATTGCCAATGTTTGTTTACTATTACCACTGTGAACTATGACCAGTGTGACTTTTCTATTATCACTGTGAACTCTCTATGACCATTATGAGCTATGTCCATTTTGAGCTCTTTAGGACCACTATGAGGAATGACCACTCTGAGCTCTCTATTACAACACAGTGCTATGACCACTATGAGGTCTGTTTGACTATTGTAAGCTCTGTATGACAAATGTGAACTCTTATTGATCACTATGATCTCTCAGTGGTGATGTGAGCTCTCAATGGTTCTATGATCTCTCTATGACCACTATGAGCTATGACCACTGTTATTTATGACTACTATGAGTCTCTATGACTACTGTACTCTCTCTATCAACTCTGTGAGCTGTCTATGATAATGTTGAGTTCTCTATGAACACTGTGAGCTATGTGTTCTTCATGACCATTATAAGCTTGGACTACTTTTAACTCTTTTGACCACTATGAGCGATGACCACTATGATGTTTCTATGAACATTATGTGCTCAGTATGACCACTATAAGCTATGACCACTGTGTGATCTCTATGACGACTATGAGCTATGACTACAGTGAACTGTTTATGAAGATTATAAGTTATCTTTGACCACTGTGAAGTATGACAACAGTGACCTTTCTATAATAACTTTGAGTCCTTTTTAACTACTATGAGCTCTGTATGACCACTATAGCTCTCTATGAGCAACACGACCTATGACCACTGTAAGCTTTCAACTACTTTGATCCATGACCACTGAACTTTTTATGGCCACAATGAGCTATGACCATTGTGAGCCTCTATGATGACTACGAGCTATGGCCACTGTCTATGAACACTATGAACTATTACAACTCTGAACCTTTCTGTGGCCACTGTAAGGTCCCTCTGACTATTGTGAGCTCTCTATGAGCACTATGAGCTATGACTACTATGAACTGTATTTAACTGCTGGGAGCTCTTTATAGCTATAATCTATGACTACTGTGAGCTCTTTATGAACATTATGAGCTCTCCATGACATAATGTGTCACAGCCTCCACAGTTACATCACAGCTTTACTGTTACAACACAGCATTGACATCAAAGACTCACTGCTACATTTCAGCCTCACCACTGATGTCATACCTTAACTGTAAAGGCATAGTCTCACTGTGGCATCACAGCCTGTCTATGACATCATAAGCTCATTGTGACTTCAGCTTTGCCACTGACACAACAGTCTACCTGGTGACAACACAGCCTCAACTCTGACATCACAGTTTTACTGTGACATCACAGTCCCATGATGACATCACAGGCTCAACTATCACATCACACCCTCACTATGATGTCACAGCCTCAACTCTGATATCACAAGCCTTATCTTTCAGCCTCACCTCTGTGTCACACACTGACTGTAACTGGGACATGTCAAAAATTCACTGTGATTTCATCCTTGAAACTTCCACTACAGGCTTACCAGTGTAATCACAGCCTCATCTCTGACACTGAAACTGATATCAGAGCTTCACTGTGTCATCACAGCCTCACTGTATCATCACAGCTTCACTATGATATCGCAGCCTCATTGTGACATCACAGTCGCAACTCTGGCATCCCAGCCTCAAAGTGATATCATCAGTCTCACTGATACATTTTAGACTCATATCTCATGTCAAACCTTCACAGTGACATAATAGTATCACTGTGACTTCACAGATTCTCTGTGTCATCACAAACACTCTGTGACTTCAGCCTTGCCACAGACACAACAGCCTAATAGGTGACATCACACCCTCACCTCTGACATCAATAGACTCACTATGACATCACAGCCTCATGGTGACTTCATACCCTCATCACCAACATACAAGCCTCACTTTGACATCACAGGGTCACCACAAACATCACAGTGTCACTGTCACATAATGGGCTCACCACTGACATCATAGCTTCACGAGTGAGATCATAACCTTACTATGACATCATTCTCACTCCTGACATTTCAGTCTCATTGTGACATAATACCTTCAACATTGACATAACAGTCTAACCAGTGATATCATACCTCACTGCGTCATCATAGCCTCACTCTGTCACCATAGTCTCATTGAGACATCACAAACATACCTTTGACATCACAGCCTCACTGTGACATCATACCATCATTGTGAGATCACAGCCAAACTGTGACATCACAGCCTCACTGTGACATCATAGTCACACCTCTGATATCCCAGCCTCACTGTGAGGGCACAGACTCACTGTGACATCACAGCCACACTTTGACATCACATTCTCATTATGACATCATCCTTGTCACTGGCATCGCAGCCTCATGGTGACATACCTTCACCAATGACATCATAACTTCACTGTGACATCAGCCTTGGAACTGACATCACAGTCTCACTATGCAACTGCAATGTCTCCAGTGACATCACAGCCACACTGAGACATCAGTGTAATATCATAATGACACTGTGTCATCACAGCCACACTGTGACATCTCAGCTTTACTGTGATGTCGCAAACTCACTGTGACACCAGCATTTCCACTGGAAAAAAGTCTCATGGTGACATCACAGCCTCATCTCTGATGTAATAGCCTCATTGTGACATCACAGTCTTACAGTAATAGTACAGCCTTACTTTGAAATCATAGCATCAACACTATTGTCACAGCCTCTATCATCTCATAGAATCACCACTGATAATAGAGCCTCACTGTGACATCACAGCCTCACTGTGACATCAGAGCTTTAACCACTGAAACCAAGCCTCACCTGTGACATCAGCTTTGCAACTGATATTACAGCTTCATGGTGACCTCACTTCTTCCACACTAACATCACAGCCTCTCTGTGACATCAGAGCTTCATTATGACTTCACAGTCTCATCATTGCTATCCTATCCTCATGTGACATCAGAGCTTCACCACAAATATCTCAGCATCACTGTCACATAATAGGCTCACCACTGACATCATAGCCTCACCAGTGAGATCATAACGTCACTATGACATCATTCTCACCCCTGATATCTCAGCCTCATTGGGAAATCATACTATCAACTCTGACATCTCAGACTAATTGTCATCATGTCTTCAACACTGACATCTCAGCCTCATTGTGTCATAATACCTTCACCACTGACACAACAGTCTAACCAGTGACAACATACCTTCACTGTGTCATCACAGCTACAGTGTGACCCACTGAGACATCACAACCACATCTTTTGACATTGCAGCCTCACTGTGACATCACACCATCATTATTACATCACAGCCACACTGTGACATCATAGTTACACCTCTGATATCCTAGCCTAACTGTGAGGGCATAGAATTACTGTGATGTCACATACTGTGACATCACAGCCTCACTGTGATATCACAGCTTTACCAGTGACAACGCAGCCTTACTGTCACATCACTGCCTCACCTCTAAAAATCCATCACAGCCTCAATGTCATGGCACAGCTTACCACTAACATCCTAACCTCATTGTGAAATCACAGCATCACCACTGATGTAAGAGCCTCACTGTAATCTCATAGAAACAACACTGCCATGAGAGCCTCATTGTGTCATCACAGCCTCATTGTAACATCACAGTCTCATGGTGCAATCACAGCCACACCTCTGATATCACAGTCCCAGTTTTAGAGCACAGCCTAACTGTGCCATCACAGCCACACTGTGCCATTGTAGCCACACTGCCATCACAGCCTCCACAGTGATATTGTACCCTCACAATAAGATCTCATCCTCAATGAGAGATCATAGCTTCATTGTGATATCCCAGCTTCAACTCAGACATCAAGCCTCACTGTGAGATTACAGCCTCACCACTAACACCACAGCCACACCTCTGATATCACAGCCTCTGTGTGACATCACAGCCTCCACATTGACATCACAGCATTACCAGTGAAAACACAGCTCTCTATCACATCGCAGCCTCACCTCTGAAATCACAACACAACCTCCTCACTGACATCCTCAACTCACTAAGAGAGCACAACCACAATGTGACATCAGAGCCACACTGTGATGTCACAGCCTCCCCAGTGACATCATAACCTAATGGTGGAAAAAAGCATTACCAGTGATATCACAGTCTTACTATGACATCACAACTTGAACTCTGACAAGAAAGCCTCACTGTGATGTCACAGCATCAACAGTGACATTAAAGGCTCACTTTTACATTTAAGCCTCACCTCTGTTGTCACACCTTCACTGTGACATCACAGCCTCACTATGACATCAAGGTCTCACTGTGACATCACAGCATCACTGTGACTTCTCAGCCTCCACACTGACATCATAGAAACACTGTGATGTTAAATCTTCACCACAGACATCACAGCATCATTGTCACATAATATGCTAACAACTGACATCATAACTTCACCAGTAAGATCATAACCTCACTATGACATCATTCTCACCATTGACAGCTGACTCTCCTTGTGATATCATATATTCACCACTGATATCTCAAAGTCATTGTAACATAACTTCATCACTGAAATTCCAGCCTCATGATGACATCACAGTCTTACTTTGTCATCACAGCCTCACTGTGACATCACATTCTCACTGTGACATCATTGCATCACCAATGGCAACACAGTCTCACTATCACATCGTAACCTCATCTCTGACCTTACATCACATCACATCATTATGATGACACAATCTCAGCACTGATAACCTCACTGTGAAATCATAGCATATCCACTGATGTCACATCCTCACTGTCTTCTCATAGAATCAACAGTGACATCAGACCTTCATTGTGTCATTAGAGCCTCACTATGACATCACAGCTTAGCTGTGATATTACAACCACACCTCAGATATTATAGCCCCACTGTATGAGCACAGCCTTACTGTGACATCACATCCTCACCATCATCACAGCCTCACTGTTATATTTTTGCCTCATCTCTGATATCATACCCTCACTGTGACAAAACAGCATCACTGTAAAATTACAGCCTTTCTGTGACAACACAAACTGAATGTGACTTTAGCCTTATCACTCACACAACAGGCACACCATTGATGTCACAGCTTTATCACTGTGACATCACAGTCTCATGGTGATACCACAGGATCACTTCTGACATCATAGCCTCACTGTGCTATTACAGCCTCGATGTGAAACAACAGCATATTACATCAGAACTTCAATACTGAAATGAAGCCTCAACTGTGTCATCAGCCTTGCCACTTATATGGTAACCTCATTGGGACCTCACAGCTTCCACAGTGACATCACAGCCTCTTTATGACTTCACAGCCTCACTGTGACTTCACAGCGTCACCACTGTGATATCAAAGCTTCACTACAGACTTTGCAGTGTCACTGTCACATAGTAGGCCCAGCACTGACATCACAGCCTTGTTAGTAAGATCATAACCTTAACATTACATCTTTCTCACTGCTGATATCTTAACCTCATTGTGATATCACACCTTCACCAGTGATCTCACAGTCTAATAGTGATATCACAGCCTCACCATTGATATCAGAGGCTCACTGCTACGTTTCAACCTTACCTCTGATATAATACCTTCACTGTGGAGGCACAGTCTCACTGTGACATCACAGCCTCACCTTTCACATTATATCACTTCACTGTCACATGCAGCCTCATCTCTGACATCACATCGCAGTCTCATCATTGACATCACATTACAGCCTCACTGTGATGGCAAATCTTTACCACTGACATCACATGCTCACTGTTACATTTCATCCTCAACTCTGATGTCAAACCCTCACTGTGACATGACAGCCTCTCTGTAACATCACATTCTTCTGTGTAACCTCAAAAACTCACTGTGATTTTAGCCTTGCCACTGACATAACAGCTTCATCTATGACCATTGATATCCTATCCTCACTGTGACATCATAGTCTCACTGTTATATCACAGCCTCACTGTGTCATCACAGCCTCACTGTGACTTCATAGCCTCATCACTGACATCCTAGCCTTACTGTGACAGCAAACCTGCACCACAAACATAACAACTTCACTATTAAGTAATAGGCTCACCACTGACATCATAGCCTCACTATGACATCACAGCCTCAGTGTGACAGACAGACTCACTGTGACATCATAGCCTCCATATTGACATCACAGCCCCACCAGTGACATCACAACCTCACTGTCACATTGCAGCCTCAACTCTGACATACAGCTTCATTGCGATGTCACAGCATCACCATTGACATCACAGCTTCACTGTGAGGGAACAGTCTCACCACTGACATCCTAACCTCACTCTGAAATCACAGCATCAGCACTGACATCTCAGCCTCACTGTGCCATCACAGCCACACCTCTAACTTCACTGCCTAATTGTGAGGTCACAGTCTCACTGTGACATCACAGCCATACTGTGACATCACAGTATCATCCGTGACTCAGCCTCACTCACTGTTATCTAAAAGAATCTCCACTGACCTCAGAAGCTCATAATGTTAACACAGACTCACTGTATCATCACAGCCACACCACTGACATCACAGCCTCACTGTGAGTGCACAGTCTAATCTCACTGTGACTTCATAGGCACACTGTGCCATCATAGCTTCCACAATGACATCCTAACCTCACTGTGAAGTTACAGAATTACCACTGATATCACAGCTTCTCTGTTATCTCATAGAATCACCACAGACATCAGAGCCTAGCTACGTCATCACAGCCTGACTTTGACATCATAACCTCAGTGTGACATTACAGGAACACCTCTGTCATCACAACCTCACTGTGATGGCACAGCCATGCTATGATCTCACAGCCACACTTCAGATATCACAATGAGAAATAAACAAAAATAAACACCACAACATAAAAAAGACAAAAAGAAAGGAACATGACTTCCACATGCACACTTAAGGCATATGTGAACCTGCTATGTGTTTTTTTTTTTTTTCTCTCCTCCCAGATCCTGGGGTGAATGGTCTCTGCTCTCCCAGGCTGCCCTTCTCATGTTGCTATGATTTCCCTCTTTCTATCCTGCCTTAAGAGATTCATAGTTCACTAGGAGGGGTTCCCTAGAGGGGATTTTGAGATACCAGCTTTGTCTAGTTTTCTGTTTGGCAGTGTAAGATCTACACTTTCCACCATGCCATGGTTGTAGTAGGAAAGATATAGAATTGAGCTGACATAAGCATGATGTTTCTCTACAAGAATTCTTTCACCTTGAACTGAATAAAACTTTTTTTCTTTAGGACTGAAGATTCTCAGATAATTCACTTATCACTGCAGAGCTGGCTATGACTGTCAATGGGTTACAGTTATGTAAGAGTTCAGACATCCAGCAGCTTTTTACACTGATTTGGATACTTTTAGCAGTCTCAGTGAACACTCAGAGCTTGATTTGGGCTTAAGCCTGCTGGAAAAATCCTGCAGCTGGATCATGGATCACTCAAGTCATTCTGAATCAGATAGTCAGGGGAAACTGGAGGACCCTATTGCAGGAATTTGAATCTTCTAGAGAAAATACAATGGGGAAGATGATATTGATGCCAGGAAAGTAAAGCTTCAAGGCTGCAATGCAGCAGTCTGTCCTTACCAGTAGTTACTATGAGTGCAAATTAATTAAATTGTCTAAAAAGGACTGTTGAGCATGAGCTTACAATTATGGTGGATGTATTTGTAAGCCCAATTCTTGACAGACGGAAGCAAGGGAATCAAGTGTTCAGAGTCCTTCTCAACAGTGAGGGTGAAATCAGCTTGGGATACATAAGATCCTGTCTCAAAAAAAAAAAAAAAAACAACAGATGAGGATCAGCACCTCTGCCCCTCTGACCCACCAGGGACCTGTGTTCATGGTCCACGGAGAACACACTGCTACTCGCAATTCAACAGAATCCAAAGAAAACACCAGCAAAGCTCTAAGGAACAACAGTCATACATCTGAAGTCCTCTAAAATCATCCTATCACATGGGAGACATTCTTCACATCCAGGCCAAAGGTAAGTAAACTTCTCTCTCTCCCTCTTTTTTTTTTTACCATACTGCTCCTTTTTAGTATTAATCACTGAAGATTAACTTTTCCATACAGCCACCCAAAAATATATATAAAACTCCAGGTATTATATCACTCACCCTCACATATCACCAAGATACTAAATCATAACAGTGCGATATCATACTAATATTCACCCCGTGTCTACTTAATCTGACTTAACTGATGTACTAATAGCCTAATAGCCTCATCTAGGAAACAATACTAAAAATATACAAACAAATCCAACTACAAGGCAAGCACTAGTAATAACTGCCTGAGAGTGTAATACCAACTAAGTCAAAAACACACAGAAACAGAAAGGTCTTAAGAAAAAAAATGACAATGACCAAATCAAAGTGCAGATCCATGAGAAACAAAACCCAGGAAGACAAATCTCCCACCGAAAGAATTAACCCCATAATGATGGATTCCAACCAGAGAAAATTCACAGATAAAAGCCAAGAAATCCAGACCCAAGATAACTTTAAAGTATGATCATTACCATGATTAATACTATGAAAGAGGAAATCCAGGAGGAGTTAAACAACCACATCAACCACTTTGAACAGGAGCACAAAAAACACTTGGAGGAGTTGAGAAAAACAGTTCAAGAAACAAAAATAGACATAGAACAGTTAAAACAGTCTCATGCAGAGTTTAAAATCAAAGTAAAAGACAAGTTATCTTAACCCAAAACTCAACAGAGTCTTATTAGAACTAATGAAGTAGAAAATAGAATTTCAGATCTTGAAAACAAAGTGGGAGAATTAACCAGCTCAATGGAAGAGGTTGTTAAAGCCAAAAAAGATACTTGAGAGGAATATTCAAGAGATATGGGACACCCTGAAGAAGCCTAACATGCACATTCATGGAATACCAGAGCAAGAATCCCAAAATACCACACCTGAGGAAAATTTTCAAATTATCATAAATGAAAACTTCCCTCAACTGAAGAATGAGAGGCCTATTCTAATACAAGAGGCATTCCACACCCCAAACACATATGACCAGATAGAAAATCGCTATGGCAAATAATAGTCAAAACACTCCACATTCAAGAAAAAGAAGGGGCTGGAGGGGTGGCTCAGTGGTTAAGCCTCTGCCTTGCAGGCAGAAGGTCCTGAGTTCGGATACTAGACTCCACGTATAGATGCCAGGGAGAAGCGGGGGGTGGCCTGTGCTTCCGATTCTGGTAAGGCGGAGCCTGTGAATCCCTGGGCCGGATAAACAAGGAGGAGGTGAAGGCATCCATGGTGGTTCCAGAATTTGTCCATGGTTCTACACACACACACACACACACACACACACACACACACACACACACATACATACACATGCACACACATACACACACACACACACACACAATTGAATAAATAATAAATAAAAAAATTTAAAAAAAAAGAAAAAGAAAAGGTGCCGAGAGCTTCAAGGGAAAAAAAAAAGTCACTTTTAAAAGTAAACATATTAAAATAACAAATGACTTCTCAATGGAAATAGTAAAAGCAAGAAGAGCTTGGAGAGATGTACTTCAAGTTTTAAATGAGCAAAAATGTCAACCCAGATTGATATACCTGGCAAACTATCCATTATGATGGAGGGAGAAAGAAAAGTTTTCCAGCACAAAGACAACTTGAAGGTGTACATGTCTACCAAACACGGCCTTAAAAAATGCTAGAAATGATATTCAAGCTTGAGGAAAAAAAACAAGTGTATTCAGGATAACAGAAGGGAAGTATAATACCACCAAAATATAAATGTCAAACAATACACTTATGAAAGCCACTAAACAAAAAATGTCCAGAATTAAAAATCATTTCTCCATTATAACATTAAGTGTCAATGGTATTAACTCACTGATCAAGAGACAGATTACAAACTTTGATTAAAAACCCCAACCCATCAATCTATTGCCTTCAGGAAACTCATGTCACCACAAAAGAGTGCCACATCCTAAAAATAAAAGGCGTCAAAAATTCTGCAAGTTAATGGAACCAGGAAACAGGCAGGGGTAGCCATTATGCTTTCAGACAAAGTGGACTTCAAACCAAAAAAAATCATAAGAGACACAGATGGATACTACATTTTAGTCACAGGTACAATTCACCAGGAAGACTTCACCATATTGAACATATATACACATAGTACGGGCCTCTCCACATTCATTAAGCAAACCCTACAGCATCTAAAGCAAGAAATCAACCACCAAAGAATAATTCTTGGGGATTTCAAAACTGCCCTCTCAACATGAGATAGATCAACAGGCCAAAAGTTTAATAGAGACACTTTGGAACTCAACCAATCCCTTAAAGAAATGGACCTTACAGATCTCTATCAAACTTTTCATCAACACACCAAAGAATACACAATTTTCTCAGCAGCACACAGAACTTTCTCCAAAACAGATTACATATTGGGCCACAAAACAAATCTCCACATATACAGGAAAGTTCAAATTCTACCCTGTATACTATCAGACCACCATGGTTTAAAGCTTGACATCCACAACACAATAAACAGCAGAAAATACACTAACTCCTGGAAACTTAACACTATGATTCTGAATGAAAATTGGATTCAGGAAGAAATTAAAAAGGAAATTCAAGATTTCCTGAAAGTGAATGATAATGACAATACAACCTACCAAAATGTCTGGGACACAATGAAAGCTGTCCTAAGAGGTAAGATCATAGCTCTTAATGCCCATGTCACAAAAAGGGAAACATCAAAAGTGAATAACAACAATGAGTAGTAACGCTTTAGAAAAACTAGAGCAATCCAATCCCAAAAGCAGTAGAAGAGAGGAGATTAGCAAAATAAGAAAAGAAATATCCAAAATTGAGATTAGGAAAATACTACAGTTGGAATGGACGGAACCTTTGTCAATATAATAAAAGCTGTCTACAACAAGCCCACAGCAAGGATTCTACTCAATGGGGAAAAACTTGAAGCATTCCCACTTAGATCAGGAACTAGACAAGGCTGTCCACTCTTACCACTTCTATTCTATATTGTACTTGAAATCTTAGCTGAAGCCGTAAGACAAGAAAGGGAAATAAAAGGGATTCAAATTGGCAAGGAAGAAGTCAAGTTATCTCTGTTTGCTGATGACATGATCTTATGCCTGAGTGATCCCAAAAACTCCACCAGGAAGCTCCTGGATCTAATACAAAAGTTCATCAGGATGGCAGGATACAAAATAAATGTACAAAAATCAGTGGCCTTCCTATATGCGCAGAATGAAAGAAGTGAAAAGGCTCTGAGAGAAACAATCCCATTTAGTATAGCCCGTAAAAAATGAAATACCTTGGTATAAACCTAACCAAAGAAGTAAGAGACCTTTACAATGAAAACTTTAAAACCATAAAGAAAGAAATTGCAGAAGACACCAGAAGGTGGAAAGACTTCCTATGTTCCTGGATTAGCAGAATCAATATCATAATAATGATCATCCTACCAAAGGCAATATACAAATTCAGTTAAATTCAATTAAAATTAAAATTAAATTATAATTCCAAAGCAATTTTTAAAAAAGTTGACCAAACAATTTCAAAATTCGTACAGAGGCACAAAAGACCCAGAATATCAAAAACAATCCTGAGTAACAAAAACATGACTGGAGGTATCATCATACCAAACCTTAGTCTATACTGCATATCATAGCTGTAAAAACAGCCTGGTATTTGCTCCAAAATAGGCTCACAGATCAATGGATAAGCATTGAGGACCCAAATATAAGCCCACACAACTACAGCCATTTGATCTTTGACAAAGGGGCCCAAAAGAATAGTATCTTCAACAAATGGAGGTGGCAAAACTAGATATCCACATGCAGAAGATTAAAACTGGACCCGTACTTGTCACCATATAGAAGACTTAGTTCCAAATGGATCAATGACTTCAATATAAGACAATAAAAACCTTAGTTGAAAGATTAGAGAACTCCCTGGAGCTGATTGGACTAGGCTAACAGTTCGTAATCGGAAATCCAATAGCATAGTCAATACAACCAATACTCAACACATGGGATCTTATGAAATTAAAAAGCTTCTGCTCAGATAAAGAGATTGTTACTTGAGTACAAAGGCAACCCACAGAATGGGAGAAAATCTTCACTAACCACATATCTGATAGAGCTCTATTATCCAGAGTGCACAAAGAACTTAGAAAACTAAGGAAACAAACAGCCCTATTAAAAAAATGGGCCTTGGAACTTAAAAGAAATTTTACCAGAGAAAAAATTCAAATGTCTATCAAATATATTAAAAATATGGTCCACATACTTAGCCATCAGGGAAATGCAGATCAAAACCTCCCTGACATATCATCTCACCCTGGTCAGGATGGCAAAAAATCCACAATAAAAATAACACCAAATGCTGGAGAGTATGTGGAGTGAGGGGAATTCTTCTACATTGCTTGTGGGAATGCAGGCTCATACATCCACTCTGGTGTTCCATCTGATAATTCTTAAAGAAGTTAAAGATTGCAATGCCATATGACCTGTTACTCCACTTTTGGGAATAACCCCCCCAAAGCAAAAATTCACCTTGATAGTACAAGTATGACCATGTTCATAGCAGCACTGTTTACAACAGCAAGGTCATGGAATCAACTCAAATGCCCAACAGTTGACAAGTGGATAAGGATAATGTGGTACATTTATACAATGGAATTCTACTCATCCATCAAAAATGATAAATTAATGGAATTTGCTGGGAAATGGATGGAATTCGAAACAATTATATTGAGTGAATTATCCCAGACACAGAAAATTAAGTGCCGAATGTACTCCCTAATAGGTGGATCCTAGTACCAAACCCACTTAGAGACACACCCAAAAATAAATATCTGTAATATCTACAGTAATTACAAAGATTATAAACAGGAGAGAAGGGGAAGAAGGGCCTCCTCAGAAACAAGGAGAGAGGGGATCATGCTACAGTAGAGATAATAGGCCACCATCAAGAACTGCAAGTAAGTAATGAGACATCTGGTTATGGTCACAGACTTTCCTTCCTGGTCATTTGCAACTGATGGGGTAAGATCTTACCAGAAAGGAAGGGCATACAGTCTGGCAGATAGAAAATAACCATTTTGCAAATGGAAGACTGACCCCCCACCTCACCGTGATCTCCCTACTCTTATTCCATCTACCCTTGAATCTACTTTTATAATGAGACTCTATTTTAACAGCTTTTTTATCTCTGGCCAGGGGGTGATATCCAATACCCATCAGGATGAAGCCATGACCATTGTAGGAGCAGCAAAACTGAAAAAAATCAACAAACCATAATTCAGAACATCAGATTCTATATCAACCACTTGGAATCAGGCCTGCCTAATATCTCACCACCCTGAAGCTCAGAGAAATTCGTGGAACAGGGGGCAATAATATTGTAAGAGCACAAGGATGTGAGGAGTCATGATATGTAAGATTCTCCACACAAGTTAGGGCTGAAGCAATTATAATAGGACTCTGCATGATCTACGCAATGACCAACATATCATTGACTCCTCAAAGTCTAGCATGGACTAAAGGCACTAGGATCCTTAGAAGCAAGGGATTAACAGTCACAATAGTGTTCCTATACTTAAGGGGAACACAAGAAAGAGTTCTAGGAAATGCCACTGAGTCCTTACCCCTCATCAGAGAGAGGGACCCAGAGGAAAGTTTTTCATACCCATTAAAGGATGCTCTAAGGATTGGAGGAGAGGGATTGGGAGAAAGGGAGGGATGGAGAAAAAGAAGGGGAAAAGGGGGACAGAGCAGGGAGGTCCAGGGAGAGGGGAGAGAGGAAGGGTACCAGAGTACCTATTACATTTGTATCAGTGGATAAAAACAAAAAATACATTATTTATTAAAAAAAAAAGAAAATTGGAGAACATCTTCCCTCCATCCAATTCCTACTGTAATTATTGAATCTGTTTTTCGTACAGTGTTAATGTGTCAGGACATGAGGTGCTAAACAATGTCTACTTCCTAAAGATTCCAGTCCAATAAAAAAATTGTAATTTTGTATATAAAGTATGTTCAGATTGAAGACATAATTACATTAGTGTTCATAAGTCCTCTAGTGTGTCAGACATACTGCTTTTTTGTTAACATTCTTTCACTTTTTAAATGTAGGAAAAAACCAAGAATTCAAAGATTAGTATATATACAGAGATATAAACTGATTTATTATCCAGTTAAATTCATGCATGATGGCCAGACAGTAATGCAAACACACACACACACATACACAAAACCTCACATACATGTTCACAAACATGCACATACATTCACTCACATTATCACACATTTGCATACACAAAATATCACACATATGCTCACATAATCATGCACACTCACAAACACATACAATATCACACTAAATATTGCTCATATATACATTACCCACACACATGCACAATCACACACATGCTCACACATCCACCCACACAAACAGATTCTCATGCTCACACATACACACTCACACACAGACAACTACACTCTGGGACAGTGCAACTATCATACTTTTTCTTTGCTGAAATATAAGGTGGGTGCCTGATTTGTACAAGTCAACAATGCTAGCAGCATGAATAGCAGAATCTTCCTCTTGCCTGCTTCTTGTCTTTCCTCTTGTACCAAGGTGATGAGTTCATAAATTGTAGAAAACTTGAATGTTGAATCAACCACAAATTTGTATTCCCAAATCATCATTGTTCCTTACATATCCTGTTGAGCCATGTCTTTCTATGTTTGCCTTTGATTCAACTGATCAATGAGATTGGTATCAAGTGACGCATTTTTAATTTAATTTGACAGTAATGGAGAGACCTGTGCACTCACAATATTCCAAGGATAGTTGAACAATATACATATCACCCACATAGGGCAAATAAAAAGTGTCAAATGCAAAGTAAGGCATGCAAGGATTCCCTTTCAACGCATTCAGGAAGTAGCTAGGCTTACTTCAAGGTTGAGAAACATCAGAATCATTAGACTCACAGACAGAGAGGAAGATTGTCATATCCTGTCTCCAGCATTCTGGGAGCAGGTGAGCCTCCAGCCAGTCAAGGTCTAAGGAAGTCTGCTAGCTAGTGCATAAGATACCATTATTTCTAAAGAACATGAGGAGATGGAACATGTCTCTTTATTGGTTAGGTAAATAGTGTCCTATTCCAACATCTGTATTCTTTCACTTTTAAAATGTGATTGTACTTTAAGTTATGCTCTGAAATACCAGCTGAGTTCATAATAATTTTCATGTTTCTAATATTGAGTATCTCTGTCTTAGTGTCCAGAAATCAATAACCTTTGTGAATAAGCTATAGATGATATTTAAGCGAATCAGGATAAGAAGATGAATCCTACCTTTTTTACTCAAATTATCAATCACTGCATTAGATAGAAAATTATCTGACCTAACTATAACCAATATGAGCTTAAACCACTGTGAGTTCTCTATGGCCACTATGAGCTTTCTATGACCATTATGAGCTATGACCATTATGAACTCTGAGCTATGATAATGAGCTCTATATGACTACTGTGAGCTCTCTATCACCATTGTAAGATCTCTATGGCCACTGTGAGCTCTCTATGACCACTATGAGCTCTCTGTGACCATTATGACATATAACCACTGTGAGCTATGCTAACTGTGAGCTCTCTATGACTACCATTGCCTATGGCCACTATGAGCTCTTTATGACCACTATGAGCTCTTTATGACTACTGTGAGCTATGACCACTGTGAGCTCTTTATGGTGAGAGTGAGCACTCTATGACCACTATGAGTTCTCCATGGCCACAATAAGCTATCTAAGACCACTATGAGTTGTGACCACTGTGAGCTGTCTTTGACCATGGTGAGTTCTCTATGAGCACTATGAGCAATGATCACTGTAATAATTACTCGACCATTGCTGTGAGAGAGCACACAAATTCAAGGAATTTAAGGGAGAAAGTGAGGTCTATTCAGCTTTTGGTTTCAGAGGGGAGGCACAGTTTCTCACAGCAGAAGTGGTATGGCTAGCTGCCAAAAGCTGGAGGAGGTTACATACTATAGACATCTTGGAGGCTAAGAGCTCCAGACTGCTTACTGTAAAGGCAGACTTCTCCTGGATGTAGATGTAGAGTGTGAATACTAATCCACCTCAAGGACCACCCCTTGTGACTTCCTTCCTCCAACTAGGCTCTACCAAAGTTCCATGACCTTGCCAAGCATATGAGACAGTTGGGGAAACATCTCAAACCTTAACAACCACTGTGAGCACTCTATGAGCACTAGGAGCAATGACCACTGTGAGCTCTCTGTGAACAATGTCAGATCTCCATGACCATTTTGAGCTCTCTATGACCATTATGAGCAATTACCACTAAGACTTCTCCATATCCACTATGAGATATGACCACTGTGAACATTCTATGACCACTGTGAGATTGCTTTGATTACTGTGAGCTCACTGTGGCCACTGTAACCTCTACAGGACCACTGTGAGTTCTCTATGACCACAATGAGCTATGACCACTGTGAACTATCTATGATCACTGTGAAATCCCTATGACTATTGTAAGCTCTCTGTGATGACATGAGCTCTCTTTGGACACTATGAGGTCATTGTGACCACTATGACAGCTGTATGACCACTAACAGTTACGAAGACAATGACCTCTATGACCACTATGAGCAATCTATAACCACTATGAGTTTTCTAAGACCTCTATGAACTATGAATGCAGTAAGCTCTGTATGACTATTATGAGCTATGACCACTAGAAGCTCTCTTTAACTACTGTGAACTCTCTATGACCACTATGAGCAATGAACAGAGACTGTGAGCTCTTTATAACAATTGTAAGCTCCCAATGAATGCTATGAACTTTCTATGATCATAGTGAAATCACTTTCACAACTGTGAACTCACTGTGGCCACTGTAACCTCTATATGACCACTGTGAGTTCTCTATGACCACAATGAGATCTAGGACTACTGTGAACTCTCTATGATCACTGTGAAATCCCTGTGGCCACTGTGAGCTCTCTATGACCACCGTAAACTCTCTTTGAGCATTATGAGTTATGATCATTATGAGCTATGACCACTGTGAGCTCTCTATGACAAATGCGAGCACTCTATTACCCCTGTAAGCTATCCATGACACCTATGAGGTATTACCACTATGGGCTGTCTATGGTTACTATGAGCTAAGACCACTATGAGTCCTCTGTGACCACTGTGAGCTATGAGGTCTGTATGACCACTATGAACTGTGATGACTCTGAGATCTCTATGACCACTTCAAACTCTCTGACCACTCCGACGTATGTTCACTGTAACCTATGCCCACTGTGAGCCCTCTATGATGATATGATGACTGTGAGCTTTCTATGGCCAATATGAGCTGTCTAAGGCCACTATAAGCTATTACCACTGTGAGCTCTCCATGACCACTGTGAGCTTTCTATGTCCAGTATAGGCTATGAACACTGTGAGTTCTCAATGACCAATGTTAGCTGTCTATGACCACAATGAGCTATGACCACTTTGAACTGGTATGACCACTGCGAACTCTCCATAATGACTATGAGCTATGACTACTGTGAGCTCTCTCTGGCCACTATGAGCTCTTTATGGCCACTATGAGCTACGACAACCATGAGATCTCTATGATGACTATAAGTGCTCTATAATCACTATGTGCTCCCATAGCTGTCTATGACCACTAAGAGCTATGATCACTATGAGCTATCTATGAATACAATGAGCTCTCTATGACCAGTTTGAGCTATGATCACAGTGATTTCTCTATGACCACTTTGAGCCCTTTATGACCACTGTAAGCTCTCTATGACCACTATGTCTATGGCTACTATGAGCCCTTTATGAGCACTATGAGCTATCTATGGCCACTATGAGCTATGAACTCTAAGAGCTCATTGTGATGACTATGACTAGTCTCTCTGATGACTGTGACCTCTCTATGACACTTTGAGCTCTCTATGATGACTGTGAGGTCTCTATGATCACTGTGAGCTCTCTATGGAAACTATGATCTAGGACCATTGTGAACTATCTATGAACACTATGAGCTCTCTATAATCACTTTGAGCTCTCTACCACCACTATGACCTCTCTATGGACACTATGAGCTCTCCACCACCACTATGACCTCTCTATGGACACTATGAGCTCTCCATGACCACTTTGAGGTGTGGCCAATTAGAGCATACTATGACCACAATGAGGTCTCTGTGACCACTGTGACCTCTCTATGACCACTCTGATCTATTACCACTTTGAGCTTTTTATGACCACTATGAGGAATGACTATTTTGATATCAATATTACCACAGAGAGCTATGACCACTATGAGCTCTGTATGATCATGGTAAGCTCTCTGTGACCACTATACACTCTATATGATAATTATGACCAGTGGTAGCTTTCAAGACAACCTTGAGATCTTTATGACTGCTGTGAGAGTCTCTATGGACACTATGATTTCTCTATGACCATTATGAGCTATGACCATTATGAGTTCTCTGTGATCACTGTGACTACTCTATTATCACTTTGAGCTCTCAATGAGCACTGTGAGCTCTCTGTGACCACTATGAGCTATGCCCACTCTATGAGCTCTTTATGATCACTCTGAGGTCTCTGACCACTACAAGTTTTCTATGACCACTATGAGCTATGACCACCATGAATTCTCTATTACCACTGGGAGATTTCCATGAGCACTGTATGATCTCTATGGCCATTATGAACACTCTATGACCATTAAGAGCAATGACCACTATCAGCTTTCTATGACCACTGTGAACTATGAGTACTACAACATCTCTATGACCACTTTGATCTCTCTGTGGCCACTATGAGCTCTCTATGACCACCGTGAACTATGATCACTGTGAGTTCTTCATGACCATTATGAACTCTATATGACCATTGTGAGTTATGACCACTATGACCTCTCTGTGAGGACTAAACTCTCTGTAACAACTTTGAGCTCTCTATGATCACTGTGAGCTCACTTTGACCACTGTGAGCTCTCTATTAACACTATAATCTCTCTATGAGCAGTATGATCTATGACCTATGTGAGTCTCTATAAACATTATGAGCTTTCTGTGACCATTCTGATCTCTCTTAGATGACTATGACCTCTCTATGAGATCTCTATGACTACTATGATCTATGGCCATTGTGAGTTCACTATGACCACTATCAACTGTCTATAAACATTCTGATTTTAATATTGTAACAGTGTAACAGTGAAATGGGGGCCCAGGGAGAACCTTGGGGGTGGGGCTAAGTCAACAGAACAGACTCCAGGAGTCAGGTGAGTGGCAAAACAGGCTCTCAGGCTCATAAGCTCTCAGGCTTGCAGGCTTGTTTATTATAAATATGAAATTGCTTATATACCTCACCCAACATCCTACAAATCCCAGCGTGAGCCTTTGCTAAAATTGTCCTGTCCAGATTGGTTCTCTCAGCCAGGTGGTTTAACAGCAACAACTGTCTTTGCTCTGGAGAATGTGTAGTATCACAAGATTTGTAGTCTCACGAGATTTGTCAGTTTAGTGGGAGGGAGGAGTCTAAGAGCTTCTCTGTATGGGAGATGGAAGCCTCTCTGCCACAATCATTGTCTGTTCCTCCTATACTCTATGACTGCTGTAAGCTCTCTATGACCACTATGAGAACTCTTTGATCACTTTAAGCTCTGTATGACTACTATGAGCTGTCTAAGACCACTCTGAGTCCTCTATAAGCACTATGAGAAATGAACACTCTGAGCTCACTTTAACCACTGTGAGCTTTCTGTAAACACTGTGATGAATGACTCTTTGACGACTATAAGTGCTGTATTCACTTTAAACTCTCTATAACCATATGAACTCTCTTTCATCATTTTCAGATCTCTATGTGCCCTATGAGCTTTCTCCATAACTGTATGAGGTATGAACACTGTGCGCTCATTATGATCCTATGAGCTCTCTATGATCATTGTGAGTTCTTTATGACCATTATGAGTGCTCTATGACCACTGTGAACTATTACCACTGTGAGCTATCTATTACCACTAATAGCTCTCTATGATGACTTTGTCCTCTCTTTAACCATTTTGAGCTCTCTATGAGCACTGTAAGGTCTCTATGGGCACTATGACATATGAACACTATGACCTCTCTATGACATTTAAGAGGTATGAATACTTTCAACTCTTTATGACCACTATAACCTATGATTACTATGTGTTCTTTATTTCCATGAGATCTATGACCCATGTGAGCTCAGTATGACTTTCTATGACAACTGTGAGTGATCTATGACCACTATGATCTCTCTAGGACCACTGTGCTCTTTCTATGACTATTGTGAGCTATCCATGACCACTTTGAGCTCTCTATGACCACTGTTATCTGCCTATGACCACTGTGAGCTCTTGATGAGCACTGTGATGTATGAGCACTGTGAGGTCTCTATGACCACAATAATCTATGACCACTGTGAGTCCTCTTTCACCAATCCATGTTCATTTGAGCACTATGATATGTAACAAAGATGAGCTCTCTATTACTACTGGGAGCTCACTATGACCACTGTGCTCTCTCTTTGATCACTATGAACTATGACTGCTGTGAGCTCTTTTGAGTACTATGAGCTTTGACCACTGTGAGCTCTCTATTGCCACTTTGAGCTATGAGCACTGTCATCCTTCTGTGACAACTGTGAGCTATGACTCGGAGCTCTATTTGGCCACTGTGAGCACTCTATGAGAACTATGATCTATAAGCACTGTGAGATCTCAATGAACACTCTGAGCTCTGTATGTCCACTATGAGCTCTGAATCACTACTCTCTATGAAAACTGTTAGCTCTCTGTGACCACTGTGATCTCTATGACCACTGTGAGCTCTCTATGAACACTGTAAATATGACAACTGTGAGATTTCTATGACCACTATGAGCCATGACGATTATGAGTTCTATATGACCACTATGAGTTAGGACCACTGTGAGCTCTGTATGACCATTCTGAGCTCTCTGTGAATAATGTATTCTCTCTATGACAACTATGAGCTCTAGATGCCTAATGTGAGCTCTCTATGATGACTTGCAGCCCTCTATGACGACTGTGAATTCTCTATGCCCAATGAGAGTTCTCTATGATCACTATGATCTATGAGCACTATGAGATATCTATGACCACTATGATCTATGACCACTGTGAGCTATGACCACTGTAAGCTCTCTATTACCACTGTGAGCTCTCTGTGACTACTATGAGTTATAAGCAGTGTGAGCTTTCTATGACCATTGTGCGCTCTCTTTGACTGTTATGAACTATGACTACTACCAGCTATCTATGAGCACTACCAGCTGTCTATGACCACTTCGAGCTCTCTGGCACATCTGTGAGTTCTCTAAGACAATTGTGAACTCTCTGTCACCATTATGAGGTATAAGCACTGTGAGTTACGAGCACTGTTAGCTCTCTATGAAAACTGTGAGTTCTTATGACTACTCTGAGCTCCCTATGACCACTATGAACTATGACTAATGTGAGGTATTTATGGCCACTATGTGCTTTCAGGGACCACTGTGAGCTCACTTTCACTACTGTTAGGTCTTCATGACCACTGTGAGTTCTCTGTCACCACTATGACATATGAGCACTGTGGGCTATGACTACTATAAGATCTCTATGACAATTTTGAGCTCTCTCTAACTACAATGAGCTCTCTATGACCACTATCAGGAACAACCACTGTCAGCTATGTCCACTGTTTACTCAATATTACCACTGTGATCACTCTGTGACCACTCTGACCTTTCTATGGCCACTATGAGCTATCTGAAATGGCTATGAACTATGACTGCTGTGATCTCTCTATGACCTCTACTAACTCTCTTTGACCACTAATATATGTGACTTCTGTGAACTATACCCAGTGTGATATCTCTATGACCACTGTTTTCTCTCTATGACCACTATGAGTTCTCAAAGATCCCTATGAAGTATGACCATTCTTAGCTCTCTATGATGAATCTGAGCTCTCTGTAATCACTATGAAATATGACCACTATGAGCTATGACCACTGTTATCTCTCTATGATGACTGTAAGCTCTCTATGACAACTGTGAGGTCTCTATGACCACTATGAGCGTTCTATGACCACTATGTGCTCTCTGTAACCACTGTGAGCTTGCTATCACCATTATGGGCTTGACCCCTGTGAGCTATGACCACTGTGAGCTCTCTAGGATGAGTGTAAGCTCTCTATGACAACTGTGAGCTTTCTATGACTAATATAATGTATGATCACTGTGAGCTACATGAACTGTGAGCTTTCTATGATGATGAACTCTCTATAACCATTATGAGGTAGGACCACTATGAGCTATGACCACTGGTAGCTACCTATGAACACTGTGAGCGCTCTATGACTACTGTGAGATTGCTATGACCTCAAAAAGCTACACCCACTGTGAGCTTTCTATCACCATTATGAGTTATGACAACTGTGAGCTATGTCCACTATGAGCTCTCTATGACCACTGTGAGTTTTGTATGATCACTTTTAGCACTATATGACTTCTAAGACTTATGAATACTGTGAACTATGCCCACTGTGATTTCTCTATTACTACAGTGATCACTCTATGACAATTATGAGCTCTCCATGATGATTATGAATTCTCTAAGACCACTATGAGCTATGACCACTATTAGCACTCTATGACTTCTGTGAGATCTCTATGACCACTACAAGCTCTCCATGACCCCTATGAACTATGACCGCTGTGGCTCACTATGTCTACTGTGCGCTCACTATGGCCACTATGAGCTCTCTATGACCACATAATCCCTGGAAACTATGTGCTCTCTATGCCCAGTGTGAGTTACTTATGACCACTGTGTTCTCTCTATGACCACTATGATGTAGGACCACTGTAAACTATCTGTGATCACTGTGAAATTTCTAAGATCACTGTGGGCTCTTTATGACAACACAGAGATCTCTATGGCCACTGTGAGCTAGCATTATGGGCCCTCTATGACAACTGTGAAATTCCTATGACCACTGTGAGCTCTCTATGATCACTGTGAGCTCTCAATGACTACTGTGACCTCTCTATGACCACTATGTCTTCTCTATTACCACTGTGAGCACTCTATGAGCACTGTGAGCACTCTATGAACACTATGATCTATGAGCACTGTGAGCTCTCTGTGACCACTTTGGGCTATCACCACCATCAGCTCTCTATGACCACATGAAATTCCTATTACCACTGTGAGCTTTCTATGGCCACTGTGAGATCTCTATGACTACAAAGAACTATGAAAACTGTGAACTCACTATGACAGCTATGAGCTCTCGACAACCACTATGAGTTCTCTATGACCACCATGAGCTATACTTACTGTGAGCTCTCTATGACAACTGTGATCTTTCTTTGACCATTATGAGCTCTCTATGATTACTAATTGCTCTATATGGACACTATGAGCACTCTATGACCACTATGAGCTCTCTGTGGCAACTATGAGCTATGAACATTTTGAGTTCTCTATGATCAGTATGAGTCATGACCACTGTGACCTCTCTTTGACCAGTGTGAACTCTCTATGTCCACTATGAACTATGACCACTGTGAGTACTCTATAACCACTATGAGCAATGACCAACGTGAACTCTCTTTGACCATTATGAGTTAGGAGCACTGTATGTTATCTATGACCTCTGTGAGCACTCTATGACCACTATGAACTATTACTACTGTGAGGTCTCTATGACCATTGTGACTCTCTATAACCACTGTGACCTCTCTATGCCCACATTTAGCTCTCTATGACCACCTTGAGCTCTTGATGAAAACTATATCCTATGACTATATGCCCACTGTGAGCTCTCTATGACCCCTGTGAGCTCTTTATGACCACTGTTACCTTTCTAGGTGCACTATGAGGTATGACCATTGTTAGTTCTTTATGACCATTGAGAGCTCTCTATGACGACTATGAGCTCTCTATGACCACTATGAGCTATGATCATTATGAGCTCTCTGTGACCACTTTTAGTTCTAAATGGCTGTTATGACTTATGACTACTTTGAGCTATGCCCACTGTGATCTCTCTATTACCACTGTGATCACTCTATGACTACTATGAGCTCTGCATGGTCACTATGAGCTCTCTAAGACAACTATGAGCTATGCCCACTATGAGCTTCCTATGATCACTGTGAATCTCTATGAACAGTATGAGTTTTTGAGGACTGTGAGAATTCCATATCTACTGTGAACTCTCTATGGAAACTATGAGCTCTTTATGATCACTATGAACTATGACCACTATGAGCTCACTATGTCCACTGTGAGCATGATAAATCCACAATGAGCTCTCTATAAGCAGTATGAGCTATGAGCCCTCTGAGATTACTGTGATCACTGTGAAATTTCTATGAAAACTGTGAACTCTCTGAGCACTAAGATTTCTATGACCACTGTGAGCTGTCTATGACCACTATGAGCTCTCTATGACCACCATGAACTATGACCATTGTCAGCTCACTATGTCCAATATGAACTCCATATAACTACTACAAGCTCTCTATAAACATTACGAGTTATGACCACTGTGAGATCGCTGTGACCATTGCAGGCTATCTTTGACTGCTATTAGCTCACTATGACCACCATGAGTTCAGGGAACTATGAGCTCTCTATGCCCACTGTGAGCTCTCTATCTCTACTGTGAGCTCCCCATGACCACTGTGACCTCTATAGGACCACAGTTCTCTTTTTTTGAGCACTATGAGCTAAGACTACTGTGAGCTATCTGTGAACACTATAAAAGCTCTATGATAATTTAGAGCTCTTTATCACCACAATGAGCTCTCTATGGCTACTGTGAGCTATCAACACTATAAACTTTCTATGACCAATGTGAGCTCACAGTGACCACTGTGATCTCTCTATGACCATTGTGACCTCTGTATGACCACTGTTACCTCTCTATGACCACTGTGAACACTATGAGCACTATGCAGTATGACAAATGGCTACTGTGAGCTCTCTATAACCTCTTACCTATTTATGACCACTATGAGCTATGACCACTGTGAACTCTCTGTCACCACAATGAGGCATGAGCACTGTAAGCAATGACCACTGTGAGCTCTCTATGACAACTGTGAGATTTCTAGGACCACTCTAAACTAGGACCATAGCTAGGACCACTATGAGCTATGAGCACTATGAGCTCTCTATGACCACTGTGAGTTCTCTATAACACTATGAAGTATCAGTATGGTTAGGGATGCCCACTGTCATCTCTTTATGACCACTGTGATCTCTTTATAACTACTGTGAACTCTCTATAGCCACTATGAACTCTCTAAGACCATTAAGAGTTATGGCCACTGTAACATCTCCATAATCACTGTGCAGTCTCCATGGCCACTATGAGCTCATTATTACCACTATGAGCTCTCTTTGACCACTATGAGCAATGACTACTATGAGCTCTCTGACCATTATGAGGTATGACCACTGTATGCTCTCTATGACCTCTGTGAGCTCTCTACAACCACTATGAGCTATGCCGACTGTGAGTTCTGTATGACCACTATGAACAATGACCACTGTAAGCTCTCTGTGACCATTATGAGCTAGTACCACTATGATATCTTTATGGCCAGTATGAGCTCTCGATGACCACTATGAGCTCTGCATGAACACTGTGAGTTATAACAACTATGAATTCTTTATGATTGCTGTGAGCTCTCTAAGATTATTGTGAGCTATCTCTGAGTACAGTGAGCTGTCTAAGACCATTATGAGATCTCTGTGATAATTATGACCTGTGACTCTTGTGAGCTATGCCCACTGTGAGCTATGACCCCTGTGAGCTCTCTAGAAGCACTATGACTATGACCACTGTTAGCTCTCTTTGACAACTCTCTATAGCCACTATGCACTCTTTAAGGCCAGTATGAAGTATGACCACTATGAGCTCTCTATGATCATTAAGAAATCTCTATGAACATTGTGAGCACTCTATGACTATGGTGAGCTTTCTATGACCACTGTCAGCTCTCTAAGACAACTGTGACCTCTCAATAACCACTATGAGCTCTCTATGACCACTATGAACTTTGGCAACTGTGGGCTCTATATGAACACTGTGAGCTGTCTTTGACCACTATGAACTATGATGACTGTGAGCTATGACCACTAAGAGCTCTCTATTACCATGATGATGTCTCTATTACCACTGGGAGCTCCCTATGATGACTATGAACTCTTTCTGACCATTGTTATCTAATTATGACCATTGTGAGCTCTGTCTCACCCTATGAGGTATTATGACCCTGAGCTATGACCACTTTGAGCTTTCTATGACCACCGTGAGTTCTCTATGACAACTGTGAACATTCTATGATCACTCTGAGGTCACTGTCACCACTATGAGGTATGGCTACTTTTAGCAATGACCATTGTGAACTTTCTATGACCAGTATGAGTCCTCTATGACAACTTTGAGCTCTATATGATCACTATGAGCTATGAACACTATGAGCGCTCTATGACCACTGTAAGCTATCATGACAGTGAGCTCTCTATGTCCATTATGAGCTCTCTATGACCACTATGACATATGAACTCTGAGAGTTATACCCATTGTGATCTCTGTATGAACACTCTGAGCTCTCTATGAATATTGTAAGGTCTCTATGACCATTATTACCTCTCTAAAACCACTATGAGCTCTCTATGGCCACAATGAGCTCTCAAAAATCCTGTGACCACTGCGAACTCTCTATGATCACTATGAGATCTCTATGACCATTGTGAGCTTTCTATGATTACTATGACATATGACCACTGTCAGCTATGCCCACCCTTAGCTCTCTATGATCACTCTGTGACTTCTATGAGCTCTCTATGGTCACTATGAGCTCTCTGAGTTGAGGACTGTGATAGCTCTATGACCACTATGAGCTCTCTATGGCCACTATGAGCTCTCAAAGATCTTGTGAGCTATGATCACTCTGAGGTCTCTATGACCACTATGAGTTATGACCACCATGAGCTCTCTCTGACCAGTGTGAGTTTTATATGACAATTGTGAGCTTTCCATGACCACTATGAGTTTGGACCACTATGAGCTCTCTATGACTATTGGGAGCTCTGTATGACCACTATGAGTTATGACCACTATGAGCTCTCTATGACCACTGTGAGCTATCATAACAGTGAGCTCTCCATGTCTATTATGAGCTCTCTGTGCCTACTATGACGTATGTCCTCTATGCACCATATCCACTGTGATCTATGACTACTGTGAGTTCTCTGTGACCACTGTGAAGTCTCTATGACCACTATTAGCTCTCTATGACCACTATGACATATGATTACTATGAGCTATGAGGACCGTGATCTCTTTATGAACACTATGAGCTCTCTATGGCCACTATGAGCTCTCAATGTGAGCTATGACCACTGAGACCTCTTTATGACCACTATGAGATCTCTATGACCACTGTGAGCTCTCTATGATCACTGTGAGCTATATGTACCACTATGTAGTATGACTTCTATGAGTTATCTCTTTAACTTCTCTGAACTCTTTATAGCCACTATGAGTTCTCAAGACAGCTTTGAGCTATGAACACAATAAGTTCTCTATGACCACTGTTAACTCCCTACGACCACTGTGAGCTTTGACCACTGTGAGCTCTCCATGAGAACTGTAAGCTCTCTATGACAACTGTGAGTTATGACCACTGTGAGTTTTCTATGACCACTGTGACCTCTCAATGACCACTAAGAACTCTCTATGAGCTCTATGAGCTCTCTATGAGCATTATGAGATATGAACATTGTGGGCTCACTATGACCACTGTGATCTCCTAAGACCACTGTGAACTCTATGACCATTTTCAGCTCTTTATGACCACTGTGAGCTCACTATGACCATTATGAGCTCTCTTTTACCACTGTGAGCTCTCCATAAGCACTATGATCTATGACTAACTATGAGCTATGACTACTGTTAGCTGTCTATGACGACTATAAGCTTTGTATCACCCATCTGATGACTCTGTAACCTCTGTGATCTTTCTACCACTACTCTAAGGTCTCTATGACCACTATGGGCTCTCTAAGAACACTCTAAGCTGTGAATACTATGAGCAAGCTATGATCAATGTGAGCTCTCTATGATTTTTGTGTGCTCTCTATGACCACTATAATTATGACCACTGTGAGTTCTCTATGAGACCTAAGAGCTATGACCCTATGAGCTCTTTATGACCACTGTGAGCTATGACAACCATAAGGTCTCTGTGAGCACTATGAGCTATGACCAATGTGAGCACTCTATGGCAATTGTCATCTATGACCAATTTGAGCTCTCTATGAACACTATGACCTATTATCACTGTGAGATCTCAATGACACTATGAGCTATAACCACTCTGACCTCTTTATTGCCACTCTGAACTTTGACCACTATGAGGTCTCTTTGTCCTTTTTGAGCTCCATATGACCACTATGAACTACAACCACTGTGAGCTCTGTGTTGCAACAGAGAACTATAACCACTGTGAGCTCTGTATAACCACTATGATCTAAGACAACTTTGAGCTCTTCATGATCACTTTGAGCTGTGACCACTGTAATCTCTCTATGTTCATTACAAGCTCTCTATTACCACTTTGAACTATGGCCAATGAAATCTCTCTGAAACCACTGTGAGCTATGACTACTACGAGCTCTCTATTACCAGTAAGAACTATGACCACTTTTCACTCTCTATGACCACTGTAACCTCTCTGTGACCAGTATGAGCTATGACCACTTTTCGCTCTCTATGACAACTGCAACTTCACTATGAGCACTATCAGATATGACCACCATGAACTCTCTATGGGCACTATGACCTATGATGATTGTGAGCTCTCTATGATGACTATGAGCTCTCTATGATGACTATGAGCTCTCTATAAACACCTGAGCTATAACTAGTATGAGCTATAACTAGTATGAGCTATGACCAGTATGAACTATGACCAGTATGAGCTATGACCCCTGGGAGCTCACTATGACCTCTGTGAATTCTCTATAACTACAGTCACCTCTATATGACAACCTTGAACTCTATAAGGCCACTGTGAGCACTCTATGACCACTGTGACCTCTCCATTAGCACTTTGAGAGCTCTATGACTATTTTGAGCTATCTATGACCACTGTGTGTGAGCTATAAGCACTATGGCCTATGCCAAGGGTGAGCTCTCTATAACTACTGTGAGATATGACCACTTTGAGCTCTTTATGACCCCATGAGCTATGAACACGGTGAGCTCTCTATTACCACAGAGACCTATAAACACTATGAGCTCTGTATGATAAATGAAAGCTATAACCACAGTGAGCTCTCTATGATCACTATGAGCTCTCAATGATCACCATAAGCTGTCTCTGCACACTATAAACTATGATTACTTTGAGTTAATTATGAACACCATGAGGTCTCTATGACCACTGTGATATCTCTATGAACATTGTGAGCTGTCTACAACCACTTTGAGCACCCTATGACTACAGTGATATCTCTGTAACCACTGTGGGCTCTGTATGAGCACTATGGCCCATGTCCACTATGATCTCTCTAAGATCTCTATGAGCTATAACCACATGAGCTCTCTATGACCACTGTGAGATTGCATTGGCCACAGTGACTTGTTTCTGAACACTGTGAGCCCTCTATAAGCACTATGACTTTGACAACTGTGAGCTCTCTATGATCAATATGAGCTCTCTATAACCACTGTGAGCTCTCCATAACAACTGTGAGCTCTTTGTGAACATTGTGACCTCTGTATGACGACTGTTACCTCTCTATGACCACTTTCGCCCCTCTAAGACCACAATAAGATGTCTATTTCCGGGGCTGGAGAGATGGCTCAGAGGTTAAGTTTCCACCTTGCAGGCGGAAGGTCCCGAGTTTGGATCCCAGATCCCACGTATAGACGCCAGGCAGAAGCGGGACGGCCTGGGCTTCTGGTCCTGGTAGGGCGGAGCCTGTGAATCCCGGGGCAGAAGGAGGTGGAGGCGTCCATGGTGGTTCGTGAATTTGTCCGTGGTTCTACATATACACAGACACACACATGCGTTCGCACATACATACACACATGCGCACAGTTGAATTAATAATAAAAAAAATTTAAAAAAAAGATGTCTATTTCCTCCCCCTGGCCAGAGACAAATTACTGTTAAACTGGATTATAAGAGCACATTCAAGGGTAGATGTAATAAAAGTAGGAAACCTCAGTAAGGGAGGGGTCAATCACCCATTTTCAAAATGTTTACTTATTATCTGCCAGACTATATGCAAAACTACAAAAGAAAATCAACAAACCACAATCCAGAACTTCAGAGACTCTATATCAATGACCTAGAACTGGGCCAGACTAATCTCTCCCCATCCTGAAGCTCAGGGACATTTGCAGAAGAGAGGGTGGTAAGACTGTAAGAGCAAATGGATGGGAGGAGCAATGATTTGCAAGGTACTCCACACGAGTTAGGGCCGAAGCAATCATAATAGGACTTTGCATGCCCAGCGCAATGTCCAACACACTATTGACCTCACAAAGTCTAGCATCTGCTAAAGGCACCAAGATCCTCGGAGGCAAGGAATTGACCGCCACAGTAGTGTTCTTATGCTTAAGGGGAACACGGTAAAGGGTTTAGGGAAATGCCACTGGGTCCTTGTACATCATCGGAGAGGAAGGTCCAGAGGAGAGTCAGGCATGCACAAGAAAGGACTCTCTGGGAATTGGGGCGGGAGGCACTGGGGGATGGGAAGGGAGGGGTGAGTGGAGGGGGAGCAGGGGGTTTGGGGGAGGAGGAGCGAGGGAGGGAACTGGTGTACCTATTAAGTTTGTATGAGCAGAAATAATAAAAAATGTATTAAAATAATAATAATAATAATAATAATAAAGTCTTAGCTGTCAAAAAAATGTCTATTTCCAATGTAAGCCCTCTATGATCACTATCAGCTATGAACACTCTGAGCTTTCTATAACCAGAATGACCTATGACCACTGTTAACTCTCTCTGAACACTATGAGCTATAACCTGCTGGGAGCTGTTTATGACCACTATGAGCTATGACCATTGTGAGCTCTCTATGAAAACTATGAGCTATGATAATGGTGATGTCTCTATGATGACTATGACCTCTCTATGACTACTATGAGCTCTCTGTGACCATTGTATGCTCTCTTTGACTAATTTGAGCTCTCTATGACCACTGTGAGCTCTCTGACAATTGTGATCTCTGTATGACCACTGTCAGTACTTCATGCCCACTATAAGCTATCTATGTCCATTCTGAGCTCTCTATGACCATGATGATCTCTCTTTCACAACTGTGACCTCTCTTTGAGTAGTATAATCTATGATCATTGTAATTTCTTTATGGCCAATATAAGTTCTCCATGAACATTATAAACTATGACCACTGTGAGCTTAAGATGACTACTGTAAGCTCTCTATGAACACTGTAAATGGTCTATGACAATTCTGAGCTCTCTATGACAAATGTGATCTTCCTATGACCACTGTGAGCCCTCTAGGACCATTATGAGCTATCTATGACCATTGTAAGCTATGAGGACTGTGACATCTCTATGACCACGATATGGTATGACCACTGTGTGCTCTCTATCACAACTATGATCTCTCAATGACTACAGTGAGCTCTCTGTTACCTTAATTTGATGACTGTCAGCTCTCTCTTACCACTATGAACTCACTTTGACCTCTGCTAGCTGTCTATGACCACTCTGAGCTCTTTATTACTACTATTTGTTATTTATAACCACTGTAAGCTATGACCAATGTGAGCTCTCTGTAACAACCATGAGCTCTCTATGACCACTGTAAACTCTCTATAACCACTTTGAGCTCTCTATGAGCACTGTGAGCTGTCTATGACCACTGTAAGCATTGATCAATGTGATCAATGACCTGTAAGATTTATGACCACTATGAGTTCTCTATGACCATTATGAGCTGTCTATGTAAACCCTTAACACTGTCAGCTTTCTATGACCATTATGAATTAAGATCACTTTGAGTTTTCTACCACCAGTATGAGCTATGACCACAATAAACTCTCTATGACCATTGTGATCTCACTTTTACTACTGTTAGCTCTCTATGACCACTATAAGCTCACTTTCACCACTGCTAGCTGTCTCTGACCTCTCTGAGCTCCTTGTGACCACTATGCACTCTCTATCATCACTATGAGCTCTTTATGACCATTGTGAGCTATGACAAATGTGAGCTTTCTGTGACCACTATGAGGACACCAATACCACTATGAGCTCTCTGTGACCACTGTGAGTTATGTTAGAGCACTATGATCTGTGACCATTATGAGCTCTCTATGCATACTGTGAGCTGTGATCAGTGTGCACTCTGAATATCCAATATGAGCCATGATCACTATGAGCTCTCTATGACCACTATGAGCTCATGATTGCCACTATGATCTATGACCACTCTGAGCTCTCTGTGACCCCTGTCAGCTCTCTATGATCACTATGAACTCTCTATGACCACTGTAGCTTTCTGTGAGGAATACAAACTATGACCATTTCAAGCTGTCTATGACCAGTATCAGTTTTCTATTACCACAGTGAGCTCACTATCACTATTATCACTAAGAACTCTCTTTGACCACCGTGAACACTGTATGACCACTGTGAGCTCTCTATGACCACTGTGAGTTCTGTATGACCTCTATGAATGCTGTGTTACAACTATGAGCTCTCTATAAACAGTATGACTTATGATCACTGTGAGCTCTCCATGTCCACTATAAACTATGACTGTTGTTAGCTCTGTATGATGATTATGAATTCTCTATGACAACTATGAGGTATGACCATTGTGAGCTGACTATGACCACTGTAAGTCCTCTGTGAGCACTGTGAGCTCTCTATGATCATGGTGAGTTCTCTATGACTACTGTGAGCTCTGTATAACCACTGTGAGTTCTGTTTGAACACTGAGTGCTCTCTATGACCACTGGGAAGTCTCTATGACTACTATGAGGTATGACCAATGTGAGCTCTCTATGATTACTATGAGTTATGACCATTGTGAGCTCTCTTTGACCACTTTCAGCTATCTATGACCACTATCATCTCTATGACCACTATGAGCTTTTTATGATCTATGAGCACTGTGAGCTCACTATGAACACCATGAGCTCTCTATGACCACTTTGAGTGCTCTATGAGCACTGTGAGCTCTGTGTGAGCACTGTGAGCTCTCTATGAGCACTAAGACCTATGACCATTGTGAGCTCTCTATAATCTCTAAGAGGTTTGACCACTGTGAGCTCTTTATGATCCCTATGGGTTATCACCATTGTGAGCTCTCTACTATCACCAATAGCTATGTCAATTATGAGTTGTGTATGACCACTCTAAGATCTCTCTGTGGTCACTATGAGTTCTCTATGACCACTATGAGCTCTCTATGACCACTGTGAGCTCTCTATAAGCAGGATGACTTATGACCACTGTGAGGTCTCCATCAACACTATGAGTTATAATCTCTGTTATCTTTCTAGGACCACTGTGAGCTCTCTATGACCACAAGATCTCTGTGACCACTGTCAGATCTCTATGACCACTGTGATCCATGAACACTGATCTTAATATGACCATTGTGAGCTCTCTGTGACCACTGTGAGCTCTCTATTATCACTATGGGTTTTGTGCACTGTAATCTTTTCATCACCAATATAAGCTCTTGATGACTATTATAAACTATGGCCACTGTGAGCTCTCTGAGACCTCTGAGTGCTCTAACCACATGAACTCTCTATGACAACTGTGAGCTCTCTATGTCCACTGTAGTCTCTCCATGACCACTTTGAGCTTACTAAGAGCTTTGAGCACTCTGAGCTCCATATGTCCACTAAGAGCTATGAGCACTCTGAGCTCCATATGACCACTTTGAGCCATGGCCACTGTGTAGTCTCTATGAACATTATGAACTCTGTATGACTACTGTGGGTACATTTTGACCACTATTAATTCTGTATGACCACTGTGAGCTATGACCACTGTGAGCTCTCTATGACCACATGAAATTTGACTACTGTGGGTTTTGTTTTGCCAATATGAGCTTCCAAAGAACACTATGAATTATGACCACTATGAGGTCTCCAGTACCTCTGTGAGCTATAACCAATGAGGTCTCTATGACCACTGTGAGCGCTCTATTTCCACTGTGATGTCTCTATGATCACCTGGAACTCTCTATAAGCATTATAACCTCTGACCACTGTGTGCACTGTGACCACTATTAGCTATGAACACTGAGTTCCTGATGTCCAATATGAGTTATGACTACTGTTGCAGTTTACTTTCATGGTTGCTGATAAATGACCATCAAATGGTGTAAGGGAACAAGGGTTTATTCTCTCTTATGATTCCTCTTTGCAGTTCTCAGTCCAGCTTGATGGGAGAGCATGCACCAACACCAGGACTGAGGGAACTGGCCACACCATCACACATAATTGTTAAGAGATGGACAAACCTTATTTGCCAGACCAGCATGTCTGGCCAAGCGAACAGAAGGATGCCAACTCTCTCAACCAGCTCTCTGATTCATCCAGGCCTAATCCCACTCACCATGGGCCAGGTCTTTCCAATCAGCTAGACAATCTCCTTCAAATTTGGTCTGGGTTTAACCCAACCATCAACTCTTTAGAACTGTGCCCAGAGCTCTAACCCTCAACATTCAAGTTGACACCTGTTCTTAACTATGACAACCACTATAAGCTCTCTAATACAACTATGAGCAGTGATTACAGTGAACTCTCTACAGCCATTATGAGCTTTCTATTGCCACTGTGAGTTTTGACCACTCTGAACTCTTTATGACCATCATGAGCTAACTTTGACCACTGTAAGCTCTCATGACCACTGGGATCTCTCTATGACAACTGGGATCTCTCTATAAACACTGGGAGCTCTTATGACCACTCTGAGCTGTCTATGACCACTATGAGGAGTGACCACTGTTAACTCTCAGTGTCAATTTTGTGCTTTCTATGACCATAGTGAGCTATGACCACTGTGAGTTATGACCACTTGGATGTCTCTGTGATGATAGTGAGTTATGACCACTGTGAGTTCTCATTATCCATTATAAGTTCTCTTTGGCCACTATGAGCTATGATCACTGTGAGCTCACTTTGACTACTGTTAGCTGTCTCTGACCACTCTGAGCTCTCTGACCACTAGAGCTATGGGCACTGTGAACTCTCTAAGACCAGTATGAGCTATAATCACTATAAGATCTCTATTGAACACTATGAGCAAAAAATTTTAATTTTCAATTATGAGCTCTCCATGAACACTGTGAGGTATGAACAATGTAAGCTCTCTGTAACCACTGTGAGCTCTCCATGAATACTCTGAGCTTTCTATGAAGAATTTGAGCTATGACCACTGTGAACTCTCAAAAACCATTTTGAGCTTTTTATGACAACTGTGAGTTCTTTATATCCACTGTAGCTGTTTGTAAGTAATACAATCTACGAACACTGTGAGCTCTTTATCACCACTATGAGCTATGACCATTGTGAGCTCTTTATAACCATAATGACTTATGACCACTGCAAGTTCTCTATGGAAATTATGCGATATCATCACTGTGAGTTCTCTATGAGAATTGTGAGATCTCTATGACCATTCTGAGCTATGGCCACTGTGAGGTCTCTATGACTACTATGAGATTGCTATGACAACTATGAGCTCTCTATGACCACTGTGAGCTCAATATAACCAAGACGAGATTTCTATGAAAAATATGAGTTCCTTATGATCACGGTGAGCTCACTATGACCACTATGAGCTCTCTATTACCGTGGTATACTCTATATGACAATTGTCCTCTCTATGACCATTTTGAAGTCTCTATGACCACTGTGAGTTCTCTATAACCAATATGAGCTTTCTATTATCACTATGAGCTTTGACTCTTCTGAGCTTTTGATGACCAATATGAGATATTACCACTGTGAGCTACTATCTATGACCACTGTTAGCCATCTAGTACTATTCTGAGCTCTCTATGACTTCTATGAGATTTATTTCACAACTTTGTGGACTATACAATATGAGCTCTCTATGACCACTATGAGCTATGACCACTGTGAGCTTAGTTTGACCACTAAAAGCTCTAAATGACCACGGTGACCTCTCTATGACCACTTTGATCCCTCTATGACCCCTATGAGCTCTCTATGACCACTGTGAGCTGTATATAAGCACTATGACCTATGACCACTGTAAGCTCTCTGTGACCATTATGAGCTATTACCACTGTGATCTCTCTATGACCACTAGGAGATATGACCACTGTGAGTTCTCTGTGACCATTAAGAGCTTCCTATGAATACTGTGACCTATTTATTGTAGGAGGAATGGACAATGATCTTGCCACAGAAGCTTCCATCCCCCATACAGAGAAGCTCCTTGGACTCCTCCTTCCTGCTAAGCATACAAATCTCATGAGACTACAAATCTCATGAGACTACTGTAATAGTTAAGAATAGGTGTCAACTCGACTGTTATGGGTTTGAGCTCTGGGCACATTTGCAGAGAATTAGTGGTTGAGTTGAGCCCAGAGCAAACCTGAGGGAGATCGTCTAGCTGATGGGGAAGGCCCAGCCTATTGTGGATGGCATTAGGCCCTGGATAAATCACGGGGAGCTGGTTGAGAGAGTTGGCATCCCTCTGTATACTTGGCCAGACATGTTGGTCTGGCAAATAAGGATTTTCCATCTCTAGCCATTATGCAGTGATGGTGTGGACAGTTCTCTCGGCCCTGGTATTGGTGTGTGCTCTCCCATCAAGTTGGACTAAGAACTGTAACTGGACTGTCGTAAGACAGTAAACTCCTTATTCGCTTAAGCTGTGTGATGGTTGTTTATCTGCAACTATGCAGATGAACTGTAACAACTACACCTTCTCCAGAGCAAAGACAGTTAGTGCCATTAAGTTGTCTGGCTGAGAGGACCAATCCGGACAGGACAACTCAGCAAAGGCTCATGCTGGGACTTATGGGATGGTGGGTGGGGTATATAAGCAGCCTGATACTTATAATATACTAGCCTCAAGGCTGAGAGCCTACAAGCCTAAGAGCCTGCTTTGTCACTTGCCTGACTCTTGGAGTCTGTGCTGTTGACTCCATGCCAGCTTATCCTCATCCCCAAGGGTCTCTGTGGGACCCCGTTACACTATTACCCTGTTACATCTGGCACCTCAATGTGGGGCTTTCACAGTGGCTCTTTCCTCGCCTCGGCACCAGTGTGGAGCACTGTGCCCCCTTTGGCAATTGTTCTGTAAGCTGGCCCCTTTGTGTTTTTTTTTCTTCACCAGAGGCGAGCTTAAAGTTTCCTTTCCCTTTCTTTGTGTTTGTGTGTCTACCAATAGGGAGCATATAGCTATGGTCTAGGAACCACAGAATTTCCCTACTATATATTCCTTGTCTCGTCTGTTCCTTTTTAGTATTTTCTTTGTTCTTAAAAAAGAAAAAAGAAAAAAAATAACCTGTAACACTTCAAGTTGGAATTCTTAAAAGATATTAGTAACTGAAATTAGCCTAAATTCCCATTTGGATAAGTTCTGTTTATCTTTACTTACCTAAAAGTTATGAACACAGAAATAGACACTTCATAAAAGCAAACCAAATCTCATGGTCATAGTTTCTCATTAAGGTCAAGACATTATGATGTAATGCCTTTGTCATAAACAATGATCATATTTACAGAAGAAACATCATAGATACTGATGTCTCAGGTTCTATCAAATGCTTTTAATTATTTATGAAAGAGACATTCTTATGAAGATTAAATCATTGCAGCAATTGCTTAAATTTTCATTGGGGAAAGTTAAATGAGAGATATTCTATTTTATTTGACTAGACCACTTATTAGTGTTTGGTCTGGCCAATTATTATTGTAATGGGCTGAAACAATAATTTCTACCAGCATTATAACAAGCCATATAGAAATATTCATCTCAAGACTGCCATTAACTTAGGCTGAACCATACTCTTTGAGGAAAATTACTGGTTTTTTCTAAAACACAAGAGTAGATTCTATCTTAAAATTTGAGCTTTATTAAACATCATTATTTGATCTGCCCCAATTGGAAGTTGCCTTAGAATAAACATGTTCTTGTCACTTATCTGTCACCCAGGAAAATCCAGTTGAAAATGGAACTGTGCATATTTAACAGTTTTATTTATTACAATAGGTTTGGCTTTGGTTTTTCTTTGCTTTTTTGTTTATAGTTCAGAATTATTTTTAAAAAATAACATTTCATCCAACTTTGGTCCATTTTCTTCATTTCATGACTCTAGAAAAAGATGTTTGACCAAACAAGGCTGATGGAAGATATTTTTGAGGCTATTTCCAAAGGAATTTTTAAAAAGTTGCTTACTAGACAGGAGAAGCAAAGATCTTTCAGTGCTATCTTTAAGAATAAAGATTGGAGCGGTGGCTCAGGGGTTACGCTTCTGCCTTGCAGGTGGAAGGTCCTGAGTTTGGATCCTAGACCCCATGTATAGATGCCGGGTGGAAGCAGGGGTGACCTGCATTTCTAGCCCTGGTAGGGAAGAGCTTGTTAATCCCGGGGCAGAGTAAACAAGGAGGAGGTGGAGGCATCCATGGTGGTTCCCGAATTCATCCGTGGTTCTACACACACACACACACACACACACACACACACACACACACACACATACACACACACACATGCATGATTGAATAAATAATAAAAATTTTAAAAAATGGTAAAAAAAAGATTGATTTGAATAAGAGGTAGGCAGAAGAGGTATGCAAGATTTGGACAGGTAATGTCCTATTTCCATCATTTGAACAAGTTGATCTAGTTGTAACTGAAGCAGGTGGATTAGAAGGTAATACAAATTTGACAATAACTAAAGTAATAAATTCTTACTTTTGGTTATTAATAAAAAATAATTAAAAAACCCTACAGATGGAATCTTCATTCAGTGCCCGGAGGAAAAAGACATTACTTATGTCCTCCACAACCCTGGCTCAGTGCAGCTAAGTGAACTCTTGGGGTTCTTATGATTGTAGACTTACAGCTTCTTGAACAAGCTAGGACATTACACCAAAAATTTCACCTTACTCCTCGGAGTTTACACAAGCTTCTTCTAGAGCTTACAATGTCACAATGTAAACATTTAGTCAGGTCCTGTGTGACCTATGCCCGCTTGGCTTCACTTGGCCCTCTAAATAAGGGAGGGGTAAATCCCAGAGGTCTTTTGCCTATGGATGTTACCCACCACTTCTCCTTTGGGAACCTAAAATATGGTCATGTCATAGTGGACACTTGTTCCTCCTTTGTGTATTCAATAGCCCTTACAGGAGAAAAGGCAGCCCATGCTATTAAAGCCCTAAAATCTGCCATGTTGGTTATGGGTGTATGTTGGACACTAAAGACTGACAATAGACCTGCATATGCTTCCCAACAATTGAGCTCCTTTATAGCTTCATGGTCCTCACTTTTGAACCTTGAAGGGACTTTTTGCAAAGGTCACATCCCCTGAATCCAAACGTCATCCACACTTGGCTCTGACAGAGGCCCTGTTTTACTTTAACTCAATACTCCCCTTCCTCTTGTCCAATGGCGGGACCCCATCACACTGCTATGGCAGGGACCTGTTCCCTTATTAACCCGGGGTTGAGGATATGCTTATGTCTTTCCTCAGGATTCCACTTCACCAACGGGTGCCAGCTCAAGATGTAAAACTGGCAACAGAGATTGTGAAGTCTTCCTGGGAACCAGATTCATAAAATGAGTAAATTGTGGCCACTTCAATATTTTTTTTATTTCTGTTGTGTCCTGACTTTTTTTTTTCATTTCTGTTGTGCACTGATTTTTTTTTCATTTCTGTTTTATTTGGCATGCCATTTTTAAATACATGTATGCATACTTATTTTTGGTAACATCTAAGGCCTTAGCTACTTATGTTCTATATCCATCACGGTTGTTTTTCTATTAGATTGTAGGTTTTCTTTCATTGTTTTCTCACATGATTTTAATTTTTAATGGATTGTAACTTAAGAACTGTTCTTTTGTCAATTAAGTATTTCCTTTAGCACATCTCTCAGCAGTGCTCCATCAATAAGACCATGCTACAGGCACTTATGACCCTTGTATATCCAAGCCATAGTGCCCCTAGGGACATGGTTCGAGCTTGGATTGCAGAGATTTGTGAAGCCTTGGTCTAATCTACTATTCACATATCCTGACATGCCTTCCAGAGTTGAGGTCCTTCGAGAGCCGGTAGCCAATGATGGGTAAGATCCTGTGAGACAGGACGACCTAAGTCAGGCATGCTCCATAATGCTGGATGCCCTCTGAGGTGGGGTCAACAAGGTCAGAGCAAAGAATTCTAATTCCTGTTGGCTGTCAAAAATAAATAAAATGGATGGATATGTAGGAGGAACGGACAATGATTGTGCCACAGAAGCTTCCTTCCCCCCTATAGAGAGGCTCATTAGACTCCTCCCTTTTGCTAAGCATACAAATCTCACAAGACTACACCTTCTCCAGAGGAAAGACAATTGGTGCCATTAAATCGCCTGGGCGAGAGGATCAATCTGGACAGGACAACTCAACAAAGGCTCACTCTGGGACTTATGGGATGTTGGGTGGGGTATATAAGCAGCCTGATACTTATACAAGCTGTAAGTCTGAGAGCCTACAAGCCTGAGAGCCTGCTTTGTCATTTGCGACTCTTGGAGTCTGTGCTGTTGACTCTATGCCAGCTTATCCCTGCCCCCAAGGGTCTCCATGGGACCCCATTACACTGTTACACTCTATGACCACATTGAGGTCTCTATAGCCACTTTGAGCTGTCCATGAATAGTCTAAGCTTTCTATGATCAGTACAAGCTATGACAACTGTGACCTCTCAATGACAACTTTGAGTTCCTTATGACCACTGTGATCTCTCTTTAAACACTATAGTTGTTTGTGAGGAATATGAGCTGTAATGATTGTGACCTCTCTATCACAACTATGATCTATGACCACTGTGAGTTCTTTATGACCACTCTGAGCTCTGTATGCCCACAATGAGCTATGACCATTCTGAGCTCTCTATAACCACTATAATTATGACCACTATGAGCTCTCTATGACCAATATGAGTGGTGAATACTGAGCTCTTTATGCTCACTATAATATTTCTGTGACAACAGTCAGTTCTCTATGATAACTGTGAGCTCTCTATAACCACTATGAGATCTCTATAACTCCTGTGACCTCTTTATAACCACTGGGAGCTATGATCACTGTGAGCTCTCTGTAACCACTATGAACTATCAGCACTGTGAATTCTCTATAACCACTATGAGCTCTCTATGATCACTATGAGCTAGGAGAACTGTGAGCTCTCTGCAACCATTATAAGCTATCACCACTGTGAGCTCTTTGTCCACTGTGAGCTCTCGGTAGCCACAATAAGTTTTCTATGGACTATATGTACTCCCTATGACTTATTTGAGCTATGTCCATTATGAGTTCTGTATAATGACCACTGTGAGCTATAGCAACTATCAGGTCTCTATGACCAATGTGAGATTTCTATGCCCACTGTGAGGTGACTGTGACCACTGTGGGCTTTTTATGACAACTGTGATCTCTCTATGACCACTATGAGCACTCTATGGCCACTATGAGCTCTTTATGATTATTATGAGATAGCACCACCATCAGTTTCTCACTATGACTGTGAGATCTCTATGACCACTCTCAGCTCTGACTCCTGTAAGTTATCTATGATCATTGTGAAATTTCACTATGGCCACTATGAGCTCCCCATGATCATGATGAGTTATGACCAATATGATGTCTCTAAGATCACTGTGAGCTCTCAATGATCACTGTGAGCCCTCTATGAAGATTCTGAGCTCTCTATGACAACTATGAGCTCTCTATGACCACTATGAGTTATGAACATTGTGAGCATTGTGATCTATGACCACTGTGAGTTTTCTTTGACCACTGTGTGGTATCTGTGAGCAAGATGAGCTATGATCACTATGAACTCTTTGTGACCATTTTGAGCTATGACAACTATGAACTATCTATTACCACTGTGAGATGTGTAAGACCACTATGGCTCTCAATGACCTTCAGGAACTATGCGGACTGTGAGCTCTGTATGTCCACTATGAGTTGTCTTTGATCACTATAAGCTCTGTATGGCCACTATGAGATTTCTATGACCACTGTGACCTATGTCCTCTATGAGCTTCCTATGACCACTGTGAACTCTCAATGACCACTGTAAGCTCTCTATGACAACTATGATATCTCTCTGACAATTGTGATCTCTCTATGACCTCTATGAACAACATGCACTATGAACTCTCTATGATCACTGTGAAATCTCTGTGACCACTGTGAGCTCTCTATGACCACTGTGAGCTATCTATGACCACTATGAGCTTTCTATGACCACTATGAGCTATGACCACGGTGAAATCTGTATGACCTTTGTGAACTCTCTATGATCATTTTGATATATGACCACTGTAAGCTCTCTTTGACCACTGTGAGTTCTCTATAGTCACTATGAGAACTCTATGACCATTGTGAGGTATGGCTACTCTGTGACGACTGTGAGCTCTATGACCATTATGACCTCTCTGACCACTAAGAAGTATGACCATTCTGACCTCCCTATGTCCGGTATGTGCTCTCTCTATAAACACTATAAGCTCTCTAAGACCAGTATGAGCTATGACCACTGTGAGATCACAATGACAACTGTGAGTGCTCTATGGCCATTATGAGCTCTCTATGACAACTATGAGCTCTCTATGATAACTATGACCTCTCTATGACCATTATTAATTGTCTATGACCACTACCAGCTCTCCATGACCACTATGAGGTAAAAATACTGTGAACTTTCTATAATCACTATGAACTATGACCATTGTGACCTCTATGAACACTATGAGTACTCTAAGACCAATATGAGCTATGACCATCTTGAGCTCTCTATGACCACTGTGAGATCTCTATGGCCACTATGGCTTTCAGTGACCTTTAGGAGCTATGAGGACTGTGAGCTCTCTATGTCAACTATGAGCTCTCTTTGACCACTATGAGCTCTCTATTACAACAGTGAGCTCTTTATATCCCCTATGAGTTCTCTATGACCACTATTAGCTATGACCACTATGAGGCATCCATGACCACTATGAGATATGAATACTGTGAGCTCTCTAGGATCAGTAAGAGTTATGAGTACTGTGAGCAGTCTTTGACCACTGTCACTTCTACAGGAGCACTATAAGCAATGACCACTGTAAGTTCTCTATGACCACTATGAGCAATAACCACTGTGAGATATATATTACTACTATGATCTATGACCATTCTAAGCACTCTATGACCACTGTGGGCTCTGTATGACCACTGTGAGTTCACTATGACCACTATGACCTCTGACCACTGTGAGTTCTCGATGACCACTATGATCTAAGACACTGTGATCTCACTATGACCACTATGACCTCTGACCACTGTGAGCTCTTGATGACCTCTATGATCTAAGACATTGTCATCTTACTATGACCACTATGAGCTATGACAACTGTGAGCTCTCTATGAATACTATGAGCTATGAACACTTTGTTCTGTCTATCATCACTGTGATCTTTCAATGACCACTTTAAACTCTATGACCACTGTGTTCCTCTCTGTGAGCACTATGACCTATGCCCATTCCAACTCTCTATGACCACTATTAACTGTGACCACTGTAAGCTCTCTATGACCAGTATAAGCTCTCTATGACCACTATGAACTATGAACACTGTGACCTCACTATGAGTAACTGGGAGCACTCTATGACCATTTCTCGTTCTCTATGACAATTATGAGTTATGACTAGGGTGAGTTCTCTTTGACTCCTGAAAGCTATGACAACTGTGATCTCTCTATAACTCACTTTGACCACTGTAACCACTCTGTGAGCATTATGATCTATGAACACTGTGAGCTCTCTATGATGACTATGAGCTCTCTATGACTACTCTGAGCTCTGTATATCCACTATGAGTTCTGAATGACCAGCATGACCTCTTTAAGACCACTCTGAATTCTCTATGATCTCTGTGAGGTTCTATCACCACTATGATATCTCTATACCACTCTACATTCTGTATGGCCACTATGAGCTATGAACATTGTGAATCTCACTATGACCACTGTAAGCTCTCTATGGCCACTTTCACGTCTCTATAACCACTCTGACCTTTCTATGAACACTTTAAGCTGTGACCACTATGAGCTCACTCTCACCATTGTAAGCTCTATATGATCACTGTGACCTCTCTTTGTCCACTTTCAGTTCTCTATGATTTCTGTGAGTTCTATATGCCCAATGTGACTTCACTGTGAACACTAAAAGCTATGACCACTGTGAGCTATGACTACTATGATCTGTGACCATTGTGAGCTCTCTATGGCCACTGTGAGCTTTGACCACTGTGGGCTATCTATGATCACTGTAAGCTATGACCACTGTGAGCTCTTTGTGAACAATATGAACTTTCTATGACCTGTATGAGCTACAACCACTGTGACATTTCAATGACCACTTTGAGCTCTTTATGATGACTATGAACTCTTTGCGACCACTGTAGCTCTCTATGAGCAATACAACCTATGACCACTGTGAGCTCTATATGACCATTATGAGCTATGACCACTGTGAGGTCTTTATAACCACTATGGGCTGTGATCACTGTGAGTTATCTTTGAACACTGATCTCTTTATGACCATTGTATCCTCTCTATAACCACTAGGATCTATAAACACCGTGAGCTCATTGTGAACACTGTGAGGTTTGAATGATGAATGTGACCTCTCTCTGACCGCTTTGAGCTCTCTATGACCACTGTTAGCTGTCTCTGACAACTGTGATCTCTCTATGAGAACTATGTACTAGGAATACTATGAGTTTTCTATGAACACGCTGAGCTTTTTATGACCAATTTAAGCTCTCTTTGACTACTGTGAGCTATGAACACTGTGAGCTCTTTATAACCACTGTGAGCGGACACCACAGTGACCACTATATTTCTATTATGAGAGCTCTGTTAACACTGTGAGGTATAACCACTTGTGAGCTCTTTAAGACACTATGAGCTATGATGAACGTTATGAGCTCTCTATGACAAATATGAGCTATGATCACTGTGATCTCTCTATGACCACTTTGAGCTCTTTATGACTACTGTAAGCTCTCTATAACTCCTATGAGTTATAAACACTGTGAGCTCATTATGATGACTGTGAAATCTCTATGATGACTGTCACCTCTCTATGACTACTTTGAGCTCTCTATGAGCACTATGAGCTCTCTTTGACCATTGTGAGCTATGTATTACCACAATGAGCAATGAATACTGTGAGCTCACTATGACCACTGTGAGCTTATATGACCATTGAGCACTCTGTGAGCACTACAACCTATAACAACTGTGAGCTCTCTATGACCACTGTGACCTCCATATGGCCACTTTGAACTCCCCATGACCACTGTGAGCTCTCTATGACAATGAGCTATGACCCCTGTTAGAACTTTATGACTACTATGAGCTATGGCCACCATGAGCTCTCTATTTCCATTATGAGCTCTCTATGGCCACTGTGAGCTTTGACCACTGTGAGCTATCTATGACCACTGTAAGCCATGACCATTGTGAGCTCTTTATGAACTCTATGATCTCTCTATGACCAGTATGATCTGTGACTACTGTGACCTCTCAATGACAACTTTGAGCTCTCTATGACCACAATGATCTTGTGATGACCACTGTAGCTTTCTATGAGCAATACGACTTATGACCATTGTTAGGTCTCTCTGAACACTGTGAGCTATGATCACTATGAGCTCTTTATGACCACTAGGAACTATGACCATTGAGAGCTCTCTATAACCACTATTATGTATGACTATTGTGAGCACACTATGAGCATTGTGACCTATGACCACTATGAGCTCTGTATGACCACTATGACCTATGAGCACTGTTAACTCTTTGACCACTATGAGCTATGACTACAGTGAGCACTGTATTCCACTATGAGCTCTCTGTTACCACTGTGAGCTGTTGCCACTGTGACCTCTCTATGACCAGTAAGAGCTATGACCACTGTGACCTTTTTATGACCTCTTTGAGCTCTTTATGACCTCTGTAAGCTCTCTATGACCACTGTATTATGGCTATTGTAAGTTCTTTATAAGCACTATGAGTTCTCTATTGTCACTATGAGCTAGGAACACTGAACTCACTGTAACCACTGTGAGGTCTCTATAATGAATGTGAACACTCTATGACCACTTTAAGCTCTCAATGACCACTGATAGCTCTCTATGACTACTGTGAGCGCTTTAGGAGAATGATGATCTAATATAACTGTGAACTATCTATAAATACTATGAGCTCTCTATGACTATTTTAAGCTCTCTGTGACCACTGTTACCTCTCTGACCACTAGGAACGAAGTCACTGTGAGCTCTTTATGACTATAGGAGCTAGAATCACAGTACGCAGAATATCTCCATTATGAGCTCTCTATTATCACTGTGAGATATGACCACTCTGACCCCTTTATCCCCTGTATGAGATATGACCACTGTGACTTTTCTATGAACACTTTGAACTCTTTATGACTCTGTAAGCTCTGTATGACCACTATGAGCTATAGCCACTGTGAGCTTTCTATGAGCAGTACATGCTCACTATGGCCACTATGAACTATGAGCTCATTATGAGCACTGTGAGCACTGTATGATGCCTGTGGCATCTCTATGATCACTATGCATTCCCTTCAATGACTGTGAGCTCTCTATTATGACTATGACCTCTCTACGACAACTCTGAGCTTTCTGTGACATCTGTGAGCTTCTTTTACCACTATGAGCTCTCTATGAACTCTCTGAGTTTTATATAGCCACTATGAGCTATAAACACTGTGAGCTCACTGTGACCACTGTGAGTTATAAGCACTATGAGCTCTCTATTGTCACTATGAGCTATGAACACTGTGAACTCACTGTAAGGTCTCTATAATGAATGTGAACACTCTATGACCACTTTAAGCTCAGTGACCACTGATAGCTCTCTATGACCACTGTGAGCTCTTTACGAGAATGATGATCTAATATAACTGTGAACTATCTATATATACTATTCGCTCTCTATGACTATTTTAAGCTCTCTGTGACCACTGTTACCTATGTTACTATGATCTATATGATGATTATGACCACTCTATGACCACTCTGACCACCCTATGACCACTGTGAGCTCTCTATGAGTGATATGACCTATAACTATTGTGAGATCTCTATGACCAGTATTATCTAGGACTACTTTGAGCTCTTTAGGACCACTATGTGCTACTAACACTGAGAGTTCTCTGTGGTTACTGTGAGCTCTCTATGATTACTATGATCTATGAACATTGTGAGTTGTCCATGACCACTATTATCTATGACCACTGTGAACTCTTTTTGATCACTGTGAACTCTCTATGACCACTATGAGCTCTCTATGACCTCTATGAAATATTACCCTGTGAGCTCACTATGACCACTGTGAGCTCTCTATGAATACATTGAGCTCTCTATGACTACTATGAGCTATGAACACTATGATCTCACTATGACAACCATGAGCTTTCTATGATGACTGTTACCTCTCTATGACCACTATGAGCTCTTTGAGCATTGTGAGCTCTCTATTACCACTATGCATTTTCTATGACAACTCTGAGCTCTCTATGACATCTGTGAGCTTCTATCACCATTATGAATTCTCTATGACCACTTTGAGTTCTGTATGCCCATTATGAGCTATAAACACTGTGAGCTCACTATGGCCACTTTGAGCTCTCTATGATGACTATGACCTCTCTATGACCTCTTTGAGCTTTCTATGAGCATTGTGAGAACTTTATGATCACCAAGAGCTATGGTCACTGTGAGATCTGTATTTCTATTATGGCTTTCTATGACGATTGTGAGCTTTGACAATTATGAGTTCTTTATAACCACTATGAGCTCTCTACAACCACTCTAATCTCTATGACCATTGTGAGCTCTACGTGACCACTATGAGCTCTTTAAGGCCACTGTGAGCTATGATCACTTTGTGTTTTCTGTGACCATTGTGACCTCCCTATTACCACTTTGAGCTCTCTATGATCACTGTGATGTCTCTATGACCACTATGAGGTAGGACCACAGTGAGCTCTGTATTTCCATTATGAGCTCTTAATTACCACTGTGAGTTATACTCAACTGTGAGCTCTATATGACCACTGTGAGCAATCTATGAAGATTGTGACTTCTTTACAACTACTTTTAGCTCTCTATGATGACTGTGAGCTCTCTATGAGCACTATGACCTATGACCACATTGAGATCTCTATGACAACTATGAGCTATGACCACTGTGAGCCAAGTATTTCCATTGTGAGTTCTCTATGACCACTTTGAGCTATGAATACTGTGATCTCTCAATGACCAGTTGGAGCTCTTTATGACCACTATGACTATTACCAGAAAGAGCTATGATCACTATGAACTCTGTGTGACCACTATCAGCTCTCTTTGACCACTCCCAGCTCTCTATGTCTACTCTGAGCTCTCTATGACCAGAATGACCTATGAGCATTGTGAGGTCACTGTGACCACTGTGAGCTTTCTGTGACCACTGAGAGCTCTCTATGACAACTTTGAGCTTTCTATGGCCACTCTGAGCTCTCTATGACCACTGTGAGCTCTCTATGACCACTCTAAGCTCTCTATGAGAACTATAACCTATGACAACTGTGATATCTCTATGACTACTATGCCCTATGATCATTGTGAGTTCTCTATTTCCATTATGAGCTCTCTATGACTATTATGATCTATGAGCACTGTGAGCTCATTATAACCAGTATGAGGTCTCTATCACCATTGTGAGCTCTCTGAATACTATTTTACCACTATGAACTCTCTATGAGCCCTATGACCTATGAAGGGTGTGAACTCGCTATGACAACTATGAGCTCTCTATGACTGCCAAGAGCTATGACTAGTATGAGCTCTCTGTAACCACTATGAGCTATGAGCACTGTAAGCTACCTCTGGCCACTGTGAGCTCTCTATGAGAACTATGATCTATGAGAACTATGATCTATGACCACTGTGACCTCTCTATTACCACTCTCAATTGTCATGACCACTGTGAATTCTCTATGCTCAATGTGACTTCTCTATGACCACTATGAGCTATGACCACTGTGAAATCTCCATGGCCAATATTACTTATGACCTCTGTGAGCTATGAGCAGTATAATCTATGAGCTCTATGAGCTCACTATGACCACTGTGAGCTTTCTATAACCACTATGAACACTCTATAACCACTATGAACTATGATCACTGTGTTTTCACTGTGACTTCTTTAAATCTCTATCATGATTCTGAGATCTTTATGAAAACTATAAGCTCTCTTTGACCACTGTGACCATATGAGCTCTCTAGGACCACTCTGATTTCTCTGTAACTTCTGTGAGCTTTCAATCACCACTATGACCTATGCTCACTATGAGCATTGTATGGCCACTAGGAGCTATGACCACTGTGAGCTCACTATGATCACTGTGAGCTCTCTATGACTACTATGAGCTAAGACCACTGTGAGAACTTTATAACCACCATGAGCTATGACTGCTGTTAGCCAAGTATTTCCACTGTGAGTTCTCTATGGCCACTTCGAACTGTGAATACTGTGACCTCTCAATGACCACTTTGAGCTCCTTATGACCTCTGTGAGCTCTCTATGTCCATTGTAAGCTATGACCACTGTGTGAGCTTTCCATGACCACTATGAACCATGACTACTGTGAGCTCACTATGATGATTTTGAGTTCTCAATGACCACTGTAAGCTATGACTTCTGTGAGCTCTCTATGACCACTCTGAGAACTCTATGACCACTATAAGCTCTTTATTGCCACATTCTCAGCCAAACAAGTTGTCTGACAAGGTCCACCCATGGGGAGGATTGCTTCAAGGAAGGCATTTTCCAGAAATAAGATGTGACATATTTACAATAAATATGGAATGTTCGGAATTTTGGGACCTACATTGCTTTTGAGCATATTGGTAACTGCTGGTGTGTGCACTAGACAAAGAGAACCTAAAATTGCTAAGTTAGAAGTTAAGTATATTCTTAATAAATTTCCCCTAAATATTAGTCTTCAAAAGTTTTTACAAGAGCTTATAGAATAAGATATCATGCCATCTACTCTCAAGAATCAATACTCTATCATTTTTACAAAGTGCTTAAGTTATTGAAAGTTACGAAAAAGAAACCTGATAACATAGTTCATACAATTATGACTAAATATGCACCCCTTTATGCTATTGCAGATAAAATTTATTAATAAGGAAAAAGAGTGTATGGTATCCACCCCTCCTATTGACCCTCTGTTGTCCTTTTATTCTTCTAAATATTTGGAAAAGACTTGAAAGAATACATCTTCATTATACAATTTGTGAATAGGCAAAATTACATTTGGTTCATACCTCAGACACAAAGGTGATGATAACCTGTGAAGATATTCTTTGAATTTAATCTGGTACCTGGTAAAGATCTTTTTTTTTAATGTGTTTTTGAATCCGATTTGCTAAAACTTTGTTGAGAATCTTTGCGTCTGTGTTCATCAGAGAGATCAGCCTATAGTTTTCTTTTTTAAGATTATTCATGGGGACCAAGTAGGTTTAATCCCCGGCACACAAGGTTGGTTCAACATAGGAAAATCAATAAATGTAATTCATCATGTAAACCAGTCCAAAGTCCAAGACCACATGATACTCTCGATAGATGCAGAAAAAGCTTTTGACAAGATCCAACAGCCTTTTATGATCAAAACGCCAGAGACAGTAGGAATGGAAGGAACCTTTATCAATATAATAAAAGCTATATACAACAAGCCCACAGCAAGGATTATGCTCAATGGGGAACAATTGGAAGCATTCCCACTTCAATCAGGAACTGGACAAGGCTGTCCACTCTCACCACTTCTATTCAATATTGTACTTGAAGTGTTAGCTGAAGCCATAAGACAAGAAAGGGACATAAGAGGGATTCAAATCGGCAAGGAAGAAGTCAAGCTATCCCTTTTGCAGATGACATGATCTTATACCTGAGTGATCCCAAAAACTCCACCAGGAAGCTCCTGGAACTAATTGAGAAGTTCAGCAGGGTGGCAGGATGCAAAATAAATGTGCAAAAATCAGAGGCCTTCCTATATGCCCAGAATGAAAGAAGTGAAAAAGCCTTGAGGGAAACAATCCCATTTACTATAGCCCCTAAAAAAATGAACTACCTTGGTATAAACCTAACTAAGGAGGTAAAAGACCTTTACAATGAAAACTTTAAAACCCTAAAGAAAGAAATAGCAGAAGACACCAGAAGGTGGAAAGACCTCCCTTTTTCCTGGATTGGCAGAATCAACATTGTAAAAATGACCATCCCACCAAAGGCAATGTACAGAATCAATGCTATACCAATCAAAATCCCAAAGCAATTCTTCAACGAAGTTGACCAAACAATCTCAAAGTTCATATGGAGGCACAAAAGACCCAGGATAGCAAAAACAATCCTGAGTAACGAAAACACAGCTGGAGGTATTGCCATACCAAACCTTAGTCTATACTACAAATCCATAGTTATAAAGACAGCCTGGTACTGGCTCCAAAATAGATGCACAGATCAATGGATAAGGATTGAAGACCTAGATACAAGCCCACAAGTTACAGACATTTGGTCTTTGACAAAGGGGCCCAAAGAAGCCAATGGAAAAAGAACAGCATCTTCAACAAATGGTGCTGGCAAAACTGGATCTCCACATGCAGAAGATTAAAGCTGGACCCGTACTTGTCACCATGTACAAGACTTAATTCCAAATGGATCAAGGACCTTGATATCAGGCCAGAGACTATAAAAACCATAGTTGAAAGGATAGGGAACTCCCTCAAGCTGATTGGGCTAGGCCAACAGTTCCTAAACAGACATCCAATGGCACAGTCACTGCTACCAACTCTCAACAGTTGGGAGCTTGTGAAATTAAAGAGCTTCTGTTCAGATAAAGAGATTATAACGCGAGCTCAAAGGCAACCCACAGAATGGGAGAAAATCTTCACTAACCACACATCTGATAGAACTCTGCTGTCCAGAGTGCACAAAGAACTTAGAAAACTAAACACCAAAGAAACCAATGGCCCAATTAAACAATGGGCCCTGGAACTTAAAAGAAACTTTACCAGGGATGAAATTGAAATGGCTAACAAATATCTGAAAAAATGCTCCACTTCCTTAGCCATCAGGGAAATGCAAATCAAAACTTCCCTGAGATGTCATCTCACCCCGGTCAGGATGGCAAAAATCCACAACACTAACAACGACAAATGCTGGAGAGGATGTGGAGAGAGGGGAACTCTCTCCTACATTGCTGGTGGGAATGCAGGCTCATACAGCCACTCTGGTGGGCCGTCTGGAGATTCTTAAAGAAATTAAAGATTGATATGCCATATGACCCTGCTAGTCCACTTTTGGGAATAACCCCCCATACAGCAGAGGTTCATCTCGATAGCATAAGCACAACCATGTTCATAGCAGCACTGTTTACAATAGCAAAGTCATGCAATCAGCCCAAATGTCCAACAGTTGACGAGTAGATAAGGAAACTGTGGTACATCTATACAATGGAGTACTACTCAGCCATTAAACATGATGAATTACTGGAATTTGCCGGGAAATGGATGTCATTAGAAACAATTATATTAAGTGAAGTTTCCCAGACCCAGAAAATTAAGCACCGTATGTACTCCCTAATAGGTGGCTCCTAGTACCAAACCCACCCAGCCCACCTAGAGACAGTAATTGCAAGGATTATGAACAGGAGGGATGGGGTAGGAGGGCCACACCAGAAACAAGCAGAGAAGGGACCATGTTACATCAGGGAAAATAGGCCTCCACCAAGGACCCAAATAAGTAATGAGACATCTGATTAAGTTCACAGACTTTTCTTCCTGATCATTTACTACTGAGGGGGTGTGATCTCACCAGAAGAGGAGGGCATATAGTCTGGCAGATAAAAAGTAACCATTTTGCAAATGGGTGATAGACCCCTCCCTTACTGTGATTTCCCACTTTTATTACATCTACCTTTGAATGTGCTTTTATCACAAGACTCGAACAGCTTTTTGTCTCTGGCCAGGGGGTAACATACAATACCCACCAGGATGGAGTGAAGGGCATTGCAGGAGCAGCAAAACTGCAAAAGAAAATCAACAAACCACAATCCAGAACTTCAGAGACTCTATATCAACCACCTAGAACTAGGCCAGCTTAGTCTCTCCCCATCCTGAAGCTCAGGGAAATTTGCGGAAGAGGGGGCGGTAAGAGTGTAAGAGCAAAAGGATGGGAGGAGCAATGATATGTAAGATACTCTATACTAGTTAGGGCTGAAGCAATCATAATTGGACTTTGCATGCCCTGCGCATTGTCCAACACACTGTTGACCTCACAAAGTCTAGCATCTGCTAAAGGCACCAAGATCCTTGGAGGCAAAGGATTGGCAGCCACAGCAGTATTCCTCTACCTAAGGGGAACACGGGAAAGGGTTCAGGGAAAGGCCACTGGGTCCTTGTACGTCATTGGAGAGGAGGGTCCAGAGGAAAATCAGACATGCACAAGAAAGGACTCTCTGGGAATTGGGGTGGGAGGCACTGGGGGATGGGGAGGGAGATGGGTGGGGAGGGGGAGCAGGGGGTACGGGGGGGAGGAGGAGGGAGGGAGGGAACTGGTGTACCTAATAAGTTTGTATGAGCTGAAATAAAAAAAAATAATAAAAAAAAAAAACCAAACCAAACCAAAAAAAAAGATAAAGAACTGGTGCTGAGAGCTTCAAGAGAGAAAAAACAAGTCACTTTTAAAGGTAAACCTATTAAAATAACAAATGACTTCTCAGTTGAAACAGTAAAAGCAAGAAGAGCTTGGAGAGACATACTTCAAGTATTGAATGAGCAAAAATGTCAACCCAGGCTGATTTACTCTGCAAAACTACCAGTCATGATCGAAGGAGAAAGAAAAATTTTCCAGCACAAAGACAACTTTAAGGGATACATGTCTACCAAACCAGGCCTTCAAAAAATGCTAGAAATGATACTCAAGCGTGAAGAAAAAACAGGCATATCCAGAAGAACAGAAGGCAAATATAACACCATTAAAAGCGAAGCAATATACTTATAAAAGCTACTAAACATAATAAATGTCTGGAATTAACAATAGTTTCTCCATTATAACACTAAATGTTGTTAATGGACTTAATTCACCGATCAAGAGACACAGATTACAAACTTGGATTAAAAATCACAGTCCATCAATCTGCTGCCTGCAGGAAACCCATCTCACCACAAAAGATAGGCCCGCTCTAAAAATAAAAGGCTGGTCAACAATTCTACAAGCAAATGGAAGCCGAAAACAGGCAGGGGTAGCCATTATGCTATCAGACAAAGTGGATTTCAAACCAAAGAAAATTATAAGAGACACGGATGGATACTACATTTTAGTCACAGGTACAATTCACCAGGAAGACTTCACAATACTGAACATATATGCACCCAATACGGGCCCCTCCACATTCATTAAGAAAAACCCTACAGCGTCTAAAGCAAGAAATCAACCCCCGAACGATAATTCTTGGGGACTTCAACACTGCCCTCTCAACATGGGATAGATCAACAGGTCAAAAGCTTAACAGAGACACTTTGGAACTTAAACCCTGAAAGAAATGGACCTTACAGATCTCTATCGAACTTTTCACCCACGCACCAAAGAATACACATTTTTCTCAGCAGCACACGGAACTTTCTCCAAAATAGATCACATTTTGGGCCACAAAATGAATCTACATATATACAAGAAAGTTGAAATTCTAATCTGTGCCCTATAAGACCACCACGGCCTAAAGCTGGACATCCACTACACATCAAACAAGAGAAAATACACGAACTCATGGAAACTTAACAACACTATGATGCTGAATGAGAACTGGATTCAGGAAGAAATTAAAAAGGAAATTCAAGATTTCCTGAAAGTGAATGATAACAAAAATACAACTTACCAAAATCTCTGGGACACAATGAAAGCTGTTCTAAGAGGTAAGTTCATAGCTCTTAATGCCTACATCAAAAAAATGGAAACATCAGAAATAAACAACTTAACAATGCAGCTTAAAGCTTTAGAGAAACTAGAGCAATCTGATCCCAAAAGTAGTAGAAGAGAGGAGATTAGCAAAATAAGGGGAGAAATATCTGAAATCGAGATTAAGAAAACGATAGAAAAAATCAACCAGTCAAAAAGCTGGTTCTTTGAAAAAAATCAACAAGATTGGTACTCCCCTAGCTAAACTAACCAAAAGCAAGAGAGAGAAAACCCAAATTAACAAAATTAGAAATGAACATGGAGTTATCACTACTGATACCCAAGAAATCCAGAGAATTATAACATCATATTTCAAAAAATTATACTCTGTGAAGTTTGACAACACAAAAGAGATGGATGAATTTCTAAGTAAACACAACTTACCTAAATTGAATCAGGAAGCTGTGAATTATTTAAATAGTCCTATAACATATAAGGAAATTGAGGAAGTAATCTCGAATCTTCCCACCAAAAAATGTTTGTGTTGACAACTTCAGGAGGGAAAGAAACAAATCACTTTTACAGGTAAACTACTACAATAAGAAATAATTTTTCACTAGAAACAGTAAAAGACAGAAGAGCTTGGAGAGAGGTACTTCAAATATTGAATGGGCATAAATGTCAACACAGTGTGATTTATCCAGCAAAACTGTCATGATTTAGGGCAAAAGAAAAATTTTCCCCCATAAAGACAACTTGAAGACTTACATAATCTCCTCACCAAGCCTAAAAAATTGCTGGAAACGATTCTTAAACTTGAAGAAAAAAATAAGCATATCCAGGAGGACGGAACAGAAAAAAATACCACCAAAGCCTGTAAGCTAAACAATACAATTATGAAAGCCACTGAACACAAAAATGTCAGGAAGTAAAAGTTATTTATTCATTATAACACTAAATGTCAATGGAATTAACTCACCAATCAAAATTCACAGATTGTAAACATGAATTAGAAATCACAACCAATCCATCTGCTGCTTTCAGGAGACATATCTCACCACAAAAGATGGACACATTCTAAAAGTAAAAGGCTAATCAAAAATTCTTCAAGCCAGTGCAACAAGGAAATTATGCTATCTGACAATGTAGACTTCAATCAAAGAAAATCATAAGAGATACAGAAAGATACTACATTTTGGTTACAGTTACAATTCACCAGAAAGACTTCACGGTACTGAACATATACTCATGTAATATGGGCTATTACACATATGTTAAGCAAATGCTCCAACATCTAAAACCAAGAAATCAATCCTAAAATGATAATATTCAAAGATTTCAATACTGCACTCTCAATGTGGGAAGATCAACAGCCCAAAAACTTGACAGAGACATGTTGGAATTAAATCAAAGCCTTGTTGAAATGGACCTTACATATATCTATTGAACTTTCCATACAAGTACCAAGTAATATACATTTTTCTCAGCCACCTGTGGAACTTTCTCCAAAATAGACTACATATTGCACCACAAAACAAATGTCCACATACACAGGAAAGTCCACTATGGTCTAAAACTTGACATCCACAACACAACAAACAGCAGAAAATTGGAAACTAAAAGCTATGATGGTGAATGAGAATTGGGTTCAGGAAGAAATCCAAAAGGAAGTTCAAGTTTTCCTAGAATTAAATGATAATGAAAATAGAACATATCAAAATCTCTGGTACATGAGGAAAGTAATCTTAAGAGGTAAGTTTATAGCTTTTAATGACTTCAAAAAAATAGAAACCACACAAGTTAAATAACTTCAAAATGCAGCTTAAAACTTTAGAGACACAAAAGCAATTCTATCCCAAAAGCAGAAGAGAGATTAACAAAATCAGGGGAGAAATATGTGAAATTTTGAGATAAGAAAAACTATCCAAAGAATCAACCAGTCAAAAAGTTTTTTCTTTGAAAAACATCAATGAGTGATATACCCTTAGATGAATTAATCAAAATCAAGTTTGAGAAAATCTGAATTAAAATTAGAAATGAAAGTGGAGTTATCACAACTGAAACCCAATAAATTTAGAGTTGTAAGGTCATATTTCAAAACCTTATATTCCATGAAATTTGATAACACAAAAAAATGGATGAATTTCTAAGTAACCACAACTTACCTAAATTGAACCAGGAAGTTTTGATTTATATAGCCCTATAACATATAAGGACATTAGTGAAATAATAGTAAATCATCCTACCAAATAAGGTTCTGGACCACATGGATTTAGTACAGAATTCTACCAGATATTTAAGGAACAACTAACATCAATACTTAAACTGTCCCATAAAATTGCAAAAAAAATGAACACTTCCAAATTCTTTCTATGAATCTAATATAGTAAAATCTAATATAGTAAAAAAGAAAACTATGTGCCAATCCTTTTCAGGAATACAGATGCAAAAAATTCTCAATAAATAGCAAATTGGAATCAAAAATACATAAAAAGATCATTCACTGTGATCAAGTAGATTTTATCCCAGGGATCAAGGTTGGTTCAACAGATACAAGTCTATAAATACAACCCATTATGTAAACCACTCCAAAGTCCAAGACCATATGATACTCTCCAAGGATTCAGAAAAAGCTGTTGACAGGATCCAACATACTTTTATGATCAAAACCCAAGAGACAGTTGGAATGGAAAGAACCTTCACCAACATAATATAAGCTGTTTACAAAAAGGCACAGCAAAGATTATACTCAATGGTGAAAAACTTGAAGCATTCCTGCTTCTATTAGGAACTAGACAAGGCTGCCATCTCTCACCACTTCTATTCAAATATTATACTTGAAGTCTTTGCTAGAGCAATAAGATAAGAGAGAGAAATACAAGGGCTTCAAATTGGCAAGGAAGACGTCAAAGTATCTCTATTTGCAGATGACATGATCATATACCTGAGTGATCCTAAAAACTCCACCAGGAAACTTTTGGATCTAATACAGAAATTTATCATGGAGGCAAGTTACAAAATAAACATGCAAAAATCAGTAGCCTTCCTATAGACAAAGGATAAAAAAGTGAACCAGTCCTAAGAAAAACAATCCTATTCATTATAGCCCCTAAAAAATGAAAAGCTTGGTATAACTCTAACCAAAGAAGTGAGTTCTTTACAGTGAAAACTTTAAAACTGACCCCAAAATAGACATGTAGGTCAATGTATAAGGGTTGAAGACCCACATATGAGCTCAAACAATTTTTTATGTATTTATTTCTTTCAATCAATCAAAATTGATAAGTACTCCATTTCCCTTCCTTCCTCCACCCCTCCCGGGATCCCCTTGCTCCCTCCCTCCTTCTCCCCTTCCTTTTCCTCCTCCCTCTCTTTTTCCCAGTGCTCCCTCCCCCCCCCCCCATTCATGGAGCATTCTATAGTGTGTATGTCAAACTTCCCTCTGGGTCCACTTCTCTGATGAAGTGTAAGGATTCAGTGGCATTGTCTAGAGCTCTTTTTTGTGTTCCCCTTAAGTATAGGAACACTATTGTGGCTGATAATTCCTTGCCTGTAAGAATCCTAGTGCCTGTGATCCATACTAGACTTTGGGGGTTCAATGACATGTTGGTAAATGCGCAGGTCATGCAAAGTTCTATTATGATTACTTCGGCCCTAACTTGTATGGAGTAACTTGCATATCATTGCTCCTCCCCATCTTTAGGCTCTTACAATCTTACATTCCCCTCTTCCACAAATTTTACTGAGCTTTAGGATGAAGAGAGATTAGGTTGGCCTGGTTCCAGGTGGTTGATGTAGAGTCTCTGAATTTCTGAATTATGGTTGTTGATTTCTTTTTCAGTTTTGCTGCTCCTGCACAGCCCTTGGCCCCATTCTGATGGGTACTAGATATCACCCTCTGGCCAAAGATAAAATGCTGTTAAAATAGAGTCTTATTATAAGAGTAGATTCAAAGGTAGATGGAATAAGAGTAGGAGACCACTGTGAGGGGGTGTGTCAGTCTCCTATTTGCAGGATGGTTACCTTCTATCTACCAGACTCCATGCCCTTCCTTGCAAGTGACCAGGAAGGAGAGTCTGTCAGCCCACCAGATATCTCATTACTTACTTGCAGTCTTTAATGGTGGCCTATTTTCTCTGCCGTAGCATGATCCCCTCTTTCCTTATTTCTGATGGGGTCCTCCTTCCCCTTCCATCCCTGCTTATAATCTTTGCAATTACTGTAGGTATTACAGAGGTTTATCTTTGAGTGTGTCTCTAAGTGGGTTTGGTACTAGGATCCACCTATTACGGAGTACACGTGGCACTTAATTTTCTGTGTCTGGGATATTTCACTTAATATATTTTTTTCTAATTCCATCCATTTCCTGGTAAATTTCATTAACAATCATTTTTGATGGCTGAGTAGTATTCCATTGTATAAATGTACCAATTTTCCTTACCCACTTATCAACTGTTGGCTATTTGGATTGATTCCATGAATTTGCTATTGTAAACAATGCTGCTATAAATATGGTTGTGCTTGTGCTATCAAAGTGAATTTGTGCTCTATGGAGGATTATTCCCAGTAGTGTAATAGCAAGGTTATATAGCATTTCAATCTTTAACTTCTTTAAGAATCACGAGACGGCTGACCAAGTGCTTGTACAAGCCTGCATTTCCACCAGCAGGTAGGAGTGTTTTCTTTTCAACACATCCCCCACATGTTTGTATTGTGGATTTTTGCCATCCTGACTAGGGTGAGATGATATCTCAGGGAGGTTTTGACTTGCATTTCACTGATGGCTAAAGATGCGGAGCATTTTTAAAGATATTTGGTAGATATTTTAATTTCATCCCTGGTAAAGTTTCAAGGCCCATTTTTTAATTGGGTCATTTGTTTCCTTGGTGTTTAGTTTCTAACTTATTTGTCCACTCTGGATAATAGAGCTCCACAAGATATGTGGTTAGTGAAGATTTTCCCCATTCTGTAAGTTGCCTTTGTGATCATTACAATCTCTTTATCTGAACAGAAACGCTTTAATTTCATAAGATCCCATCTCTTGAGTGTCCTTGTATTGACTGCTATTGGATTTCTGTTTGGAAACTGTTGGCCTAGTCCAATCAACTTAAGGGAATTCTCTACCCTTTCAACTAAGGTTTTTATAGTTTCTGGCCTTATATTGAGGTCCTTGATCCATTTGGAATTAAGTCTTGTACATGTGACAAGTACGGGTCGTTTTAATCTTCTGCATGTGGACGACCAGTTTTGCCATCACCATCTGTTGAAAATGCTGTTCTTTTTCCATTGGAATTTTTGAGCCCCTTTGTTAGGCCTCTTTACCAGGCCTGAGGCCTGCTGGAACTTCCTGAGCCTGGCTAGAGTTTCAGGACCTGACTTTAGATTTCGAATCTCATCTCGACAGGAAGGTTTCATTTCCCTGGAATGATGTCACATCTATTCAATCACCTTCTGGTCACTTCTTCACTTTCTATTGGTTACCCTATAATCATACCACCCCTCTTCTTCCCCCGCTGCACACTCTATATAATTCACCCCCCTGTTTAATAAAGTTGAGTTCCTGCTTTGCCAGACCTCCTGGCTCCATTGTGTTCATTGGGCCGCAACACTCATCACCAGCTCAGCCCCACAGGTCGCCAGGCTGGTCCGGTCGTCCCTAACCTCACTACCTGCAGTGGCCCCACAGTCCTGCAGACAAGGGCCCCATGTGAGGCGAACCTCAACTTGCTGACGGTCAAGTCGATCTTCGGGTGAGTGTACCCCATAAATTTATGGGGCAGTCCTCATCCCAGGCTGATCCAGCCCTGGACTCTGTAGGAGTGCTTTTAAAAAGCAGAGGTTTAAACCTCACAGATAACCAAGCACAGAAATCATGGTCCTGCTTGCTCAAGGTGGCCCCATGGCTACCTGAGAACAATTTATTTGATTGGGACACTTGGGACCAGATAGAGAAGTTGATTCTAAAGGCCCAAAAACAGAAGGGAGAAATTCACCCCTTGGGGGTCCTACCCACTATAGGCGCCCTCAAGATTTGTTTTCCCCCACGGCCTCCTAAGGAGAAAAAGGAAACTGGGGCAGAGGGGGTTAATAGACCAGGAAATGAAGTGAAACCGCAGCCCGTGGAGAGCCTAAGCTTGGCTAACCCGACTGCCATCAATCACTCCCCTCCTGATTCCTTTGTTCTTGCGACCTCTCGATCACCTCCCATGAACCCCTTTCTATCCCATTTTGCTCCTCTTCCATATCCTCCCTTAGGGCCAACTGAGCTTTTCTCGGTTAACATAGCGCCGGGGGAACCGCCCTGCAGCATGGTACCCTTGGACAGCTACTGAGATCAAAGATTTAAAAAAAGCTGTAGCTGAGGATGGTCCCAACTCCCCTTGGGCAGAGACCATCCTTCGAGGGCTTGTTCATCAGCCCTGCACAGCCCAAGGCTGGATGGACTTAGCTAAAGCCATCCTCCCTGGGGCATTCTTCATCAAATGGGGTGCCTTTTTTCAAGATGAATGTAGAACTCAGGGACAGAGGAATCAGGAGGCCAACCCTGTGATTCCCATCACCTATGGTATGCCTGCTGGGTTTGAAGCCCAATATTCTACCGGGGCTCAACAGGCAGCTATCCCTGACCCCTATAGAGACCAAATGAGGACTGCAGGCACTAATGCCTGGAAAAGGCTAGATGACAGCCCAACTGAGTCCCTCATTTCTGGATTGTCCCAGAAACCAAATGAGGACCTCGCCTCTTTCATTGAGAGGGTGGAGAAAAGCTTAGTCTGCAAGGTCCTCCCAGGACCTGTACAAGAGCAGTTTGAAAGATCTCTAGTCTGGAAAGGTATGAATCAGGATCACAAGCTGGCCTGTGTAGGCCTTAAAGATAAAAATATGGCTAGGTGGATTGTAGGCACCAGAGACATAGGCACTACTTCCCACACTGCCCGGGCCAATGCTAGGGCCATGGCTACGGCTTTGTGCTTAGCCAGAAAAGCTGGCAGGCAGGAATCAATTAATACCCTGGTGTGTGCCCTCCAGCAAGTTCTCCCTGGAAAAGGGGAATGAAACTGCTTTGGCTGTGGGCTACAGGGTCACTTTAGAAGGGAGTGCCCACTTAAGGCTAAAGCCCTGCCATGGGAGGGTCCTCGGACCCTCTGCCTGAGATGTAGAAAGGGAACTACAAAAAATTCTGAGAGAAATTAATTGGATGAGGCCATGGATACCCATCACTACAGAGGAACTGTCTCCCTTATTTGATCTTTGAAAGGCTTGGATCTTTCCTCCCATGTGACCCTCACTCCTTATCATCGTCAAATTTTTCACAAAATTCAACGAGCAATAGATCATTCTGCCTTAAAGAGATTGATCCCAGCCTTCCCATCGTCCTTTACCTTTTTTTCTGGGGAGATGTTATGTACTGCCATGTTGGCACAAGGAAGTGATCCCCTTCAATGGATCCACCTCTCAGTTGGGGGAGCCCCTAGTGTTTATTCTATGACTGATCAAGTTGCTGACTGTATTATCAAAGGCAGAGATGCTTGCACCCGGTTATTTGGGCTGGAACCTCACCTTCTTGTTGTTCCTTTTAAGCTGTCAGACTTTACCTGGCTTCAGAGAAATAATGACAGGGTTGCTTTAGCCCTTGAAGGATACTTAGGAAAGATTGATTGCCATTATGGCCCTTATAAGTGGATGAGCTCATTTTTAACACTAGATTGGAGACCCCCTAGGCTCTTTCTCCCTCAACCTGATCCTAATTTTCTTACTGTATTTACCGATGGGGGGGTACCTAGGAGCCTCCTTGGTGGCTTTTCCCCATCATAAGAAGGGGCAACCGTTGTTCCCCCTTAAGAGGGTCACCCATGAGGTTGAGGGTTCGGCACAATTTAAAGAATTACTTGCAGTGGTATTAGCACTGAGCACTATACCTGAGCCTTTTAATTTGTTTTCTGATAGCCTTTATGTTGTTAACCTACTGCCTCATCTACTTGATGCTTATATTAAATTAGATTCTAACCCTATAAGTCCATTGATGCTACAGGCACAATTATTACTCAAACAAAGACTTAATCCCATCTTCATCCAACATCTTCGGGGTCACCAAAATCTGCCTGGGTTTCTATCTGAAGGAAATGCCCTGGCAGATAAGATGGCATCTGCGTTAACTTTTCAAGAGGCGGCCAATTTACATGAGTTAACCCACATTAACTGGAGAGGCCTCCATCACAAATATCCTTTGGTGCCCATCAAAGATCTTAAAAAGATCATCTGCACTTGCAAGTCCTGCCAACCTTTTCTTCAACTTCCTCCTTTACAAAAGATGGGAGTTAACCCCCATGGATTATGACCTAACAACCTATGGCTAACAGATGTTACTCATTACCCTCCATTTGGTAAACTTAAATATATCTTTCTCACTATTGATACGTTCTCTCATGCCTGCTGTGCTATGGCACACACAGGGGAAAAATCTAAACATGCTGTCAGTCATATGTTACAATGCTTCGCCGTCCTTGGTTTGCCTGATCAACTTAAAACAAATAATGGCCCTTGCTTTATTAGTAAAGCCTTTTCCAAGTTTCTCCAGACCTGGAATATAATCCATTCCACTGACATCCCTCATAACCCTTGGGGACAGGCAATCATAGAATGTCAAAATCAAACTCTTAAGGCTCAATTACAAAAACAAAGGGGGGGAGTCTCTCCCCCCACCATGATCAGCTGAAAAAGGTTTTGTTAACGCTTAATATTTTAAATTTGATTAAAACAGATTTAGAAACACTATTTCAGAGGTACTGGTCTTCTAAGATCTCATACAAATCCATCCAGGTTCGCTGGAAGGACCCCCTTACCGGGGGATTGAGGAGTCCAGACCCTCTCAGCACTGTGGGGAGAGGATTCGGATGCGTGTTTTCCCAAAGTGAAAAAAGGCCTATTTGGGTCCCTGCTCGGGACATCAAATACCTTCCTCCATTGGCAGAGGGAGAGGATAAAAACCTTCCCAGGAAGTTGTTTCCCCCTGATGATTTTCTTTCTACTCTCTCCACAGAGAAGCATGAAGACTCCATTGATCTTACTCTACTTGACGGTGATCTTTCAGCCATTGAGAGGAGGATTTGGAGATCCACATGAGGCCCAAATCATCATTGAATGACAGATGGGATTCATACATGACAAGATAAACTACACGAGGATCTGGATTGGCGAAGGAAAGAGCTGCAGGGACACCCCTTTTGGTCCTCTTTTAGTGGCCTCCTCCCATACCTTACTCCCCTCCTAGGTCCTGTATCCATGATACTTCTCCTTGCAGCCATTGGGCCTTGTGTGATTAATGCTCTTACTTGCTTTATTAAAAGACAGATTGAATCTATCCAGCTTCACCAGGTCCACATCAACTATCAGATGCTCGCCGCTCAGGAGTCCGGCTCTGAACATTTAGCCTTAGAGACATTTGATAACTCCTTGTGACTGTGAAACCCCCAAGTCTGGCCTAGCCAGGTGCTTAAGTGAGGGCTGATGGCCAGAGATGGGTAAGTGAGGGCCCAGTCAGAGATCAACCTAAGACAGGACTTGTAACACTCCCAAGACGGGTAAGACTCTGGAGCGGAGCTCTCACACCTAAGACTGACCCCGTCACTCAAGGCCATATGGCCTGCTCAATCACAGGTAGCCCTGGATCATCTTTTAAAAAAAACAGATGGGGGAAATGTTGGGCCTCTTTACCAGGCCTGAGGCCTGCTGGAACTTCCTGAGCCTGGCTAGAGTTTCAGGACCTGACTTTAGGTTTTGAATCTCATCTCCACAGGAAAGTTTTGTTTCCCTGGAATGATGTCACATCTATTCAATCACCTTCTGGTCACTTCTTCACTTTCTATTGGTTACCCCATAATCACACCACCCCTCTTCTTCCCCCCGCTGCACACTCTATATAATTCATCCCCCTGTTTAATAAAGTTGAGATCCTGCTTTGCCAGACCTCCCAGCTCCATTGTGTTTATTGGGCCATGACACTCATCACCAGCTCAGCCCCACGGATTGCCCGGCTGGTCCAGTTGTCCCTAACCACACAACCTGCAGTGGCCCCAGAGTCCTGCACCCCTTTGTCAAGGATCACATGGCTGTAATTCTGTGGGCTTATATCTGGGTCTTCAGCCCTTATCCATTGTTCTGTGTGTCTATTTTGGGGCAGCAGCAGAAAATTTTTATAACTATGGATTTGTAGTATAGACGGTGATACCTCCAGCAGTATTTTTGTTATTCAGGATTGTTTTTGCTATCCTGGGTCTTTTGTGCCTTCATATGAATTTTGAGATTTTTTCATCAACCTCTTTAAAGAATTGCTTTGGAATTTTGATTGGTATAGCATTGAATCTGTGTATTGCCTTTGGTAGGATGGTCATTTTTATATTGGTGCTACCAGTCCAGGAACATGGGAGGTCTTTCCACCTTCTGGTGTATTCTCTAATTTCTTTCTTGAGGGTTTTAAAGTTTTCATTGTAAAGGTCTCTTATTTCCTTGGTTAGGTTTATACCAAGATACTTCTTTTTTTATTATTTATTCAATTGTGCATGTGTGCATGTGTGCACGTGTGTGTATGTAGAACTACAGGTAAATTCAGGAACCATCATGGACTGCCTCTACCTCCTCCTTATTTACTCTACCCGGGGATTTACAGGCTCTGCCCTACCAGGACCAGAAACGCAGGTGCCCCTGCTTCCACCCAGCGTCTATAATGTGGAATCTAAGATCTGAACTGAGGACCTTCCATCTGCAAGGCAGAGGCTTAACTCCTGAACCAGCTCTGCAGCCCTGGTATTTCATTTTTTTAGGGGCTATAGTAAATGGGATTGTTCTCAGGGCTTTTTCACTTCTTTCATTCTGTGCATGTGGGAGGGCCACTAATTTTTGTACATTTATTTAGTATCCTGCCACTCTGCTGAACACCTGTGTTAGTTCCAGGAGTTTCCTGGTGGAGTTTTTGGGATCGCTCAGGTATGTGATCATGTCATCTGCAAATAGAGATAACTTAACTTCTTCCTTGCTGATTTGAATCCCTTGTATCTACCTTTCTTGTCTTATGGCCTCAGTTAAGACTTCAAGTACGATATTGAATAGAAGTGGTGAGAGTGTACAGCCTTGTCTAGTTCCTGATTGAATCAGGAGTGCTTCATGTTTTTCCCCATTGGGTATAATCCTTGCTGTTCCATTGTTGTATACTGCTTTTACTATATTGATCAAAGTTCCTCCCATTCCAACTGTCTCTAGGGTTTTGATCATAAAGTGCTGTTGGATCTTGTCAAAAGCTTTTTCTGCATCTATTGAGAGTATCATGTGGTTTTGGATTTTGGAATGATTTATATGGTTAATTACATTTATTCATTTGTGTATGTTGAACCATCCTTGTGTGCCTTGGATAAAGCCTACTTGATCCCCGTGAATGATCTTTTTGATATGTTTTTGAATCCGATTTGCTAAGACTTTATTGAGAATCTTTGCATCTGTGTTCATCAAAGAGATTGTCCTATAGTTTTCTTTATTAGGTTTGGGGATTAAGACAATGTTAGCTTCATAGAAAGAATTTGGTAGTGTTCCTTCCTTTGCTGTTTGATGGAACATAAAACTGGATCCATACTTGATACCATGGACAAAAATTAATTCCAAATGGATAAAGCCCCCTAATATTAGGTCAGAGAGTATAAAAACCTTCTTTGAATGGATAGGTTAGTCCTTTGAGCTGATTGGGATAGGTTAACAGTTACTAAATGAAAATCCAGTAGCACAGTCACTAGAACCAACACTCAGCAAATGGAATCTTATGAAATTAAAGCGCTCCTATTCAGATAATCCGAGCATAAAGGCAGCACAAAGATTGTGAGTATCTTCACTAAGCACATATTTGATAGAGCTCTATTATCCAAAGTGCACAAAGACCACAGTCACATCTAAATCATTCAGCATAGTTTCTTAAACGGCAGCTACTAGAAGCTGACTAGTCTGAGCATAATATGGCCTACTTTTCTCAGGTTCTGAAGAGCTGCAGGGAATCTCAGCAGGGGTAAAAGGAAACAACTCAACCTAGGTATATTGGCAAAATGCAACCAATCAAGGCTTCAGGAAAGTCACAGAAGCATTGACCAGCTCTGGAGCTTCCTCTGCCAGGATATAGAGGAACTGGCTATAGCCTATGGTGGAATGTCCAGATCACCTTATATGGCCAGCTCTGAATCCTTATTTCTTGCTACATAATTTTCAACTGCTTTCTAAGTTCTGTCATTGCAGGTCCTACTATATATATGTGGTATGCATCTTTCTTCTTAAAACTAAGTTGAAACCCCTTACTTTATTTCTTTTGTTGTTACACATCTAATGGTTCCTCAAGACTCAATATATTTAAACAGATAGGCAACTATATTAAAATGTCTTATTCTTATTTATTTCTTATTAATCAATCCCATGAAATGTCTTTTTTATCAAGCTGCACTTACCTTCTCCCATTCCTGTACTGTCTCTTGTCATGATACAAGGAACGGATCTTTTAGGAGGAGGTCCTTCACTTCCTGAAGACAGACTTCTCTTAATTGAGAAGGAACCTGTGGAAGAACTCATATTGAGATTAAGAGTATATCCACCACTTTTTTTTTCATTAAAAGAACAATGTTAACTAGCTAGCAAAAGTACTTTACTAATCAAGGCTCAAATATGTTAATCATTATGTTGTTCTTAAGAATTAATGTGTTTACAATAAAGGACTCTCTGGGAATTGGGGGAGAGGTACTGGGGGATGGGGAGGGAGAGGAAGAGAAGGAGGGGGTTCAGGGGGAGGAGGGGGGAGGGAGGGAACTAGTAAAAAATTTTAAAATGTATAATTAAATTTTTAATAAAAAAAGAATGATAACAATTAAAAATGTAGCCATTCAGCCTTTTTTTATTAAGGCTGAGTTCATCTGCTTTTTTGAAATAAACAGATAGTTTGCAGTAAAAAAAAAAGAATTAATGTGTTTAATTTGTTAAAATTTGCTATTTCACTTTATCAGATAATTCAAGGAAGGTAAAACTCATTTAGAGAAATCTAAAATAAAGACTAAAACATTTTCATAGGTATGAATGCTAAATTATAGACCTGTAGAGGTGTGGATGAATAAAATACTGTCAACTAAATGGAACAAAAAACAAGCAAGATGGGGAAAACTGTCAAATTGTTAGGAAGAGATTCATTTATGATGTCAAGGAATCTTTTCCAAAACCCAAAATCACTGAAATAAACCAACATATTGCCCAAAGCTAAGCCCAACTACCAATCAAAAGTCAAAAGGTAAAGCAAATGCTCTATTAAAATATGGAGATAAAGAAGTCTTGTAATTTATGATAGCATTAATCAATGTACACTATGCTAAACTCCACAAGGGTCCAACATTGCATAAATATGTAAAAAATAGATAACTTTTCTTTCTTTTTTTAAACATTTTTTATTATTATTTCCGCTCATACAAACCTAATAGGTACACCGGTTCCCTCCCTCCCTCCTCCATCTCCCGACCCGTCTGCTTCCCCTCCCCTCACCCCTCTCTCCTCATTCCCCAGGGCCCCCCCAGCCCCAGAGAATCCTTTAATGTGCATGCCAGACTCTCTCCTCTGGGCGCTCCTCTCCAATGACATACAAGGACCCAGTGGCATTTCCTTGAACCCTTTCCTGTGTTCTCTTTAAGGATAGGAACACTACTATGGCTATCAATTCTTGCATCCAAGGATCTTGGTGCCTTTATCAAACGCTAGACTTTGGGAGGTCAATAGTATGTGGGACATTGAGCAAGGCATGCAAAGTTCAATTATGCTTGCTTCGGCCCTAACTTGTGTGGAGTATCTTGCATATCATTGCTCCTCCCATCCTTGTGCTCTTACAATCTTACCACCCCCTCTTCTGCAAATTTCTCTGCTGTAACATGGTCCCCTCCTTGTTTCTGGTGTGGCCCTCCTAACCCATCCCTCCTGTTCATAATCCTAGCAATTACAGAGATTTATCTCTGAGTTTCTCTAGGTGGGCTGGGTGGGTTTGGTACTAGGAGCCACCTATTAGGGAGTACATACGGCGCTTAATTTTTCTGGGTCTGGAATACTTCACTTAATATAATTGTTTCTAATAACATCCATTTCCCAGCAAATTCCATTCATTCACCATTTTTGAATGCTGAGTCATACTCCATTGTATAGATGTACCACATTTTCCTTATCCACTCGTCAACTGTTGGACATTTGGGTTGATTCCATGACTTTGCTCTTGTAAACAGTGCTGCTATGAACATGGTTGTGCTTGTGCTATCGAGGTGATTTTTTGCTGTATGTGGGGTTATTCCTAGAAGTGGAATAGCAGGGTCATATGGCATTTCAATCTTTAATTTCTTTAAGAATCTCCAGACAGCTCGCCAGTGTGGTTGTATGAGCCTGCATTCCCACCAACAATGTAGGAGAGCTCCCCTCTCTCCACATCCTCTCCAGCATTTGGTGTTGTTTGTATTGTGGATTTTTGCCATTCTGACCACAGAGAGATGATATTTCAGGGAGGTTTTGATTTGCATTTCCCTTATGGCTAAGGAAGTGGAACATTTTTTAAGATATTTGTTGGACATTTTAATTTCATCCCTGGTAAAGTTTCTTTTAAGCTCCAGAGCCTGTTTTTTAATTGGGCCATTAATTTCCTTGGTGTTTAGTTTTCTAAGTTCTCTGTGCACTCTGGATAGTAGAGCTCTATCAAATATGTGGTTAGGGAAGATTTTTTCCCATTCTGTGGGTTGCCTTTGAGCTCATGTTACAATCTCTTTATATGAACAGAAGCTCTTTAATTTCACCAGATCCTAATTGTTGTGACTGTGCCATTGGATGTCTGTTTAGGAACTGTTGGCCTAGCCCGATCAGTTCAAAGGAGTTCCCCACCCTTTCACCTATGGTTTTTATAGGACCTTATATCAAGGTCCTTAATCCATTTGGAATTAAGTCTTGTACATGGTGACAAATACAGGTCCAAATTTAATCTTCTGCATGTGGAGATCCAGTTTTGCCATCACCATTTGTTGAAGATACTGTTTTTTTCATTGGATTTTATGGGTCCCTTGTCAAAGATCAAATGGCTGTAATTTGTGGACTTATATCTGGGTCTTCAACCCTTATCCATTGATCTGTGTGTCTATTTTGGAACTAGTACCAGGCTGTTTTTATAACTATGAACCTGTAGTATAGACTAAGGTTTGGTATGGTAATACCTCCAGCAGTGTTTTTGTTACTCAGGATTGTCTTTGCTATCATGGGTCTTTGTGCCTCCATATGAACATGATACTCTCGATAGATGCAGAAAAAGCTTTTGACAAGATCCAACAGCCTTTTATGAGAAAAATCCTAGAGAAGGTTGGAATGGAAGAAACTTTTATCAATATAATAAAAGCTGTATACAACAACAAGACAAGGCTGTCCACTGTCACCACTTCTTTTCAATATTGTACTGGAAGTCTTAGCTGAAGCCATAAGACAAGAAAGGAACATGAAAGGGATTCAAATCAGCAAGGAAGAAGTCAAGTTATCTCTATTTGCAGATGACATGATCCTATACCTGAGTGATCCCAAAAACTCCACCAGGAAACTCCTGGAACTAATACAGAAATTCAGCAGTGTGGCAGGATACAAAAGAAATGTACAAAAATCAGTGGCCTTCCTATATGCCCAGAATGAAAAAAGTGGAAAAGCCTTGAGATAGTCAATCCCATTTACTATAGCCCCTAGAAAAATGAAATTCCTTGGTATAAACCTAAATAAGGAGGTAAAAGACCTTTACAACGAAAACTTTAAAACCCTAAGAAAGAAATTGCAGAAGACACAAAAAGGTGGAAAGACCTCCCATGTTCCTGGATTGGCAGAATCAACATCGTAAAAATGACCATCCTACCAAAGGCAATATACAAATTCAACACTATACCAATTAAAATCCCAAGCAATTCTTTAAAGAAGTTAACTTTTCTTTCTTTACACTTGTGTAAGCATGTGTTCACGTGTGTGAACAGGTGCAACTATATATTTGTGCGTGTACATATGGGGGCCCCAGAGTGATGTCAGCAATTATCATTGTTGCTCTTCTATCTTTTTTTTTTTTTTTGCAATAGGATCTCTAATCAAATCCAGAGCTTGCCAACAGGGCTAGCTTGCTCTGGGACTTCTTGGACTCCACCTTCAGAGGTTTGAATTACAGGCAGTCACCACAAATACCCATAGCATACTATGTGGCATCTGGGTAATCCAAGGCATAGAGTCTTTAGCCTGCTGAGCAAGAGGTCTAACTCATGAATCATCTCCCATAACCCTGAAAGTTGTTTTTATATATCTGAAAACATTTTCATATAACTCATAATAAATGTTTTCTCATATAGAAACTGTTTACTTTGATTGTAAATATCAATTTTTGGTGGAATAGAACAAATTTGGAAAATTTGCATTAGAATAAGATGTGCCAAAAATTCACCTGTTTCATGGTTAAAACAGTTCATGCTTGATTACATAAAAGCTGATTTATGAGAAGTAATTTTAACACATAGGTAATATTAAAATAAAACTTTGATTTCTTTCCTGATGTGGAAAATATCTTTGATAATTGTCCATAACTGTTCCAGAATGAAACACTCTTCTCATCCACAAAATGAAGTTGAAAAATACATACACATTTAAGAAACAGGGTTCTTTAAGCTATTCCAAAAATTAGGGAGAGCGCTCGAGAAACTAAAGTATTAGATAATTCCTTGAAGATCAATTTCTGGTTGAACACATCATAATATAAAATATGCATGAATAGATTTGGAGATATGCTCACAAAAACAAATACTGTAAGTCCAACCCTACTATATGTACTATTTCTGAGTTCTAGGCAATTTCAATGGCATTTATTTCATAATCCCATGCTTGGAATGCACAAGTCACACATTAAGTTCAAGACTCCAAAGCAGAAAATTAAAAAACATAATTAACAGAAAATAAATTGTCCTCAAGCCATGCTCTTAATAAATAAAGACACTACAAGTGGATAAAAAACAAACTAAATTATTTTGCATTTTAAACTGTTTTTTTAAATAAGGTGACTAAATTTTCAAAATTGTGCTTCTATAATACTTTGGATATTTGTTAACTATTTTTTCATAAGAAGTCTTAGAGAGTTAGACTAAATTTAAGTGGATATCTTACAGACTTTCAGCCCTATAAAAATACCCGAATATCCTTCACGGGATGGATACCTTGTTCTGTCGCTTACTCCTGTTCCAAATTTCAGACTTCATTGGGAGCCTCAGGTTCTTGAAAAAGGTGGTGGTCTTCTCCAACCACAACTTTCATAAGTCGGTTTGTTGGCACGCTCTACTTTTATTTTTTTTTCCATCCAAAAACTAAAATCCTCAATCATCAACATTATTTTAATTTTAATTTGTACAATATAATTTGATGATTTTTATTGATTGTAGTTTCAGGATTAACAAAGGTACAAGGCTACTTTGTCTACACAGCAGGTTTGTCTCAAAACATTTTTAAATAATAGCCCTGTTAAAATTGCAGGTGGAATCACTAGAATATATCTATCATAAGAATGTTTGTTCCTCCCGCCCGCCTGCCCTCCTGAGACGGATTTCGCCCCGGGTCGCCTCCATCCCAGGTGAGTTACCCAGCCAGCCCCCAGGTCGCCCCTTGTCTCAGCTCCTCCCACCAGCTAGCCCAGGCAACACCTCAGGCTACTTCTGGTTTGCCTGGCCCACGCTTCAGGTCCCAGCCCTTTTGTTCCGCCTGCCCATCTGCTTATTACCAGAACAGGACTCGCTCAGAGGTCCTCCATTCCAGGTGAGTTACCCAGTCCCCAGGTCGCCCCTTGATTCAGCTCCTCCCACCAGGCAGCCCTGGCAACACCCAGGCTGCCTCCAGTTCGCTGCAGCCCCTTTTTTCTTCCCGCCTGCCTGCCAGCCTAGCAAAGACAGGAATTGCCCTGGGTCCTCCATCCCTGGAGCCTGGGTGGGCGACTAAGCCAAGTCCCAGGTCCCAGGTGAAGAGTTCTGCCATCACCATCAACCACTCTTCCTGCAAACTACCAAGGACCATTGTTTGTGATCTACGGAGAACACACTGCTACTTAGAATTCAGCAGAATCCCAAAGAAAATCCAAGCAAAGCTCTAAGGGACATCTGAAGTCCTCTAAAATCATCCTATCACATGGGAGAGAGTCTTCACATCCAGCCCAAAGATAAGTAAATCTTTTTTTTTTTTACCATACTGCTCCTTTTTAGTATTAATCACTGTAGATTAACTTTTTCATACAACTACCCAAAAAAAAATATACAACCGAAGGGATTATACCACTCACCTTCACATATCAACAAGATACTAAATCATAAAAGTGCACTGCCATATTAATAATATTCACCCCCTGTCTACTTAACCTGACTTAACTCATGTACTAATAGCCTAATAGTCTTATCTAGGAAATAATACTAACATCAAAGGAACCCAAGAGTAGTAATACCAATAAATCAGTTCAGTCAAAAACACACAGAAACTGACAGTTCGTAAGAGACAAAATGACAATGCCCAAGTCAAAGAGCAGATCCATGAGAACTAAAACCCAGGAAGACAAATCTCCCACCAAAAGAACTAACCCCACAATGATGGATTCCAACCAGAACAAATTCACAGATAATAGCTGAAAAAGCCAGACCCAAGATATCAACTTTCAAAGTATGATCATTACCATGATTAATACTATGAAAGAGGAAATCCAGGAGGAGTTATACAACTGCATCAACCATTTTGACAGGAACACAACAGGAACTTGGAGTAGCTGAGAAAAACAGCTCAAGAAACAAAAATAAAACAGTCTCAGGCAGAGTTTATAATCAAACTAAAAGACAAGTTATCTTCAACCCAAAATTCACAAAGAGTCTTATCAGAGGAAATAACAAAGCAGAAAAGAGAATTTCAGATCTTGAAGACAAAGTGGAAGAATTAACCAACTCAATGGAAGAGGTTCTTAAACACCAAAAGATACTTGACAGGAATATTCAAGAACTATGGGACACCCTGAAGAAGCCTAATATGTGCATTCATGGAATACTGAATCAAGAATTCCAAAATACCACACCTGAGGAAATTTTTCAAATTATCATAAATGAAAAATTCCCTCAACTAAAGAATGAGAGGCCCATCCTAATACAAGAGGCATTTCAAACCCCAAACAGATAGGACCAAAATAGAAAATCACCACGGCAAATAATATTCAAAACACTCCACATTCAAGACATGAAAAAGGTGCTGAGAGCTTCAAGGGAAAAAAACCAAGTCACTTTTAAAGGTAAACCTATTAAAAAAACAAATGACTTCTCAATGGAAACAGTAAAAGCAAGAAGAGCTTGAAGAGATGTACTTCAAGTATTAAATGAGCAAAAATGTCAACCCAGACTAATATACCTGGCAAAATTATCCATCATGACTGAGGGAAAAAGAAAAGTTTTCCAGCACAAAGACAACTTGAAAGCTTACATGTCTACCAAACCAGGCCTCCAAAAAATGCTAGAAATGATACTCAAGCTTGAAGAAAAAAACAAGCATATTCAGGAGGACAGAAGAGAAGTATAATACCACCAAAACCCAAATATCCATAGAAACACTTACAAAAGCCACTAAACAAAAAAAAATGTCCAGAATTAAAAATAATTTCTCCATTATAACATTAAATGTCAATGGTATTAATTCACCAATCAAGAGACACAGATTACAAACTTGTATTAAAAATCACAACCCATGAATCTGCTGCCTTCAGGAAAATCATCTCACCACAAAAGATAGGCACATCCTAAAGATAAAAGGCTGGTCAAAAATTCCGCAAGCTAATGGAACCAGGAAACAGAGGAAGGCATAGCCATTATGCTTTCTAACAAAGTGGACTTCAAACCAAAAAAAAATCATAAGAGACACAGATGGATACTACATTTCAGTCACAGGTACAATTCACCAGGAAGACTTCACAATACTGAACATATATGCACCTAATATGGGCCCCTTGACATTCATTAAGCAAACCCTACGGTGTCTAAAGTGAGAAATCAACCCCAAACAATAATTCTTGGGAATTTCAACACTGCCCCCTCAGCATGGCATAGATCAATAGGCCAAAAGCTTAACAGAGACACTTTGGAATGCAAACAAACCCTGAAAGAAATGGACCTTACAGATCTCTATCGAAGTTTTCATCTAGGCACTAAAGAATACACATTTTTCTCAGCAGCTCATGGAACTTCTCCAAAATAGATCACATATTGGGCCACAAAATGAATATCCACATATACAGGAAAATTGAAGTTCTAGCCTGAACCCTATCAGACCACAATGGTCTAAAACTTGACATCCGCAACACAATAAACAAGAGAAAATACACTAACCCCTAGAAACAACATTATGATGCTGAATGAGAATTGGATTCAGGAAGAAATTAAAAAGGAAATTCAAGATTTCCTGAAAGTGAACGATAATGAAAATACAACTCACCAAAATCTCTGGGAAACAATGAAATCTGTCCTAACAGGTAAGTTCATAACTCTTAATGCCTACATCAAAAAAATGGAAACATCAGAAATAAATAACAACACAGCTTAAAGCTTAGAGACACTAGAGCAATCTGATCCCAAAAGCAGTAGAAGCAAGGAGATTAGCAAAATAAAGGGAGACATATCCAAAATTGAGATTAGAAAAATGATACAGAGAATGAACCAATCAAAAACCTGGTCCTTTGAAAAAATCAATAAGATTGATACACCCCTAGCTAAATTAACCAAAAGCAAGAGAGAGAAATCCCAAATAAACAAAATTAGAAGTGAAAATGGAGTTATCACTATGGATTCCCAAGAAATTCAGAGTATTATAATGTTATATTTCAAAAACTTATACTTTGTGAAATTTGACAACACAAAAGAAATGGATTAATTTCTAAGTAAGCACAAATTAACAAAATTGAATCAGGAAGTTGTGAATTATTTAAATAGTCATATACATATGAGGAAATTGATGAAGTAATTTCGAATCTTCCTACCAAGAAATGTTCTGGGCCAGTTGGATTCAGCACAGAGTTCTACCAGACATTTAAGGCACTAATAACACCAATACTCCTTAAACTTTTCCACCAAAAAGCAAAGGAAGGAACACTACCAGATTCTTTCTATGAAACTAATCTCATCTTGATCACAAATCTAATAAAGATACACTTAAAAAAGAAATCTGTAGGCCAATCTTGTTGATGAATACAGACGCAAAGACTCTCAACAAAGTCTTAGCAAATCAGATTCAAAAACTTATCAAAAATATCATTCATGGGGATCAAGTAGACTTTTTCCCAGGCACAAAAGTTTGGTTCAACATATGCAAATCAATAAATGTAATCTACCATATAAAACAGTCTAAAATCCAAGACCACATGATACTCTCGACAGATGCAGAAAAAGCTTTTGACAAGATCCAACAACCTTTTATGATCAAAACCCTAGAGAGAGTTGAAATGGAAGGAACCTTTATCAATATAAAAAAAGCTGTCTACCACAAGCACACAGCAAGGATTATATCAATGGGGAAAAACTTGAAGCATTCCTGCTTTGACTGGGAACTAGAAAAGGCTGTTCACTTTCAGCACTTCTCTTTAATATTGTACTTGAAGTCTTAGCTGAAGCCATAAAACAAGAAAGGAACATAAAAGGCATTCAAATCGGCAAGGAAAAAGTCAAGTTATTTCTATTTGTTATGACATGATCTTATACCTGAGTGTTTCCAAAAATTCCACCAGGAAACTCCTGGAACTAATACAGAAGTTCAGCAGGGTAGCAGGATACAAAATAAACATACAAAAATCAGTGGCCTTCCTAAATGCACAGAATGAAAGAAGGGAGAAAGTCCTGAGAGGAAAAATCCCATTTACTATAGCCCCTAAAAAAATGAAATTCCTTGGTATAAACCTAAACAAGGAAGTAAGTGACCTTTCAAATGAAAACTTTAAAGTCCTAAAGAAAGAAATTGCGGGGCCTGGAGAGGTGGCTCTGGGTTTAAGCCTCTGCCTTGCAGGTGGAAGGTCCTGAGTTCGGGTCATAGACCCCACATATAGACGCCAGGCAGAAGTGGGGCGGCCTGTGTTTCTGGTCCTGGTAGTGCGGAGCCTGTGAATCCTGGGGCAGAGTAAACAAGGAGGATGTGGAGGCGGTCCATGGTGGTTCCAGAATTCACCCAAGGTTATATACACACACACAATTGAATAAACAATAATTTTTTTAAAAATTTAAAAAAAGAAAGAAATTGCAGAAGAGACCAGAAGGTGGAAAGACCTCCCATGTTCCTGAATTGGCAGAATCAATATCATAAAAATGACCATCCTATCAAAGGCAATATGCAGATTAAATGCAATATCAATCAAAATCCCAAAGCAATTCTTTAAAGAAGATGATCAAACAATCTCAAAATTCATATGGAGGTACAAAAGACCCAGGATAGTAAAAACAATCCTGAGTAACAAAAACACTGTTGGAGTTATCACCATACTAAACCTTAGTCTATACTACAAATCCATAGTTGTAAAAACAGCCTGGTACTGGCTCCAAAATAGACACACAGATCAATGGATAAGGATTGAAGACCCAGATATAAACCCACACAACTACAGCCATTTGATCTTTGACAAAGGGGCCCAGAAAATCCAACAAAAAAAGAACAGCATCTTTAACGAATGGTGCTAGCAAAACTGGATGTCCACATGCAGAAGATTATAACTGAACCCGTACTTGTGACTCTGTACAAGAATTAATTTCACATGGATCAAGGACCTCAATAGAGGGCCAGAGACTATAAAAACCATGGTTGAAAGGGTAGGAAATTCCCTAGAACTGATTGGACTAGGTCAACACTTCTTAACCGAAAGTGCAATAGCACAGTCAATACAACCATCACTCAACAGATGGGATCTTATGAAATTAAAGAGCATCTGTTCAGATAAAGAGACTGTAACTTGAGCACAAAGGCAACCCACAGAATGGGAGAAAATCTTCACTAACCACATATCTGATAGAGCTCCATTATCCAGAGTGTACAAAGGACTTAGAAAACTAAATACCAAGGAAACAAATGGCCCAATTAAAAAATGGGCCTTGGAACTTAAATTTTACCAGGACAGAAATTGAAATGTCTAACAAATATGTTAAAAAAAAGTTCCACATCCTTAGCCATCAGGGAAATGCAAATCAAAACTTCCCTGAGATATCATCTCACTCTGGTCAGGATGGCAAAAATCCACAGTACGATCAACACCAAATGCTGGAGGGGATGTGGAGAGAGGGGAACTCTCCTCCATTGCTGATGGGAATGCAGGCTTATACAACCACTCTGGTGAGCCAACTGGTGAATCTTAAAAAAGTTGAGGATTAAAATGCCATATGACCCTGCTATTCCACTATTGTGAATAATCCCCCAGACAGCAAAAATTCATCTCAATAACACAACCACGACCATGATCATAGCAATACTGTTTACAATAGCAACATCATGGAATCAACTTGAATGTCCAAACAGTTGATGAGTGGATAAGGAAAATGTGGTACATTTGTACAATGGAATACTACTCAGCCATCAAAAATGATGAATTAATGAAATTTGCCGGGAAACGGATGGAATTAAAAACAATTATATTGAGTGAAGTATCTCAGACAAAGAAAATTAAGCACTGTATGTATTCCCTAATAGATGGAACCTAGTACCAATCCTATTAGTGACACATTCAAAGATAAACCTCTGTAATACCTACAGTAATTTCAAAGATTATAAGCAGGAAGGGGAGGGGAAGGATGGCCCCACCAGAAACAAGGAAAGAAGGGATCATGCTACAGCAGAGAAAATAGGCCACCATCAAAGACTGCAAGTCAGTAATGAATAAAACATCTGGTTAAGCTCACAGACTTTCATTCCTGGTTACTTGCAACTGATGAGGTGTGATCTCACCAGAAAGGGTGGGCATACAGTCTGGCAGATAGAAGGTAACCATCTTGCAAATGGAAAACTGACCCCACTCCTACCGCAGTCTCCAGCTCTTATTCCAATTTCCTTTGAATCTACTTTTATAATAAGACTGTGTTTTAACAGCATTTTATCTCTGGCCAGGGAGTGATATCCAATACCCATCAGGATGGAGCCAAAGGCAATGCAGGAGTAGCAAAACTGAAAGAAAAAAATCAACAAACCATAATTCAGAAAATCAGAGACTCTACATCAACCACCTGTAACCAGGCCAGCCTAATCTCTCCCTATCCTAAAGCTCGGGGAAATTTGTGGAAGAGGGGGCAGTAAGATTGTAAGGGCCTAAAGATGAGGAGGAACAATGATATGCAAAATACTCCATACAAGTTAGGCCCAAAGTAATCACAATAGGACTTTGCATCACTAACATGTTATTGACCCCCCAATGCCTAGCACGGATCACAGGCAATTGGATTCTTAGAGACAAGGGGTTAACAGCCACAATAGTGTTCCTATACTAAAAGGGAACACAAAAAAGAGCTCTAGGCAATACCACTGAGTCCTTACACCTTATCAGAGAAGAGGACCCAGAGGGAATTTTGACATGCACACTAAAGGATGCTCTAGGAATGGGGGGAGGAAGCACTGGGAGCAAGGGAGGGAGGTGGAGAAAGGAAAGGAAAAAGTGGATATGGAACAAGGGGATCCACAGAGGGTTGGAGGGAGGGGAATGAGGGTACTTATCAACTTTGAGTGATATAAATAAATAAATAAATAAATGTTAAAAAGGATAGAATGTAATTATCCTGCAAATGGGAGACTGAATCCTTCTCACCTCAGTCTCCTACTGTTATTACATCTACCTTTGAATTTACTCTTATAATAAGAATCTATTTTAACAGCCTTTTATCTCCGGCTAGGAGGTGACAATCAATACCATCAGGCTGGTGCTAAGGGTGGTACAGGAACAGCAAAACTGGAAAAGAAAAACAAAACAAAAGAATATCCATTATTCACATCAGAGGCCTTACATTAATCAACAGGATCCAGGCAAGATTAATCTCTCTCCATCCCAAAGCTCAGAGAAGTTTGTGGAAGATTGGCCGGGAAGGTTATAAGAGCCTAAAGATGGGGAGAAACAATGATAAACAAGATACTCCACACAATTAAGAGCCAAACTAGTCATAATAGATCTTTGCAGTCATGCAAACATGTTATTGACCCCCCAAAGTGTAGAATGGATCACAGGCCAAGGGATTAACAGCCACAATAGTGTTCCTATACTAAAGGGGAACACGAAAAAGAGCTCTAGGCAATACTACTCAGTCCTTACACCTCATTAGAGAGGGGGACCCGGAGGGAAATTTGACATGCACACTTAAAGGATGCTCCAGGAATGGGGGGGCACAGAGAGGAAGGGACGAGGGGGGAAAGGAAAGGGAAAAGGAAAGAGGGAGCAAGGGGATCCAGGGAGGTTTGGACAGAGGGAGGGGAATGTCCCCATTCCCCTGTCAAGTTTGTTTGAGTGGAAAAAATAAATTAAAAAAATACTTGAAGTATGTCTCTCCAAGCTCTTCTTGCTTTTACTGTTTCCATTGAGAAGTCATTTTAACAGGTTTACCTTTAAAAGTTGTTTGTTTGTTTGTTTTTCCATTGAAGCTCTCAGCACCTTTTCTTTCTCTTGAATGTGGAGTGTTTTGGCTATTATTTGCCATGGCGAGTTTCTATTTTGGTCTATTTTGGTTTGGGGTGTGGAATGCTTCTTGTATTTGGATGGGCCTCTCATTTGTTAATGATAATAATTAGAAAAATTTCCTGAAGTGTGGTATTTTGGGATTCTTGTTCTGTTATTCCATGAGTGCACATGTTAGGCTTCTTCAGGGAGTCCCATAACTCTTGAATATCTCTCAAGTTTCTTTTTGACTTTAACAGCTTCTTTCATGGAACTGGTTAATACTTCCAATTTATCTTCGAGATCTGAAATTCCATTTTCTGCTTCATTAGTCCTGCTAATAAGACTCTCTTGAGTTCTGTGTTGAGGATAAACTTGTGTTTTAAACTCTGCTTGAGACTGTTTTAGCTATTTTTGTTTCTTGAACTGTTTTTCTCATCTTCTACAAGTGTATGTTGTGTTCCTATTAAAGTGGTTGATGTGGTTATTTAACTCTTCCCAGATTTCCTCTTTCATAGTATTGATCATGCTTTGAAAATCTTTATCTTGGGCCTGCCTTTCTTGGCAATTTTCAGTGAATTTGTTCTTATTGGAATATATCATTATGGGGTTAAGTCTTTTGGTGGGAGATTTGTTTTCTTGTGTTTTGTTTCTCATGGATCTGCATTTTGTCTTAGGCATTGTTTTATCTCTTAAGACCTTCTTTCAATTTCTGCATGTTTTTGACTGAACTGAATTAGTTGATGTTACAATGCTCTGGCAGTTATTACTAGTGTTTGCCTTGGAATTAGGGATGCTTTTCTGTTGTTATTGTTATTTCCTAGATGATGCTATTAGACTGTTAGTACATCAATTAAGTCAGGTTTAGTGGACAGGGGCTGAATAGTAGTATGGTAATGCACTTTTATGATTTAACACTTTGGTAATACATGAGGGTGAGTGGTATAGCCCCTGAAGTTGTATGTGTTTTGGGGATGGCTATATGGAAAAGTTAATTTACAGTGATTAATAATTGACAGGATAGTAAAAAGGGGCTTTACTTATCTTTGAACTGGATGTGAATAATCTCTCCCAACTGATAGGATGATTTTAATTTATTTATTTTTTATTTCCACTTATACAAACTTAATAGGTACCATGGTCCCTTCCCTCACTTCACCCCTTCCTGGACCCTTTTGGTCCCTCCTGCCTTTTCTTCTTCTTTCCCCCCTCCCTCCCTATCTCCCAGTACCTCCCCCCCCAATCCCTGGAGCATTCTTTAATGTGTATGTCAAACTTTCCTCTGGGTCTTCCTCTCTGATGAGGTATAAGGATTCAGTGGCATTTCCTAGAACTCTTTCTTGTGTTCCCCTTAAGTATAGGAATACTATTGTGCCTGTTAATTCTTAGCTTCTAAGGATCCTAGCGCCTTTAGTCCATGCTACACTTTGAGGGGTCAATAATGTGTTAGTCATTGTGCAGGTCATGCAGTCCTATTATGATTGCTTCAGCACTAACCTGTCTGTAGTATCTTGCATATTGTTGCTCCTCCCCATCTTTAGGCTCTTACAATCTTACCGCCCCCTCTTCCGCAAATTTCCCTGAGCTTCAAGATGGGAAGAGATTAGGCTGGCCTAGTTCCAGGTAGTTGATATAAAGTCTCTGATGTTATGAATATGGTCTGTTGATTTATTTTCTTTTTTCAGCTTTGCTGCTTCTGCAATGCCCTTGGCTCCATCCTGATAATGGCCAGAGATAAAAAGCTATTAAATTAAAGTCTTATTATGAGTATATATTCAAAGTAGATGGAATAAAACTAGGAGACTGCAGTGAGGGGGGGGGTCAGTCTCCCATTGCAAAATGATTACTTTCTATCTGGCAGAGTATATGCCCTCCCCTTCTGGTGAGATCATACCCCGTCAGTTGCAAATGATCAGGAAGGAAAGTCTGTGAACTTAACCAGATATCTCGTTGCTTACTTGCAGTCCTTGATGGTGGCCTATTTTCTCTGCTGTAACATGATCCCCTCTCTCCTTGTTTCTTGTGGGGCCCTCCTTCCCCATCCCTCCTGTTTATAATCTTTGCAATTGCTGCATTATTTCAGAGATTTATCTTTGAGTGTCTCTAAGTAGGTTTGGTACTAGGGTCCAACTATTAGGGAGTACATAAAGTGCTTAATTTTCTGTGTCTGGGATACTTCACTCAATATAATTGTTTCTAATTCCATGATAGGATGATTTTAGAGGACTTCAAATGTATGGCCTTTGTCCACTAGAGCTTTAGTTTGGTTTTCTTTGGACTCTGTTAAATTCTGAAGAACAGTATGTCCTCCCTGATTAGGGAGAGTCCCAGGCTGAAAGGGTGGAGGTGCTGGTGATGGTATAGTTTACCTGGGACCTGCAGTGTGGCCTAGTGGCCCTCCCTATCTTGGAGCAGGCTGGGTGGTTTCTGGCTAGCTGGTGGGAGAAGCTGGGAAGAATGGGTGACCTGGAGCCTAGGGGTGAGCTGGGGAGATTTACCTGAGGAGAAGTGTGTCCTCTCTGGACCACAAGCATCTGGGTGGCAGGTGGAAAAGTGTTTTTTACAGTTAAAAAGACCACCCCTGTGCCCTCAGCATCACAGTTTCAGTTCCCAAGCGTAATTGCATTCCTAATCTATTAGTAATTCAATAAACATTTCTATTTAGCCCATGGATCATTGTCCTCATGATTGCCGAGGTCTTGGACCCCACAAAAGGGAGTCTGCAGCAGGGCTTCTGCCAGGCTGAAGAAAACCTCCTAGCAGGAAGAAGCTTAAAAGAGGTTACTGAAGGCCATGTAGTCCAGAAGAGGCCTGAGAATAGTGAGTACAAGGAGGACAGAGTCTCAGTTAGTTTGAAGATGACTCTGGAACTGTAACTTTGAAGAAGATCACAGACCAATAAAGAAATTAGAGAGAGAGAGAAAGAGAGAGAGAGAGAAACAGAGATAGACAGAGAGAGGGAGAAAGAGAGAGAAAGAGAGAGAAAGAAGACAATACATTGGACAGAGAGACACTGGAGCATTCTAGAAGCAGGGAGTCATGCAACTGAGAGTTCCAGGGTTTCCATGTCCTTAAATTTTACTCATGCTGGAGAGAGATTGCAGCTGCTTTGAGTCATCCCTGCTCCTGTGAGTCAACTCTCCTCCTGTAAGTAACCCTAACAGAACAGTGCAGTGGGAGATGATGTCACAATCTCCCCTCAGCATGGCAAAAACAGCCAGGTCTCACACTGTCTGGGTTTGTGGGTCAGTCCTTTGCACAGTGAGCCAATGCTCTTTGGTCAAATGTCTGACAGAGCTGAACACATCATGCACAGTATATGGATTAGGTCCCCAGTGAACATGCAGTGTGTTGCAAGATTCTTTTTAATATTCTATGACAAGTCCCTTGGTCTTTAGAAGTATTGGAATTAATACATGTAGAGAATTTTGATGTTCGGCCAAATGAATTGAATCATGTATCACAAAAGAATTGGGCTGAAAGATGATGAAGCTGATGTTTGGTGTCCAGTTAATAAGGGGTATAATTGTGATGGTTGATGTTACTTGTCTGATTCTTAAGATTTATCATCACTCGTGCAATAGGCTGCTATTCAATCCTGTGGGAATTATCTTTAGCAGGTTATTAGAGAGTGACCCATCTATAGTGAGTGGCCGTGATCCCTGTGGGGCTGTGGACTGAATAAAAAGGCCACAGTGATCTGAGCTTTTAGACATTGTTCTTTGTTCTTGACTCTGGCTCACCTCGACAGACCTGAGAGACTCCCACTACTCTCCCCTTGCTTTTAATTTGTCTCCCTGGAAATAGTGCCTTAGAACCATATAGTTTATGTGTAGAACTCTGAGATTCTTAGTGTGGGTGACCAGGAGTCTACACATGCATGTGCATGTGTCAGGTCTCACCCTGTGCATTCATCTCTGTTAAGCAGATATTTTGAAATCCTCCTTTCTTCAAGATCCCATGACACTATCCTTTAAAAGAATCGTGGAGATCATTCATCCTTATATTATTTATTTGAAGGTTCTGAGACTCTCTTGAGCAAAAGAGAAAAGCATAAGGACAGTCTGGGGCTCCTTGGAAAGACAAGACAGGATCAGAGATTCTCTTGGGCAGAAGGAGGCAATGAGTGTTTCCCTTGCACAGAGCAGAATGATTGAGGCCCCTCAATCAGGGAGAGAATTTGTCTACTCCTCTGAGAATAAGGAAAATCCTGTAGTTCCCATGTCAGATGGTAATGTTCTAAAGCCCCTTTGCTCCCAGATTTAGATATGACATCCAATTCATGTACAGGAAGTTCCATGTTGTTCAGAACAGGGAGGCACTATATCCCTTAAAGAGGAAGATGAGGGTCTCTGTACAGTGAATGAAGGCCCCAGTACTACCTCTTTGTCCTCCACCGCTCATTCACAGTTTTCAACATCCACATCTTTCATGGTATTGTGGGAGGCCAGGCATCATTGTCTGTATCCCCCCAGAAGCAAGCATGGCCACTCACTGACTCCATCCATGATTCAATTTTGTGATCCAACATCCAACTGAGAGCTTGAAGGATGGGACCATTCCATGTCTGTGACTGGCTGCAAAGCATATGCCTTTGCTAGCAAGCTTTGTGTGTTATGACTGGCATCTGGCACCTGAAAATAGAGTGGGCCAGTGTCACCTTGCTGAAGAAGAAGTTTGCCAGGTTGCTTTGTCGAACACCACATGGATAAGGTCTCTTTGGGCAGAGAGTGACTGTATGAGGTTCCTTGGTTAAAAATTAAAAAACAAAGTCCACAATACTGTCTATCCCTTTGTAAGCTATCCAGGAAAGAGGACAGCCCTTTCATGTGACTGGGTAGCTATCAAGCCCCCTTGGACAGTTGTGGAATTACTACTATCTCTTGCTTGGATGTGGAAGGTCCCAGAGCCCCTGGATTAGGTTGGAGGGACTCAGAGTCCCTGAGCAGAGGGGAATTTATCATACCACTTTGTGAGAGGAGCATGGGTCAGGTACCACCTAACCTGCTTTCACATCTTCATGCATCCACAGCCTTGAGCACTGGCTTCACCTCAGGGCCTGAGGTCACATTGGGACTTGTTGTCAGTTCTAGGTACAGGATGGGAAACTCTTCAAGGTGTGGGGTCCCCTGTGGGATTTGGAATCCAGTCAAGGATAAGTCTATTTCCAAATGCTTGCATCTTTTCAGTGTAAAGATTCACCCTGTGGATTTGAGTCAACTCCAAGATGGACAGGACTGTCCCCAACTGATGGCATATCCTCTGGGTCTAATCTAACTGGAACTTGCAGATAACTACAGGACAGGCCTGTTCCTGAGTCCTGGCATTGCTTTAGATTTTGGAGTGGATGCTGAAGATAAAGTGACCAATTCAGAACTCTTGTTTTAAAACTTCCATGATATATGTCTTCCTTTATTAGTCATGTTTCATATTATCATACTTAATATTTCATGGTATGCTCATGGCTTACTATAAATGGATAGCATAAATGTTTGTAAAAATTTCTATCCTTGGATTTAGAGTAAGTAAGGGAAGTATCTGAAGCTAAAAAATCAAAGATCAGGTTAATTTTCTCAATATATTTGTGTCATTTGTTTATTTAGCCAGCAATATAGAAGACATCATGAGAGTCTTATCTAATATATTAAATTTTACAAGTAGAGTTAAATATTTGTCAACGGAAAAAAGTTTCATGATTTTATATAATATATTAAATTTTACAAATAGAGTTAAATATTTGTCAACTGAAAAAAATTTCATGATTGTTATGTCAAGACTGTCCCGCCTTTCTGCCCCAGACATGGTCCAGAGAGGGCCTCTGGTAAGGCCCTACACCACGACCTAGGTCCCAGGTCACCCATTTGTCCCATCTGGTCCCACCAGCCAGATGGAGCAGCAGCAAGTCTGCTCTGGCAACAGAGAAGGATGCTAGGCCATGCCCCAGGTCCCAGGTGATCTGTGTGACAACTATAGGCTCGGCCCTTTCCACCTGGGACATGGACTAGAGAGGACCCACTGCTCTTCAGAGTTCAAAGAAAACATAAGCAAAGCTGTAGGGGACAAAGACCATACACCTGAAGTCCTCTAAAACCATCCTAGTACATGGGAAAGATTCTTAACATCCAGCTCAAAGATAAGTAAACCTCTTTGAACATCTTATTCCTTTCAATTATTATTATTAGTAGCTTAACTTTTCCATAGAGCCATCCCACAATGTAGAAAACTTTAGGGCTTATATCATTCATTCACCCTCACATATCATCAAGGTACTAAAGCAAAAAAGTGCACTACCTATGTTCTTCACTCCCTGTCTACTAAATCTGACTTAACTGATGTACTAACAGTATAATAGCATCATCTAGGAAATAACACCATTACCAGATAAGCATACCCAACTCCAAGGCAAACACTAGTAATAACTGCTCAAGAGTAGTAATACCAAATAATTCAGTTTAGTCCAAAACACACTGAAACTGAAAGAAGATCTTAAGAGATAAATCAACAATGGCCAGGTCAGAGTGCAAATCCATGAGAAACAAAAATCAAGATAACAAATCTGCCACTGAAAGAATTAATCCCATAATGATAGATTCCAGCCAGAACAAACTTACAGAAAATAGCCAAGAAAGCCTGACACAAGATAATGATTTTCAAAGCCTGATCTTGACCATGATCAATACTATGAAAAAGGATATCCAGGAGGAGTTAAATAACTGTATCAACAATTTTGAACAGGAACACAACAGGCACTTGGAGGAGATGAGAAAAACAGTTCAAGAAACAAATATAGGCATAGAGCAGTTAAAAAAATTTCAAGCATAGTTTAAAAATTGAGCTAAAAAACAACTTATCTTCAACCCAGAACTCAACAGAGAGTCTTATCAGCAGAAATAATGAAGCAGAAAATAGAATTTTGGATCTTGAAGAAAAAGTGGAAGAGCTAGTCATTTGAATCAAAGAGATTGTTAAAGCCAAAAAGGTATTTGAGAGGAATATTCAAGAATTGTGAGACACCTTGAAAAAGCTTAACATGCATGCACATGGAATTGCAGAATAAGAAGCCCTAAATACTACATCTGAGGAAAATTTTCAGATTATTATAAAGAAAATCTTTCCACATTGTAACAGTTATTCTTGACTATTGCTGTGAGAGAACACCCAAAGTCAATCAACTTAAGGGAGGAAGGGAGGTTTATTCAGCTTACTGTTGCAGAGGGGAGGTACAGTATCTCAAAGCAGAGGTGTCATGGCTGGTTGGCCAAAGCTGGAAGAGGCTAAGTCACTGTAGACTACTTGTAGCAAAAGCAAACTTCTCCTGGAAGTAGGATGGGATTAATCCAACTCAAGGCTCACCTCTTATGACTGCCTTTTCCACCAAGGCCATGACCTTGCCAAACACATGAGACTGTGGGGGGGGACACATTTTCAAACCATGAAACACATCTAAAGAAAGAGAGGCCCATCCAATACAAAAGGCATTCTGCACCCCAAAGAAATGATCAAAATAGAAACTCATCAAGGCAAATAATAGTCAAAACACTACACATCCAAGACAAAGAAAAGCTGCTAGGAGCTTCAAGGGAAAAAAAACAAGTAACTTTTAAAGGTAAATCTATTAAATAAAAAATAATTTTACTCCCACCCTGGAGCCCAGCCGCCGGCTTTGCCCCCAGCCCCCCCTCCGCGCCAAACCCCGACCAGCGCCCAGGAGAGAGCGAGCCCCTCCCAGCCCAGTCCCCCAACCCGGAGCCGAGCAGCCCAGCCAGCAGCACCCGCGCGCGGCCGCCGGCTTTGCCCCCAGCCCCCTCTACGCGCCGAACCCCGACCAGCGCCCAGGAGAGAGCGAGCCCCTCCCAGGCCCGCCCCCCACCCCAGAGCCGCCCGGCCAGCAGCACCCACGCGTGGCCGCCAGCTTAGCCTCCGGGGCCCCGCCCCGGACACCAGCCCCTTGTGCCCTCCCGCCCCCGCGCCCCTCCGCCCCCCCCCCCAGGTCGCAGGTGAAGAATTCTGCCATCAACATCAGACCCTCTGCAGCTCTGGCCCACCGGGGACCTACACACGTGGTCCACGGAAGACACACTGCTACTCAGAATTCAATAGAGTACAAAGGAAACTCAAGCAAAACTCTAAGGAACAAAGAGAACACAGGCCATACATCTGGACTTCACTACAACCATTGTATCACATGCGAGACTCTTCACATCCAGCCTAAAGATAAGTAAACTTTTTTTTTTCTCTTTTTCTTTTCTCTCACCTTACTGATCCTTTCTAGTATCAATGTTGTAGGTCAGCTTCCTCATACAGCCACCCCAAAAACATACAACTCCAGGGAGTACACCACCCACCCTCACATTTCACGAAGACACTAGATCGTAAAAGTGCACTACCATACTTATATTCATCCCCTGGTTACTTAACTGACGCACTCACATCCTAGTAGTCTCATCTAGGATATAACAATACCAATACACAAACATACCCAATCCAAGGCAAGCACTAGTAACAACTGGCAGGTGTAACAATACCAACTACATCGGTTCAGTGAAAAACACACAGAAACTGAAAGGTCCTAAAAAACAAAACAACAATGTACAAGTCAAAGTACAGATCCATGAGAAACAAACCCCAAGAACAATCTCCCACCAAAAGAATCAATCCCATAACGATGGATTGCGACCAGAACAAATCCATAGAAAATAGCCATGAAAGCCAGACCCAACATAACGACTTTCAGAGTATGATCATTACCATGATTAATAATATGAAAGAGGAAATCCGAGAAGAGTTAAATAACCGTGTCAACCACTTTGAACAGGAACACAACAGGAACCTGGAGGAGTTGAGAAAAACAGTTCAAGAAACAAAAATAGGTATAGAGCAGGTAAAACAGTCTCAGGCAGAGTTTGAAATTGAACTAAGAGATAAGTTATCTTCAACCCAAAACTCGACAGAGAGTCTTATCAGCAGAACAAATGAGGCAGAAAATAGAATCTCAGATCTTGAAGACAAAGTAGGAGAATTAACCAGCTCAATGGAAGAGATCGTTAAAGCCAAAAAGATACTGGAGAGGAGCATTCAAGAAATATGGGACACCCTGAAGAAACCTAACATGTGCATTTATGGAATACCAGAACAAGAATCCCAAAATATCACACCTGAGGAAATATTTCAATTCATCATAAATGAAAACTTCCCACAACTAAAGAATGAGAGGCCTATCCAAATACAAGAGGCATTTCGCACTCCAAACAGATATGACCAAAATAGAAAATCGCCACAGCAAATAATAGTCAAAACACTCCACATTCAAGACAAAGAAAAGGTGCTGAGAGCTTCAAGAGAAAAAAAGCAACTCACTTTTAAAGGTAAACCTATTACAATAACAAATGACTACTCAATGGAAACAATAAAAGCAAGAAGAGCTTGGAGAGACATACTTCAAGTATTAAATGAGCAAAAATGCCAACCCAGACTGATATACCCGGCAAAACTATCTGTCATGATTGAGGGAGAAAGAAAAGTTTTTCAGCACAAAGACAACTTGAAGGGATACATGTCTACCAAACCAGGCCTTCAAAAAATCCTAGAAATGATACTCAAGCTTGAAGAAAAGAACAAGCGTATCCAGGAGGACAGAAGGGAAGTATAATACCACCAAAACCTAAATGTCAAACAATACATTTACAAAAGCCACTAAACATAAAAAATGTCCAGAATTAAAAAGAATTTCTCCATTATAACATTAAATGTCAACGGCATTAACTCACCGATTAAGAGACATAGATTACAAACTTGGATTAAAAACCACAATCCAACAATCTGCTGCCTTCAGGAAACTCATCTCACCACAAAAGATAGGCATGTCCTAAGAATGAAAAGCTGGTCCAAAATCTTGCAAGCTAATGGAACCAGGAAACAGGCAGGGGTAGCAATTATGCTTTCAGACAAAGTGGACTTCAAACAAAAGAAAATCATAAGAGACACAGATGGATACTACATTTTAGTCACAGGTACAATTCACCAGGAAGACTTCACAATACTGAACATATATGCACCCAATATGGGCCCCTCCACATTCATTAAGAAAACCCTACAGCGTCTAAAGCAAGAAATCAACCCCCAAACGATAATTCTCGGGGATTTCAACACCACCCTCTCAACATGGGATAGATCAACAGGTCAAAAGCTTAACAGAGACACTTTGGAGCTTAACCAAACCCTTACTGAAATGGACCTTACAGATCTCTATCGAACTTTTCACCCTCGTACCAAAGAATACACATTTTTCTCAGCAGCACACGGAACTTTCTCCAAAATAGATCACATATTGGGCCACAAAATGAATCTACACAAATACAAAAAGTCGAAATTCTAGCCTGTGCCCTATCAGACCACCACGGCCTAAAGCTGGACATCCACAACAACACAACAATCAAGAGAAAATACACTAACTCCTGGAAACTTAACAATATGATGCTGAATGAGAACTGGATTCAGGAAGAAATTAAACAGGAAATTCAAGATTTCCTGAAAGTGAACGAAAATGAAACTACAACTTACCAAAATCTCTGGGACACAATGAAAGCTGTTCTAAGAGGTAAGTTCATAGCTCTTAATGCCTACATCAGAAAATTGGAAACATCAGAAATAAATAATTTAACGATGCAGCTTAAGGCTTTGGAGAAACTTGAGCAATCTGATCCCAAAAGTAATAGAAGAGAGGAGATTAGCAAAATAAGGGGAGAAATATCTGAAATCGAGATTAAGAAAACGATACAGAAAATCAACCAGTCAAAAAGCTGGTTCTTTGAAAAAATCAATAAGATTGATACACACCTAGCTAAATTAACCAAAAGCAAGAGAGAGAAAACCCAAATTAACAAAATTATGGGCTGGAGAGATGGCTCATTAGAAATGAACATGGAGTTATCACTACGGATACCCAAGAAATCCAGAGAATTATAACATCATATTTCAAAAACTTATACTCTGTGAAGTTTGACAACACAAAAGAGATGGATGAATTTCTAAGTAAACACAACCTACCTAAATTGAATCAGGAAGTTGTGAATTATTTAAATAGTCCTATAACATACAAGGAAATTGAAGAAGTAATCTCCAATCTTCCCACCAAAAAATGTCCTGGGCCAGATGGATTCAGCACAGAATTCTACCAGACATTTAAGGAGTTAATAACACCAATACTCCTTAAACTGTTCCATCAAATAGCAAAGGAAGGAACACTGCCAAATTCCTTCTATGAAGCTAATATCGTCTTAATCCGAAAACCTAATAAAGATGCACTTAAAAAAGAAAACTATAGGCCGATCTCTCTGATGAACACAGATGCAAAGATTCTCAACAAAGTCTTTCCAAATCAGATTCAAAAACATATCAAAAAGATCATTCACGGGGACCAAGTAGGCTTCAGCCCTGGCACACAAGGTTGGTTCAACATACGCAAATCAATAAATGGAATTCATCATGTAAACCAGTCCAAAGTCCAAGACCACATGATACTCTCGATAGATGCAGAAAAAGCCTTTGACAAAATCCAGCAGCCTTTTATGATCAAAACGCTAGAGACTGTAGGAATGAAAGGAACCTTTATCAATATAATAAAAGCTGTATACAACAAGCCCACAGCAAGGATTATGCTCAATGGGGAACAATTGGAAGCATTCCCACTTCGATCAGGAACTAGACAAGGCTGTCCACTCTCACCACTTCTATTCAATATTGTACTTGAAGTCTTAGCTGAAGCCATAAGACAAGAAAGGGACATAAGAGGAATTCAAATCGGCAAGGAAGAAGTCAAACTATCCCTATTTGCAGATGACATGATCTTATACCTGAGGGATCCCAAAAACTCCACCAGGAAGCTCCTGGAACTAATTGAGAAGTTCAGCAGGGTGGCAGGATACAAAATAAATGTACAAAAATCAGTGGCCTTCCTGTATGCCCAGAATGACAGAAGTGAAAAAGCCGTGAGAGAAACAATCCCATTTACTATAGACCTTAAAAAAATGAAATACCTTGGTATAAACCTAACAAAGGAGGTAAAAGACCTTTACAATGAAAACTTTAAAACCCTAAAGAAAGAAATAGCAGAAGACACCAGAAGGTGGAAAGACCTCCCATATTCCTGGATTGGTAGAATCAACATCGTAAAAATGACTATCCTACCAAAGGCAATATACAAATTCAATGCTATACCAATTAAAATCCCAAAGCACTTCTTTAAAGAAGTTGACCAAATAATCTCAAAATTCATATGGAGACACAAAAGACCCAGGATAGCAAAGACAATCCTGAATAACAAAAACACTGCTGGAGGTATTACCATACCAAACCTTACTTTATACTACAAATCCATAGTTATAAAAACAGCCTGGTACTGGCTCCAAAATAGACACACAGATCAATGGATAACTGTTGAAGACCCAGATATAAGCCCACAAAAATACAGCCATTTGGTCTTTGATAAAGGGGCCCAAAAAATCCAATGGAAAAAGAACAGCATCTTCAACAAATGGTGCTGGCAAAACTGGATCTCCACATGCAGAAGATTAAAGCTGGACCCATACTTGTCACCATGTACAAGACTTAATTCCAAATGGATCAAGGACCTTGATTTAAGGCCAGAGACTTTAAAAACCATAGTTGAAAGGATAGGGAACTCCCTCGAGCTGATTGGGCTAGGCCAACACTTCCTAAACAGACATCAAATGGCACAGTCACTGCTACCAACTCTCAACAGTTGGGATCTTGTGAAATTAAAGAGCTTCTGTTCAGATAAAGAGATTGTCACACGAGCTCAAAGGCAACCCACAGAATGGGAGAAAATCTTCACTAACCACATATCTGACAGAGCTCTACTGTCCAGAGTGCACAAAGAACTTAGAAAACTAAACTCCAAGGAAAACACTGGCCCAATTAAAAAATGGGCCCTGGAACTTCAAAGAAACTTTACTAGAAATGAAATTAAAATGTCTAACAATTATCTTAAAAAATGCTCCACTTCCTTCGCCATCAGGGAAATGCAAATCAAAACTTCCCTGAGATATCATCTCACCCCGGTCAGGATGGCAAAAATCCACAATACAAACAAAGACAAATGCTGGAGAGGATGTGGAGAGAGGGGAACTCTCCTACATTGCTGGTGGGAATGCAGGCTCATACAGCCACTCTGGCGAGCTGTCTGGAGATTCTTAAAGAAATTAAAGATTGAAATGCCATATGACCCTGCTATCCCACTTTTGGGAATAACCCCCCATGCAGCAGAGGTTCGCCTCGATAGCACAAGCTCGACCATGTTCATACCAGCACTGTTTACAATAGCAAAGTCATGGAATCAACCTAAATGTCCAACAGTTGACGAGTGGATAAGGAAAGTGGTACATCGATACAATGGAGTACTACTCAGCCATCAAAAATGATGAATTACTGGAATTTGCTGGGAAATGGATGTCATTAGAAACAATTATATTAAGTGAAGTATCCCAAACCCAGAAAATTAAGCGCCGTATGTACTCCTTAATAGGTGGCTCCTAGTACCAAACTCACCCAGCCCACATTGAGACACTTAAAAGTAAACCTATGTAACACAGTAATTGCAAGGATTATGAACAAGAGAGATGGGGTAGGAGGGCCAAACCAGAAACAAGGAGAGAGGGGACCATGTTACAGCAGAGAAAATAGGCCTCCATCAAGGACTGCAAGTAAGTAATGAGAAACCTGGTTAAGTTCACAGACGTTCTTTCCTGATCTCACCAGAAGGGGGGGCATATAGTCTAGCAGATAAAAAGTAATCATTTTGCAAATGGGTGATGGACCCCTCCCTCACTGAGGTTTCCTACTCTTATTACATCTACCCTTGAATGTGCTATTATAACAAGACTCCAGTTTAACAGCTTTTATCTCTGGCCAGGGGGTGACATACAGTGCCCAGCAGAATGGAGTGAAGGGCATTGCAGGAGCAGCAAAACTGCAAAAGAAAATCAACCAACCACAATCCAGAACTTCAGAGACTCTATATCAATCACATAGAACTAGGCCAGCCTAATCTCTCCCCATCCTGGAGCTCAGGGACATTTGCGGAAGAGGGGGCGGTAAGATTGTAAGAGCAAAAGGATGGGAGGAGCAACGATTTGCAAGATTCTCAACAATAGTTGGGGCCAAAGCAATAATAATGGGACTTTGCATGCCCTGCACAATGTCCAATGCACTGTTGCCCTCATAAAGTCTAGCATCTGTTAAGGGCACCGAGACCCCTGGAGGCAAAGGATTGACAGCCATAGTAGTGATCCTATGCTTAAGGGGAACAAGAGAAAGGGCTTATGGAAATGCCACTGGGTCCTTTTATGTCATCGGAGAGGAGGACCCAGTGGAGGTTTAGGCGTACACAATAAAGGACTCTCTGGGAATTGGGGGGGAGGCACTGGGGGATGGGGAGGGAGAGGAGGGAGAGGAGGGGGTTCAGGGGAGGAGGGGGAGGGAGGGAACTGGTAAAAAAATTTTAAATGTATAATTAAATTTTTAATAAAAAAAAATTTTACAATGGAAACAGTAAAAGGAAGAAGAGCTTGGAGAGACATACTTCAAGTATTGAATGAGCAAAAATGTCAACCCAGACTGATATACCAGGCAAAACTATCTGTCATCATCAAGGGTGAAAGAAAAATTTTTCAGCACAAAGACAACTTGAAGGGATACATGTCCACCAAACCAGGCCTTCAAAAATGCTAGAAATGATACTTAAGCTTGAAGAAAAAAAACCAAGCATATCCAGGAGGACAGAGGAAGTATAATACCACCAAAACCTAAAAGCCAAATAATACACTTATGAAAGTCACTAAACATTAATAGTGTCAGGAATTAAGAGTAATTTCTCTATTATAACACTAAATGTCAATAGTATTAACTCACCAATCAAAAGACACAGATTACAAACTTGGATTAGAAATCACAACACATCCATCTGCTGCCTTCAGGAAGCACATCCCACCACAAAAGAAGGCACATTCTAAAAGTAAAAAGCTGGTCAAAAATTTTGCAAGCTATTGAGCAATGTACTCATTACTTTTAATCTGTCACAATTATTCCTCAGCTGCAGTCAAGGGGGCAGGAGACGATTGTAACAGCAAATGTTTTTTGAATCCATTTAATGAAACATCTTCCTTCAATGTTCCAAATATTTTGTCCTTAAAGTGGCCACTTCCAAATTCCTTTTTCAGAATTGCTCTTGTTGCAGCACACATTTTTTGACGGACATGAGAATGATCTGGAGACATGCATGAATATCCATTCATATCCCTGGTCATTCTGAGAGTCTAACCTGAATAATATATAGCAAGGCTATTTGTCCTTCAGCAGGAGCAGAACAAAGGAATCATAATCCTGCTCCCAGGACTCTGAAGGCTGGCTACTGGACCCAATCACAAGTTGTTCATTTTCAATGGATATTTTCAGAAATCTATACTTTCCATTTCTGGCTTTGATGAATATGTCTTTAACATATTCACTTGCTTGGATGCTAGTCTGATGGGTCATGGTGGCAGCCACAGCTCTAATGCTCAAAAGCTTAACAGTAAATTCTGTCTACCACAGTTAGGTACAAACTGACGGTGTGGACACTAAGCATCAGACACTACAAGGAATAGCATTTCCTATTTCTCGGGAAGTTTTCCAGGCCTTGGAAAAACTGAGCAACAAGCAGCTCAACTATGTGCAATTGGAAATAGGTATGTGATCAGAAAGATCAAGATAAACAATGGGGATGAATTGACTACAGACTTCCCTTATGAGGAAGTCCATCCCAAGCAGCATACACATAAGCAGAGTTTTGCAAAGCCCAAAGGTCCACCAGGAGAAAGAGGAATTCAAAAAATAATTAGATGTCCAGCTGAAACAGAAGCCACCACTGATTAAAATTGATTTATTAAAAGTTGCAATATAGTTTTGTACAACTCCAGCTTTTAGTAGAGAAATGAACTGAAATAATTTCATGTTGCTACATAGTTGGGAGGAAAATTGTACTTTTTGGAAACTAGCACTTTTTGCTTCTGTGTATTTTTTAAAATTAATGTTATAGAAGATTCATGAGTTTTATCTTTGCGCTAAAGCTAGAAACGATTTCAACATGTTTAATTTTGTCATTCTGTTTTCACAGTGTGTTGCTTCCATATTTTCACATAATAATTCTTACAAATTTTTTATAGTTGAGCCAGTTCCAGAAAGTCTAATGTTTTAAATAGGGCCTGTTTCTTAGTAACTTAGTGAGACATGAATTTTTTTTTAAAGGAAAGTGGAAAGACCTTCAGATATTCACTCTTGCTGATGAATAGGTCAGGACCAGGTTTGATCACTTTCTAAGTTGAAAGTGTACAGTGCTTGGCAACTGGTAGACTGTGGCTACTGGGAGACTGTGCTGTCAGACCAGGACCATGTCTGCAACTCTAAGAAACAATACTTCATCACAGCTGCATTTTCTATTTGACTTTTGGTTTTCTAATGGCATTAAATTGTCAGCTGACTCTGAAACTCTGGGCACGAGATATTGCCAGATCCCCGATGATAAGCCTTTTTATCTAAGGTAATATACATTCCTTTCAGAAATTTAGTATGTGTTCATTTAAACTTTGAGACTAATTATGGGTTGACAGATTTTTTTTCAAAAATAGAATTAAGAGTATTTGTGTGTCCCTTTCCCCACTCCACTGCCCCCGGATCTAGCGCAGTCCAGCCATGACTCACCTCGACCCAGGCAAGCTCCGCCCCCCGCCCAACCCCAAAACCCCAGTACAAATAATTCAGTTCAGTGAAAAATGCACAGAAATTGAAAGGTCTTAAGAGTTAATACTACGATGCCCAAGTCAAAGTGCAAATCCATAAAAACAACACCCAAGTAAACAAATCTCCCACTGAAGGAATTAACCCCATAATGATAGATTCCATCCAGAACAAACCCAGGGAAAATGGCCAAAAAAGCCTGACCCAGGATAAGGACTTTCAAAACATGATCATTACCATGTTCACTACTATGAAAGAGGAAATCTGGAAGGAATTAAATAACCGCATCAATTGCTTTGAAGAGGAACAACAGACATTTGGAGGAGCTGAGAAAAACAGTTCAAGAAACAAAAACAGGCATAAAGCAGTTAAAACAGACTCAAGCAGAGTTCAAAACTGAACTAAAAGACAAGTTATCTTCAAGCCAGAACTCAACAGAGTCTTATCAGCAGAACTAACTAAGCAGAAATACAATGAAAACTTTAAAACCCTAAAGAAAGAAATTGCAGAAGACACCAGAAGGTGGAAAGACCTCCCTTGTTCCTGGATTGGCAGAATCAACATTGTAAAAATGACCATCCTACCAAAGGCAATATACAGATTCAATGCTATACCAATCAAAATCCCAAAGCAATTCTTCAAAGAAGTTGACCAAACAATCTCAAAGTTCATATGGAGGCACAAAAGACCCAGGATAGCAAAAACAATCCTGAGTAACAAAAACACAGCTGGAGGTATTACCATACCAAACCTAAGTCTATACTACAAATCCATAGTTATAAAGACAACCTGGTACTGGCTCCAAAATAGACACACAGATCAATGGATAAGGATTGAAGACCCAGATGTAAGCCCACAAACTTACAGCCATTTGGTCTTTGACAAAGGGGCCCAAAGAATCCAATGGAAAAAGAACAGCATCTTCAACAAATGGTGCTGGCAAAACTGGATCTCCACATGCAGAAGATTAAAGCTGGACCCATACTTGTCAAGACTTAATTCCAAATGGATCAAGGACCTTGATTTAAGGCCAGAGACTTTAAAAACCATAGTTGAAAGGATAGGGAATTCCCTCGAGCTGATTGGGCTAGGCCAACACTTCCTAAACAGACATCCAATGGCACAGTCACTGCTACCAACTCTCAACAGTTGGGATCTTGTGAAATTAAAGAGCTTCTGTTCAGATAAAGAGATTGTCACACGAGCTCAAAGGCAACCCACAGAATGGGAGAAAATCTTCACTAACCACATATCTGACAGAACTCTACTGTCCAGAGTGCACAAAGAACTTAGAAAATTAAACTCCAAGGAAAACACTGGCCCAATTAAAAAATGGGCCCTGGAACTTCAAAGAAACTTTACTAGAAATGAAATTAAAATGTCTAACAATTATCTTAAAAAATGCTCCACTTCCTTCGCCATCAGGGAAATGCAAATCAAAACTTCCCTGAGATATCATCTCACCCCGGTCAGGATGGCAGAAATCCACAATACAAACAACGACAAATGCTGGAGAGGATGTGGAGAGAGGGGAACTCTCCTACATTGTTGGTGGGAATGCAGGCTCATACAGCCACTCTGGCGAGCTGTCTGGAGATTCTTAAAGAAATTAAAGATTGAAATGCCATATGACCCTGCTATCCCACTTTTGGGAATAACCCCCCATGCAACAGAAGTTCGCCTCGATAGCACAAGCTCGACCATGTTCATAGCAGCACTGTTTACAATAGCAAAGTCATGGAATCAACCTAAATGTCCAACAGTTGAGGAGTGGATAAGGAAACTGTGGTACATCTATACAATGGAGTACTACTCAGCCATCAAAAATGATGAATTACTGGAATTTGCTGGGAAATGGATGTCATTAGAAAGAATTATATTAAGTGAAGTATCCCAAACCCAGAAAATTAAGCGCCGTATGTACTCCCTAATAGGTGGCTCCTAGTACCAAACTCACCCAGCCCACATTGAGACACTCAAAAGTAAACCTATGTAACACAGTAATTGCAAGGATTATGAACAAGAGAGATGGGTTAGGAGGGCCAAACCAGAAACAAGAAGAGAGGAGACCATGTTACAGCAGAGAAAATAGGCCTCCATCAAGGTCTGCAAGTAAGTAATGAGAAACCTGGTTAAGTTCACAGATGTTCTTTCCTGATCTCACCAGAAGGGGAGGGCATATAGTCTAGCAGATAAAAAGTAATCATTTTGCAAATGGGTGATGGACCCCTCCCTCAGTGAGGTTTCCTACTCTTATTACATCTACCTTTGAATGTGCTATTACAACAAGACTCCAGTTTAACAGCTTTTTGTCTCTGGCCAGGGGGTGACATACAGTGCCCAGCAGAATGGAGTGAAGGGAATTGCAGGAGCAGCAAAACTGCAAAAGAAAATCAACAAACCACAATCCAGAACTTCAGAGACTCTATATCAATCACATAGAACTAGGCCAGCCTAATCTCTCCCCATCCTGGAGCTCAGGGACATTTGCGGAAGAGGGGGCGGTAAGATTGTAAGAGCAAAAGGATGGGAGGAGCAACGATTTGCAAGATTCTCAACAATAGTTGGGGCCAAAGCAATCATAATGGGACTTTGCATGCCCTGCGCAATGTCCAGCGCACTGTTGCCCTCATAAAGTCTAGCATCTGTTAAGGGCACCGAGACCCCTGGAGGCAAGGGATTGACAGCCATAGTAGTGATCTTATGCTTAAGGGAACAAGAGAAAGGGCTTATGGAAATGCCACTGGGTCCTTATATGTCATCGGAGAGGAGGACCCAGTGGAGAGTTAGGCGTACACAATAAAGGACTCTCTGGGAATTGGGGGGGAGACACTGGGGGAAGGGGAGGGGAAGGAGGGGGGAGAGAGGGAACTGGTAAAAAATTTTAAAATGTATAATTAAATTTTTAATAAAAAAATAAATAAAAAAAATTTTGTCCTTCATGAGCTCTAATATCATACAAATAAACTAAAGCAAACCAAAAAAAAAAAAAAATAGAATTTCAGAACTTGAAGACAAAGTGGGAGTATTAACCAGCTCAATGGAAGAGGTTGTTAAAGCCAAAAAGATACTTGAGAGAAACATTCAACAGTTATGGGACATCCTGAAGAAGTCTAACTTGCGTATTCATGAAATACCAGAGCAAGAATCTCAAAATACCTTCACCTGAGAAAATTTTTCAAACGATCATCAAAGAAAACTTTCCTCATCTAAAAAAAGAAAGGCCCATCCAAATACAAGAGGCATTCTGCACCCCAAACAGACATGACCAAAATAGAAATTCGCCACAGCAAATAATAGTTAAAACACTCCACATTCAAGACAAAGAAATGGTGCTGAGAGCTTCAAGGGAAAAAAAAAACAAGTCACTTTTAAAGGTAAATGTATTAAAATAACAAATGACTTCTCAGTCGAAACAGTAAAAGCAAGAAGAGCTTCAAGTACTGAATGAGCAAAAATGTCAACCCAGGCTGATATACCCCGCAAAACTATCCATCATGATGGACGGAGAAAGAAAAATCTTCCAGCACAAAGACAACTTGAAGGGATACATGTCCACCAAACCAGGCCTTCAAAAAATGCTAGAAATGATACTCAAGCATGAAGAAAAAAAACAGGCATATCCAGGAGAAGAGAAAGGAAGTATAACACCATTAAAAGTGAAGCAATATACTTAAAAAAACATTAAACATAATAAATGTCCAGAATTAAAAATAGTTTCTCCATTATAACACTAAATGTTAATGGAAGTAACTCACCGATCAAGAGACACAGATTACAAACTTGGATTAAAAATCACAATCCATCAATCTGCTGCTTGCAGGAAACCCATCTCACCACAAAAGATAGGCACATCCTAAAAATACAAGGCTGGTCAACAATTCTACAAGCTAATGGAAGCAGAAAACATGCAGGTGTAGTCATTATGCTATCGAACAAAATTGACTTCAAACCAAAAAAAATCATAAGATGGATACTACATTTTAGTCACAGGTACTTCATAATACAGAACATAATATCCACCCAATACGGCCCTCTTACATTCATTAAGCAAACCCTACAATGTCTAAAGTGGGAAATAAATCCCAAAATGATAATTCTTTTTTTTTAATTTTTTTAAATGTTTTAATTTTTTTATTATTTATTCAACTGTGAGTGTGTATGTGTGTGCGTGTATGCATGTATGTATGTGTAGAACCACGGACGAACTCCGGAACCACCATGGACCACCTCCTCCTTGTTTACTTTCCCCAGGATTCACGGGGTCCACCCTACCAGGACCGGAAATGCAGGCCGCCCCCGCTTCCGCCAGGCGTCTATACGTGGGGTCTAGGATCCAAACTCAGGACCTTCTGCCTGCAAGGCAGAGGCTTAACCCCTGAGCCACCTCTCCAGCCCCCCCAAAATGATAATTCTTAGGGATTTCAAAACCGCCCTCTCAACATGGGATAGATATACAGGTAAAAAACTTAACAGAGACACTTTGGAGCTTCATCAAAACCTTACTGAAATGGACCTTACAGATCTATATCCACGCATGAAAGAATACACATTTTTCTCAGTAGCATACGGAACTTTCTCCAAAATATATCACATATTGGGCCACAAAATGAATATACATATATATAGAAAAGTTGAAATTCTAGTCTGCACCTTATTAGACCACCACGGCCTAAAGCTGGATATCCACAACACAACAAATGACAGAAAATACACTAACTCCTGGAAACTTAACAATATGATGCTGAATGAGAACTGGATTCAGGAAGAAATTGAAAAAGAAATTCAAGATTTCCTGAAAGCGAATGATAATGAAAATACAACTTACCAAAATCTCTGGGACACAATGAAAGCTGTCTTAAGAGGTAAGTTCATAGCTCTTAATGCCTACATCAAAAAAAAAAAAAAAGGAAACATCACAAATAAATAACTTAACAATGCAGCTTAAAGCTTTAGAGAAACTAGAGCAATCTGATCCCAAAAGTAGTAGAAGAGAGGAGATTAGCAAAATAAGGGGAGAAATATCCAAAATCGAGATTAGGAAAACGATACAGAAAATCAACCAGTCAAAAAGCTGGTTTTTTGAAAAAATCAATAAGATTGATACACCCCTAGCCAAATTAACCAAAAGCATGAGGGAGAACACAGAAATTAACAAAATTAGAAATGAAAATGGAGTTATCATTACTGATACCCAAGAAATCCAGAGAATTATTATGTCATATTTCGAAAACTTATACTCTGTGAAATTTGACAACACAAAAGAGATGGATGAATTCCTTAAATTTATTATTATTATTTATTCAACTGTGCGCATGTGTGTGTGTATGTGCGCGCGTGTGTGTCTGTGTGTGTGTATCTGTGTATCTGTATATGTAGAACCACGGACGAATTCGTGAACCACCATGGACGCCTCCACCTCCTTCTGCCCCGGGATTCACAGACTCCGCCCTACCAGGACGAGAAGCGCAAGCCGCCCCCGCTTCCGCCTGGTGTCTATACGTGGGATCTGGGATCCGAACTCGGGACCTTCCGCCTGCAAGGTGGAGGCTTAACCCCTGAGCCATCTCTCCAGCCCAAGAGATGGATGAATTCCTAAGTAAACACAACTTACCTAAATTGAATCAGGAAGTTATGAATTATTTAAATAGTCCTATAACATATGAGGAAATTGAGAAAGTAATCTCGAATCTTCCCACCAAAAAATGTCTTGGATCCGATGGATTCAGCACAGAGTTTTACCAGACATTTAAGGAACTAATCACACCAATACTCCTTAAACTGTTCCATCAAATAGCAAAGGAAGGAACACTACCAAATTCCTTCTATGAAGCCAATATCATCTTAATACCAAAACCTATTAGACACACTTATAATAGAAAAATATAGGCCAATCGCTCTGATGAACACAGATGCAAAGATTCTCAATAAAGTCTTATCAAATCGGATTCAAAAACATCAAAAAGATCATCCACGGGGATCAAGTAGGGTTTATCCCAGGCACACAAGGTTGCAAATCAATAAATGTAATTCACCGTATAAACCAGCCCAAAGTTCAAGACCACATGATGCAGAAAAAGCTTTTGAGAAGATCCAACAGACCTTTATGATCAAAACCCTAGAGACAGTTGGAATGGAAGGAACCTTTATCAATATAATAAAAGCTGTATACAACAAGCCCACAGTAAGGATTATACTAATGGGGAAAAACTCGAAGCATTCCCACTTCAATAAGGAACAAGACAAGGCTGTCCACTCTCCGCTTTTTTTCAATATTGTACTTGAAGGCTTAGCTGAAGCCATAAGACAAGAAAGGGACATAAAAGGGATACAATTGGAAAGGAAGAATTCAAGTTATCTCTATTTGCAGATGACCTGATACTATACCTGAGTGATGCCAAAAACTCCACCAGGAAGCTCCTGTAACTAATAAAGAAATTCAGCAGGGTGGCAAAATAAATGTACAAAAATTGGTGGCCTTCCTACATGCCCAGAATGAAAGAAGTGAAAAAGCCCTGAGAGAAACAATCCCATTGACTATAGCCACTAAAAAATGAAATACCTTGGTATAAACCTAACCAAAGAGGTTTTACAAAGATCTTTACAATGAAAACTTTAAAACCCTAAAGATAGAAATTGCAGAAGACACCAAAAAATGGAAAGACCTCCCATGTTCCTGGATTGGCAGAATCAACATCATAAAAATGACTATCCTACCAAAGGCAATATACAAATTCAATGCTATATCAATTAAAATCCCAAAGCAATTCTTTGAAGAAGTTGACCAAACAATCTCAAAATTCATATGGACACAGAAAAGACCCAGGATAGCAAAGACAATCCTGAGTAACAAAAACACTGCGGGAGGTATCACCATACCAAACCTTACTCTATATTACAAATCCATAGTTATAAAACCAGCCTGGTACTGGCTCCAAAATAAACACACAGATCAATGATAAGGGTTGAAGACCCAGATATAAGCCCACAAAATTACAGCCATTTGATATTTGACAGAGGGGCCCAAAAATCCAATGGAAAAAGAACAGTATCTTCAACAAATGGTGCTGGCAAAACTGGATATCCACATCCAGAAGATTAAAACTGGACCCGTACTTGTCACCATGTAGAAGACCTAATTCCAAATAGATCAAGGATCTTGATATAAGGCCAGAGACTATAAAAAGCCATAGGTGAAATGATAGGGAACTCCCTAGAGCTGATTGGGCTAGGCCAACATTTCCTAAACAGACATCCAATAGCCCAGTCACTACTACCAACTCTCAACAGTTGGGACCTTGTGAAATTAAAGAGCTTCTTTTCAGATAAAGAGATTGTAACATGAGCTCAAAAGGCAACCCACAGAATGGGAGAAACCACATATCTGATAGTGCTCTATTATCCAGAGTGCACAAAAAACTTAGAAAACTAAACACTAAGGAAACCAATGGCCCAATTAAAAAATGGGCCCTGGAACTTAAAAGAAACTTTACCAGGAATGAAATTAAAATGTCTACCAAATATCTTTTAAAAAGCTCCACATCCTTAATCATCAGGGAAATGCAAATCAAAACTTCCCTGAGATACCATCTCACCCCGTCAGGATGGCAAAAATCCACAATACAAACAACAACAAATGCTGGAGAGGATGTGGAGATAGGAGAACTCTCCTATATTGCTGGTGGGAATGCAGGCTCATACAGCCACTCTGGCGAGCTGTCTGGAGATTCTTAGAGAAATTAAAGATTGAAATGCCATATGACCCTGCGATTCCACTTTTGAAAATAACCCCACATACAGCAAAAAATCACCTCGATAGCACAAGCACGACCATGTTCATAGCAGCACTGTTTACAATAGCAAAGTCATGGAATCAACCCAAATGTCCAACAGTTGACAAGTGGATAAGGAAACTGTGGTACATCTATACAATGGAGTACTACTCAGCCATCAGAAATGATGAATTACTGGAATTTGCCAGGAAATGGATGTTATTAGAAACAATTATATTAAAGTGAAGTATACCAGACCCAGAAAATTAAGCACCGTATGTACTCCCTAATAGGTGGCTCCTAGTACAAAACCCACTTAGAGACACTCAAAGATAAATCTCTGTAATAATTACAGTAATTGCTAAGATTCTGAACAGGAGAGATGGGGAAGGAGGGCCACACCAGTAACGAGAGAGGGGGCCATGTTACAGCAGAGAAAATAGGACTGCAAGTAAGTAATGAGACATCTGGTTAAGTTCACAAGCTTTCCTTCCTGATCATTTACAACTAATGGGGTATGATCTTACCAGAAGGGGAAGGCATATAGTCTGGCAGATAAAAAGTAACCATTTCGCAGATGGGTGATTGACCCCTCACTCACCACAATTTCCTATTTTTATTACATCTGCCTTTGAATACTCTTATAACAAGACTCTAGTTTAACAGGTCTTTATCTCTGGCCATGAGTGACATCCAGTACCCATCAGGGTGGAGCCAAGGGCATTGTGGGAGCAACAAAACTGAAAAAAAAATCAACAAATCATAATCCAGAACATCAGAGACTCTATATCAATCACTAGGCCAGCCTAATTTCTCCCCATCCAGAAGCTCAGGGAAATTTGTGGAAGAGGGGACGGTAAGATTATAAGAGTACAAGGATGGGAGAAGCAATGATATGCAAGATACTCCACACAAGTTAGGGCTGAAGCAATTATATTTGAAATTTACATGCCCTGCCTGGATAATGTCCAACACACTATTGACCTCACAAAGTCTAGCATTTGCTAAAGGCACTAGGATCCTGGGAGGCAAGGGATTGACAGCCACAGTAGTGTTCCTATGCTTAACGGGAACACAGGAAAGGGTTCTGGGAAATGCTATTGGGTCCTTGCACCTCATCAGAGAGGAGGACCCAGAGGAGAGTTTGGCATGCACATTAAAGAATGCTCCGGGGATGGGAGTGGGAGGTACTGGGGATGAGGAGGAAAGGGAGAGGGAAGGGGGGCACAGGAGGATATGAGGTTGGAGGGAGGGAGTGATCAGTGTACCTGTTAAGTTTGTCTGAGTGGAAGTAAAAAAAAAATTATAAAAGGTCATATATCAAAATTATGAATAAATATATATCAAAAAATGAATAAAATTTGGAAATAAAAATAAAAAAGAGTATTTGTGTGTTTTGTTTGTTTACAGATAATTAGACTATAATATTTAAATATGGAAAATAACTGACCATCTTTGTTGCACCTAAGTTAAGTACCTACAGGTGCATAAGTAGACATATACACATTGCTGCATTAAGATATTTGGAGCTGTGTTTCAGGCCTTAGCTGAAGCTGTCATTTCAGGCAGAAGGAATATTGTCTGTCAGGAAGACAGTACAGTGAAGAATGTTGTTCTGTACCATCCATGTGCGGTTATAGAGTTCTACTACACTATGTAGGAGTGAAAGGACATTCCAGAACAGAGAAGGGATGGTTGAGTCTTACTAATCATGATGAGTGATTGCTAAGAATTAGTTATGCATTTGTTTTAGAGTATAACTCATTGTTCACAGTATGTTTAGTGACACTAGCTGTGAATAACATTCCCAATAAATTTTTATAGCAGTGAGAAATGACATGTCTTCTGTGGACATTTTGTAAGTGCATTTTATATCACAATAAAATTTTTTCTCTTTAAAAAAATTTGCAAGCTAATGGAACCAGGATACAGGCAGGGGTAAGATGTTACAATATCAGGTACTACATTTTAGTCACAGGTACAATTCACCAGTAGGACTTCACAATACTGAACATATATATGAACCTAATATGGGCTCCTCCACATTCATTAAGCAAACACTACAGTGTCTAAAGTGAGAAATCATCCCAAAATGATAATTATTGGGAATTTCAATACTGCCCTCTCAACCTGAGATAGAGCAACAGGTCAAATACTTAATATAGACACATTGGAACTTAATCAAACAATTACAGATCTCTATTGAACTTTTCATCCACTCATCAAAAGATACACATTTTTCTCAGCAGCACATGGAACTTTCTCCAAATTAGATCACATATTGGGCCACAAAACAAATTTCCACATATGTAGGAAAGTTGAAATTCTAACCTGTACCCTATCAGACCATCATGGTCTAAAGCTTAACATCCACAACACAACAACCAGCAGAAAATACACTAACTCCTGGAAACTAAACACTACAATGCTGAATGAGAATTGGGTTCAGAAAGAAATCATAAAGGAAATCCAAAATTTCCTAGAAGAGAATGATAACAAAAATATAACATATCAAAATCTCTGGGGCACAATGACAGCCATCCTAAGAAGTAAGTTTATAGCCGCTAATGCCTATATCAAAAAAATAGAACATCACAGAAAAATAACTTAACAATGTAGTTTAAAGCTTGGAGACACAAGAGCAGTCCAATCCTAAAAGCAGTAGAAGAGATCAGGGGAGAAATATCCGAAATTGAAATAAGAAAAAGAATACAGAGAATCAACCAGTCAAAAAGCTGGTTCTCTCAAAAAAATCAGTAAGATTGATACACCTCTACTTAATTGACCAAAAACAAGAAAGAAAAAACCAAATCAACAAAATTAGAAATGAAAAAGGAGCTATCACTACTGATACACAAGAAATTCAGAGAATTATAATATCATATTTCTAAAACTTATACTCCATGAAATTTGATAACTCAAAAGAAATGGATGTATTACTAAGAAAGCACAACTTACCTAAATTTAATCAGGAAATTTTGAATTACTTGAATAGTCATATAACATATGAGGAAATGGATGAAGTAATCTCAAATCTTCCCACCAAGAAATGTTCTGGGTCAGATGGATTCAGCATAGAGATCTACCAGATATTTAAGGAGCTAATAACACCAATATCCTTAAACTTTTCCACCAAAGAGCAAAGGAAGGAACACTACCAGATTCTTTCTATGAAGCTAATATCATCTTAATCCCCCAACCTAATAAAGATACACTTAAAAAAGAAAACTATAGGCCAACCTCTCTGATGAACACAGATCCAGAGATTCTCAACAAAATCTTAGCACATCGGATTCAGAAATCTATCAAAATGATTATTTACTGTGATCAAGTAGGCTTTATCCTAGGCACAAAGGTTGGTTCAATGTATGCAAAGCACTTTATGTAATTCACCATATAAACAGTCCAAAGTCTAAGATCATATGATAGATACAGAAAAAGCTTTTGAGAAAATATGACACTTAGTGACATACTCAAAGATAAATCTCTGTAATACCTACAGTAAGTGCAAAGATTATAAGCAGGGAGGGAAGGGGAAGGAGGGCCTTACCAGAAGCAAGAAGAGAGGGGATCATGATGCAGCAGAAAAAATAGGCCACCATCAAAGACTGCAAGGAAGTAATGAATGAGACATCTGGTTAAGCTCACAGACTTTCCTTCCTGGTCAGTTACATCAGATGGGGTATGATCTCACTAGACAGGGAGGACATAAAGTCTGGTAGATAAAAGGTAACCATCCTGCAATGGGAGACTAACCCCCCCACCTCACTGCAATCTCCTACTCTTATTCAGTCTACCTTTGAATCTACACTTATAATAAGACTCTATTTTAACAGCCTTTTATCTTTGGCCAGGGGGTGGAGACAAGAGTGGTGCAGGAGCTACAAAACTGAAAAAAAAATCAACAAACCATAATTTAGAAAATAAAAAACTCTACATCAACCACCTGGAACCAACCAAGCCATCCTAATCTTTCCTCATCCTAAATCTCAGGGAATTTTCAGAAGAGGGGGTGGTAAGAATGTAAGAGTCTAAAGATGGGGAGGAGCAACGATGTGCAAGATACTCCATAGAAGTTAGGAACGAAGTAATAAAAATAGGACTTTGCATGACCTGCATAATGACTAACATTTCATTGACCCTCCCCCCAACATCTAGCATGGATCACAGGCACTAAGATTCTTATAGGCAAGGGATTAACAGCCACAATAGTGTTCCTATACTAAAGGGGAACACAAAAAAGAGCTCTGGGCATTGCTACTGAGTCCCTACACTCCATCATAGAGGAGGACCCAAAGGGAACTTTGACATATACACTAAAGGATGGTCCAAGAATGGGGCGGGGAACACTGGGACAAAGTGAGGGAGGGGGGAAAGAAGAGGATTGGAGGGAGGGAGCAAAGGAATAAAGGGAGGGTTGGAGGGAGGGAGAGGAATGGGGTAACTATCAAATTTGTATAAATATTATTAATAAAAAGAAAAAATTCAATGGGGAAAAAGAACAGCATCTTCAACAAGAGGTGCTGGCAAAACTTGTTGTCCACATACAAAAGATTGCAACTGGACCCGTACTTGTCACCATGTACAAAAATTAATTCCAAATGGATCAAGGACCTAAATAGTAAGCCAGAGACTATAAAAACATAGTTGAAAGGGTAGGAACTCCCTCGAGCTGATTGGACTAGGCCAACAATTCCTTAATGGAAATCCAATATCACAGTCACTATAACCAACATTCAACAAATGGGATCTTATGAAATTAAAGAGCTTCTGTTCAGATAAAGATTGTAAACCTAGCAAAAAGGCAATCCACAGAATAGGAGAAAATCTTTACTAACCATATATCTGAAAGAGCTCTATTATACAAAGTGCACAAAGAACTTAGAGAACTAAATACCATGGAACTAAATGGCCCAATGAAAAAATTGGCCTGAGAACTCAAAAGAAACTTTACCAGAGTCGAAATTGAAATGTCTAACCAATATCTTAAAAAGTGCTCCACATTATCCATCAGAGAAATGCAAATCAAAACCTCCTTGAAATATCATCTCACCCTGGGTAAGATGACAAGTCCACAATACCAACAATACCATACACTAGAGAGGATGCAGATTGCTCCTGGTGATCAGTCTGGTGATTTCTAAAAAAGTTAAAGATTGAAATGCCATATAACCTTGCTATTCCACTGTTAGGAATAATCCCTCATAAAGCAAAAATTTACTTCAATGACACAAGTTAGACCATGTTCATAGCAGCACTATTTACAATAGCTTAGTCATGGAATCAACCCAATTGCCCCAACAGTATAAATGTGGTACATTTATACAATGGAATACTACTCAACCATCAAAAAAATGAATTAATGAAATTTGCTGAGAAATGGATGGAATTAGAAAACACTATATTGAGTAAAGTATCCCAGACATAGAAAATTAAGCACCATATGTACTCCCTAGTAGGTGAATCCTAGTACCAAACCCACTTAGTGACATACTCAAAGATAAATCTTTGTAATACCTACAGTAATTACAGAGATTATAAACAGAAGGTAAAGGGAAGGAAGGCCCCTCCAAAAACAAGGAGAGAGGGATCATGCTACAGTAGAGAAAATAGGTCACTATCAAGTATTCAAATAAGTAGTGCTCACTCACTTTCCTTCCTGGTCACTTGGGACTGAGGTGGTTTTATCTCACCAGTCAAGGATGGCATTGAATCTTCCAGACAGATAGATCCTGCAAATGGGAAACTCAACCCCTTCACTATGGTTTGCTATTCCAATTCCATCTATCCTTTGAATCTACTCTGGTAGTAAAACTCTATTTAAACAGCCTTTTATCTCTGGCTAGTAGGTGACCTCCAATACCAATCAGGATGGAACCAAGGGCAGTTTAGGAATAGCAAAACTGAAAACAACAATCATTCATAATTTCAGAACATCAGAGTCCCTATATTAATCACCTGGAACCAGATCAGCCAAAAGTCTGCCCATCCTAAAGCTCAGGGAAACTTGCAGTAGAGGGGATGGTAAGATCGTAAGAGTCTAAAGATGGGGAGGATCAATGATATGCAAGAAATTCCACACAAGTTAGGGCCACAGTAGTCATAATCGGATTTTGTATGACCTTCACAATGACTGACATGTCAATGACCCCCAAAGTCTAGCATGCATCACCAGCACTAGGATCCTTAGAAACAAGGGATTAACAGTCATAATAGTGTTCCCATACTAAGGGAAGCATAAGAAAGGACTCTGGGCAATGCCACTGAATCCTTACACTCTATTAGAATGGAGGATGCAGAGGGACATTTGACCTTCACACTAAATGATGCTTCAGGGAATGGGAGGGGTTGAAGTGGGGGCACTAGGATAAAGGGAAGAAGGTGGGTGAAAGGAAGGGGAATGAGGGGTGAATGCAAGGGGGACTGGGGAGGAGTGGAGGGAGGGATAGGATGGGATATCTATTAAGTTTGCTTGAATATTCATTCAATTATCCTAATTATCTAAACATTTTTTTATATTCTGTGCGTGTATGTGTGTGTGTGTGTGTGTACACTCTCAGGGCTGTTAACACACAATCTCTCCACTAAATGAAGGTATTCTCCTATGGGAAATATAGAAAATGTTTGGATGACATCTAGTTGACGACTCTTCAATTGTTCCTTTCATATAGGATAATAGATAAAATCCCTGTTTCTTAAACCAGTTTTTTGTTTTGTTTTGTTTTAAATTAAATGTTTCTCAGTTTCCTGTACTCAATGTAGTGATACCTCCAAGAATATTTTTATTGTTCAAGATTGTTTCAAGTGAAGTATGGGAGACATGAAAACATGAACATCACATATTTTATCTTATTGATAGACCTAGCATTTAACTTCTATTTGATGCACTTTTTTCTGTAATAGAAAACCTGAAAGTGACCATTAGGCAGGATAGGAGGGAAAAATAGACATCTGAGGAGAGGATATTAAAACATCACAGAATGTTATGTGAAAAGAGGAATAATGGTGCTTAAGGGGGAAGGAAATTAGGGGTAAGATATTGGAATGTTATAAGTTACAAACAGATAGAAACCTATGTTATTAGTATATCAAAAACAGTTTTTTAAAAAACAGTTATAGCAGACATACTTACACAGGGAAACACAGAGAGAGGAAGATAGGGCAAAAACCAAACATGCCCTATGATGCTCCAACTGGAATCTCTAGACAATGGAACATTACTGTCCCTTTTAAGCTGTTGGTCAGATAGGCCTCAAAGGTTCCCCAAACAGTATAGGCTTTTGTTATTGTTGTTGATTGCCTTCCTGAAACAGATAGTAAATAAGACACAACACATGTCTATCACACAGGACATGGGCAAAAATTGCAGCTGGGTTCAATCTTAGGGGGCTTTTTTCTTTTTTAACATTTTTTATTATTATTTCCGCTCATACAAACTTAATAAGTACACTGTTTCCCTCCCTCCCTCCTCCTCCACCCACCCCTCTTCTCCCCCTCCCCTCACTCCTCCCTACCCATCCCCCAGTGCCTCCCCCCCCAACCCCGGAGAATCCTTTAATGTGCATGCCAGACTCTCTTCTGTGCCCTCCTCTCCGATGACGTACAAGGACCCAGTGGCATTTCCCTGAACCCTTTCCTGTGTTCCACTTAAGCATGGGAATACTACTACGGCTGTCAATTCCTTGAGGGGGCTTTCTTCTTGCTGGACAGCTTTTATACAACACTATGCAAGGTCAACAACAAAGCAATCACAACCTCATTAATCTAAGAAAGCTGCAATCCAGTCCTTGCTAGACAGCTTTTAGAAAACACATGCAAGGTCATCCATAGCCTAATTAATCTGAGAAAGCTACAATCTAATCCCCCTGGCAGGAGGCAGCCAGCAGAGAAACAGTGGCATGAAAGTCAAAGAGGGCAACCAACAGCTCTCCCACATCATTTAAGCACCACTGTTTACCAGAAATGGTGTTCCTGGTTTAATGAACCAGACCACCCCAAGGTTCTGGGAACATTGTGGAAGAGAGAGTGATAGGAGTATAAGAGTCTAAAGGGGGGGACAAGAGAGCCAGACACCTGGACATGACAGGACTGTTACATCCGTGAATTCAGTGCATCTGGGTACATGTTTCCATAAGATCGATATAACATTTGTCCTATTGACATTTCATCGCAGAAGGGCAAAAAACTCAAAAGGCCTCTCATCTCCCTGGGAGACCAGTGAGGGTTAATTAACCCTCCCCTGGTGAGGATTAACCCTGATGAGGGAGTGAGACACTTTCCTCTGTGGTAGCCCACTGATTCATGATTCATGCTTCAGCAAGCAGCCAAGACACATTCCATCAAAGACAATCCAGATGAAAGTCAGTAAGCCACATAAACTAGGAGGGAGGTGGACAGGAAGAAGAACTGTAATAGGAAGAGAAGGGAGGATGGGATTAGGGATTAAAGTACAAAAAGATAAAGCCTCTACATTCATGTAAAATACAAAAGTCAGTAGCTTGTATACTAAGGAAATGTTGGTCTGACCTAAAGCTTCCAGAAAGATCATTCAATGTCTGCCCTTCTTTGTCATTGAATCATGAACAGGAAAAAAATAACAGGAACTGTTGGAAGACAGAGCAATAGATTGCTCATGTGAAGATAAAATCAATCTGGCATGTCAAAGTCCAGTCCACTGGCATGAATTAAGACCATGACATGACATGGTCATGACATGACATGGCCAAATCATAACTATGTATTCCTACAGTGATATTAATCCAGAGGCTTCTGTTTCCTAGGCATTTTCTCTCTGTGGTGGGCATTTTCTCTTTGGTCAGCAGATGGTGCTGTGTCTTGGTAAAAGCTGCTTGGGATAATTTCCACAGCCTTCTTCAGACCTTTTGGTCTTGAGAATTCTGAATGTGCTTCCTCACTCTTGAAAAACAAGGGGTTTAAAAACTTTACTTCATTCAACGTTAAGCTAACAAAGAGCTTCATTTCCACACAAACAGAAAAAGGAAAGAAAACCAAAATAATGTCCCGTGCAATAATGTCAGCAGGAATTTTAGTAAAGAATACAACTTGTTTTCCACAGGCATTCCTTTTTGTGTGTGCATGCCAGCCTTAACTATTTCAGTGTGTGCTTAAATTCACCTATGTTTTTTGGAATGTGCACTAGAGGGTGAGCCAGGCAAAGCTTAGTTCATGCCGAAAAGCAAAGCTACATGTACAGCTACCTTCTGTGTTTCTGAGTGGCTTCTCACAGGTACCTATCACAAGGCACAAGGATCCTCATGTTTCCAGTGCCTGCCACTTATGTCGGAAATAACAGTGAGCTTCTCATCTTCCCTTGGATGCTTGTCATAATATTGCCAACAGCCACCGAGGGACGTTCACTCACTGGCTTTCACCAGGACTGTTCTTTGGTTTTCACATGCAGCAAACACCCTTTGAAGCTATGGGGGAGGGGGACAGCCTCTTGATCTCTCTAGTAGTTCTGAAGCTGTTTAGAGGAGGCAAACCCTAAAATCCTTGGGGACCATCACATGTGTTCAGATGAAAATTCCCACTGTGGAGTTTTGGCAGCAGGAGAAGTGGTCTCTGGGAGCTGGAAAAACAGGACCTCTATTTTTTTAACAATGATTTTCAGTATGGACATTAGCGAGGAAGGAAACATGGTGATGATTTCATCTAGAAAAGGTGTTCAGCATGACACAGCACATTAAGTTTTTATTTGGCTTGTGCATGTGGTATGAGCATGTGTGCATGCTTGTGTATATGCATAGGTTCAGGGAGAGCTGAAGATCAATATTGGCTATCTCCCAGCTGGGCTGAGTAATCAGGGACTCCAGGGACTGTTGTCTCTTCCTTCCCATCACCAAGTCACAGTTGCTGTGCCAGCTTTTTTACGGATGCTAGGCTCCAGACTCAGATTTTCATTCTTGTGTGGTAAATGCTTGTCAGCTGAGCCATCTCCTTGGCTTGTTTTTGTGACAGCTTGTGTGTGTGAGATAGCTTTTTAAAATAGGCCATTTGACTTAAAGAGTTGAGGCCTAATTTTATATTTTGCATTAATCTATTTTGGAAGCCTCATGCTAAAATAACATATCAGAGAAAGTTTGAAAAAAAAGTTAAATTATTAGTGTTTTTGGTGTTACTGACAGGGACATGTTCAAGTGTAATTTGTCCTAAGTGTAATGCTCTTCCCAGTGCATCTCCTTCTAAGAGCTTGGCTGCCAGTAACCCTGCAGGACAAGCAGAGAGCAGTTAATTGGTGATAACTGTGAACAGGAAGAAGGAAAACTGCAGAGTTTGTTGTAGATAACAAGGGATGTAGGAACTCTCATGCTTTCTGCTTAGGAAATGTATTAGTTTGAAGCATTTGACAGACACAAGTGTCAATTTGATCGTTGACAGTTGGGTCCTTGGGGGCATGTGTAAGGGATTAGTAGTTAAGGTAAGCCTTGAGCTACGCAGCTAATTGATGGGAGAAGGAGGATGCAGCGCCTGGTGTGTGGGGTTACTCCCTGGGCAGGAAAATAAAATGTAAAGACGTACACAATAAAGGACTCTCTGGGAATTGGGGGGGAGGCACTAGGGGAAGGGGAGGGGGAGAAGGGGGGAGGGAGGGAACTGGTAAAAAATTTTAAAATGTATAATTAAATTTTTAATAAAAAAAAAAGAGTTGGTTAAGTATGTGAAATAAAAGTGTGCAGATACATTGACAGGTGAAAGTGTATCCTCTGTCAGCTCTTCCTGTGGATGTGGCTGTGGTGTGGCCCTTTGGTTCCTGATGTTGATAATGAGCGACCCGTGTGTGGGCACCACTGTAACCCTTACAGCTCCCACCTGGCTCCTGTCGCCCTCTGGAGGACCCTTGCTGAGCAACCCGCCCCGCCCTCCTGTTGCTCATACTCCGACCCAGCCAATGGCGCGGCCGCCTGTCCCCCTTGCCCCGCCTCCGGAGGCGGATCCTGGAGAGAGGCCTGCTGTACACCTAGAATTAAATGATGATTGAGCTTTGCTGCGGAATTAGCGCGGCCTTGAGCTCCTCTGGTAGTGAGACCACCCGACCCGCAACCATAGTGCCCCGGGCGTCTGGCGCGGCCCTGACCCTCTGCGTGTGGCTGATGGCCTCCAGGGCGGCCTTGCAACAGGGTCCGGAGCGGCGGGAGCACGGCGGCGGCTGAAAGAGTTGTTGGGGGCCTGGAGCGCCCAGCGCGCGCATTGGACTTCCAGATGCCTCAGTCTGCAGATCACGAGTACCTCCGCCTTTTTTTTTTTAGCACTTCCAGGTATGCGGAGCCCCGCTCGTGACTCGGGGGATCTCCTAGTGTGACAGGGGCGAAGCACCGGGAGACACCTACCAAAGTTCTTGCCCAGCCGGGCCGACCTCTGGGTCCACCCCTCCACTCAGACTTGGCAATCCCGGCTCTGGATCCTTCCTTTGCAGCCTCTCTCTGCCCGGGAACCAACAGCACATCCCTCCCTTCCCCCCAACTCTCCTGGATGGAAAGCGAAATACATTTTTCTTGGGGAATAGAGCCGCGCGGGTCTGCAGCTTCGACGGGCGGCCGTTTGGGTGCGTGGAATTTCCCAACACACTCGGTGAATTCTGAGCGAGTCCTGCAGACTCCAGGCTGCCCTTTGGTCCTCAGAGCCCAGGTCATCACAGCTTGCCTGGGACACTCGCCTGGCTGCCTCAGGGCGCAGCACTGTGCACTTCAGCTAAGGATCCTCGATGGGGACTTGAATACTGGGCGGACCAGGAGCTTGCTGCTTATGAGTTCCCGCCAGAGCGTGTTTTCGGGGTGAGCGTATTCGTGGTGTATAGTTGTGTGGGCTTGTTCCAAGATGGGGCTCCCAGGTCCTGCTAATGACTGAGTAAAATGTTAGGGAACAGCTGAATGTAACCTGTGAACTGGAAACCATTTCTTCTGATTTCCTTTTGTCCTTTTGGCTTTTTCCTAGCTCTTGTCTGGAGATCCCCACCCTTGCCTCAGGGCAAATCACTCAGGACTGAAGAAGATGAGAGTTCCCAGACGCAGCTGCGGTGGGACACTGTCTCTTCTGCGCCCACACACCCCTTTGCTAACCCCTGCTAAGGAGGGGTAATGTGGGCGTCCTGAAGCAAGGGCTGGAGAGATTGAATTTGCCGGGTGAATGGGTTAAAGAGCGTGCATTCCTGATTCTGGAATGTCCTCCTTCCCTGTCCCTTGGTATGTCCCATAGTCGGTCTTCTGAGAGGGAACACACAGCTGAAGCTCATAAGTGTGGGAGAAGTGGCCTATTCCCAAGCAAAGAAGCAATGCTTGTTAGATCCTCAGAGACTTTCTGAATTTCCCTTGTGTCTCCAGGGGAGAGAAGCTAAAGTTCATTCACAGGGATACCCTGCATCTGACTGGCAGGCGGAATCCAGTTTTATGATCACCCGTGCAATTCCTAAAGCCTCTGTTCTGAAAGGTGCCAAGCAATTGTTCCCTGACAGCCAAACACACAGAAGCCCAGGAGCTCATTCCCAGAAAGGAAAAGTGTCTCCTCACCCTGGAAATTGAAGTGTCAGCTGCAGTCATTTATTTATTTTAAGCAGCTGCAGAGATAGCTCAAGGGGCGCCAAAGCCTGTAAAAGCCTTTTTCTTGTGGTCTCCCTGCTGGATTCCACTTTCCAAAACAAACTCCTGTGAGATGACAAATTGCCAGACAATCCCGATTACATTTTAACTCAATTAAGAATTAATAACTGCTGCTGGGTTTTTTTTTTCTTTAAATTAATTGCACAACCATACTTGGAGGTTTAACGCCCACATATACAATGCTATCTGTTTTCCATGTAAGTTGTAAGGATTCAGCCCTCATAAGCTTTTCTCTGTCTATGTGTGTGTGCTTTGTATATGGATTGGCAGACAGGTGTTGGCCATGTGTAAAAGAGGGCACTGGGCGTGCCTTCTGTGGAGACCCAAGGGTGACATCAGGAGTCATCTGGATTGCTCTGCCTCCTTAGAGCTTGGCTCTAGAGTTTTCCAGGCTTTGTCTTCTAGAGCCATAATTTCAGGCTGCTGCCATATTTCTGCCTGGTCCATTTTCGAGGTTTGTACCAAGCACCTTCATTCATCATGGCACCAGGGCCCATCCATGAGCTTTAGATTGATTCAAGTATGCCTGCAGTCTGGGTGCCAGACAGTTTGTTGACAACCCAGATGTGATCTCTCCCGGGCCCTTCTAGCCTTTCCATTCAAAGTATGGGTAGACCTTGGAGCCCAGGACACAGATGTTTGATGCATGGAAGGCTGAACTCTCTTTTGCTCTTCACCAACTGGGCAATAGGCATGCAGGAACGTTGTAAATATAAATGCCAATTCCCACTGTCCTTGCAGCTGCCAAACATTCTTGAAAGTAGTAGGACATGTGGCATGTGGCAAGGGCTACAATAAACACAGGACGTGGTAGTTGACACTTTAGCATCTAGGACATGGTAGTTGGCACCTCAGTATCTGGGACTACAATGACTCCTAGAGGGCATTTGGCTTGGGTTTGATTTTGTGTTCACATCTGCTGGGTGAGGTGTTTCAAAGGGACATGTTTCATTAGTAGCACAAAAAGGGCCTGTGAGTCTTTAGGGCAGGGTATAGGGTTGGGCTTTGCAGTCAGGTAGAACCCTGGGTTCATTGCCACATGCAGGTCACACTCCTTTCCTGACTGTTAAAGCTGGTACAGATCAGGAGCTGTTACTACCCAGAAGATATCAGGAAGCTTCAAGCAGGGCCTACTGGATCTTGGCACATAACAAGGCATTTCCTCAGAACAGCAACTGTGGGAGGTAGACAGGTGAATGCTATAGCAAGAATTGAGGGAGCAGAGACAGCAAAGGAAATCTGACAGCTACATAGTAAAAACAGCACCGAGTTCAGAGCCAGGAAATTTCTGGTATGGGATTTGGCTGTATAGCCTGGGTTTTATGGTTGATTTATTTTAAGAATAATGTTCAGGCCATGGTGAAAAATGTGGTTCCTTCAGACAGTGAGGAAAGTTTCTGTTAGAGCAAATGAGATAAAAATCTTTCCTATTTCTGCTGAAGTCCTCTCTTTACATAACATGTGTTCATGTGTGTTTGGCATGCAGGTGGGTGCACATGTGTGTGCAGACATGTGTAAAAGAGAATACTTGAGTGTGTGCATTCGAGGTCCAAGGGTAACACAATCATCCTGGATTGCTCTACCTCCTTATGGTTTTGCTCTGGGGCTTCCCAGGCTCTGCTTTCCAGTGCCAGAATTACAGGCTGCTGCCATATCCACCTGACATTTTCATGTGCGATCTGTGAATCCAAATGCAGGTCTTTTTGCTTGAAAGGCATGGGCTTTAACAAACTCTGAACCATCTGTCCAGCCCACATAATCATGTTTACAAAAATATTCTTGGAGGAATCATTGCTCTGGGCAAAGAAACTTGCAGTCAGCCTGCATGGTGGCTGATAAATGACCATCAAACAGCTTAAGGGAACAAGGGGTTTATTTTCTTATGACAGTATGGTTACAGTTCTCAGTCCAGCTTGACAGAAGAGCATGCACCAACACCAGGGCCGAGGGAACTGGCCAACCATTACTGCATAACGACTGAGAGATGAACAATTCTTATTTGCCAGACCAGCATGTCTGGCCAAGAGAACAGAAGGAGCCCACTCTCTCAACCAGCTCTCTGTAATTGATCCAGAGCCTAATCCCACCCACCATGGGCTGCATCTTCCCCATCAGCTAGACAATGTCCTTCAGGTTTGCTCTGGGCTCACTCAACCATCAACTCTCTACAACTGTGCTTAAACCCTTAATAGTCAAGTTGACACCTGTGCTTAACCATGACAAAAGCCATCCAAATTTAATGCTTATTAGGAAATTATTTGTGGGGACTGGTTTCCTATGCAGACTTGGAACACTGAATTTGCATGTAGGTTCCATAGTGTTGCAAACCTTGGGGCTTCCTGGTTCACTCCTAGAGGGAGATTTGAGGTGTTTAGCAGACACTGAAGTGCAAGCAAATGCCTGAAACACTGGACAGAGCAAAAGGAGACTTGGATGAAAGGGAAGCCTGGGGATGCCTGGGCTCTTTGCTCAGGCAAACAGTGGTACCAGTACATTGGATTCTGATCCAAAAAAAAGGAGCCAGGTGCCTCCCCTGTCTGTAACCAGATGATCATAGTTGCATGAGGTGGGCAACCCTCCAAAGTATTCCTGGAACCTCTCCCAGATGTGCTCACTGTGTATCAGCTGTGGGCTTTGTCTCTGCTGAGTTTTGTACTCTGGGATTCACCTCCCCAAACAACAAAGAATGTTGCCATCTAGTTGTGCTCCTCTCAGTCCTGAACTCACACTTATATTCCTGCAGAGGACCAATGGCCATCCATCTTGGAGCGGGATGTGAGCAAGAGAAGACACCCACTCAGGAAAATCAACTCTAGTATATTTTCTTAGCTTCACTATAGGGTTGAAGAAGGAACAGGGCAGGTGGAGGGAGGGGAGATGGAGGCTGAGGTAGGCATGTTTCCTTTTTTTTTTTTTTTTTTTTTGTGCTTCCTACTTAATTGTGGAATTATCCCCTTCATGGAGCAAGCAGTGGACTTGCACAGAAGCATGTCCCCTACACTTAACACTTGGTGACTACAGAGAGGCTGGGAAGCTTTAGAACAGTCTATTGGGTGTGGGTGAGCTAGTTCAGTGAGTAAGGTACAGATGTGACCAGAATTTGATTCCCAGTAGCCCACATGATGGAAGGGAACAAGTAACTTCCAGAAGTTATTCTCTGCCCTGTACTTGTTCATCATGGCTGGCATGCATTTATGTGATATCTCTTTCTCCTCTTTCTCTTATATTTTTAAAATAATTTGTTACAGTAGAGATATATCTCAGTGAGCATAGCACATGCTTGTAAACTTGGTAACCTGAGTTTGAGTCGTGGCAGCCCACATGGTGCATGGAAAGAACTTTCCAAAAGTTCTTCTGATCTCCACTCTTGCACCATGGCCATGCATTCATGTACCCCCTCAAACAAGCAAATAAGTGAAATATTTTCTTGAAAATTTGTTTTAAGTAGGCCTTGAAACTGCTATTGAGTCTTTTTAAAATACTCAAGACAATAGGGACTGAAGAAAAATAGTCATTGTGTGAAAGAGCTCTCTCTGTGTGTGTGTGTGTGTGTGTGTGTGTGTGTGTGTGTATGTGTGTTTGGGGACGCTCAGGAAGTAAAATGGATGGAATCTCCTCACCTCCACTTTTCTATCAGAACTTGGGGAGGCTTAGGATGGAAAATCGAAATCTCTCTCTCTTTCTCTCTCTCTCTCCCCTTCTCTCTCAAAGGCTCAGAGTAGGAAGTTGACAGAGTCTTACTGGAAGACAAATAGCAGGTTGCTGGCAGCCTGGGTCCCCAGCGCTTATTGGAGTTTATTAATGTTAAGAGATTCTTGCTTAATGGAGCATTATGCACCCTACAAAATATTCTGACAGCCTCTCTTAGGTAGATGATTAGAAATCAGAGGAAGTAATTGGAAACTTTGTTTTGGCAAAAGCCACAAGGAGCTAGTGATTAACTCTTTAGAACCCCAATTTCCCCTCCAGAGAAAGTAAATAAACACTCTATTATCCACTTCTTCCCCTTCCTTACAGTAGTTAACAGAATGCTGGTTAGAGTAGTTAACAGAGTGCTGATGGCCCCCACATTCTGGAGGGACCCAGTCTGTGATGGGTCCCAGGGCACATAGAGCTTCTGTGGCAGGCACTCCCAGGTTGCTAAAGTGGGAGGATTCTGAGTATCTGTCCTGCTGCTTTTTAGTGGGCATCCTAGCATACCCAGAGAATGAGTCAAGCCTCTCTCCCTCTACTGCTACTGTGATTATTCTGAAGTCTCCTGTACTTTGACTGCAGTGAGATATTTTAAAAAGTGCTACAGGGACCGAGAGTAATAGCTTAGGGATTAAAAAGTTTGCCTAGAAAACAAAAAGGACCTGAGTTCAGATCCATAGATCACATGTTAAAATTGAGGAGTTGAATATGGTAGGGTTGACTGCTTTTCTGGCCCTGGACGATGGAGCGTGGGAAACCCCACAGCAAAACAATAAGGTGGTAAAACAACCCTGATGTTACTCTTGGGCTTCCACAGACACATGCACTTAAGTGTTCTCTTGCACACACATATACTCCCTACCTACACCCAAGCACCTCCACACATAGAAACACATAAAAAGATAGTTACTGATGATGATTTTTAATTACAGTATTAATCTTTTTTTTTTGAATTCTCCTGTCAGACTGATTTGTAATTTAGGAATTTTTAAAAAAAAAAAAAAAAAACTATTCAGGGAGTGAGTGAGAGAGTCTACACAGCCCAGCCCCCCACCCAGAAGTCCCCCGTCTCCCAGCCAGCACCCAGGCGGCCTCCAGCTTAGCCTGGGCCCCGCCCCGGCCTCCAGCCCCTCACGACCTCCCCCCCCCCCCCCCCCCGTGCCTCTGCTGCCCTGCCAAGTCCCGGGTCCCAAGTGAAGAATTCTGCCATCAACATCAGACCCTCTGCCTCTCTGGCATACAGGGGACCTAGTACATGGTCCACGGAAGACACACTGCTACTCAGATTTCAATAGAGTTCAAAGGAAACTCTAAGGAACAAAGGGAACAAAGGCCATACAACTGGAGTAAGCTACAATCATTATATCATGTGGGCAAGATTCTTCACATCCAGCCCAAAGATAAGTAAACCTTTTGTTTGTTTGTTTGTTTTTTCCTTCTTTTTTTTTTCTTTTCACCTTACTGATCCTTTCTAGTATCAATTGCTGTAGACCAACTTCCTCATACAGGGACCTCAAAAACATACAACTCCAGGGAGTACACCACTCACCCACACATATCACCAAGATACTAAATCGTAAAAGTCTACTACCATACTAATTTTCACCACCGGGTTACTTAACCTGACGTAACTGATGTACTAACAGCCTAATAGCCTCATCTAGGATATAACAATAACAATACACAAACATACCCATTCCAACGCAAGCATTAGTAATAACTGGCAAGTGTAACAATATCAACTACATCAGTTCAGTGAAAAACACACAGAAACTGAAAGATGCTAAAAAACAAAACAACAATGCCCAAGTCAAAGTGCAGATCCACAAGAAACAAAACCCAAGAAGACCAATCTCCCACCAAGAGACTTAATCCCATAATGATGGATTCCGACTAGAACAAATTCACAGAAAGCCATGAAAGCCAGACCCAACATAACGACTTTCAGAGTATGATCATTACCATGATTAATACTATGAAAGAGGAAATCCAAAAAGAGTTAAACAACTGTATCAACCAATTTAAACAGGAACTCAACAGACACTTGGAGGAGTTAAGAAAAACAGTTCAAAAAACAAAAATAGGCAAAGAGCAGTTAAAACAGCCTCAGGCACAGTTTAAAATTGAACTAAAAGACAAGTTATCTTCAACCCAAAACTCAATAGAGAGTCTTATCAGCAGAACAAATGAAGCAGAAAATAGAATTTCAGATCTTGAAGACCACTTGGGAAAATTAACCAGCTTAATGGAAGAGACTGTTAAAGCTAAAAAGATACTTGAGAGAAACATTCAAGAGATATGGGACACCCTGAAGAAGCCTAACATGCGCATTCATGGAATACCAGAACAAGAATCCCAAAATACCACACCTGAAGAAATATTTCAATTCATCATAAATGAAAACTTCCCACAACTAAAGAGTGAGAGGCCCATCCAAATACAAGAGGCATTTCACACTCCAAACAGATATTACCAAAATAGAAAATCGCCATGGCAAATAATAGTCAAAACACTCCATATTCAGGACAAAGAAAAGGTGCTGAGAGCCTCAAGAGAAATAAAGCAAATCACTTTTAAAGATAAACCTATTAGAATAACAAATGACTACTCAATGGAAACAATAAAAGCAAGAAGAGCTTGGAGAGACATACTTCAAGTATTAAATGAGCAAAAATACCAACCCAGACTGATATACCCAGCAAAACTACCTGTCATGATTGAGGGAGAAAGAAAAGTTTTCCAGCACAAAGACAACTTGAAGGGATACATGTCTACCAAACCAGACCTTCAAAAAATGCTAGAAATGATACTCAAGCTTGAAGAAAAGAACAAGTGTATCCAGGAGGACAGAAGGGACGTATAATACCACAAAAACAAAAATATCAAACAACATGCTTACAAAATACACTAAACATAAAAAATGTCCAGAATTAAAAATAATTTTTCCATTATAACTTTAAATGTCAATGGTATTAACTCACTTATTAAGAGACAGAGATTACAAACTTGGATTAAAAAACACAATCCAACAATATGCCGCCTTCAGGAAACTCATCTCACCACAAAAGCTAGGCACATCCTAAGAATAAAAGGCTGGTCCAAAATCTTGCAAGCTAATGGAACCAGGAAACAGGCAGGGGTACCAATTATGCCTTCAGACAAAGTGGACTTCAAATCAAAGAAAATCATAAGAGACACAGATGGATACTACATTTTAGTCACAGATACAATTCACCAAGAAGACTTCACAATACTGAACATATATGCACCCAATACGGGCCCCTCCACATTCATTAAGAAAACTCTACAGCATCTAAAGTAAGAAATCAACCCCCATATAATAATTCTTGGGGACTTCAACACTGCCCTCTCAAAATGGGATAGATCAACAGGTCAAAAGCTTAACAGAGATACTTTGGAACTTAATCAAACCCATAAAGACATGGACCTTACAGATCTCTATCGAACTTTTCACCCACGCACCAAAGAATACACATTTTTCTTAGCAGCACATGGAACTCTCTCCAAAATAGATCACATATTGGGCCACAAAAGGAATCTACATATATATAAAAAAAAAAAAGTTGAAATTCTAACCTGTGCCCTATCAGACAACCACGGCATAAAGCTGGACATTCACAACACAACAAACAAGAGAAAAATACACTAACTCCTGGAAACTTAACACTATAATGCTGAATGAGAACTGGATTAAGGTAAAATTAAAAAGGAAATTCAAGATTTCCTGAAAGCAAACGATAATGAAAATACAACTTACCAAAATCTCTGGGACTCAATGAAAGTTGTCAAAACAGGTAAGTTCATAGCTCTTAATGCCTACATCAAAAAAATGGAAACGTCAGAAATAAATAACTGAACAATGCAATTTAAAGCTTTAGATAACTAGAGCAATCTGATCCCAAAAGCAGTAGAAGACAGGAGATTAGCATAAAAATGGGAGAAATATCTGAAATCGAGATTAAGAAAACGATAAAAAAAATCAACCAGTCAAAAAGCTGGTTCTTTGAAAAAATCAATAAGATTGACACACCAATAGGTAAATTAACCAAAAGCAAGAGAGAGAGAACCAAATTAACAAAATTAGAAATGAACATGGAGTTATCACTACTGATACCTAAGAAATCCAGAGAATTGTAACGTCATATTTCAAAAACTTATACTATTTGAAACATGACAAAACAAAAGAGATGGATGAATTCCTAAGTAAACACGACTTACCTAAATTGAATCAAGAAGTTGTGAATTATTTAAATAGTCCTATAACATATAAGGAAGTTGAAGTAATCTCGAATCTTCCCACCAAAAATTTCCTGGACTAGATGGATTCAGCACAGAATTCTACCAGATATTTAAGGAGTTAATAACACCAATACTCCTTAAACTGTTCCATCAAATAGCAAAGGAAGGAACCCTACCAAATTCTTTCTATGAAGCCAATGTCATTTTAATCCCAAAACCTAATAAAGATTCACTTGAAAAAGAAAACTATAGGCTGATCTCTCTGATGAACACAGACGCAAAGATTCTCAACAAAGTATTAGCAAATCGGATTCAAAACATAGCAAAAAGACCATATATGGGGACCAAGTAGGCTTCATCCCTGGCACACAAGGTTGGTTCAACATATGCAAATTAATAAATCTAATCCATCATATAAACCAGTCCAAAGTCCAAGACCACATGATACTCTCGATAGATGCAGAAAAAGCTTTTGACAAGATCCAACAGCCTTTTATGATCAAAACGCTAAAGACATTAGGAATGGAAGGAACCTTTATCAATATAACAAAAGCTGTATACAACAAGCCCACAGCAAGGACTATACTCAATGGGGAAAAATTTGAACCATTCCCACTTCGATCAGGAACTAGACAAGACTGTCTGTCCACTCTCACCACTTCTATTCAATATTGTACTTGAAGTGTTAGCTGAAGCCATAAGACAAGAAAGAGACATAAAAGGGATCAAATCAGCAAGGAAAAAGTCAAGCTATCCCTATTTGCAGATGACATGATCTTATACCTGAGTGATCCCAAAAACTCCACCAGGAAGCTCCTGGAATTAATTGAGAAGTTCAGCAGGGTGGCAGGATACAAAATAAATGTACAAAAATCAGTGGGCTTCCTATATGCCCAGAATGAAAGAAGTGAAAAAGCCTTGAAAGAAACAATCACCTTTACTATAGCCCCTAAAAAATGAAATACCTTGGTATAAACCTAAACAAGGAGGTAAAACAATGAAAACTTTACAATGAAAACTTTAAAACCCTAAAGAAAGAAATTGCAGAAAACACCAGAAGGTGGAAGACTTCCATGTTCCTGGATTGGTAGAATCAACATCGTAAAAATGACTATCCTACCAAAGGCAATATACAAATTCAATTCTATACCAATTACAATCCCAAAGCAATTCTTTAAAGAAGTTGACCAAACAATCTCAAAATTCATATGGAGGCACAAAAGACCCAGGATAGCAAAGACAATCCTAAGTAACAAAAACACTGCTGGAGGTATCACCATACCAAACTTTAGTCTATATTACAAATCCATAGTTGTAAAAACAGCCTGGTACTGGCTCCAAAATAGATACACAGATCAATGATAAGGGTTGAAGACCCAGATACAAGCCCACAAAATTGCAACCATTTGGTCTTTGCCAAAGGGGCCCAAAGAATCCAATGGAAAAAGAACAGCATCTTCAACAAATGGTGCTGGCAAAACTGGATCTCCACATGCAGAAGATTAAAGATGGACCCATACTTGTCACCGTGTACAATACTTAATTCCAAATGGATCAAGGACCTCACCATAAGGCCAGAGACTATAAAAACCATAGTTGAGGGGCTGAAGAGGTGGCTCAGGGGTTGAGCCTCCGCCTTGCAGGTGGAGGGTCTGCCGCAGACCAGAGTCGCGGCCTCGAGACCAGGGCTCCCCAGGACCGGGCGGAGAACAGAACACACGCGGCTCCCTCTCGTCCGAGTGAATCCTGAACCCGTTTATTGAAACTTTCGTGACAACTTTTATACAGAAAATTTTGGGGTAAAGAATGTTGCACCTACAACAGACATACAATTTTCTAGTCAGCAAAAATCACCTTCAGGGTGGACATTTTTTCAAGAACCTAACCCATTGCTTCAGGGCAAAGGCACTTAACAGAAACATTCTCTCAGTATTTCCAAACTTATCTAATCTATAATGCTTCACCAGATAGCTATGGGGCTGAGCCCACATTTTAACTGTTTTTTTTTTTTTTTTAATACAGAGGCAGAATGATCTCCTATTGATTTTAGCAAGGAACATATTTTACAATTAACTATAGGAGTCCCCAACACCTCATAAGTCCCAGCATGAGCTTTTGCTGTTGTCCTCTCCAGGTTGATACTCTCAGTCAGGCAGGTCGACATAGGCACCAGGCATGGCAGCAGGTTCTAACTTGGGAAGATGTATGCAGCTCATGTAGTCCCTACTATCCAAGCTTAAACTACATCTCTAAGGGGGCCTTGACTTGGATACTCAAGGCCCATAAGCTATAGCTGGTTCTGTCAATGGAACACTGAGGTATGCACTGAAGAAATCTTTAAGCAATATAATTATTAAAAGAATAACTTCTATAATATTCCTTTAATAGTAAGGTTGCTTTTGTCTTCCTTTGAGGAATTCCAGAAGCGTATTGCCATCAGTTAGATGATCCATCTGTGAACCATGCATACTCCAAACCTGGGGTCCAGTCAGGCCCCATATGCCAAGGGTGTCTCTTTCGGGGCAGAGGCGATCATTGGTGGGAGTGCACTCAGATGGTCCATCTCTGTGATTTCTCATAAGAGTGCTGTTTGGGGTAGGAAAGACACGGCCCCCTTTGCTTCTGACATGGATTCTCCCAGTTTGGATTGCAAATACCATCTCCAGGGGCAGTCTTGGCATCTAGACTTTCTGGCATGATGGTCTCTTCCTTGGCCTTCAGCCAGGGTAAGAGGGTATCACAGTTTCTTTTAAGGTTCTGGTGGACTGAGAGCATAGTCTTGTACTTCTGGAATTTCTGAGTTAGTACATAGGTGGGAATTTTACCCACCTATGTTTTAAGACTCTAGAAGTTATTCTCTAATTTCCTTAAAATCAGTGCACACATTCTGATTAACAAGTCTACTTATTGTAAATGACTAGACATGAAATTTCTATTTAGTATTTGACTGAAACTTAAAAAGCAGGCTTCTTCTCTAGAACAGAGAGCAGGAAGCTAGTTCCAAAAAACCCTAAGAAAGGGCACTCCTAAATTCCAGAAGGATTCTTCCTGCCAGAGGCAAAACTTGAATTATCCCAAACAAAACCTAAGTAAAAATGCTTAGCACCTGTCCATGGGCTTTATTGTGATATACCGAGAAATTCCTAGCACTTGCCCCTGGGGTTACTGTGACCTTCCCAGGGAACAGGTTTTAGGCCTGAACTGGGAAGAAACACCAAGACCTGACAATTCCCATATTTTTCCTTATTTCTCTAAAATAAAGCCATGTCCTTATCCCAAAACATGTTACTTTGAATCCACCTTTTCAAAACTGAGACATATTCTACCAGATTAGTTGGATAGGAGCGCGGCATTTCCCTCCTTTTTATTTTTTAATTTGAGCTTCTCGAATTCTATGTTGAGCTGTCTGAAAGATGAGGAGATCAACCTGAAGATGACTGGAAAGAGGACTATAACAATGATTATGATAAAAATTGTCACGTCAATATGAATCAACATAGTAAACTAAGTTGTAGGATTAATATATGTTGATATATTATTCCAGAGAGATTCTGCCATCTGTCCTACATCAGTTACCTGTAAGTGAGCTTTATTTATGTCCGATATCTTAGTTTGTAAAGCTCCAATATCTGGTCCTAAATCTGTATTATGCCAAATTCCTAATAGATGAGATCATATTTTCTCCTATGGTTTATCTATCTCATTATAAGTATATGGAGTAACACAAATAAACTTATAGTTAGTAAGGCAACACGTCAGAAACAAGGGTGGCAATTGACAAGAAAAGGGCAGTAATAATACTAATTAATACTGATTTTCCTAAAATAAGCATAGCTACAAGTCTTTTAGGCTTAATCAATGCATCTTATCTCTTAAGTACCTCCAATCCTGAATTACCATACCAATCTTAATACTAGTAGATGAATCTGAATTTTGTCCCAAATATAAATTCTATCTCAGTACCAACACAATTAGCCAATGAACAATAAATACAATTGGTGGGATAAATGTCAGCAAAAGTTAACAGGAAATTGTATATGTTTAGGAACCAAAAGCAAAACAATAATGCATTTTAAATAGAAAATAAAATCCTTTTAGCATATGAAGAGCAACAGCTAACTTTTAAAGTCCAGTTTGCAAGAGACTCTCAGAGTCAGTCTAACAGAGATAAAGAATCCATCCTAGAAGGAAATATTTTGTGTACAAGCACTGTCCATCCAGGAAAGTCTTATACTTCAGTCTAGAATGTTGAAGAATAGGGCAGCACAATAATAGTCAAGAAGAGATGTCTGCAGGTCGTTAGTTGTGACTGTTGGACTAGCCTGCTCCTTCAGGTCATGATCTGGCTCTTCAAGTTGTTCTGCATTGATCAGGGCAATTGTCCATGATTTTCTACTGGGCATACTAAATGCTTGGAAATCCACAGGGTAAGCCTGCTAATGGAGAAACACAAAGATACCCACGACTCCAGCAGAGTCCTGGGTCTGGTTAGGACAGATGTATGTCAAAGGCATTCTGTCATTGGATCCACCTTTTACTGTAAAGCCTTCTTAAAAAAAAAATTTAAACTGTATAGAATGGAGAAACAAACTAAATGAGATATATCTGAGGAAGTCTTGAATCTAGTTGAAGGATGGTATTACAAAATCCTCTTGGGGGGCAATTTTTTATCAAAGATGTATAGAGACCATATCTGAGAAAATTGAAATTTAAGATTTTGTAGTTCTTATCTAGGCCCATTACCAAAATTTGTCTTTAAAGTACATGACCCTTATAATGTAAATATAATAGTTCAATTCCATAAGATCTAAAGCAGTTAAGCCCTTTAGGAGTTAAATTTTTATGAGTAACCAAATCTCTATTTAATTAAGACAGAGACAATTGAAAAACATTTGAATATATGAAGCTTAATTCTTAATTTCTAATTTCTGAGGTTCAATGTCTTTCCTTTTATTACATGGAAGAAGCATAACAAATACTTTCTTTAACCATCATCTCTAACTTTCAGTCTTCTCATAAATCTAACATCCCACAAACCTTCACAACATACTTTAACCTTCCTCCAAGTAACCAACTTACGAACCTCCTGCACACACTTTAACTTCCTAAGTAACATTTCTCATCCCATAAACCTTCTTTCAAACCTTTTGTACATTTAAGTTCTATACATATATATTTCTGCTGTTTGTACATTAACTATCCCTCAAATGTCATTTAAAGGTAGAGATAATAATAGACCTCATTTTTAAGAGAAATAAAGAGTCTGAATTGGCAATTTTGAAAGAAAAGTTAACATGAATTTTTAAAGTACATTTCAACACATTATCAAACAATGGAAGGAACAAGCAGTACATGGTCACAAGAGAACACCTGTATGTTTCTGTTTAGATAAGCAATTTTTTTTCTGGTTGCTAGATTTGATGGGATAAAATCTTATAAAAGAAATCAAGAGGAATGAGGAAATTTGATTAATCCATATCACAGTGGGTTCGTTATTTTGAGAATATATGAAAAAACCTTTAAGAATGCAATTTAATATTTGTTTGTATTCCTATTAAAATCCAAACCAAGCAATAAACTTTTAAGAAAGAAAACATAAATTATTTAAAGTATTTAAGTAGTTAAGGCCTTAGATGTCATTAAAATTATTTGTTCTTATTTTTAAGTATGCATACATGTATTTAAAAAATGGCATGCCAAAATTCTAATATTAGCACGCAATAGAAATGAAAAGAAAAATAGAAGTGGCCACACACAGAAACATAAGACACACAACATGTAAACACACAGGACATACAAACATAAACACACCAGTAACATACAATTCACTGATAACAGCCTTGAAATCACCTTTAAAAACATCATCAAAAGCAGAACATTTATAAAAACCTTATTTTTGAAAACAAAATCTCATTAGTTAAGTCGAGCAGTTTAGCTTAATTATAAAACATATGAAAAGCAGATTAAACTTTAAGATTTAGTACAAAAACCAAATTACTATTTAAGAAACTCTATATTTAATAGATGAATATATTTGTCTAATTTTTTCTTTTTCTGAAAATTTGTAAGCATTTTCCAAAATATCATTTGCATTTATAAAGGCCAAAATATTTATATTATAGTTTTTTAAGCTGAGATCCTCCTGCCACAGCCTGTAAAGGCAGCAGTTTGAAAGGTTTTTTATTACTTTTAGGATATTATGTTTTTATATCAATCTCTAGTTTTTTTCTTACAATTTAAAAATATTAAGAAGAACATGTTCTTGTCTTATTTTTTATTCATTTATGTAGTTTTATTTATTTTTATTTTTTATTTTATTTTATTTTATTTTTTTGAAACCAAATGTTGGGATTCCTTTAATAAAAGAAAGATGGAAATTTACAACTTAATCTCCAAAGCCAGCCAATTGTTTCTCATTGTTTTTAATCTTTTTGATCTTAACATTATGTTTTCTGTTTGATGGTTTTACGTGTTCTAATTTTAACTGTTCTTGCACCAACCGTTCTATAGCCTGTATTTTTTCTACTGATGGAGGCCACTGTTCAATCCATACAGGCTCTTCTGATTTCCATTGTATCTGAGCATAAGTAACAGTGGTCCCAATTAGAAATCTTTGTTCCAATTCGACAGGATTAGGAACTACTAACGCCATTTCCATTGAGGATAAAACACTTTCTTCCCATAACGAGAAAGGAAGAGAGGGAATGGCATAAGGCTGAAAACTTTTTGATTTAATATCACCGGCCCATTTTGATATTTGTACTCCCTGCATGTAGGCTGGTGAGGCATCCATACATACTTTGCTGTAATTGCTCATAGACTCTTGCTTTCTGACTGATCTTAACAGAGCCTGGCATATTACATTTGTATTCTCAAAATCCAATTGTTTTATAGCTCTTTCTGTAGCTTCTAGTTTTGGCTCACATGTGGGATCTTCACTTTCTATTCGTCTAACCTGTTGTTCTGCTTTAAGCAAGCCTAACTCTGTGACAGGCTTACTAGATCTCTCAAGGGGAAATGGCACTGAAGCCTTTACAAACACCCCATCGTCCTCACTAGGGTGAGGTGCTGCTTCTTCCTCTAAATCAGTCTCCTCAGAGGTAGACAGGACATTACTGTCTGCCTCTTTCCCTAAATCAGTCTTATCATCCGCTTCTTTCTTTAAACTTACTGTTATGACATCTTGAGGCTGAATTGAACCTTCGTAATTTCTATCTTTATTTTCCTTTGGAGTCAGAGGAGCCTCCTCCTCTAATTTAGTTTCCTGTGATATGCTTACTGTTTCTTGACTAGGACCTAAGGAATCTATCATTAAACTACATAGAGAAAATGCAGAAACTGGGACCTTTTCTGGTCCATGAACATGATAATAGTTTTTTATCTCTTTTCCTATCCTTTTCCAAGTTTCTAGATCCAAGCTTCCTTCCTCTGGAAACCAAGGACAACATTTTTGTACAAAACATAAAAACTTTCTTGACTTCTTAGAAGAAATATGAATACATCGTGCATTTATCATTTGCTTAGTTACACCTATAAAGAGTCTTCTCTCTTTAGACTCAGTATGACCCATGTTGCTTACCCGCCTTTTTCACTCGGCTCCACTTGCGTCCGAGGAGTCTCCTCTACCCTGGCGGAATCCTTTCTTCCCCGCCTCACTCAGCTCCACTTGCGTCCGAGGAGTCTCTCCACTCTGACGGAGATGCTATGCTTGCCTGAAAATTGAAAGAGAAAAGAAAAGAAAAAAAAAAAAAAAGAAAAAGGAAAGAAAAACCCAGTCCAGGGTCCCTGTTCAGGTGCCAGTTGCCGCAGACCAGAGTCGCGGCCTCGAGACCAGGGCTCCCCAGGACCGGGCGGAGAACAGAACACACGCGGCTCCCTCTCGTCCGAGTGAATCCTGAACCCGTTTATTGAAACTTTCGTGACAACTTTTATACAGAAAATTTTGGGGTAAAGAATGTTGCACCTACAACAGACATACAATTTTCTAGTCAGCAAAAATCACCTTCAGGGTGGACATTTTTTCAAGAACCTAACCCATTGCTTCAGGGCAAAGGCACTTAACAGAAACATTCTCTCAGTATTTCCAAACTTATCTAATCTATAATGCTTCACCAGATAGCTATGGGGCTGAGCCCACATTTTAACTGTTTTTTTTTTTTTTTTTTAATACAGAGGCAGAATGATCTCCTATTGATTTTAGCAAGGAACATATTTTACAATTAACTATAGGAGTCCCCAACACCTCATAAGTCCCAGCATGAGCTTTTGCTGTTGTCCTCTCCAGGTTGATACTCTCAGTCAGGCAGGTCGACATAGGCACCAGGCATGGCAGCAGGTTCTAACTTGGGAAGATGTATGCAGCTCATGTAGTCCCTACTATCCAAGCTTAAACTACATCTCTAAGGGGGCCTTGACTTGGATACTCAAGGCCCATAAGCTATAGCTGGTTCTGTCAATGGAACACTGAGGTATGCACTGAAGAAATCTTTAAGCAATATAATTATTAAAAGAATAACTTCTATAATATTCCTTTAATAGTAAGGTTGCTTTTGTCTTCCTTTGAGGAATTCCAGAAGCGTATTGCCATCAGTTAGATGATCCATCTGTGAACCATGCATACTCCAAACCTGGGGTCCAGTCAGGCCCCATATGCCAAGGGTGTCTCTTTCGGGGCAGAGGCGATCATTGGTGGGAGTGCACTCAGATGGTCCATCTCTGTGATTTCTCATAAGAGTGCTGTTTGGGGTAGGAAAGACACGGCCCCCTTTGCTTCTGACATGGATTCTCCCAGTTTGGATTGCAAATACCATCTCCAGGGGCAGTCTTGGCATCTAGACTTTCTGGCATGATGGTCTCTTCCTTGGCCTTCAGCCAGGGTAAGAGGGTATCACAGTTTCTTTTAAGGTTCTGGTGGACTGAGAGCATAGTCTTGTACTTCTGGAATTTCTGAGTTAGTACATAGGTGGGAATTTTACCCACCTATGTTTTAAGACTCTAGAAGTTATTCTCTAATTTCCTTAAAATCAGTGCACACATTCTGATTAACAAGTCTACTTATTGTAAATGACTAGACATGAAATTTCTATTTAGTATTTGACTGAAACTTAAAAAGCAGGCTTCTTCTCTAGAACAGAGAGCAGGAAGCTAGTTCCAAAAAACCCTAAGAAAGGGCACTCCTAAATTCCAGAAGGATTCTTCCTGCCAGAGGCAAAACTTGAATTATCCCAAACAAAACCTAAGTAAAAATGCTTAGCACCTGTCCATGGGCTTTATTGTGATATACCGAGAAATTCCTAGCACTTGCCCCTGGGGTTACTGTGACCTTCCCAGGGAACAGGTTTTAGGCCTGAACTGGGAAGAAACACCAAGACCTGACAATTCCCATATTTTTCCTTATTTCTCTAAAATAAAGCCATGTCCTTATCCCAAAACATGTTACTTTGAATCCACCTTTTCAAAACTGAGACATATTCTACCAGATTAGTTGGATAGGAGCGCGGCAAGGGTCCTGATTTCGGATCCCAGATTCCACATATAGATGCCAGGCATGAGCGGGGGCGGCCTGTGTTTCCGGTCCTGGTAGGGTGGATACTCTGAATCCCGGGGCAGAAGGAGGTAGAGGTGTCCATGGTGGTTCACGAATTCATCCATGGTTCTACACATACACAGACACACACACACACATACACACACGCACACACATGCACGCACATACACATGCATATGCACACAGTTGAATAAATAATAATAATAATAAAAAATCATAGTTGAAAGGATAGGGAACTCCCTCGAGCTGATTGGGCTAGGCCAACAGTTCCTAAACAGACATCCAATGACACAGTCACTGTTACCAACTCTCAATAGTTGGGATCTTGTGAAATTAAAGAGCTTCTGTTCAGATAAACAGATTGTAACACAAGCTCAAAGGCAACCCACAGAATGGGAGAAAATCTTCACTAACCACATATCTGATAGAGCTCTATTGTCCAGAATGCACAAAGAACTTAAAAACTAAATGCCAAGGAAACTAATTGCCCAATTAAAAAATGGCCCTGAAACTTAAAAGAAACTTTACCAGGGGTGAAACTAAAACGTCTAACAAATATCTTAAAAAATGCTCCACTGCCTTAGCCATCAGGGAAATGCAAATCAAAACTTCCCTGAGATATCATCTCACCCCATCAAGATGGCAAAAATCCACAATACAAACAACACCAAATGCTGGAGAGGATGTGGAGAGAGGGGAACTCTGCTACATTGCTGGTGGGAATGCAGGCTCATACAGCCACTCTGGAGAGCCGTATGGAGATTCTTAAAGAAATTAAAAATTGAAATTCCATATGACCCTGCTATTCCACTTCTGGAAATAACCTCACATACAGCAAAAATTCACCTTGATAGCACAAGCACAACCATGTTCATAGCAGCACTCTTTATAATAGCAAAGTCATTGAATCAACCCAAATGTCCAAGAGTTGATGAGTGGATAAGGAAAAGGTGGTACATCTATACAATGGAGTACTACTCAGCCATCAAAAATGATGAATTACTGGAATTTGGGGAAATGGATGTCATTAGAAACAAATATATTAAATTAAGTATGCTAGACCCAGAAAATTAAGCGCTGTATATACTCCCTAATAAGTGGTTCCTTGTACCAAACACACCTAGCCCTGTGCTTGAAAAAAAAAAAAAACTATTCAGAAACACCTAAAACCACAGTGGTGCCTTTGGTGAGCTGGTGAGCTAGGAGATGATTTGTAAAATATGGACCATAAAATAAAAACAAAAAATTTTCACATACTCATACACAACAATAAAGCAAAAAAAAAAAAAAAAAAAAAAAGCCTGGGCAACAAGATGGTTAAGGTAGCTTAGTGAATAAAGAGACCTGACTGCCGCAGTTTGACTCCAGGAATCATACAGTGGAAAAAGAGACGACTTTTGGAAGTTGCCTTCTGACCTCCTAGTGTTCTTTCTCTCTCTTCCCCCCTCAAATATGCTGTATGGGAATCATGACCCCATTTTCCAGTCCAAAGAGTCCATCTCATCAACAGGAAGTAATGAAGTTGGGACTGGCTCTTGGGGACTCCAGAGGGAACAGGGCCTCCCCTTTGACACTTCCCTCCACAGTCAGTACATACTTCCAGAGAGAGACATCCTTTCCCTTCACTTCTTTTTTTGTTTGTTTCTGTTCATACAAACATAATAGGAACCCCTGTCCCCTCCGTCTCTCCATCCCCCTCTGGACCTCCCTGTTCCCTCCCTGCTTTGTCCCTTGCTTTCCCCATCCCTCTCTTTCTGCCAGTGCCCCCTCCCTGCATCTCTGTACAGTATTATTCTTAAGATGTGTTTAAATCTGTAATTTTAAAACAGAAAAAACAAGGTAGAGAACAATATGTTCTCATCTTATAGAATGTGTGGTGTCCAGTAACAAGGAGAGTGGGAACCATGTCACAGCAGAGCAAATAGGCCACCATCAAGGACTGCAAGTAAGTAATGAGACATCTGGTTAAGTTCACAGACTTTTCGCTCCTGATCATTTACAATGGATGGGGTATGATCTTACCAGAAGGGGAGGACATATAGTCTGGCAGATAGAAAGTAACCATTTTGCAAATGGGTGATTGACCCCTCTCTTACTGTGGTTTCCTATTTTTATTACATCTACCCTTGAATATACTCTTATAACAAGACTCTAATTTAACTGGTTTTTATCTCTAGCCAGGGGGCGATACCCAATACCCATCAGGATGGAGTGAAGGGCATTGCAGGAGCAGCAAAACTGAAAAAAAAAACAAACAACAAACCATAATCTAGAACATCAGAGACTCTATATCAATCACCTGGAACTAGGCCAGCCTAATCTCTCCCCATCCAGCTCAGGAAAATTTGCAGAAGAGGAGGTGGTAAGATTGTAAGAGCATAAGGATGGGAGGAGTAATGATATGCAAGATACTCCACACAAGTTAGGGCCGAAGCAATCATATTTGGACTTTGCATGCCCTGCACAATGTCCAACACACTATTGACCCCTCAAATTCTAGCATTTGCTAAAGGCACTATGATCTTTGGAGGCAAGGGATTGACAGCCACAGTAGTGTTCCTATGCTTAAAGGGAACACAGGAAATGGTTCTGGGAAATGCCACTGGGTCCTTGCAACTCACCAGAGAGGAGGACCCAGAGGAGAGTTTGGCATGCACATTAAAGGATGATCTGGGGATGGGAGGGGGAGGCACTGGAGAATGGGGAGGGAAGGGGGAGAGGAGGGAGGCACAGGAGGGTGGGGGGTGGAGGGAGGGAAGGGACTGGGGTACCTGTTAAGTTTGTATGAGTGGAAATAAAAAAAAAGAATATGTGGTGTCATGGTAATGGGTAATGATTAGATTTCATGATCTAATGGTTAGAAATTCTATGCTAAGAGGTGTCAAAGATAGGTAAAGCCCTCCCCATGCAAGCATGATTGTTGGGCCTACCCAGGAATTACCCCAGAGCATAGCCGAGCACAGGGGACCAAAGATGGTGCTATGTGTAATCCTGATCACATTACGAGGAGCCCTAATTGGCTTTCAAGAATTGACCTACCTTCCGTACTGAGATACGTTGAGCCTGACCTGTAAGGCTTGGATGCCGTGTTGACACAATTGGCTGCCCATTTCGTGCCCTATAGTCCCTTGTCTATGTAAGCTGTTGTTACTCCCAACAAATTGAGATTTGCTCTGACAAACTCCCCACCCATGTCCGAGTCTCTGGGGAGTTGAGGTGGAGGAGTGGGCAGCCGGACTTACCTATCTTCATCCTCACGGCCTGGAGCCATGCCCTAGTGTGTGTGTGTGTGTGTGTGTGTGTGTGTATGTGTGTGTGTGTGTGTGTGTGTGTGTAAAGACACCACATAGTGGGTGGAGAACCCTACAATCTGGTGCCTCTGTGTGAGGAACTTCTCAGATTGGATGAAGCGAATTGGGCTGCAAGGTAAGATAGACTCTTAGTATAGCTAATTCCAAAAGCAAACCTGGCCCACAGCTAGGACCTCTATGGCTTGTATTAAGAAGCCATGGTTTTGAAATTCCAGATCTCCACATTGCCAAAGTTGGCAAATGGCCCTTGAATTAGTACCTTGGGTCCAATCCTCTAATATATTTTCATGGGACACTTGGAATAAGATAGAGGACCTAGCCAGAGAGTGAGAGAAACATTTTAAAATATCACCTCCCAAGTGGAAGTGGCTGCCGTGAAAGACAGTGCCTGGCATGTGTGGTTCCCTTAATTAAGGAGAAGAGGCTACATGCACTCCAAGAACAGGGAACAAGTGGCTGACAAGTGCGCCTGATGCGAGCAGTTCCCTGTATCCATATTTAACTGTGCTCAAGGGAGAAAGGGGTGGGGATGATTTTGAGGAAGATCCCCCTCCCATATGCCTTCACAGAAACCCATCATAAATCCGCTTGCAGGCACACTGGCCTCTGCCAGTCTACAGCAGGGAATCTAGAGCTGGAGGCCCATGTATGCTGAGGTGTATCAAGTGTAAGTCTACCCTGTTAACTTAAATCCAGGAGGCAATCACCCCACAGTATGGTATCCCTGGGAAACTTAAGTATTTAAAAGAATTAAAGAGGGCAGTTCTAGAGGATAGCCCAAATTCTCCTTGGGTCGAGGTTCTCCTTCAATATCTAGCTCACCAATCCTGCACTATTAAGGACTAGATAGACATGGCCAGAGAGGTGCTCCCCAGCCCCACATTCATTAAGTGGGTGGCGTTATTTAGAGAAGAATGCAGGGTCCAAGCTGAGCGCAATCAGAATGCTCAGCCCCTGGTCACTTTTGGAATGTTGTCTGGAACAACAGATCAATTTTCTACTGGAATCCACTAGGCTGCCATAGGAGTGCCATACCAGGATCATGTTTGTTTCATAGGGTTAGCAGCATGGAAAAAGCTAGATGAAAGTGCTTCTGAGGTGCCTCTAGAAGGCATTGTACAAAAACCTGGTGAGACCCTTCCTGAGTTCACTGACCGGGTGGGAAAAAGTCTCCATCATAAACTTCCCCCAGACCCCCTGAAGGAACAATTTACTAAATTGCTAGTATGGGAAGGGATGAACGGGGACCACAAAATAGCATGTGCAAGTCTTAAGGAGAGATCCATGGGTACCTGGATTATCACTTCACAGGATGTGGAGACTCAAAAACACCAAAGTCAGGCACTCATGGCAGCCCTGGAGACACAGACAAACGCACTGACTGACACTGTGATTCAGGCATTGTCCTTAAGGCTGGCACCCAGCTTGAAAGGCCAAGAGGGGAGGGAATCAATAGAGTTTGTTTTCATTGTGGCTAGATGGGGCATTTCAGGAAGGAATGTTCCCAGGTTGAAAAAAAGGAAGCTGAGGGAAATAGGAGGAACTAAGCCCCGTACAACTCCATGCCCTAAGTGCCACAAAGGGCTTCACTGGAAAAAAGACTGTAGATCAAAATTTGATATGGAGGGCAAGTCTTTAAACTAGCTCTGGGGCAGCCTCCAGCCTCGTTAGTCAAAGGAGGAGCACAGGGGCCATCACAAAGGGAGACCCCTGAGCATCTTCAATTAGACTGGTCTAGAAAAGAAAGGTCCCAAGCTCATTGGACTGCTCCCCTAGTAGAAAGTCTCCATCCTAAAATGAGCATCTTTATTAATGGCAAACATTTTGCTGCCTTATAGACACTGGGGCAGCTAGAATAGTCCTAAGGAAAGAGGAAATTCCCCATACTTGGGGCTTAATGACTGGACCAACAGTTCTAGGAATCAGAGGGAACATACAGTCAGAAGAAATGGTCTCCTGGGTTGTGTGGCAGGATACTGATGGTTCCGAAAGAGAAGTGCGATCCCTTGTGGTCACAGGGCTCATAGCCAATTTACTAGGACAGGACATCCTGGGACAAATGCAGACCATTTTGACTACTGATAATAGAGCCTTCTACGATGAATTATTAGATCATGAGGAAGCCTCTAGGTTTCTTGAGCCAGTAGAAACAGTGCCTGAAAACAAGTTCATAACTATTAGGGGAGACCCCAAAAGTTCCTCAGGTTCACCCCAATTCAAAGGGCCACCACCCCTTACAGACCCCAGATCAAGTGGGAACCAGGCAAACCGATCTGAGTGGAGCAGTGGCCCCTACCCGAAGAAAAACTAAAGGTCCTAGGAGAAATAGTAGATGAACAGCTAAAACAAGGTTGCATCTGCCCGTCTATGAGTGTGTGGAATACACCAGTATTTGTTATCAAAAAGTCCTCTGGGAAATGGTATATGTTACAAGATTTAAGGTTAATCAACAGATGAAGCTAGTGGGCACCTTCCTTACAGGAATGCCCTGGGTAACAGCCATCCCCTCAGACTTTACCCTTGTGGTCATTGATCTGAAAGACTTTGTTTTTTTCTATTCCACTGCACCCTGCAGACTGCGAAAAGTTTGCCTTTTCTGCTCCATCTATGAACTTTTCAGGCCCCAACCAAAGGTATGAATGGCTAGTGCTCCCACAAGGAATGCCAAATAGCCCAGCCTTTCGTCAGACTTATGTATGTAAACTGATTAAAACATTGCAAAAAGATAAAGATATTCTTATATATGTATATATGAATGATATTATCATCAGACATAGACATCCAACTAAATTATAATCCCTTATGCAAGAAGTGATTAAATATTTAAAAAGGGAAAACTTACATATCGCCCCTGATAAGGTCCAATAAGTGCCTCCTTCCAAGGTACTAGGAACCCATTTGACAATTACGTGGGCATCACCTCTCAGACTATTTATAAATGTGCCTGACAATATTACTATTACTGGTTTACAACAATTATTAGGAGAGATAAATTGGCTTAGGCCATGGGTGGGGATCTCCACCGAGGCCTTCACCTCCTTTTTTTAGCCTATTGTCTGATAAACAGCCTGGAGATGCAATTCTTTACAGGAAAGCCTGTTAGATAATTGAATGGTTTCAAGATGCCATTATAGATGCCCAACTGGCTAGGTACAATCCTGAAAAACCCATTTCCCTATGGCTAATTTCAGGAAAAGGGCTCCTTATAGGAGATCTATCACAGATAGGAGAAATTCTACAATGGATCCACACATCCCTGGGTAAAGCCCCTAGAGTTTATACTGTTACAGATCAACTAACAGATGTATTTGTAAAAAGGATGTAAACAGACTTGTAGACACTATGGTAAAGATTCAGACTCTATTGTCTTTCCCTATAGGCTGATTAAATATCACCCCTGGTTGGCTTTGGCATTAGGATATTTAGGATAGATAAGTTGCCATTATGGCCCATCTAAATGAGTCATGCCCTTCAGCACTTACCGCTTGCTGAGCCCAAACTCTTTGTTAAAGTTCTTATACCAAATGGCCCATATGTGTTCACAGATGGAGGGAAAACTGGATCCACTTATGCGACCTTTGCTCCAGGAAGTTTAATTCAGCCATACAAACAAAAATACCAGCCTGCACAAGGATCAGCTCAGTACAAAGAGCTGTTGGCAGTTATAATGACATTAAAGGAAAATGAAGAGGCTATTAACTTATTCGCTAACAGTCTATACGTTTTAAATTTACTTCCAGGAATAACAAATGCTCATATAACGTTAGATAGCAATTCTATATCACCCCTTATGGTGAAATTAAAATCTACATAAGAAGAATGAGAAAAGCCTATATGTTTATGGCATTTAAGAAGTCACTCTGATCTGCCTGGGTTCCTAGCCCAGGGCAATGCCGTAGTTGATAAATTAACTTCGCAAGAGATATGGACTCTTAACATTCAAGAAGCCTCTGACTTACATGGTCTTATTCCATAGGTTCCCTCAAGTTCTTATAAAGGACTTAAAGAAGATTGTTCAAACCTGAAAGTCTTGTCAACCTTTTCTCCAAGTCCCACCCTTACAGGGCCAGGGGTTAATCCCTGAAGACTAAAACCTAATATGCTGTGGCAAACAGATGTTACTCATTATGCACCATTTTGTAAACTTAAATATGTCTTTGTTTCCATAGATACATTCTCTCAAGCATGTTGGGTGTCTGCACATACAGGAGAAAAGGCAAAACATGGACAATGCTTTGCCACCCTAGGGTTACCCAACCAAATTAAGACAGATAATGCCCCTTGTTTTACTAGTCAGACTTCACAGAAATTTTTCAGACTTGGCATATTACTCATACCACAGACATCCCATATAATCCCCAAGGACAAGCCATTATTGAAAGAAATCACCAATATTTAAAGGCCCAATTACAAAAACAAAAAGGGGGAGTAAACCCCCTTTTCAAAAAGGACAACTTGAATCGAGATTCCATAAACACTGGGGAAGCCTATCCACCAAACCTTCTGTTCAGGTGCGTTGGAAGGATCCTCTAACTGGGCATTGGAAGGGACCTGATTCCTTGATTACTATGGAAAGAGGATTTGGATGTGTCTTCCCAATTGGAGAGTCTTCCACGATATACGGATTCTGGCAAATTCTATCTACAGGAGGATCCTCATGAAGAAGACCCAAAAGAATCATCCCCAGACTAACAAACTAAACCAAGGATAAAAAGCCCTTGAGGCAGCCTTCTTCACTTTTTCTTTTTCAGAATCTATCCACGGTGTACTCAAGGAAGATGCTAACCATAATCTGTATAGGACTGACCTAACTCAAGATGGCCTGATTGATATCTTACCCAAAACAAGATGGGGTCAATCTGGGTTTGACCTAACATCTACAAAGAATTGTTCTTTTAATAATTATATTATTTAATTGTTTCCTTAGCACATCTCTCAGCAGTGCTCCATCAATGAAACCACACTACAGACATTTATGGCTCTTGAACATCCATACCATGGACCCCCAGAGGCTCAATTCAAGCTTGGAAGCTCATAAAGCATTAGTCTAATCTACTAGTCACATATCCTGGCATGCCTTCCAGAGGAGAAGTCCTTCCAGGACTGGCAGTCAGTGATGGGTAAGGCTCCACACAAGAGTGGTGACAACCCAAGCAAGGCACAGTCCATTATGCTGTACCTTCTCTGAGATGGGGTCAACTAGGTCAGAACAAAAGAGACACTCTGGCTCCCACTGGCTGCCACAAAGGATGGATATGTAGGAATGACAGACCATGCAGGCCTGTATTGCCTGTATGGGCTGCATGTAACTTCCCCAAGCTATCTGCTGCCATGCCTGGCACTGATGCCAACCTGCCTAACTGAGAAGACCAACCAGAAACAGACAACAGCGAAAGCTCACTCTGGGACTTATGGGACATTGGACATATGTATAGTTAATTGTAAAATATAGTCTCTACTAAAACAAAAAGGGGGTCAGGCCCACCCAGGAATTAACAGGATTACCTCAGGGCATAGCCAAGCACATGAGACCAAAGATGGCACTGAGAGCTAGTATCCTGGCCGTAATCCTGCTCACATTACAGACATGTAAGACTTGGATGCTGTATTGACCTTTGACACAATTGGCTGCCTCTTTCGCACCTTGTGGTCCTTTGTCTGCATAAGCTGTTGTTACCCCCAATAAATCGAGATTTGCTCTGACAAACTCCATGCCCATGTCCAACTCTGTGGGGAAATTGAGGCAGAGGAGCAGGTAGCCGGACTTACCTATCTTCATCCTCATGGCCTGGAGCCATATCTTAGTGTGTTTGAGATGGGTGGGTGGGTGAAGAGACGCCACATCGTGAGTGGAGAACCCTACACATGATGACTATAATCACAGTCACTAGACATCAATGTAAGTCTAGAGAAAGTATTGTGTGGGAGATGGGCAGCAGAGAGAGGAGAATTATTAAGCTTAGGGACCAACTAGCCTGACCTCTGCAGCTGCAAACAGCAAGGAGACCCTGAGTCAAACAAGCAAAAACAAGACAGATTGACATCTAAAGTTCTTCTCTGGCCTCTACTTATTGATGCCTGCATGCTCACACAAAGGGAATCTTGTTGGAAGAGAAATATCAGATTGCTGAAAGCCCAGGATTTTACTAGTGTTAAGAAATTCCTGCTTAATAGGACATTAAATCACCCTAAAAAGTACCCTGGTAGACTCTTTTAGACAGCTGATTAGAGATAAGAGGCTCTAGTTAGAAACTGTTTTTTTCAAAAGTTACAAGGATTTGATTAAGTCACATATACCATAAACAAGCATACATGTGAATGTTAAACATACACGGTTTTAAAAATATTTATTTGGGGAAGATATGAGAGAAAGAGAGAAGAGACACATGTATGTCACACATGGAGGTCAAAGAATAAATTTCCCAAGTTAGTTATCTCCTTTCACCATGTAGAGTTCCAGATATCCAACTCAGGTCTCCAGGTTTGCAAGTAGGTACTTTACTCACTGTGGTATCTCTTCCCCCTCACCTCAACACAGTTTATATTTTGAAAAAGTATGTTTATTAATTTACATTTATTTGATCATTAGTTACTTTCAGGAAAAAGAACAATTCCCCTCCCCCTTTTGTATCAAACTATTACCGATTCATTATTAATTTCATAGAGAATTTCTAGTAATATCCAGAAAAGTGACAATTTCAGAAGACCAGAGATGAAAACATAAAAAGAGAGCTGGATTAATATGCAGAGAATCATTAATCTTCCAAGACTCATCCATCTCTTTCTAAAAATCCTGCCTCAGAGAAGAGTAATAACGAAAATTCATCTATTTGAAGGACATCACCAGGTTCCCCCATTTTGGCTTTTGGTTCATCTCTTTTTTTTTAAGTTCCCTAAGAGATTCCAAAGCATTGATAATTAATTAGCTTTGAGTACATCACATTGTTTTTTGATTCTTTCCACCCTACCCTGGTTTAGTGCCAAGGAGCCCCTTATCTAAAGATGAATTGTCTTTAATGTGACATTCTGATTTGAGATGTTACTGACAATTTCTCTAAAAAGAATAAAAAAAATAAGAATAAGATGGGTTGGCATGTGAAATCACTTCTCTCACAAACTGCTTATTTAGCCTTTTTTCTTTCTGTGTGACTGTATTTGCACATCTACAACTCATCAGCTTTCATGTCTGTACTTACATCTGTCTCTGTTGTTTAGTTTTTTTTTTTTTTCACTTACAACTGTGAGTGTTTTACATATACAAGAAAGCACTCCAATATGTATGTGACTGTGGAAGCAAAAGAGTGACACTGGAATCATCCTGGATTAAAGTACCTCCTTATTGTTTTGCTCTGGAGTTTCCCAGATTCTAGTCTGTGCCTCAAAAGCAAAAATATCTGAGTTCAGATTCTCAAATTAAACATGAAATATGGCAGAAATAGCAGCAGCTTATAGTTAGATCTTAGAAGAGAGAGCATGGCAAATTCCACAGCAAAGAAATAAGGAGGTATAAGCAATCCAGGATGAACCCTGATGTCATTCTTGGTGCCCTCAAAGGCACATATACTCACATTCTTTCTTGCACACACACTTATACTCACACACTAAAGAATATAGTCACTTACATTACTCTTTCACATTTACTTACAAATATTTCATTATACAGATACAAGATGAAATTTTCATTTCCACATGCATTAGTTCCTTCAAAATCAGCTTTTCCCATAGAATATGTGCTAATAACATAGGCTGAATTTTCATTTGAACTGTGAAATCATATTTACGTAAGAATTTTTTATCACTTTTTTTGCTGGTCCACCCGCCTGCCTGGCCCAGATGCTCCTGGACTCTGCATCTCAGGTAACCCTCACCAGCCCATCTCAGCCCTTCCCACCAGCCAGACTGAGCAGCATCCAGCCTGCCTGGAGTTGGCTGGAATTCTAGGCCCCTCCCTATGTCGCAGGTGAGGTGTGCAGCCAGAGCATCACCAGTCCCTTTGCTGGTCCACTCACCCAGCTACCAAGGAAGCTTCAGGTCACCCTGAGTCTCAGGAAGGACACACTGCTCCAAAAAATCCAACAGAATCCAAACAAAATCCAAGCAAAGCTCTAGGGGACAAGCGCCATACATCTGAAGTCCTATAAAATCATCCTGCCAATGAGAGAGATTCTTCACAGCCAGCCCAAAGATAAGTAAACCCCTTTTTACCATCCTGCTTCTTTCAATTATTAATCACCGTAGATTAACTTTTCCAAATACCAGCCCCAAATCATATAAAACTTAAGGGACTATACCACTTGTCCTCACATATCATTAAGGTACTAAATTGTAAAAGTGCACTACCACGCTAATATTCACCTCCTATCTACTAAAACTATCATAATTGATGTACTAATAGCCTAATACCCCCACTGAGGAAATAATAGCAACAGACAAATGTACCTACCTTCAAGGCAATGGCTAGAAATAACTGCCAGAGAATATTAATATCAACTAGATCAATTTCTTCAAAAACCCACAAAATCTAAAAGGTCTTAAGAGACAAAACAACAATGTCCAGGTCAAAGCACAGATACATGAGAAACAAAACCCAAGAGGACAAATCTCCCACTGAAAGAATTAACCACATAATGATAAATTCAAACCAAAACAAATTCACAGAAAATAGCTAAGAAAGCCAAACCCAGGATAATGACTTTCAAAGCATGATCATTACCATGATCAATACTATGAAAGAGGATATCCAGGAGGAGTTAAATGACCACATCAACCACTTTGAACAGGAACACAACAGACACTTGGAGGAGTTGAGAAAAACAGTTCAAGAAACAAAAATAGGCATAGGGCAGTTAAAACAGTCTCAGACAGAGTTTAAAATTGAACTAAAAGACAAGTTATCTTCAACCCAGAATTCAACAGAGAACCATATCAGCAGAACTAATGAAGCAGAAAATAGAATTTTGAATCTTGAAGACAAAGTGGGAGTATTAACCAGCTCAATGGAAGAGATTCTTAAAGCCAAAAAGATACTTGAGAGAAATAATCAAGAGTTATGGGACACCCTGAAGAAGTCTAACATGTGCAATCATGGAACACCAGAGCAAGAATCCCAAAACACTACACCTGAGAAGATTTTTCCAAATTATCATCAAGGAAAACTATTCTCATCTAAAGAATGAGAGGCCCATCCAAATACAAGAGGCATTCGACAAACAGATATGACCAAAATAGAAACGTGCCATTGCACATATTAGTCAAAATACTCCACTTTCAAAACAAAAAAAAGGTGCAGAGAGTTTCAAGGGAAAAAAAAAGTTACTTTTAAAGGTAAACCTATTAAAATAATAATTGACTTCTCAATGGAAACATTAAAAGCAAGAAGAGCTTGGAGAGACGTACTTCAAGTATTAAATAAGCAAAAATGTCAACCCAGGGTGATATACCCAACAAAATTATCCATCATGATTGAGGGAGAAAGAAAAATTTTCCAGCACAAGGACAACTTAAAGGCATACATGTTTACCAAACCCGGCCTTCAAAAAATGCTGGAAATGATACTCAAGACTGAAGAAAAAACACAAGTATATCCAGGAGAAAAGAAGGGAAGTATAATATCACCAAAACCTAAAAGCCGAATAATACACTTACAAAAGTCACTAAACACAGGGGCTGGAGAGGTGGCTCAGGGGTTAAGCCTCTGCCTTGCAGGCGGAAGGTCCTGAGTTCAGATCCTAGACCCCACGTATAGATGCCGGGTGGAAGTGGGGGCGGCCTGCTTTCTGGTCCTGGTAGGGCAGAGCCTGTGAATCCTGGGGCAGAGTAAACAAGGAGGAGGTGGAGGCGTCCATGGTGGTTCCCGAATTCGCCTGTGGTTCTACACACACACACACACACACACACACATACACACAGACATGCACACACACACACACAATTGAATAAATAATAATAAAAAAATTTTAAAAAGTCACTAAACACAAAAAATTTCTGGAATTAAAAATAATTTCTCCATTATAACACTAAATATCAATGTGAATTAATTCACCAATCAAGAGACACAGATTACAAACTTGGATTAAATATCACAACCCATCAATCCGCTACCTTCGGAAAACTCATCTCACCACAAAAGAGAGGCACATCCTAAAAATAAAAGACTGGTCTAAAATTCTGCAAGCTAATCGAATCAGGAAACAGGCAGGGGTAGCCATTATGCTGTCAGACAAAGTGGACTTCAAACCAAAAAAAATCATAAGACACAGATAAAGACTACATTTTAGTCACAGGCAAAATTCACCAGGAAGACTTCACAATACTGAGCATATATGCACCTAATATGGGCGCCTCCACATTCATTTAGCAAATCCTACAATACCTAAACTAAGAAATCAACCCAAAAATGATAATTGTTGGGGATTTCAACATGGGATGGATCAACAGGTCAAAAGCTTAACAAAAATACTGTGGAATTTAATCAAACCCTTACTGAAATGGACCTTACAGATCTCTATTGAACTTTGATCCACACACCAAAGAATACACATTTTTCTCAGCAGGACATGGAACTTTCTCCAAAATAGATTACATATTGGGCCACAAAAAAAATCTTCAGATACACAGGAAAGTTGAACTTTTAGCCTGTACCCTGTCAGACCACCATGGTGTAAAGCTTGACATTTGCAACACAACAAACAACATAAAATACACTAACTCCTGGAAACTAAATACTATGATGCTGAATGAGAATTGGATTCAGAAAGAAATTACAAAGGAAATTCAAGATTTCTTGGAAATTAACGATAACAAAAATACAACTTACCAAAATCTTTGGGACACAATGAAAGCTGTCCTAAGAGATAAGTTCATAGCTGTTAATGCCTACATCAAAAAAATGGAAACATCACAAATAAAAATGCAGCTTAAAGCTTTAGAGACCCTAGAGCAATCCACTCCCAAAAGCAATAGAGAAGAGGAGATCAGCAGAATCAGGGGAGAAATATCCAAAAGTAAGATAAGGAAAATGATATAGAGAATCAACCAGTCAAAAAGCTGGTTCTTTGAAAAAATCAATAAGATTGATACACCCCTAGCTAAATTAACCAAAAGCAGAGAGAGAAAATCCAATTAACAAAATTAGAAATGAAAATGGAGTTATCACTACTGATACCCAAGAAATTCAGAGTATGATAACATCTTATTTCAAAAAATTATACTGTGTGAAATTTGACAACAAAAAAGAAATGGATGAATTCCTAAATAAGCACAATTTACCTAAATTGAATCAAGAAGTTTTGAGTTATTAAAGTGATAATTTTAAATATCATAAAAATGACCATTAAACAAAAGGCAATATACAGATTCAATGCTATACCAATTAAAATCCCAAAGCAATTCTTTAAAGAAGTTGACCAAACAATCTCGACGTTCATATGGAGGCACAAAAGACCCAGGATAACAAAAACAATCCTGAGTAACAAAAACACTGCTGGAGCTATCACAATACCAAACCTTAGTCTATACTATAAATCCATAGTTATAAAAACAGCCTGGTACTGGCTTCAAAATAGACACACAGATCAATGGATAAGAGTTGAAGACACAGATATAAGCCTGAACAATTACAACCAATTGATCTTTGACCTAGGAGCCCAGAAAGTCCAACAGAAAAAGAACAGCATCTTTAACAAATGGTATTGGCAAAACTGATATCCACATGCAGAAGATTAAAACTGGACCCATACTTGCCACTGTGTACAAGACTTACTTGAAAATGTACCAAGGACCTCAAATAAGACCAGAGACTAAAATCCTTAGTTGAAAGAGTAAGGAACGCCCTGGAGCTGATTGGACTAGGCCAACAGTTCCTAAATGGATATCCAATAGCGCAGTCAATACAACCAATACTTTATAGATGGGATCTTGTGAAATTAAAGAGCTTCTGTTCAGATAAAGAGATTATAACTCAAGCACAAAGGCAACCCCAGAATGGGAGAAAATCTTCACTAACCATATATCTGATGGAGCTCTATTATCTATTATGCATAAAGAACTAAGAAAACTAAACAGCAAGGAAACAAATGGCCCAATTAAAAAATGGGCCTTGGAACTTAAAAGAAACTTTGCCAAGAATAAAATTAAAATGTCTAACAAATATTTTTAAAAATGCTCAACATCCTTAGCCATTAGGGAAATGCAAATCAAAACCTCCCTGAGATATCATGTCACCCCAGTCAGGATGGCAAAAATCCACAATACAAACAACACCAAATGCTGGAGAGGATGTGGAGAAAGGGGAACTCTCCTACATTGCTGGTGGGAATGCAGGCTTATACAACCACTCTGGTGAGCTGTCTGGCAATTCTTAAGGAAGTTAAAGATTGAAATGCCATATGACCCACCTAGTAATCCACTATTGGGAATAACCTCCCATCCAGCAAAAATTCATCTCAATAGCACAAACACTACCATGATCATAGCAGCACTATTTACAATAGCAAAGTCATGGAATCAATCTAAATGTCCAACAGTTGATGAGTAGATAAGGAAAATATGGTACATTTTTACAATGGAATACTACTCAGCCATCAACAATAATGAATTAGTTAAATTTGCCAAGAAAGAATGGAATTAGAAAAAATTATGTTGAGTGTAGTATCCTAGACATTAAGTGCTATATGTACTATATGTACTCCTTAGTAGGTGGCTCCTATACCAAACCCACTTAGAGACACATTCAAAAATAAATGTCTGTAATACCTACTGTAATTGCAAAGATTATAAACAGGAGAGAAGGGGAAGGATGGCCCTGCCAGAAAGAAGGAGAGAGGGGATCATGCTACAGCAGAGATAATAGGCTACCATCAAGGAGGGCAAGTAAGTAATGAGACATTTGGTTAAGCTCACAGAATGTCCTTCATGGTCACTTGCAACTAATGGGGTATGATCTTACCAGAAAAGGAGGGCATACAGTCTGGCAGATAGAAGGTAACCATTTTGCAGTGGGAGATTGACTCACCCCTCACCGCAGTCTCCTACTCTTATTTCATCTCCCTTTGAATCTATCCTTATAATAAGACTGTATTTTAACAGCTTTTTATCTCTGGCCAGGTGGTGGCATCCAATATCCATCAGGATGGAACCAAGGGCATTGCAGGAGCAGCAAAACTGAAAAAAAAATCAACAAAACATAATTCAGAACATCAGAGACTCCATATCAACCACCTGGAATCAGGCCAGCCTAATCTCTCCCCATCCTGAAGCTCAGGGAAATTTGCAGAAGAGAGGGTGGTAAGATTGTAAGAGCACAAGGATGGGAGGAGTCATGATATGCAAAATACTCAAAGCAATTATAATAGGACTCTGCATGATCTGGGCAATGACCAACATATCATTGACCCCTCAAAGTCTAGCATGGACTAAAGGTGCTAAGATCCTTAGAAGCAAGGGATTAACAGTCACAATAGTGTTCCTATACTTAAGGGGAACACACAAAGGAGTTCTAGGAAATGTCACTGAGTCCTTACACCTCATCAGAGAGGAGGACCCAGAGGAAAGTTTGATATACACATTAAATGATGTTTTAGAGATGGGGGAGGGCGTACTGGAAGAAAGGAAGGGAGGGGGAAAGAATTGGAAAAGGGGGATGGGAGCAGGGAGGTTTAGGGAAGGGTGGAGGGAGGAAAGGGACAGGGGTACCTATTATGTTTGTATGAGCAGAAAAATAAATTTTAAAAAAAATACGTAAACACACCAGGAAAAATAAAAGATTAAATTTAGAGAAAATCAATTGTTTACTTTTCAAAACCTCTCCTAAATGGTAACCTACAGTATCATAGGACAAATTTTTCTTTTATTGATTATAATTGCTCTAAATGTGCTAATGATATGATTGAATGGTATTTAAAAATTAAAGAGAGGGAGAAGACTTCCTCGAATAAACCTCATTTAATTCTTTCCTCCATTTTATTTTTTTAAAAAAAGAAATACAGTTAAAAATGGTTTCATAATGGCTGAACACCTTTGACATAAGCGTTTTCTAACCAGACTCAGAGCTCCCCTGGTATTGTGATTATCTTTGTGTTTTGCCATCAACACTTGGATTCCCAAGCATTTTGTCTGCCCGACAGAAAATCATGGAGAGTTTCCCTGACAAGATCACAGCTCTCAGCCTACAGGAACAAAGGAGCTGGCATTGATGCAGAATAACTCGAGGAGCCAAATTCTGACCTGGAACCAACTAGCCACTCTGATACATGAAGGAGCCAGACTAGTGCAAGAGTCTCAACAACCAAGTGACCCCCAGACATCTCTTCTTGACTATTATTGTGCTGCTCTATTCTTCAACATTCTAGACTTAAGTATCAGTCCTTCTTGGATGGTCAGTGCCTACACACAAAATGTTTCCTTCCTTGATGGATCCCTGACCCCTGTTTGCACTGACTGAGAGAGCTATCCACAAACTGAACTTTAAAAGCTAACTGCTACTCACCATATGTTAAAGGACTTTATTTTCTTTTTAAAATTCATTATTGTGTTCTCACCATGTTTTACTTTGGTTCCTAAAAATGTACGTTCCTAAAAAATGACTTTTGCTTGCATTTATTCCATCAAATGTATCTATTGTTTTATTGTTAGTTGTGCTTCTCCTGAATGTAAAATAAGTCAATATTGGTACTGAAATAGAATTTATATCTGGGACAGAATTCAAATTCATTTAAATAACATGTAATTTAAAAAACTCCAGAAAAGATCTGGCTGGCTTGACACTTGTTGCTATTTGGGAATTGATTTGTTTGCCTTTTGTAATCTTGACTTTGTTAATATTGAAATTAGGTCTATTTTTTTAATAACAAAAACAAGGGGGAATTGTGGGTGTTGTTAGGCCCAAAAGCTTGCTTTCTGGATTATACATTAGCAACTGAAGGGGCTGTTGCATAACTCCTCCCTTGAGTGGTTGAGTTTGCCTCTTATCTGCAAGACAATGGCAGGCCGAACTTCCACTTTGGGAAGTAGAGAGAACTTCCAGGTCTTTGGATTGCTTTTGTTTCTCTAAGAAACTGGGTGAGCTGTTCCTCCCCCCATCAGTTCTTTCCTGCTTATCTAAAAGAATGTTAATGCAAGGGCCAAGTAATTCTGTTTCCAGGCATACTTTCCTTTCTCTTTTACCAAGAGCCACCATGCCTGTTTAGCATACCTGGTGATATGTTCCTCCTCCCATGGCAATTGGGTGTCACTCCTGACTTCTCTTTGTTAACTAGAATGTATATGTTTTACATAATCCTGTAAAGAATTTGGTCCTGCTCTTCTTTGATGTTTTCCTGAATTTGGCCCTGCTTCTTGATTATAAAACCCCTGTACTTTACAATAAAGTTGGCTTGGATGATAAGGGACATCCAAGGCCCCCTCCGACCCAAACCCTGAAACTTTTTATTCCTACCACTCCCACTTCAGATTCCTGCATTTGTAGATCCGGGTTTGTGCTGGTCCATGGGCCTAGACACTAATACCAAACCTATTTAGAAACACACTCAAAGATAAATCTCTGTAATACCTACAGTAAATACAAAGATTATAAACAGGAGGGAAGGGAAAGGAGGGCCACACCATAAGTGAGGAGAGAGGGGATCATGTTACAGCAGAGAAAATAGGCCACCATCAAGGACTGCAAGTAAGTAATGAGACATCTGTTTAAGTTCACGGACTTTCCTTCCTGATCATTTGCCACTGATGGGATATGATCTCACCAGAAGGGGAGGGCATATAGTCTGGCAGATAGAAAGTAACCATTCTACAAATGGGAGACTGATCCCCCCCCCCCAGTCTCCTACTTTTATTCCATCTACCTTTGAATCTACTCTTATAACAAGACTCTAGCTTAACAGCTTTTTATCTCTGGCCAGGTGGTGACAAACAATACCTATCAGAATGGAGCCAAGGGCATTGTAGGAATATCAAAACTAAAAAAAAAAAAAATCAACAATCCATAATTCAGAACATCAGAGACTCTAAATCAACCAGCCTAATCTCTCCCCATCAGGGAAATTTGCAGAAGAGAGGATGGTAAGATAGTAAGAGCACAAGGATGGAGGGGAGTAATGATATGCAAGACACTCCACGCAAGTTAGGGCCAAAGCAGTCATACTAGGACTTTTCATGACCTGCGCAATGACCAACACATTATTGACCCCTCAAAGTCTAGCATGGACTAAAGGCACTAGGACCATTAAAAGCTAGGGATTAACAGTCACAATAGTATTCCTATACTGAAGGGGAACACAAGAAAGAGTACTAGGAAATGCCACGGAGTACTTGCATCATCTCATCAGAAGGACTCAGAAGAAAGTTTGACATACACATTAAAGGAAGCTCCAGGGATGAGGGGAGGATGCACTGGGAGATAGGGAGGGAGGAGGGGGGGAAACTAAGGGGAAAAGGGTGGAGGGAGCTAGGTGGTGCAAGGAGGGGTAGAGGGAGGGGACTGGGGTACCTATTAAGTTTGTATGAGTGGAAATAAATAAATAAATAAAATATTTTTAAAAAAGAATTTTTTTGTCTTACATAAGGAGAGAAGCTCATCATTCTCTGATGAAAACATATGTGATTTGCCTATTTCTAGGACCTTGTAATCCTGTAGGTGTTGCATTTGCTTGGAATGTGGATTATTTCTGTTTCTGGCAAGGACTTTTCACTTTCCACAGTAGAGAGATACTGCTGTTCTTTCCTGTTGAGTATGTAGGATTCATCTCCTTTCCACAAGCAAATTCCCTCATTTAGACCGAGAACCCTCTGAAGTTCATATGACATGACCTGGAAGGGGATTCCTAATGAATGAATTGTACTGCCACAGAAATCTGAGCGGTTTTATTCTAATTTGATGAAATATTCTTCACCCCCAATGAATAATATAAATTAACATAATGAAAAATCAGACATTACCAGAATGCCATGTGGCAAGAATCTGATACTTTGTGAAGTCAAGATTCTGAAAATATGTTTTTCTTGTTTCTTCTTTTCTTCTCACATTTTCCCTTCTGCAAGTGAAACTCAGCTAAACTGAATCTTAAGATTCCCTAGTCTACATTGGTTTTTCCATTTAAATAGATGGTTTAAACTTTTTTTGTGTGTACGTGTATGTGGGATGTGTGTAGTAGTATGTGAGTGGTATATTTGTGCATATGTATGAACACAAATACACTCTTGAGTGTGTGTGCCTGTAGAGCGCAAAAGATGATATCAGGAATAATCCTCAGTCATTCTCCTATCTTACTGTCAGGAGCCTTAGTCTTTATTGAAACCCAAAACAGCCATTAGGGCTAGTCTGGCCCTAGTATGGGAATCCCAGATCCTGTCTTCCAGGGCTGGAATTGCAGGTGGACTGCATTTTTCCATAGTATCTGGGGATCTGAACTCAGGTCCCTTCACTTGTGAGGCAAGGGCTTTAACCAGTGAGCCATCACTCCAGCTCTTAAATAGATGTTTTCTAGTATGTACTACTGAGCATGCTTTGTGACATGTTAGCAAAGTCTCTAGTAGTAGTGCACAAAGAAACAACAGTTTTCATTTATGCACATTCAGTCATGACAATCTTCATAGCCATAGATTCCAGTTCTGTGAGAACTATTATCTCTGACAACAACCAAGGAAGCCCCTTTGTTGTACTTGTTTGCAACCCCCAGAGTGTATTATTTATAATTCTCAGTGAATGGATGTAATTGGAAATTCTATCTATCCAACTTCCCCTCGCCCTCTGGTTTGATTTGTTTGCTGAATAATGGAAAGATCTCATGGAAACGCTTGACCGCATTATTGCAAATAGTATAATAAAAATAAAAAACAGGGCTCCCTTGCTTCTCATTGAATTCCAAATCTGGAACCTATCTACTTTTCTCTTAGCCCTTATAGAGTCCATGAGGTCTCTAGATCTCTCTTGCCCCTCATGGAGTTCTATACTTTTTCTTTTCTAAAAAACTCTAATTTAATCCTCATGGAGTGTTCTGTTTCAATCTCCAGGACAAAATTATCATGGCTCATATGTTGAATACTTGGTCTCCAACAAACACCACTACCATGCTTCCCACCACGATGACTGGAAATATTTTTTTAATTTTATATTTTTTTTATTTTTTCCACTCATACAAAGTTGGTAAGTAACCCATTTCCCTTCCTCCCTCCTACCCTCCTTAAACCCCTCACTTCCATTCTTCCCCCCATTTCCTTTCCTTTCCCCCCTCCGTCCCTTCTCCCAGTGGACACCCCATTAAATGAGCATTGTTTAGTGTGTCTGTCAAACTTCCCTCTGGGTCCTCCTCTCTGATGAGATGTAAGGAATCAGTACCATTGCCTAGAGCTCTATTTTGTGTTCCCCTTTAGTATGGGAACACTATTGTGGCTGTTAATCCCTTGCCTCTAAGGATCCTAGTGCCTGTGATCCATGCTAGACGTTGGGGGGTCAATGACATGTTAGTCATTGCACAGGTCACACACAGTCCTATTTTGATTACTTTGGCACGAACACGTATGGAATATCTTGCATATCATTGTTCCTACCCATCTTTAGGGTCTTACATTCTTACTGCCCCATCTGCAAATTTCCCTGAGCTTTAGAATGGGGAGAGATTAGGCTGGCCTGGTTCCAGATGGATGATGTAGAGTTTCTGATTTTCTGAATTATGGTTGGTTGCTTTTTTTTTTTTTTTTTTTTTTTGCTGCTCATGCACAACCCTTGGCTCCATCCTGATGGGTATTGGATGTCACCCTCTGGCCAGAGATAAAAGACTATTAAAATAGACTCTTATTATAAAAGTAGATTCAAAGGTAGATTGAATAAGAGTAGGAGACTGCAGTGAGGGGCTTAGTCTCCTATTTCAGATTTTATGACCTCCCTGTCTGGTGATATCATATCCCATCTAATGCAAGTCACCAGGAAGGAAAGTCTTAGAGCTTAACCAGATGTCTCATTACTTACTTGCTATCTTTAATGGTGGCCTATTTACTCTGCTTTAGCAAGATCCCCTCTCTCCTTGTTTCTGGTGGGGTCCTCCTTCCTCTACCCTCCCTACTTATAATCTTTGAAATTTCTGTAGCTATTACAGAGATTTATCTTTGAGTGAGTCACTAAGTGGATTTGTTAGGATCCACTTATTAGGGAGTACATATGGCACTTAATTTTCTGTGTCTGGGACACTTCACTCAATATAATCTTTTCTAATTCCATCCATTTCTCAGCAAATTGAATTAATTCATCATTTTTGATGGCTGAGTAGTATTCCTTGTATAAATGTACCATATTCTCCTTATCCATTTGTCAACTGTTGGGCAATTGGGTTGATTACATGACTTTGTTATTGTGAACAGTGCTGCTATGAACATGGTCATGCTTGTGCTATCAAGGTGAATTTTTGCTCTTTGGGGGATTATTCCCCAAAGTGGAATGGCTGGCTCATATGGCATTTCAATCTTTAATTTCTTTAACAATCTCCAGACTTGGGGCTGGAGAGGTGGCTCAGGGGTTAAGCCTGTCCTTGCAGGCAGAAGGTCCTGAGTTTGGATCCTAGACCACATGTATAGACACTGGGGGAAGCAGGGCAGTCTGCGTTTACTGGTCCTGGTAGTGCGGAGCCTGTGAATCCCTGGGCAGAGTGAACAAGGAGGATGTGGAGGCGGTCCATGGTGGTTCCCGAATCCATCCATGGTTCTACACACACACACACACACACACACACACACATACATATATATACACATGCACACACACACATACACACACAATTGAATAAATAATAAATTAAAAATTAAAAAAAAAAAGAATCTCCAGACGGCTCGCCAGAGTGGTTGTATGAGCCTGCATTCCCACTAGCAATGTAGGAGAGTTCTCCTCTCTACACATCTCTCCAGCATTTGGTGTTGATTTATTGTGGATTTTTGCCATCCTGACCAGGGTGATGATATCTCAGGGAAGTTTTGATTTGCATTTCCCTAATGGCTAAGGATATGGAGCTTTTTTAAAGATATTTGTTAGACATTTTAATTTCGTCCTTGGTTAAATTTCTTTTAAGTTCCAGGGCCCATTTTTTAATTGGGCCATTTGTTTCCTTGGTGTTTGGTTTTCTAAGTTCTTTGTGCACTCTGGATAATAGAGCTGTATCAGATATATGGTTGGTGAAGATTTTCTCCCATTCTGTAGGTTGCCTTTGAGCTCGTGTTACAATCTCTTTATCTGGAAAGAAGCTCTTTAATTTCACAAGATCCCAACTGTTGAGAGTTGGTAGCAGTGACTGTGCCATTGGATGTCCGTTGAGGAACTGTTGGCCTAGCCCAGCTCGAGGGAGTTCCCTACACTTTCAACTATGGTTTTTATATCAATGTCCTTGATCCATTTGGAAGTCTTGTACATGGAGACAAGTATGGATCCAGTTTTAATTTTCTGCATGTGGAGATCCAGTTTTCAGCACCATTTATTGAAGATACTGGAAGAACCAGCTTTTTGACTGGTTGATTCTCTGTATTTTTTTCATTATCTCAATTTTGGATATTTCTCTCCTGATTTTACTAATCTCCTCTCTTCTACTGCTTTTGGGATCGGATTGCTGTATTGTCTCTAAGGCTTTGAGCTGCATTAAGTTATTTATTTGTGATGTTTATATTTTTTGATGTAGGCATTAAGAGCTCTGAACTTACCTCTTAGGACAGCTTTCACCGTGTCCCAAAGATTTTGGTAAGTTCCATTTTCATTATTGTTTACTTTTAGGAAATATTGAATTTCTTTTTAATTTCTTCCTGGCTCTAATTCTCATTCAGCGTCATAGTGTTTAATTTCCAGGAGTTAGTGTTTTCTGTTGTTTGTTGTGTTGTGGATGTCCATGATGATCTGATAGGGTGCAGGCTAGTATTTCAACTTTCCTGTATATGTGGAGGTTCATTTTGGGCCCAATATGTAATCTATTTTAGAGAAAGTTCTTTGTGATGCTGAGAAAAATGTGTATTCTTTGGCGAGTGGATGAATAGTTCAATAGAAGGCTGTAAGGTTCATGTCAGTAAGAGTTTGATTGAATTTCTAATGTATCTCTGTTAAGTTTTTTGACCTGTTAATCTATCCCATGTTGAGAGGGCAGTGTTGAAATCCCCATGAATTATCATTTTAGGGTTGATTTCTCACTTTAGATGCTGTAGGGTTTGCTTAATGAATGTGGGTGAGCCCATATTCAGTGCGTATTGTGAAGTCTTCCTGGTGAATTGTACCTGTGATTAAAATGTAGTATCCATCTGTGTCACATGATTTTTTTTTTTTTTTTTGGAAACCCGTGTTGTCTTATAGCTACTGCTGCCTGTTTCCTGGTTCCATTAGCTTGCAAAATTTGGGATCAGCCTTTTATTTTTAGGATGTGTTTGTGTTTTTTACTGAGATGTGTTTCCTGAAGGCATTAGATTGATGGGTTATTGATTTTTTAATCCAATTTTGTTATTTGTGTCTCTTGATTGGTTTGCTAATTCCATTGAAATTTAAGTTTATAATGGAGAAATTACTTTTAATTCCAGACTCTTTTTATGTTTAGTGGTTTTTGTAAGTGTGTAATTTGGCTTTTAAATTTTGGTGGGTGTTATACTTCTCTTCTGTCCTCCTGGATACACTTGTTCTTATTTTCAAGATTGAGTATCTTTTTTAGCAATTTTGAAGGCCTGGTTTGGTATACATGTAAGCCTTCAAGTTGTCTTTGTGCTGGAAAACTTTTCTTTCTCCCTCAATCATGACAAATAGTTTTGCATGGTATGTCAGCCTGGGTTGACATTTTTGCTCATTTAATTCTTGAAGTACGTCTCTCCGAGCTCTTCTTGCTTTTACTGTTTCTATTGAGAAGTCATTTGTTATTTTCATAGGTTTTCCTTTAAAATTGACTTGTTTTTTTTTTCCCTTAAGCTCTCAGCAACATTTCTTTGTCTTTTTTTTCTTACTACAATTGACAACTTTTATTTATTTTTTTAAACATTTTTTATTATCTCCACTCATACAAACAATAGGAACACCAGTTCCCTCCTTCCCTCCTCCTCCGTCCGATCCCTCTGCTCACCGTCCCCTCATGCCTCCCTCCCTACCCCTCAGTGCCTCCCCTCCCCCAATCCCCGAAGAATCCTTTAATGTGCATGCCAAACTCTCCTCTGGGTCCTCCTCTCTGATGACGTACAAGGACCTAGTGGCATTTCCCTGAACCCTTTCCAGTGTTCCCCTTAGGCATAGGAACACTACTTTGGCTGTCAATCCCTTGCCTCCAAGTATCTTGGTGCTTTTAGCAAATGCTAGACTTCGTGGGGTCAATAGTGTGTTGGACATTGTGCAGGGCATGCAAAGCCCAATTATGATTGCTTCGGTCCTAACTTGTGTGGAGTATCTTGCATATCATTGCTCCTCCCATGCTTGTGCTCTTACATCTTACCGCCCCCTCTTCCACAAATTTCTCTGAGCTTCTGGATGGGGAGAGATTAGGCTGGCCTAGTTTTAGGTGGTTGATATAGAGTGTCTGAAGTTCTGGATTATGGTTTGTTGATTGTCTTTTGCGGTTTTGCTGCTCCTGCAATGCCCTTCACTCCATCCTGATGGGTATTGGATGTCACCCCCTGGCCAGAGATAAAAAGCTGTTAAGCTAGAGTCTTGTTATAAGAGTATATTCAAAGGTTGATGTAATAAAAGTAGGAAACCATAGTGAGGGAGTGGTCAATCACCTATTTGCAAAATGATTATTTATTATCTGCCAGACTATATGCCTTCCCCTTCTGGTGAGATCACACCCCTCAGTTGTAAATGATCAGGAACGAAAAGTCTGTTAACTTAACCAGATGTCTCATTGCTTACTTAAAGTCCTTGATGGAGGCCTATTTTCTCTGCTGTAACATGGTCTCTCTCTCCATGTTTCTGGTGTGGCCCTCCAACCCCATCCCTCCTGTTCATACTCCTTGCAATTAAAGTATTACAGAGATTTATTGTCGAGTGTCTCTAGGTGGGCTGCGTGAGTTTGGTACTAGGAGCCACCTATTAGAGAGTACATACGGCACTTAATTTTCTGAGTCTGGGATACTTCACTCAATATAATTGTTTCTAATGACATCCATTTCCTGGCAAATTCCAGTAATTCATCATTTTTGATGGCTGAGTAGTACTCCATTGTATAGATGTACCACATTTTCTTTATCCATTCATCAACTGTTGGACATTTGGGTTTATTCCATGACTTTGCTATTGTAAACAGTGCTGCTATGAACATGGTCGCACTTGTGTTATCGAGGTGGTAATCTCTGCTGTATGGGGGGTTATTCGCAGAAGTGGAATTGCAGGGTCATATGACAATTCAATCTTTAATTTCTTTAAGAATCTCCAGACGGCTCGTCAGAGTGGCTGTATGAGCCTGCATTCCCACCAGCAATGTAGGAGAGTTCCCCTCTCTCCACATCCTCTCCAGCATTTGGTGTTGTTCGTATTGTGGATTTTTGCCATCCTAACCGGGGTGAGATAAATCTCAAGGAAGTTTTGATTTGCATTTCCCTGATGGCGAAGGAAGTGGAGCATTTTTTAAGATATTTGTTAGACATTTTAATTTCATCCCTAGTAAAGTTTCTTTTAAATTCCAGGGCACTTTTTTTAATTGGGCCATGTGTTTCTTTGGTGCTTAGGTTTCTAAGTTCTTTGTGCACTCTGGATAGTAGAGCTCTATCAGATATGTGGTTAGTGAAGATTTTCTTCCATTCTGTGGGTTGCCTTTGAGCTCGTGTTACAATTTCTTTATCTGAACAGAAGCTCTTTAATTTCACAAGATCCCAACTGTTGAGAGTTGGTAGCAGTGACTGTACCATCAGATATCTGTTTAGATACTGTTGGCCTAGCCCAATCTGCTCCAGGGAATTCCCTATCCTTTCAACTATGATTTTTATAGTCTCTGGCCTTAAATCAAGGTCCTTGATACATTTGGAATTAAGTCTTGTACAAGGTGACAAGTTGTACTTGAAGTCTTAGCTGAAAACATTTCTTTGTCTTGAATATGGAATATTTTAACTATTATTTGCTGTGGCAAGTTTCTATTTTGGTCATATCTGTTTGGGGTGTGCCGTGCTTCTTGTATTTGGATGGGCCTCTCTTTTTTTAGTTGAGGGAAGTATTTCTTGATGGTAGTTTGAAAATTTTCCTCAGGTGTGTTATTTTAGGATTCTTGCTCTGGTAGTACATGAATACGCATGTTAGGCTTCTGCAGGGTGTACCATACCTCTTGAATATTTTTTTAATATCATTTTGGCTTTAACAACCTCCTCCATTGAAGTGGTTAATACTCTCACTTTGTCTTCAATGTCTGAAACTCTATTTTCTGCTTCATTAATTCTACTGATAAGACTGTTGAGTTCTGGGTTGAGAATAACTTGTCTTTTACTTCAGTTTTAAACTCTGCTTGAGTCTGTTTTTACTGCTCTATGTCTATTTTTGTTTCTTGAACTGTTTTTCTCAACTCCTCCAAGTGTCTGGTGTGTTCATCTTCAAAGTAGTTGATGCAATGTTTAACTCCTCCAGGATTTCCTCTTTCATAGTATTGATCATGGTAATGAGCACCGTTTGAAAAATCATTATCTTTGGTCAATCTTTCTTGGTTATTTTCTGTGGATTTGTTCTGGTTGTAGTCTATCATTATGGGGTAAATTGTTTTGGTGGGAGATTTGTTTTCTTGGTTTTGTTTCTCATGGATCTGCACTTTGACTTGGGCATTGTCGTTTTATCTCTTAAGATCTTCTTTCAATTTCTGTGTGTTTTTGACAGAACTGAAATAGTTGATATCATTACTTTTGTACAATTACTAGTGTTTACCTTGGTGTTCCTTACACTTATTATTGTTATTTCCTGTATGAGGCTATTAGACAGTCAGTACAGGGGGTGGACAGGGGACTGAATGTTAGTATGGTAGTGCACTTTTATGATGTACCTTGGTGATATGTGAGGATGAGTAATATAGTCCCTGATGCTGTGTGTGTTTTGTGGGTGGCTATATTGAAAAGTAACTCTAGAGTAAGTAATAATTTAAAGGAACAGGATGATAAAAAGGGTTTTACTTATCTTTGGGCTATGGAGAATCTCTCCCATGTGATAGGATGAATTTAGAGGATTTCAGATATGTGGCCTTTGTTTGCTAGAGCTTTGCTTGGGTATTCTTTGGACTCTGTTGAATTCTTATGAGCAGTGTGTCCTCCCTGGACTGGGGCGCAGTGTCTCCTCACTGTAGTGTATGCATCTCCAGTGTTCAGACCAGGAAATGGGATGACTGGAAATATAATCCACAATCACATACTCTTTCTCCTTTAAGTTGCTTGGGTCAGAATGTTTTCTCATGGCAACAGGAGAAAAAGAGTGGCATGCACACAGAGATTCTTTGGTAAGCCATGGAAGAAAAGATGTGGAACTCTAAACCTCACATTTTTGTGGGTTTTTTGGGGGAGCGTCTTCTTTGTGTTTGACTATTTGAAAGCACACTTCCTTTCAAATGTACATGGACAAAGTCGAGTGTTCAGTTAAATTAAGGGTTCTGTGACTTGACCTCCAACACTCACCTTCCCCAATTCTTCCTGCCTCTCTCAGTAGTATGTTTCAATCAGCATGTGTGTTAAGATCTGAAATGATGTCGGCCAGAACAATGTTTTATAACTAGCTCCTAGGCAGAGAGGCAGAGCAAAGCAATTTTTTTTTTTTAACCTGGGAAAAAAGATGTTTGTTTTCTGTTAAAATTCTTAGGAAGCCAGGAACTAGGGATGAACCCCAAAAATCATTGGAAAACTCATGCTCATGCCTATGTATATATGTGTGTGTGTATATGTGTGTGTGTGTGCATGTTTGTGTGCTTGTGTTAATATCACCTGGTGTTCTATTAGCCAGTGAATAACCTATAAAGCAAAAGAAAGGAGTGGGACACAACTTTGACCTTTTGCCCTGAAATATTACATGCTTCTGTTGGCAGTTTGATCTGTTTATAACCCCAGGCTCTAGAACTGTGGATAATAGCTATCATGTCTGTCTGTCTGTTTATCACAGTTTGCCTGAATGTTGCTGATACAGTCACAACAAAACAACTTATGTGAACAAGGTATTTTATTCTGGCTCATGATTGTAGTTCTACTTGGCAGGAGAATTCATATCAATACCAGGTGCTGAGGGAACTCTTCACATCATATGCACAAGCATTTTTTATTTATTATTATTTTATTCAATTGTGCATGTGTGTAGAACCATGGAAGAATTCGAGAACCACCATGGACGCCTCCATCTCCTCCTTGTTTACTCTGCCCCAAAATTCATAGGCTCCACCCTACCAAAACCAGAAATGCAGGCCGCCCCCACTTCTGCTAGCGTCTATACGTGGGGTCTAAGATCCGAACTGAGGATCTTCTGCTTGCAAGACAGAGGTTTAACCCCTGAACCATCTCTCCAGTCCCATGCACAAGCACTTTTGAGAGAGGGGGCACACATCATTTGCTGGACAGCAAGTCTGTTCCAGTGTACCAAAGAATGCCAGCTCCCTGAATCCCCTCCCTCCATCTTACCCACCTCTCCTGGGGATAGTCCTACCCTGGGACCTTATCCTTACCTGGTCATAGGTGGTCCACATAAGCTTCTCTGTGCTCATGGCTGGGCTGCATATTACACCTCTTACTCATTCTCCTGAGGGTTTTTTTAAGACTTGCCTTTCTATACTTCATCACAGTTTTACCCAGAACTCAGCTCAGCCTGCTCTGATCAAGTTGATACCTGCATCTGACTGTCACACTGTCTTCTGTCCATCTGTCCACTTATGTCCACTTATCTGCCATATAGATAAATGATAGACCTACAATAGATTTCACTCTTTCTGTCCATCCAATCCATTTACATCCACTTATCTTTCTGAGAGAGATAGACCTACAATACATAGGTGGAATAGATCTATTTACTTTTTTTTATTTGTTGAAGAGGGAAAAAGGTGCCAACATGCATGCCATGGCATACAGAAGGAGGTCAGTGGACAACATTCATATATCACCTCTCTCCTTCTACTGTGTAACTTCTAAGGAATATACTAGCTTCAACCAAATAGTTTGTTTTGTCTCAGTTTTATTATATCTACCCAAGGAAATGTATGGTCATAGATTTCATTTGAGTTTTAGGAAAGGTATCCCATGATACTGGGTTTTCATGTTCTCCCAGGGGGTTATGAATTTTGAATTTAATTTAGAAATATATATGGACTTTGTGTTCCACATGGCTGGTGTGCCTTTGGAAAGACTTGAAATATCCCTATTACATAGCAATTGCTAAAAGCATTTTTCTCTAATGTTGCAAAATGTGCAGAAGGCTGCGCAGAAGGCTCTGAGAAGTCTGAATTTCCAAGAGGTAATAGCTTGTTGTGTTGCCATGAATCAACCCCTCACAGGATCCAAGATGCTTCTGAATCAGTAGTCTGAATGCTAAGTTAATGCTGGTTAAATGGAAAGCATCCATGAATGTTGAGTCTCCCCAACTAGAGGGCAACCTTGCCCTGATATGTTCATGGATGGTCCAGGTAAACTTCTCTGTGCTGACTACTTAGAAACAGAAGCAGATTGGTTTCATAGGTGTCAACTTGACAGTTGAGGATTTGAGTTCTGGACATATTTGTAAAGAATTGATGTTGAATTATGCCTGGAGCAAACTTGCAGGAAATTGTCTAATTAATTTGAGGCCCTGCCTATAATGGGTGGGAGTAGTCCCTGGGCAGGTGGATAAGATGGAGGGAGCTGATTAGGAAAGTTTGCATTCTTCTCTAACTTGACCACACATGCTGGTCTGGCAAGAGAGGATTGTCCCTCTCAGCTGTTTTGTGGGTGATGTTGCTGAATCCCCTGCCAGGCCAGCCAGGGGGAAGAGGGGAAATGGCAGGGCCTTGTGGGTGCAAGGCAAATGGGCGAGATGGCAACGGGGTCACCAACAAGACCTTGGGAGTCAGGTGAGAAGCAGCACACAGACGACAAGTTGGCCGCAGATTCAACTTTACTCAGGAAGTGTTTGGTCTTACATAGGTTGGGGTCCAATCAGGTGTGGCCACCCCTTTACTCAGGGGAGGAGAGGGAAGCAGCCATCAATCATTTAGCTGTTTACTGGGTGTCCAGGTTAGATGGCCGCTTCCCATTGGTTGTTCATCCCTCCTTCCCATTGGTTGTTCATCCGCCTGCCATTTGGTTGTCCATCCCTCTTCCTGTATGGTTTCTTCTCGGCCTTATCTATAGTGCTCCCTGAATTGATAGTGCCACAATTTCACTTTTTTATTTATAAATTTTTTTCAGTGGGGACCATGATAGCTAGGGCAACCCTGAGCCTTTTCAGCTGCGTGGAATATAGGTGACTGTGCCTGTCTTAGATTGATCACCACCCTCATGAGGAGCCTTACCCGTCATTGACTACCAGTCATGAGACCATCGCAGAGAAGGAATCATGGTCCCAAAGGGGAACTCAAGCAGTGGCAGAGAAAAGGAGATTTTGCCAGAGCAGGAGCAGGCAGAGGGGCTGTAGGCAGGGCACGCGGAGAGTCTGTAGGTGAGGCAGGTGGAGCAATGATCCAGAAGAGCTGGGAAGACATAATTCAGAACCTAACAATTTTAAGTTAGTAAGTCATAGCTTCAATAGAGGACAGCCAGGCTTACGATGGGCCTTTGGTGATCTTAGGAATATCCGAGGCCTGAATGGATGATCTGAGCCTGAATGGATGATCGAAGGACCTGGAAAGCAAGCTTTATTATTTCAGGAATATATGAAAAAACCTTTAAGAAAACTTGTATGAAAGAAAACTTACAATCTATTAGAAAAACAATAGTGATAGATATAAAACATAAGTAGTTAAGGCCTTAGATGTGATAAATATTATTTGTTCTTATATTTCAGTATGCATACATGCATTTAAAAATGGTATGCCAAAATTTTTATATTAGCATGCAATAGAAATAAAAAATAGAAGTGGCCACAGACACAAGACACACAACATGTAAACACAGAACATATAATCATATAAGCACATGAATAACATTTTACCAGCAACTGTACAATTTACCAGCAACTGTCTTAAAATTATCCTTGAAAGCTTTATCAAAGGTGGATTAACATTTAAGAAAACTTTATTTAAAACAAGACATCATATTAGTTAAATCTGGCAGCTTAACTTAATTATGGAAAACATCTAGCAAGGAAAAGTATACTCATCCATAGTCCATTCCCACATTTTCTCTGGGGGCATCTAAGGTACTAAAATCATAGTATCATTCTAAAATTATAACCTTGAGTCATCTAGTCTCTAGGAGAGAGATTTTAAGACACCTATTGGAGACCAGTATCATCTGAAGTAGAAAATATAGCCAGGAAAGAGGGGGAGTCAAGAGCTATAGGAAGAAGGGGCTGTCAGCAGGGGGTGGAATGCCCCCCACATGGATCTGAGTGCCCTCTGCAGAGTCCTTAACCAGGAAGGGGAAGGATTCAGATCTGGAGCAAAAACAAAGGACTAATTTTGGGTTCTCTCCACAAGTTACATTGTAGCAACTAATCACTTCCTCAGTGGAGGATCCTATGATGCCTAGAATGGAAACAAAGAGGGCCAGAACCATATGGCCTTCCTGGACTTCCCTTTTATGGGCCAGGAAAAGCACTTCTATCCGGATCTATGGGTCCCAGACATTTTCTGGAGAAATCCAAGGTGCTAAGATTAAAGTTTCCTCCCAAAAATCTTCTAAGTCCTTCGGCATCTCCTACATAAGTCTAGTAGAGCCTTAAGGGCAGTCAGCTGGGGCACCTTCTGATGGGGTGGTAAATTACCCATTATGGAGAGGAAAGGTTCTCTAATGGAGCAGAGAAGACTAGGAGGTGAGGGGACAAGGCAAAAGTGTAGAAAATGAAAAGCAATGACTAGATCAAGGTCAAAGTGAAAACAACTCCAAAAGGGGTAACCAACATTTAAAGAGAGACCTGGTGCAGGACATATGCAGAGGTGTTTTGGATCTAAGCATCCTGTGCTTAGTGAAGGACTTCAGGGGTTTGTTATTCTCTCAGGCCCTATGCCCCCAGTCAAGCTGATTTAATATAATCAAACCTGGGCTTTGAGTTCTGAGGAGACCAATTTCTCATATGAACTCACTGGGAAAAGCCTTAATTTAGAGGGGCTCTTTGATTGTGGGGAAATCAAAGGAGCGATTGGGGCTCCTTGATTATCAGCAAATCAAATGAGTGAGTGTCCTGCTCCCAAGGACAAATAGGGAAAGGGGAAGAGAAGGAGGCCACCTGCTCACCTCCAGGCACTGTAAGCACAGGAACACAAAACTAAAGTAGCCACTCACCGAACCTTACCAAAATGGGTGTCTCATCTACATCGAAGGCATATGTTGCCAAATCCCCCACCGGGCCAGCCGAGGGAAGAGGGGAAATGGCAGGGCCTCATGGACTTGAGGCAAATAGGCGAGCAGGCGACGGGGTCACCACCCAGACTCCAGGAGTCAGGCGAGTAGCAGCACACAGATGATGAGTTGGCCGCAGACCCAACTTTACTCAGGAAGTGTTTGGTCTTACATAGGGTCAGGGTCACCCTCTACTCAAGGGAGGGGGGGAGCAGCCACCAATCATTCAACTGTTTACTAAGTGTCCAGGTTAAATGGCCGCTTCCCATTGGTTGTTCATCCCTCCTTCCCATTGGTTGTTCATCCCTCCTTCCCATTGGTTGTTCATCTGCCCGCCATTTGGTTGTCCATCCCACTGCCTGTATGGTTTCTTCTTGGGCTTATCTGTAGTCAGACCTCCTGCATTTGGGAGTCTGGGCTAGGGCCTCCCTGAATTGATAGTGCCACAAGTTCCTTTGGCTCCTGCTGATAGGTTTGGTTCTCCTGCCTAGCTGGATTATGACCTGTAATCAGATTATCTAAGACAGAATAAAACCCCTTGTTTCCTTAAACCTTTTGGTCCTGCATTTATCAGCAACAATAAATAGTAATTGCAACATTTGGAGGAAAGAATAAATTAATTTTCTCTTACCTAAGCTTGCCCAAGTTACCATAGATGAGTGATTTGAAATGTGAAAGCAAGATTTTTGTCTTCAAGGAAAGATTTCAATAAAATAATGGAAAAGAGATTTTGCCTCTAGGCAGGTGGGTAAGACAAGGGAACTGGTTAAGTCATTCTGGCTCAACATTCATTGGCAGTCTTGCTGTCTGGCAAGTACAGAAATTTGTTCCTTCCTCAGCAATCCCTGTGGATTTGGTGTGTCCAGTTCCCTCAATTCCTGGTGTTAATGTGGGCTCTCCTAATAACTGTAAGCTAGAACAAAACCTCTTGTTCCTCTAAGCTATTAGATTGTGAATTTATCAGTAACATGTAGATAAACTGTAAAGAATTTTGCTGTCCTTTTTCTGGTGATCACAACCAGTTTCTTCTGTATTGGAATGTTCGGTGAAGAGGGGGATTTTGTTATTACAGGATTTACCTTTTAAGTGCATACAACATTAATAGTCATAACATCTAAAATTCAGTCTGTGTGGCTTCTTTCCCATATTCTTTTGACAGTGTTGAGCCAAAGGCAGAGTAACATGTCAAAATGGGATGCGGCAAATTCCTTCTGTTTGAAAGTTCCTTGTGTGGGGAAAGTAGCATGTCACTAGTAAGTTACGTTTATCTCATTTTCAGAAAGCAGAAGGATGAAATGGCCCTATAACATCCTGTATGTTTTCTAAGTACAGAGATTTTCTAAGTATTTGACTTCTATAATTGAGAAGCATTTCTAGTGTAAATTAAGAATTACATTTTAAAGCCCTATGGTTATGTTGCTTATTTGAGAGACCCACCTTGCCCTGTATAGATCCTATACTTTTGAACAGACAAACAGTGATAGAAATACTCACAGGCAAAGAATTGACTGGTGCTGGTGCAGGAGTTGTGTACAGAAAGTTCTAGAAAATTCTGTGACTCATGTGCTTAAGAGAAGTCAGAATCCAAAGTGCTACAATTTCAATCATAAATCTTCTTAAGATAGTATAGAAAATGTTTGTTAATTAAGCACAAGAGTAGTGAATATACATTACCTTCCCTAAGTTGGACAAAATTGAATCTTGACATAGCTAAAAGATCTGTTAATCATGAAGGTTCAAGGATTATAGGACTTGTCCCCAGTTGTGAAGTGTAAAATTTAGTGGGAGAAGTCAAATGAAAGAAAATGAAGTCATTCGCTTAAAAAAAAACCATAGTTGAAAGGGTAGGAAACTCACTTGAGCTGATTGGGCTAGGTCAACAGTTCCTAAACAGACATCCAATAACACACTCACTACAAGCAACACAAAGAGATGGGATCTTGTGAGATTAAAGAGCTTCTGTCCAGATAAAGAGATTGTAACAGGAGCACAAAGGCCACCCACAAAATTAGAGAAAATCTTCACTAACTACATATCTGATAGAGCTCTATTATCCAGAGTGCACAAAGAACTTAGAAAACTAAACACCAAGGAAACAGATGGCCCAATTAAAAAAATGGGCCCTGGGACTTAAAAGAAACTTTACCAGAGATGAAATTAAAATGTCTAGAAAATATCTTAAAAAATGCTCCACATCCTTAGCCATCAGGGAAATGCAAATCAAAACTTCCCTGAGATATAATCTCACCCCTGTCAAGATGGCAAAAATCCACAATACAAACAACACCAAATAGTGTAGAGGATAGGTAGAGAAGGAAACTTCTCCTGATGGGAATGCAGGCTCAGACAGCCACTCTGGCGAGCTATCTGGAGATTCTTAAAGAAATTAAAAAGTGAAATGCCATATGAGCCTGCTATTCCACTTTTGGGAATAACACCCCAAACAGCAAAATTTCACCTTGATAGCACAAGCACGACCATGTTCATAGCAGCACTGTTTACAATAGCAAAGTCATGAAATCAATCCAAATGTCCAACAGCTGACAAGTGGATAAGGAAAATGTGGTACATCTGTACAATGATGTACCACAAAAATGATGAATTAATGGAATTTGCTGGGAAGTGGATGTTATTAGAAACAATTATATTAAATGAAGTATCCCAGACCCAGAACCTAGTACCAAACCCACATAGAGACACTCAAAGATAAATCTCTGTAATACCTACTGTATTGACTTCTATAATTGAGAAGCATTTCTAGTGTAAATTAAGAATTACATTTTAAAGCCCTATGGTTATGTTGCTTATTTGAGAGACCCACCTTGCCCTGTGCATGCACTTAAAAGTCAATAATTGCAAAGTTTATGAACAGGAGGGATGGGGTAGGAGGGCCACACCAGAAACAAGGAGAGAGGGGACCATGTTACAGCAGAGAAAATAGGCCTCCATCAAGGACCCAAATAAGTAATGAGACATCTGATTAAGTTCACAGACTTTTGTTCCTGATCATTTACTACTGAGGGGGTATGATCTCACCAGAAGGGGAGGGCATATAGTCTGGCAGATAATAAATAATCATTTTGCAAATAGGTGATTGACCACTCCCTCACTATAGTTTCCTACTTTTATTACATCTACCTTTGAATATACTCTTATAATAAGACTCTAGTTTAACAGCTTTTTATCTCTGGCCAGGGGGTGAATTCCAATACCCATCAGGATGGAGTGAAGGGCATTGCAGGAGCAGCAAAACTGAAAAAAAATCAACAAACCATAATCCAGAATTTCAGAGAATCTATATCAACCACCTGGAACTAGGCCAGCCTAATCTCTCCCCATCCTGAAGCTCAGGGAAATTTGTGGAACAGGGGGAAATTTGTGGAACAGAGCACAGGATGGGAGGAGCAATGATATGCAAGATACTGCACACAAGTTAGGGCTGAAGCAATCATAATTGGACTTTGCATGCCCTGTGCAATGTCCAACACACTATTGACCCCTCAAATTCTAGCATTTGCTAAAGGCACTAAGATCCTTGGAGGCAAGGGATTGACAGCCAAAAAAACTCCCTTGTTTATGCTTAAGGGGAACACAGAAAAGGGTTCTGGGAAATGACACTGGGTCCTTGCACCTCATCAGAGAGGAGGACCCAGAGGAGAGTCTGGCATGCACATTAAAGGATGCTCCGGAAATGGGAGGGGGAGGTACTGGGGGATGGGGAGGGAGGCAGAAGGGATGGGATATAGGTTGGTGGGAGGTTGGAGGAAGGGAGGGGACCAGTGTACCTGTTAAAGTTGTATGAGTGGAAATAAAAAAAAATAAAAAGAAATAAAAAGAAAATTAAGTCATTGGGCGTTCAATCAGGAATGCTTTAGTAGAACATTTCTTCTTCTCTTCCTTTTCTCCTCCTCTCCATCTCTTCACCAGGATGCTTTTCCTGATTGAGACCCAAGAGCAATGAAACTCACTAAACTTTGGATTAATTTTTTAAAGCATAGTCCAAAATATTTTCTCTTTTTAAGCTAATTTCTCTCAGGTGTTTCCTTACAGCCACAGAAAGACTATCCCAACCTAACAACCAACCTTCCCATAATGAATCAGAAATTCAAATACATGTGACCCATTCATAATGAAGCATCTCTTTGAAGTATGTGTTCCCTCCTGTGTATGTGAGAATCCCAGTACCTATGTCCTTCTAAAGTTCTCTCTTTAATGCTTTGGCATGTGTTTACATCCCAGACAAGCGACTACAGACATATCATAGAGTTAGCAGAACCCACAAGGAGGGTTGAGCACTGTGGAAATGTGACTAGCATGATTACTTTAGCATCTGAATCTCCCTTGTTTAGGTCATGTAGGAGTAGTTGCTAGGAGAAAGATTTTTTTTGCACAAGTCTTTGTTTTTCTGGGGATTCCTGTGAGTAGTGCATGAATTGCTCAGTTTATTACAGATAGTCCATGGATCATGCATCCCCCTGGATTTGGTATTGTGAGCCATTTGGCAAATTTTAGTTATTGCACTTAATGGGCTTACTTAGAACTAGACTTACATTAGTTACCATTCATTTTCTCTTGAAACCATCTGAGGTTTTTACCTACTTTCAGGAAGAGATTCTAATTTGCCTGAAGATATATATCTCTCAGATATGAATATAATATACAAATATGAAGTACAAAAAATTTCACCTAAATTAGTGGATTAATACAATGACTATCATAACTGAACAGAGACATGCAAGTCCATGTGAATGTATGAGGTATGAATTCTATGTGTTTGCTGGGATGTTCTTTCAGGTGTCTGTGCTGTGGCTGAGTAGTCCAGTGAAGTATTCCCAGTCTGCAGCCTGATGAATAGTGTTCCCTTCTCCATACCCACCTTGGTTTCAGGGACAAAAATGTGGATCTTTTGTCATTTACTTTTCAACCACTATACCATGGACATAATTAGTTTTCACTTATCCATCTTGGGTGGGCCTTCCCCTGGTGAAGTGTTCCTGTTACTTAAAGCTTTTGATCAATTTTTTTTAAGATTGAAAGAAAAAACCAAAAGGCACACAACTCATTTGAAAGTTAGTTAATTACTAGTTATGTTTGTTTTCGTTAAAGCAACCTTACAAAAGTGCCAATATGTGACCTTGCCTGCAGGTTAGTTCCTGTAATATTTGTGTCTGCATCTGTGCTGTCTTTTGGCCAGAACCAGACTTGACAGCAAATCCTGCATTTAATGTTGGTATGTAAGTGATTTAGCAGGTGAAGGCTGTTGTAATCATACAAAGAACATCTCTTTTACATGGGAGGCAGATGGGGGTCTTGGGCCTATCCAGGAATAAGGGCCTAGAATAGCCAAGCACATGGTACCAAAGATGGTGTCCATGGTTACCATTCATTTTCTCTAGTGTCCTGGGCATAACCCTGATCACATTACAGAGAGCCCTAATTGGCTTATAGGAGTTGACCTGGCTTCCTTACAGAAATACATTGAGTCTGACCTGTAAAGTTTACATGCTATGTTGACTTTTAACATAATTGGCTGCCCATTTCGCGCCCTGCAGTCTTTTGTCTATATAAGCTGTTTTGTTGCCCCTAATAAGATTTGCTTTGACAAACTCCCTGCCGTGTTCCATTCTCTGGAAAGTTGAGGTGGAGGAGTGGCAGCGAATTTACCTCTCTTCATCCTGATGGCCTGGACTCATCCTCTAGTGTGTGTGTGTGTGTGTGTGTGTGTGTATGTGTGTGGAGAAACCCCACATCTGGTGCCCCATGTGAGGCACTTCCCAGATCGGATGAAGCAGATCTGACTTCAGGTAAGTTAGATCATAAGTATGGGTAATTCTAAAAGCAAACCTGATCCAGAGCAGGAGCTCTATGGTTTGTATTAAGAAGCCATGGTTTTGAAATTCCAGATTTTAGCATTGCCAAGGTCTGGCAGATGGCCTTTGAATTAGCACTTTGGGTCCAGTCTTTTAATATCTTTTCATGGGTCACTTGGGATAGGGTAGAAAAACTAGCCAAAAAGCAGAAGAAACATTTTAAAATATCACTTTCCTTGGGATTTTTATCCCATGGTGCCTGTGCTTAAGTTATCATTCCTTCCCGATGTGATCCAGCCCCCACCAGAGGTGAAGGTGGAGGCAAAGCAGGCAAAGGGGAAGGAGGAGGGGCAAGAGAAGTAAGCACCACAGCTGCTGGCTCTTTGGTGCCTGGAATCAGAAGTAAATAATCTGGGGTGGCCTGCTGCAGAGCGGAGATATGGCAGAGGAATCCACAGAGTCGGTGGGCATGCCTGCCACTTGGGGGAATCCACGCTGAATTGTGTCCCAGCACTGCGCTTGCTGGGACACTCCTAAATGGCACACAGAGCTGCCAGCCTTGGGCAAAAGGGAGGGGCTGTGTGCGGAGCTGCCAAACAATGCTTGGGAGTACCACACAGAGCTGCTGGCCCCAGGCAAGAGGGAGGGGATGTGCATGCAGAACCATTCCAGGGAATGGCTACAGATCACTCCTGGCAGGAACTGTTCCTTTTATGGAGATGTAGTTCTTTGCTCAAGGGGAAGAGGCTGCGTGCACTCCCAGAGCAGCAAGCAAGCGAGAGGATGTGTGAGCTTCTTAGAGTGAACGGTTCCCTTTATCCAATATCCAAATTTAACTCTGTTCAAGGGAGAAGAGCATGGAAGCAGTTTAGAGGAAGCTGCATGGAGCCATAGGAACCAAAGAGAGAGATGGAGGGGCCGTGTGTACAGAACAAAGCCCATTCACACTCACAAAAACCTCCCAGATCTGCGCATGGGCATACCAGCCCTCACCAGGCTAGAGTAGGGAAATGGGGGGGGGGAGCTGAGGAAGACTACTACAAATTCCTCAGTCCCTGCTTAGGAGGGCTTTGTGCCAGCAGGTGAGCACTGCTTATGTTTGTGTTTGTTTGTTATTTCTTTTGTGTTGTCTTTTGTATGGACTCATGGACAAAACAATGGGACAGACTGTTTCTAGTCTCTTACATTTTAAGGAAGTTAGGGAAAGAACCCAAAATCTGAGTGTTGAGATAAACAAAGGGAAATTTAGCACCCTCTGTTCTGATGAATGGCCCACTTTCTAGGCCACAAGATGTGTTTTAAACTGATAGATTTAAGGAAGCTTCTGCCCCCTGCACAGGAGGGACCTTAAAAACTGTCTGTTGTTCTTTGTATCTTGCCTGTGATGATAAAGGGTTACTTTAAAAAGTTCTGATTAGCTTGGTTACCTGGATTTCCTATATGTATTTTATGTTTCAAAATAATAGCTGTGGCCACTTCAAATCTTATTGCACACTTATAATCACATTTTGGTTTTTGACTCTGTTCATTACTTGGCATGCCCAATTTAAATGCAACTGCACACTTAAAAATAAATCACTTTGATAACATTAAAAGGCCTGAATACGTACTGACTAAAATATCTTGTTTTATCTTGATTTTTATGAAGCTTCATAAAAGGTGGTATTATGTTTTTACCTAGGATCTGATAACATCACTTTTGTAATTCATGTAAAAGTTTGTTTTCCCATGTGTAATACCAACATATCTAGTAGCCAGAAAAGAAAACTGATTTCTGAGAAATTCATTGGAATTTCTTCCTTCTCCTGGTAGGTATGTGCTCCATTCCTTGGGGACAAGTCAGCTTTCTAATTCCAGGTGTACTTCCATGTTCTGCTGCAATCTTCCAAACTTAATTTGGATATAATGATTTTTAAGACGAGGTCTACTGTTATTGCCTCTTTTAAAGGATATTTCTTACAGGATAACTAATGTGAAAACAGCAAGAAATCATCAAGTAGGATAAAGAAAATATTAAAAAATGTACAGTACTTGGATGTGCACAAGGTTTAATTTTTTTTATTATTATTATTTATTCAACTGTGCGCATGTGCGTGTGTATGTGCACATGTGTGTGTGTATGTGTGTGTGTGTAGAACCACGGACGAACTCGCGAACCACCATGGACGCCTCCACCTCCTTCTGCCCCGGGATTCACAGGCTCCGCCCTACCAGGACCAGAAGTGCAGGCCGCCCCCGCTTCCGCCTGGCGTCTATACGTGGGATCTGGGATCCGAACTCAGGACCTTCCGCCTGCAAGGCGGAGGCTCAACCCCTGAGCCACCTCTCCAGCCCAGTGCACAAGGTTTAAAAGAAGGTTTATGAGATAAAAAATCTTATGTAAAAAATTAAAGTGTGTACAGGGGGTTTATGAATTGGTTACTTAAAAGAATGTTAAAATATGCTATAAAGGTTTGTGGAGTGTTAGGTTTATAAAAAGATTAAAAATTACCAACCTGGATAGGACTCACCCCAGTCCTCCATCCCAGGTCAGTTGCCCCAGCCTCCCATGTGGCCCCTTGGCCCAGCTCCTCCTAACAGCCATCCTGGGAAACACCCAGGCTGCCTCTGCCAGCCTGGGTCACAACCCAGGTCTCAGCCCCTTTGTTTGGACCACCTGCCCACCTGACCAGGACAGGATTTGCTCACATTTCTCCATCCTTGGAGCTTGGGTGGGCCACTAAGCTAAGTCCCAGGTCACAGGTGAAGAATTCTGTCATCACCATCAGCCCCTCTGCCCTTCTAGCCCACTGGGACCCCTCACTCATTGTCTACGGAGGACACATTGCTACTCAGAATTCAAAAGAGTCCAAAGGAAACTCAAGCAAAGCTCTAAGAGTCAAAGGCCATACATCTGAAGTCTTCTAAAATCATCCCATCATATGGGAGAGGTTATTCACATCCAGCCCAAAGATAAGTAAACCTCTTTTTTTAACCATACTGTTCCTTTCTAGTATTAATCAGTGTACATAATTTTTTCCATACAGCCACCCCCAAAACTTATACAACTCCAGGGATATACCACTCACACTCACATATCACCAAGATACTAAATCGTAAAAGTGCACTACCATACTAATATTCACCCCCCTGTCTACTTAATATGACTGTCTAACAGCCTAATAGCACCATCTAGGAAATAACAATGACAACAGGCAAACGTACCCAACTCCAAGGCAAGCACTATCAATAACTTCCCAGAAATAGTAATACCAAATCTGTTCAGTAAAAAACACACAGAAACAGAAAGATCTTAAGAGACAAAACAACAATGCCCAAGTCAAAGTGCAGATCCATGAGAAATAAAACCCAAGAATATGAATCTCCCACTGAAAGAATTAACCCCATAATGATGGATTCCAACCAGAACAAATTCACAGAAAATAGACAAGAAGCCAGATAATGACTTTCAAAGTATGATCATTACCATGATTAATACTATGAAAGAGGAAATCTGAGAGGAGTTAACCGCATCAACCACTTTGAACACAACAGACACTTGAAAGAATTGAGAAAAACAGTTCAAGAAACAAAAATAAATATAGAGCAGTTAAAACAATCTCAGGCAGAGTTTAAAATCGAACTAAAAGACAAGTTATCTAAAACCCAAAACTCAACAGAGAGTCTTATCAGCAGAACTAACAAAGCAGAAGATAGAATTTCAGATCTTTTTAAAAAAATTTTTTTATATACTCAATTGTGTATGTGTGTGTGTGTGTGTGTGTGTGTGTAGAACCACAGGCGAATTTTGGAACCACCATGGACTGCCTCCACCTCATCCTTGTTTACTCTGCCCTGGGATTCACAGGCTCTGCTCTACCAGGACCAGAAATGCAGGCTGCCCCCACTTCTGCCCAGCATTTATATGTGGGGTCTAGGATCTGAACTCAGGACATTCCTCCTGCAAGGCAGAGGCTTAACCCCTGAGCCATCTCTCCAGCCCCAGAATTTCAGATCATGAAGACAAAATGGGAGAATTAACCAGCTCAATGGAAGAGATTTTAAAGCCAAAAAGATACTTCAGAGGAATATTCAAGAAAATGGGACACCCTGAAGAAGCCTAACACATGTATGCATGGAATACCAGAGCAATCCCAAAATACCACACCTGAGGAAATTCTTCAAACTATCAAAAATGAAAACTTCCCTCAATTGAAGAATGAGAGGCCCATCCAAATAAAAGTGGCATTCAGCACCCCAAACAGATATGACCAAAATAGAAAATCGCCATGGCAAATAATAGTCAAAACACTCCACATTCAAGACAAAGAAAAGGTCCTGAGAGCTTCAAGAGAGTTCACAGACATTCGTTCCTGATCATGTACAACTGAGGGGGTATGATCTCACCAGAAGGGGAGGGCATATAGTCTGGCAGATGAAAAGTAACCATTTTGCAAATGGATGATTGATCCCTCCCTCACTGAGGTTTCCAACTTTTATTACATCTACCCTTGAATGTGCTATTATAACAAGACTCCAGTTTAACAATTTTTTGTCTCTGACCAGGGGGTGACATGCAGTGTCCATCAGGATGGAGTGAAGGGCATTGCAGGAGCAGCAAAACTGCAAAAGAAAATCAACAAACCACAATCCAGAACTTCAGAGACTCTATATCATCCACATAGAACTAAGCCAGATTAATCTCCCCCCATCCTGAAACTCAGGGACATCTGCGGAAGAGGGGGCGGTAAGATTGTAAGAGCAAAAGGATGCGGGGAGCAATGATTTGAAGAGTCTCCACACTAGATAGGGCTGAGGCAATCATAATAGGACTTTGCATGCCCTGTGCCATGTCCATCACACTATTGACCTCACAAAGTCTAACATCGGCTAAAGGCACCAAGATCCTTGGAGGCAAAGGATTGATGGCCACAGAAGCGTTCCTATGCTTAAGGGGAACACGAAAAAGGGTTCAGGGAAATGCCACTGGGTCCTTTTATGTCATCGGAAAGGAGGACCAAGAGGAGAGTTAGGCATACACAATAAAGGACTCTCTGAGAATTGGGGGGGAGGCACTGGGAGATGGGGAGGGAGGGAGGGGGAGAAGGCAGTTCGGGGGGAGGATGAGGGGGGAGGGAACTGGTCTACCTATTAAGTTTGTATGAGCGGAAATAATAATAAAAATGTTAAAAAAAACTTTTAAAGGTAAACCTATTAAAATAACAAATGACTTCTAAACAGAAACAGTAAAAGAAAGAAGAGGTTGGAGAAACATACTTCAAGTATTAAAGAGCAAAAAGGTCAACCCAGACTGATATACTGGCAAAACTATCTGTCATGATGCAGGGAGAAAGAAAAGTTTTCCAGTACAAAGACAACTTGAAGGAATATATGCCTACCAAACCAGACCTTCAAAAAATGCTATAAATGATAATCAAGCTTAAAGAAAAAAACAAGCATATCCAGGAGGACAGAAGGGAAGTATAATACCACCAAAACCTAAATGTCAAACAATACACTTACAAAAGCCACTAAACATAAAAATGTCCAGAATTAAAGAGAATTTCCTCATTATAATATTAAATGTCAATGTTATTAACTCACCAATCAAGAGACACAGATTACAAACTTGTCTTAAAACCCACAACACATCAATCTATTGCCTGAAGGAAACTCATCTCACCACAAAAGATAGGCACATCCTAAAAATAAAAGGCTGGTCCAAAATTCTGCAAGCTAATAGAACCAGGGAACAGGCAAGGATAGCCATTATGCTATCAGACAAAGTGGACTTAAAACCAAAAAACTCATAAGAGATACAGATGGATACAACATTTTAGTCACAGGTACAATTCACCAGGAAGACTTCACAATACTGAACATGCATGCACCTAATACAGGCGCCTCCACATTCATTAAGAAAACCCTACAGCATCTAAAGTGAAAAATCAACCCCCAAACAATAATTCTTGGGAATTTCAACACTGCCTTCTCAACATGGTCAAAAGGTTAACAGAGACACTTTAGAACTCAACAAAACTCTTAAAGAAATGGACCTTACAGATCTCTATCGAACTTTTCATCCATGCGTCAAAGAATACACATTTTTTTTCAGCAGAACATGGAACTTTCTCCAAAATAGATCACATATTGGGGCACAAAATGGGTCTCCACATACACAGAAAAGTTGAAATTCTAGCCTGTACACTATCAGATCACTACAGCCTAAAGCTGGACATCCACAACACAACAAACAACAGAAAATAAACTAACTCATGGAAACAACACTATGATACTGAATGAGAATTAGACCCAGGAAGAAATTAAAATGGAAATTCAAGATTTCCTGAAAGCAAATGATAATGAAAATACAACTTACCAAAATCTCTTGGGACACAATGAAAGTTCTCCTAAGAGGTAAGTTCATAGCTCTTAATACCTACATCAAAAAAATGGAAACATCAGAAATAAACAACAACACAATTTAAAGCTTTACACCGCTAGTTTTTTTTTTTTTTTAATGTGGGACCTGGGATCCGAACTCAGAACCTTCTGCTTGTGAGACAGAGTCACAACCCCTGAGCCATCTCTCCAGCCCCCAATTTAAAGCTTTAGAGACACCAGAGCAATCTGATCCAAAAGCAGTAGAAGTGAGGAGATTAGCAAAATAAGGGAAGAAATATCCGAAATCGAGATTAGGACAATGATAAAGAAAATCAACTAGTCAAAAAGCTGGTTCTTTGAAAAAAATCAATAAGATTGATAAACCCCTAGCTAAATTAACCAAAAGCAAGAGAAAGAAAACCCAAATTAACAAAATTAGAAATGAAAATGAAGTTATCACTACTGACACCCAAGAAATCCAGAAAATTATAACATCATATTTCAAAAACTTACATTCTGTGAAATTTGACAATACAAAAGAGGTGGATGAATTCCTAAATAAACAAAACGAATCTAAATTGAATCAAGAAGTTGTGAATTATTTAAATAGTCCCATAACATATGAGTAAATTGATGAACTAATCTAGAATCTTCCCACAAAAAAATGTCCTGGGCCAGATGGATTCAGCACAAAGCTCTACCAGACATTAAAGGAGCTAATAACACCAATACTCCTTAAACTGTTCCACCGAATAACAAAGGAAGGAATACTGCCAAATTCCTTCTATGAAGCTAATATCATCTTAATTCCAAAACCAAATAAAGATACAATTAAAAAAGAAAACTATAGGCCAATCTCTCTGATGAACACAGATGCAAAGATTCTAAACAAAGGCTTAGCAAATCAGATTCAAAAATATCATTCACGGGGACCAAGTAGGCTTTATCCCAAGCACACAAGGTTGGTTCAACATACACAAATAAATAAATATAATTCACCATATAAACCAGTCCAAAGTCCAAGATCACATGATACTCTCGATAGAGGCAGAAAAAACTTTTGACAAGATCCAACAGCCATTTATGATCAAAACCCTAGAGACAGGGTTTATCAATATAATAAAAGATGTATACAACAAGCCAACAGCAAGGATTATGCTCAATGGGGAACAATTGGAAGCATTCCCAGTAGACAAGGAACTAGACAAGGCTGTTCACTCTCACCACTTTTATTCAATATTATACTTGAAGTCTTAGCTGAGGCCATAAGACAAGAAAGGGAGATAAAAGGGATTCAAATTGGCAAGGAAGAAGTCAATTTATCTCTATTTGCTGATGACATGATCTTATACCTCAGTGATCCCAAAAATTGCACCAGGAACCTCCAAGAACTAATACAAATTTCAGCAGGGGGCAGGATACAAAATAAACATACAAAAATCAATGGCCTTCCCATATGCCTATAATGAAAGAAGTAAAAAAGCCTTGAGAGAAACAATCCCATTTATTACATCCCCCAAAAAATGAAATACTTTGGTATAAACCTAAACAAGGAAGTAAGAGACCTTTACAATGAAAACTTTAAAACCCTAAAGAAAGAAATTGCAGAAGACATCAGAAGATGGAAAGACCTCCCATGTTCCAGGATTGGCAGAATCAACATCATAAAAATGACCATCCTACCAAAGGCAATATGCAAATTCAATGCTGTACCAATTAAAATCCCAATGCAATTCTTTAAAGAAGTTGACCAAACAATCTCAAAATTCATATGGAGGCACAAAAGACACAGGATATTAAAAACAATCCTGAGTAACAAAAACACTGCTGGAGGTATAACCATATCAATCCTTAGTCTATACTACAAATTCATAATTGTAAAAACAGACTGGATCAATAGATAAGGGTTGAAGACCCAGATATAAGCCCACACAACTACAGCCATTTGATCTTTGACAAAGGGGCCCAAAAAAATCCAATGGAAAAAGAATATCTTTGACAAATGGTGCTGGAAAAACTGGTTATCTACATGCAGAAGATTAAAACTGGACCCATACTGGTCACCATGTACAAGACTTAATTCCAAATGGATCAAGGACCATGATATAAGGCCAGAGACTATAAAAATCTTAGTTGAAATGGTAGGGAACTCCCTCAAGCTAATTGAGCTAGGCCAACAGTTTCTAAACAGACATCCAATAGCACACTCACTACAACCAACACTTAACAAGTGGGATCTTGTGAAATTAAGGAGCTTCTGTTCGGATAAAGAGATTGTAATGAACACAAAGGCTACCCACACAATGGGAGAAAATCTTCACTAACCACATATCTGATAGAGCTCTATTATCCAGAGTGCACAAGGGACTTAGAAAACTAAACACCAAGGAAACAAATGGGCCAATTAAAAAATGGGCCTTGGAGCTTAAAGGAAACTTTACCAGAGACAAAATTAACATGTCTAACAAATATCTTAAAAATTGCTCCACATCCTTAGCCATCAGGAAAATACAAATCAAAACATCCCTGAGATATCATCTCACCCCAGTCAGGATAGCAATAATCCACAATACAAACAACATCAAATGCTGGAGAGGATGTGGGGAGAGGGGAATTTTACTACATTTCTGATGGGGAATGTAGGCTCATACAACCACTCTGGCAAGCCATCTAGAGACTCTTAAAGAAATTAAAGATTGGGGCTGGAGAGGTGGCTCAGGGGTTAAGCATCTGCCTTGAAGATAGAAGGTCCTGAGTTTGGATCCGAAACCCCACATATAGATGCTGGGTGGAAGCAGGGGCGGCCTGTGGTTCTGATCCTGGTAGAGTGGAGCCTGTGAATCCCAGGGCAGAGTAAACAAGGAGGAGGTGAAAGCATCCTTGGTGGTTCCCGAATTTGTCCGTGGTTCTACACACATACATACTCACACATATACACACACACACACACGCACACACATACACACACACAAATGAATAAATAATATAAAAAAACTTAAAAAAAAGAAATTAAAGATTGAAATGCCATATGGCCCAGATATTCCACTTTTGGGAATAATCCCCCATACAGCAAAAATTCACCTCAATAACACAAGCATGACCATGTTCATAGCAGCACTGTTTACAATAGCAAAGTCATGGAATCAACCCAAATGTCCAAAAGTTGATGAGTGAATAAGGAAAATGTGGTACATTTATACAATGGAATACTACTCAGCCATCAAAAATGATGAATTAATAGAATTTGCTGGGAAATGGACAGAATTAGAAACAATTATATTGAGTGAAGTATCCCAGACCCAGAAAATTAAGCACTATATGTACTCTCTAATAGGTCGATCCTAGTACCAAACCCACTTAGAGACACTCAAGGATAAATCTCTGTAATAATTACAGTAATTGCTAAGATTATAAACAGGAGGGATGGTGAAGGAGGGCCACACCAGAAACAAGGAGAGAGGGGATCATGTTACAGCAGAGAAAATAGGCCACCATCAAGGACTGCATGTAAGTAGTGACATATCTGGCTAAGTTCACAGACTTTTCTTCTTGATCATTTGTAACTGATGGGGTATGATCTCACCAGAAGGGGAGGGCATATATTCTGGCGGATATACTCTGGCAGTAACCATTTTGCAGATGTGTGATTGACCTCTCTCTCACCATGGTCTCCTACTTTTATTCCATCTACCTTTTAATATACTGTTATAACAAGGTTTTTATCTCTGGCCAGGTGGTGACATCCAATGCCCATCAGGATGGAGTGAAGTGCATTGCAGGAGCAGCAAACCTGAAATAAAAAACAACAAACCATAATTCAGAAAATCAGAGACTATATCAACCACCTGGAACTAGGCCAGCCTAATCTCTTCCTGTCCTGAAGCTCAGGGAAATTTGTGATAGACGAGGCTGCAAGATTGTAAGAGTGCAAGGATGGGAGGAGTAATGATATGCATGATACTTCACACAAGTTAGGGACAAAGCAATCATAATAATACTGTGCATGCCTTGTGCAATGTCCAACACATTATTGATCTCACGATGTCTAGCATTTGCTAAATGCACTAGGATCCTTGGAGGCTAGGTATTGACAGCCACAGTAGTGTTCCTATGCTTAAGGGGAACACTGGAAAGGGTTCTGGGAAATGCCACTGAGTCTTGCACCTCATCAGAGAGGAGGACCCAGAGAAGAGTTTAGCATGCTCATTAAAGGATGCTCTGGGGAGGGAGGGGGAGGCACTGGGGGACGAGGAGGAAAGTGGGAGTGAAGGGGGGAGCAGGGGCATGGGGGGTGGAGGGAAGGAGAGGACCGGTGTACCTTTTATGTTTTTATGAGTGGAAATAAAAAAGATTAAAAATTACAGATGATTAAGAAAATATTATTCATTATGCTTCTTCAATGCTATAGAAGAAAAGATATTAAGCCTCAGAAATTAGAGATTAAAAATTAAGCTTCATGTATTCAAATGTATTTCAATCGTCTATTTTGATTAAGGAGGAATTTGGTTAGTCATAAAATCCCAGCTTCTCAAGGGCTGTGGGAAAATCTGAGACTAGAACCTGCAACAGTCCAAGTGGGGCTTTGCTCAGGAGAAGCTGAGGCCCCGCCCAACAGATGCAGCCTCTGCTGCAGCTTGCAGCAGATTCAAGACCAGCTAGGGAGGTTCTCTGAATCTTGTGTTGGACCCTGAGACCCTTGCCCTAAAATTCACAAAGCAGGCCGGTTCAGGCCCACAGTATAGCCCTTGCTTGAAGTCATTCAGGCATCCATTGTTCATAGCCATCCAAGCATCCATTGTTAGTGATTGCTTAAAACTATGTACAGCCTTGAGCTTTTTACAGGTATTTCCCCACCCCTTAAGACCTCCAGCCCTTCAGTTCTGGAAAAGCAAGTTTGCACAAAGGGGAATTCCATCAGTGAATGTCACCCAGAATGAACAGCCTGCGGTTAAGCAGGTGGACTGGAACGATCACCAAGAGCCAACTCCACCCGAGCTCTTGCCAACCAATGACTGTAAAGGTCATAGAAAATTCCTCAGCTAAGCAACCCCCCCTACCCTAAGACCCCTTAAAAACCCTTGCCCGAGCTGCTCGGGGCCGCTTCAGTCTCTCCTGCGTGAGAGGTTGCTGGAACCGCCCGGCGCGTCGTTAAATAAAACCTCATGCTATTGCAGCGAGAAGGGTCTTGGTCTTTCTCTCGGTGGCCTCGTTCCTGACTGAAAGACGGGGTCTTTCATTTTGGGGGCTCATCCGGGATTCGAGACCCCCGAGAGATTGCCCCAACACCAGCCTCAGAGGTATGTGAGCGCTCCTGTCTGTGTTTACTTGTGCTTTGTTTAAGTCTGTGTCTGTTTGTGTTTGATACTGTGTCTGTTTGTTTCCTCTTATGAGGTTTGGGGCAGTCAGAAACTGCGAGACAGACGTGTCATATCGCAGAGACCGTGAGGGTCCCGGAGGACACTCTGGACTCTCTGTAGGGGAAAGGACAGAAGTGTCCGTTCCCCATCTGGGTTTGTCTAATCTGCTGTCCGTAGTTTGTCTAATCTGCAGTCTGTAGTTTGTCTGATCTGCAGTCTGCAGTATTTGTGTCTTGTCTATCTTGTCTTGAATCACTAAAAGGATATTAGGAAAAGAACCAAAAATCTGAGTGTTGAGGTAGAAAATTTTGCCTGTGATGATAAAGAGTTACTTCAAATGTTCTAACTTGATTGGTTACTTGGATTTCTTATAATATGTGGGTTTTATGTTTCAAAATAACAAGCTGTGGCCACTATAAATTTCAATGCGCACTTATGATCACATTTTGGTTTTTGACTCTGTTTACTATTTGGCATGCTCAATTTAAATGCACGTGCACACTTAGGAATAAATCATTTTGATAATGTTAAAAGGCCTGAGTACATACTGACCAAAATATCTTGTTTTATCTTGAAGCTTCACAAAAAGTGGCATTGTGTTTTTACCTAGGATCTGGTAACATCACTTTTGTAGTTCCTTTAAAAGTTTGTTTTCCCATGAGTAATACCAACATATCTAACAGCCAGAAAGGAAAACTGATTTCTGAAAAATTCATTGGAATTCCTTCCTTCTCCTGGTATGTTCCCTTTCTTGGGGACAAATCTGCTTTCTAATTCCCTGTACCCAGGTGTACTCCTGTGTTCTGCTATATAATGATTTTTAAGATAAGGTCTACTGCCTCTTTTAAAGGATATTTCTTACAGGATAACTAATGTGAAAACAGCAGGAAACCATCAAATAGAAAAAAATATATATGTATAGTACGTAGAGGTAAAAAAGGTTTTGGGATGAGATATGTTACTTAGAAAGTTAAAGTATGTGCAGGAGGTTTATGAGTTGGTTACTTAAAAAGAATGTTAAAGTATGTTGTGAAGGTTTGTGGGATGTTAAAGTTATGAGAAAACTGAAAATAAGAGATGATGGTTAAAGAAAATATTATTTGTTATGTTTCTTCCATGTTATAAAACAAAAGATATTGAGCCTCAGAAATTAGAAATTAAGAATCAAGCTTCATGTATTCAAATGTATTTCAGTTGTCTGTTTAAAGCAGAAAATTGGTTACTTCTAAAATCCCAACTTCTCAAGGACAGTAGGAAGCTTACCAGTGGGGTCATAAATGAGAAGTCTGAGACCAGGGCCCTTTCTGCCCCCAGGAAGGTGGCCAGCAGAAGCTGAGGCCCCGCCTCAGCTGCAGCTTGGAACAGACTCAAGGCCAACTAGGGCGTTTCTCTAAATCTTGGACTTTACGGTAAAAGAGACTGTGCTAAACCAACCTCTGCTCACCTTTTGGAGCAGGACTCTCTTGGAGGGGGAGGAAAAGGGCACCTGCAAAATGGGGATGGGAATGTTTTAACCTCTGTATGAATGTGTGAGTGAGTGTCGGCCTGAGGTGGGAAACCTGTAACACCTCTGGCTCGAGTTTGTAGTCCCACGGCGAGATCCCTAAGATCTCTTAAAGCCACGGGATTCGATTGGGCCAGTTCTGCGTTTCCATGGTGATAACAAACGGTCTAGGGTGGGATCAGATTAGAATCCGATCGCAAGTCACAAAACCGCTGAACCCACTATGACCAAGTTATCACCCATGACTCTGCAAAGAGTGTGGCCAGACTGGTACTTGAATGATCTCTCCTGGAGGGATTCCCAACCTTTGTCTGTCTGCGTCGTGTGGTGGGGATCAATGTGACTCTAGCTCTTGGTCTACGTAGTACAGTGGGGATCAATGTGACTTTAGCTCTTGTTAGTCAATGGAAGGGAATTCCTAAAAATGTTTGCCCTGAAGGAAAGTGTTTCAAGTCTGAGACAATGACTATGCTGTTTAAATAGCATAAGGAATACAGGAAGCTTCAGGCATGTGTGGACCATGGACTCTCCCCTTTTAGTGTCATCGGGTGGGGCTCTGGTGGCTTTGGATGGAGTGCTGGCCTCCCCGAACCACACCACGGGCAGTGTCAGTGGATGTCTTTGCTGACAACACTGTGTATAGTGATTATCAGAACTCTGCTAAGCCACGCGTCCTTTCCTCAAGTCCAGGTTCACTAATTGAAGCCAAAAGAGAGAGATTTCCCCTTCCTATGTCCAGGGACTATCTAGAAATTGTGAATGCTTAGTTCTACCAACCTAAAACAGGGTCAAGTCATAGCATATTCTCAGACATGCCCTGTATACATCTTAGACAAGAGATGATCCCAGGAAGATCTTTAAGTTACACTACCATCCAACTAGACAAACAAATGCCAGAAAGTTGAGAGACTATAGAGCTGGACCAAAAGTACCAGCTAGTAACTCAGGAAAAGCTTTGCCTCCCAATGCCCTCAAGACTAAGGTGAAACAGACAGGAATTTCATTTAGCTTCCATGTCGGCCAAAGTCCTCATCTGTCAGGGGGAAGTAAACTCTCATGTGGAGGACAACAGGGCTCTCATATGTTGAGGGAAATAGGTCCCCATCATCTGTAAGGGAGAGGTTGGCACCATCAGGAAGCTTTCATTTCTGTCTTGGAGGTAGAATCCTTTGTTTCTGTTTGTCCTAGGACTTTAAAAATAGGACAGGTGACCTAGGACTTAGTATAAAAAAAGAAAGAGAAAGAACCAGAAAGCAAAGAAATCAGAACTTGACATTTGCCTTAGGGATAGGTTAAACAGGCACCCCAAGCAGATCAACCCAGGACCCCTCCCGACAGGGGAAAGGTGGAAAAAGATGCTTCGAATATGAGCAGACTGGGCACTTTGAGACTGTTGTGAGCACAGAAAGCTTTCATGTGGCCTATGTCCCAATTATGGGAATCTCCACTGGAGGAAGATTGCCCCCTGAACCCCAGGGCTCAGGGGTCGAGCGAGCTCTCTGGTGGAGACCAATGAAATGGCCTGAAGCTCTTAGCTTCCCTCCGATGGGAAAAAGGAGTTTGCCACTGATATCCAGCAAAAGAAAGCCCAAAAGTGCCAGGTTGAGCATCTTGTGGGAACCTTGGGTTTAACGTGCAAATGGGAAGCCTCTTTGTTTCTATGTTAATAGACAAGGGAGCACAAAATTGCTCAACTTCCTTCCTAGGCTTTTGTCAACTTTTGATTTTACTAAAATGTTTAAGATCAAGAAAATGACAGGCTCATTGCACTCACAAAGTAACTACTGAGATTCCTTATATGCTTAATAGTGATGCTTTTTAGGCATTCCTTTGTTTACATGCCTGAGTGCCCGAATATTCAAGGTTTAGGCTTAATAGAATAAAATATTTTAGCACTGTTATAAAGTCATCCACGTGGCTCTGGTTTTAGACGCACCAAAGGTATTAAAAGAGAAAATCATGGGTTACAGAAAATGCCAGATAGCATGTAACAAAAGTCTGCAGTTTAAAGACCCTAAATGCTGCATCCTTATCCAACCATTCTGATGGATAAGATTCCAACCTGATAAGATATTATCTCAAGGAAACATTTTCTGGAGAAAAGACATGGCTTTATTTAGGAGAGATAAAAAACATAGAAATTGTCAGGTCTTGGTGTTTCTTCCCAGTTCAGGCCTAAAGCCTGTTCCCTGGGGAAGGTCACTGTAACCCCATGGGCAGGTGCTAGGAATTTCTTGGTATGTCCCAATAACGTCCAGGGACAGGTGCTAAACATTCTTTCCTAGGTAATTTACGTTTTGCCCCGGGCTGGCGTGAGCCCCCAGGCCGAGCCCGCCTAGACCCCTTCTGCCCCTGCCGCACCCCTCTCCACCCTGGCCACAGGGGTTTGGGCTCCGTGGTTGCTGACCTCCTCTACTAGAGAGATTAAGAAAACTGGAGTGGTGTTTGACGCCAGCTTGTTCCTGCTGCTTTCCTTGACAGTATTCAGCATCGTGAGTGTGACGGCCTACATTGCCTTGGCCCTGCTCTTTGTGACTATCAGCTTTAGAGTATATAAGGGTATGATCCAAGCAATCCAGAAATCAGATGAAGGCCACCCATTCAGGGCATATTTGGAATCTGATGTTGCTATATCCGAGGAATTGATTCAGAAGTACAATAATTCTGCTCTCAGTCATGTGAACTGCACCATAAAAGAACTCAGGTGCCTTTTCTTAGTTGATGATTCTCTGAAGTCTGCAGTGTTAATATGGGTGTTTACTTATGTTGGTGCCTTGTTCAATGGTCTGACGCCACTGATTTTAGCTGATTTCACTCGTCAGTATTCCTGTTATTTATGACTGACATCCCAAGTGCAGATAGATCATTACCTAGGACTTGCAAGCAAGAATGTTAAAGATGCTATGCCTAAAATCCAAGCAAAATTCCTGGATTGAAGCGCAAAGCAGAAAAATGAAAAGATGCTATCATAGGAGGAATTATTCTTTTAATAATTATATTGCTTAAGCTCACGCTAGGACTTATAAAATGTTGGGGACACGTATAGTTAATTGTAAAATATGTTTCTTTCTGAAATCAAAAAGAGCTCAATCCTTCTCTGTATATTAAAAAAATTGCAGTCTCTGTTACAAGTATGTGGGCTCAGCCTCTTGGCTATCTGGTGCAGCATTATAGACTGGCTACATTTGCAAATACTGAGAGAATATTTCTGTTAAGTGCCATTATTCTCAAGCAATGGGATAGGTTCTTGGAAAAAAATGTCCTTCCTAAAAGTAAAGCTGTCACAGAAGTTTCAGTAAATGGGTCCAGATTAACTAAGCCAAGAGAGTTGTTTTTGTTCTCCATTCTGCTGACTCCATGCCTCACCTGATCCAGGGGAGCCCTGGTCTCGAGGCTGCAGCTCTGGCCTGAGGCACCCAAGAAAGACAGTTTATGCTGTAGAATTAAAACCAGAGACATAGGTTGGTGAAAAGTTTAATAAAGTTTTTCCCTTGTCCTAAAAGGTTGCCTAAAGTTAAACTCAGTGCTTGACAGAGGGAAAAAGCAATGGCAAACTTAAGAAGTAAACTAAGAAAAACAGCAAAACTCCAGGTGTAGCTCCAGAGCAGCTCCATTAGCTAATCAATGCTGGCTTTTCATTTAGATCAGAGAAATGGTATTACATCCCTTTGGTCCCCAAAAAAGACTTATGTTGCTTTATTTTTCAGAACCCAAAAAGGAAGATAATTTAGATTGCTCTGTACAAAGAATCAGTTCGCATTGTTTTGGACAGGTTTTAAAATATGATCTACAGTAGCCAGAGGAAAAAGGTCTCCTTGGCTTTTACACCTTATAAACGTGTTCTTTTACTAACTCATGCTTGCTTGTACCCACAGCAAGACTGCTGAGCTTGTTTGGTTTATCTCATGTGCCTTCCCAATTACAATGATCTGGTCCTTCTATAGATTCTGGAGACTCAATTTGCCTGTGTTTTGTCTCTTTTAGACCAACCTTGAGGTAATAAAGCCATCTATCAAAGACCTCTAGACCAACCCAGCATTTCATAGATGAGAATGTCAGACTGCTCTTATTTTCTTCGCCCCGATTCAGCAGGAAGCAGACAGATCGAATCATCACCCTTTATCCCCAGAGCAGTCTGAATTCTCAAATAGGTTTATGGGAAAGTGAGGCAGGATTAGAGCAGCTATGCTGGGATGGGTCTCTCAAGGTCTTTGGAATTCTGAAGAGACATCCCCTACTGCTGGAATCGCCTGGAAGGAACACCCCTGCTGAAAAACTGACTCCAATCCTCCCAGAAATTTACCGCAAGAACTGTGACTAACACTCCATGATTGGAGTGTGCCTATAGAAAAGGGGGGAATGTCGCCCTAAAATTCACAAAGCAGGCTGGTTCAGGCCCACAGTATAGCCCTTGCTTGTAGTCATTCAGGCATCCATTGTTTATAGCCATCCAAGCATCCATTGTTAGTGATTGCTTAAAACTATGTACAGCCTTGAGCTTTTTACAGGTATTTCCCCACCCCTTAAGACCTCCAGCCCTTCAGTTCTGGAAAAGCAAGTTTGCACAAAGGGGAATTCCATCAATGAATGTCACCCAGAATGAACAGCCTGCGGTTAAGCAGGTGGACTGGAACGATCACCAAGAGCCAACTCCACCCGAGCTCTTGCCAACCAATGACTGTAAAGGTCATAGAAAATTCCTCAGCTAAGCAACCCCCCCTACCCTAAGACCCCTTAAAAACCCCTTGCCCGAGCTGCTCGGGGCCGCTTCAGTCTCTCCTGCATGAGAGGTTGCTGGAGCCGCCTGGCGCGTCGTTAAATAAAACCTCATGCTATTGCAGCGAGAAGGGTCTTGGTCTTTCTCTCGGTGGCCTCGTTCCTGACTGAAAGACGGGGGGTCTTTCACTTGGATTTCACAGTAAAAGAGATTCTGCTAAATCAATCTCTGCTCACCTGTTGGTGCAGACTTCTCCTGGAGGGAGAGGAAAAGAGCACCTTTAAAATGTGGGAGGAATGTTTTAACCTCTGTGTGAATGAATGTCGGCCTAAGGTAGAATACCTGTTACACCTCTGTGCTCAAGATTGTAGTCCCATAGTGAGATCCCTAAGTTCCTTAAAGCCATTGTCTGGCAAACAACTGGAGATACAATTACTTTACAGGAAAGCCACTGCCCCTAGAATTTATACCACTACAGATCAATAGGCGGATATGATAATAAAAAAAAGAACATGAACAGACATGTAGACATTATGGTAAAGATCCAGACTCTATTTTCTTTCCTTATAGGCTGATGTAGAATGGCTAACTATCACCCCAATTGGAAAGATACTTAGGAGAGATAAGTTGCCATTATTGCCATCTAAGTTAATCACGCCCCTTCAAGGTTTACTGCTTGCCTAGCCCAAACTCTTTGTTAAAATGCGCATACCAAATGCCCCATATGTGTTCACGGATGGAGGAAAAACTGGATCTGCCTATGCTACCTTCACCCAGAAAGTTTAATTCAGCCATGCAAACAAAAATACCAGCCTGCCTAAGGATCAGCTCAGTATAAAGAGCTGTTGGCAGTTATAATGGCATTAGAGGAAAATAAAGAGGCTATTAACTTATTCTCTGACAGACTACATGTTGTAAATTTACTTCCAGGGATAATAAATGCTCATATAAGGTTAGATAGCAATTCTATATCACCCCTTATGGTGGAACTAAAATCTACATAAGAAGGACCGAGAAAAGTCTATATATTTACATTTAAGGAGTCACTCTGGTCTGCCCAGGTTTCCTAGCCCAGGGCAATGCTTTAGTTGATAAATTAACTTCACAAGAGATATGGGCTCTTAACACTCAGGAAGCCTCTGACTTCTATGGTTTAACTCACCTTAATTGGGGGGGCTTACTCCATAGGTTCCCTCAAGTTCTTATAAAGAACTTAAAGAAGATTGTTCAAACCTGAAAAGTTTGTCAACCTTTTCTCCAAGTCCCACCCTTACAGGGCCAGGGGTTAATCCCCAAGAACTAAAACCTAATATGCTGTGGCAAACAGATGTTACTCATTATGCAACATTTGGTAAACTTAAATATGTCTTTGTTTCCATAGATACATTCTCTCAAGTATGTTGGGTGTCTGCACATACAGGAGAAAAGGCAAAACATGGACAGTCACATTTTTTACAATGCTTTGCCACCTAGGGTTACCCAACCACATTAAGACAGATAATGCCCCTTGTTTCACTAGTCAGACTTTACAAAACTTTTTTCAAACTTGGTATATTACTCATACCACAGTAATCCCATATAATCTCCAAGAACAAGCCATTATTGAAAGAAATCACCAATATTTAAAGGCCCAATTACAAAAACAAAAAGGGGGAATAAGCCCACACCAATAGGTAGGGTTGGCATTATTTACCATCAACATTTTAAATTTTCAAAAAGGACAACTTTAATCAATATTCCAAAAACACTAGGGAAGCCTATCACCAAACCGTTTGTCAAGGTATGTTGGAAGGACCCCCTAACTGGGCATTGGAGAGGACCTGATTCCTTGATTATTATGGGAAGAGGATTTGGATGTGTCTTCCCAATTGGAGAGTCTTCCCTGATATGGATTCCAGTAAGGAATCTTAAATTCTATCCAAAAGAGGATCCTCATGAAGGAGACCCAAAAGAATCATCCCGACTAAAAAACTAAACCAAGGGTAAAAAGCCCTTGAGGAAACCTTCTTCACTTTTTCTCTTTCAGAAACTATCCACAGTGTGCTCAAGGAAGATGCTAACCATAATATTTATAGGACGGACCTAACTCAAGATTGCCTGATTGATACCTTACCTAAATCAAGGTGGAGTCAATTTGGGTTTGACCTAACATCTAGAAAGAATTGTTCTTTTAATAATTATATTGCTTAAGTGTTTCTTCAGAACATCTCTCAGCAGTGCTTCATCAATGAGATCATAGTACAGATATTTATGACCCTTAAACATCCATGCCATGGCCCTCCCCTACAGAAACATAATTCAAGTGTGGACTACAGAGATTCATGAGGCCTTCGTCTGTTCTACTAGCCACATATCCTGGCATACCTTCCAGAGGAGAGGTCCTTCCAGGGCTGGCAATCAATGATGGGTAATAGTGCACATGAGGGTGGCATTTGAACCCAAGCCAGGTGCGGTCCATTATGCTGGACTCCCTCTGAGGTTGGGTCAACAAAGTCAGAGCAAAAGAAGCACTGTCTCCCGCTGGCTGCCATAAAGGATGAATATGTAGGAAAAATGGACCAGGCAGGCCTGTAATGTTTGTATAGGCCACATGCAACTTCCCCAAGCTACCTTCTGCCATGTCTGGCACAGATACCAACCTGACTGACTTGAGAAGATCAATCCAAACAGGACAACAACAGAAGCTCATGCTGAGACTTATGGGAAGTTGGGCATATGTGTAGTTAATTATAAAATACAGTCTCTGTTAAAACAAGAAGGGGGAGATGTTGGGCCCACCCAGGAATAACTGCCTGGTATAGCTAAGCACATGGGACCAAAGGTGGCATTGAGAGCTAGTGTCCTGGGTATAACTATGATCATATTATACAGAGCCTTAATTGTCTTATAGAAGTCAACCTGCCTTCCTTACAGAAATACATTGAGTCTAACCTGTAAAGCTTACATGCTGTGTTGACCTTTAACATTATTGGCTGCCCATTTCATTCCCTGTCTATATAAGCTGTTTCATTGCCTCCAATAAATGAGATTTGCTTTGACAAACTCCCTGCTGTGTTCGAGTCTCTAGAGAGTTGAGGTGGAGGAGTGGCAGCAAATTTGTCTCTCTTCATCCTGACAGCCTGGAGTCGTCCCCTGGTGTATGTGTGTGTGTGTGTGTGTGTGTGTGTGTGTGTGTGTGTGTGTGTGTAGAAACCCCACATGGGAGCAGTTGCTTTGGGATGTTTTGGGTACTGGTGATTTTAATGGTTCTGTTGTTCAAAGATCCTGTCTTGGTGAGAAGTTTAGATGCAAATAGCTTTCACACTTGGCCTTGGGCAGTGGAAGTTTTGTGTATCCCTTCTCCCACCCCAGGCCAGAGGGCAGATCTCTAAGACCTTCCTCTATAAAGATAGATCTTATGAGAAATCCTGAAGGGATGTCAAAAAAGCACGGGTAAAATGCCAAATCTCTTCATGGAAGGACCCCAAAAGGAACCCATAAAACAGATGATAACCAAGAAATGATTTTATCAAGAAACAAATGAGATTATTAAGTATAATTGGAACAAAAGGGGGCTACCATAGACCAGAAAATGATAAATGAAAGGAAATGAAAGTGATAAAACTAGAAGAATCACTGTTCCCCATGCCTATGGTCAGTCAAAGAATCAAAAAAGAAAATAATGGCCATTCGTCATCTTCACTGAACGGTCTTAGCCAACTGGTCCCACTGGTTTTGAAAAAAATAAAAACACTAAACGGAAAGCCAAACGGAAGACTGGCAGTACTTTTATTGGAAACACTGCCTATAAGGGCCTATAAAGCTAAGTCCCTGTAAATCGCACTAATTGGGTAAATCTCCCAGGTAAGCTCCACCCCTACCCAAGCCCAGAACCCCAGGCAGCCCAAGGGACCCAGCTCCTCCCACCAGCCAGCCTGAGCCACAGGGCCGAGGAGGACTGAGGAGGACCGTGCCCTAGGCCATGTACCAGCTCCCCCAGGTTAAATAGCGCCCTGCCACCACCACATCCTCCCTTTCCCCACTCCATCGCCCAGGACTCACCACTACCCAGGTAAGCTCCACCCCCGCCCAATAATTCAGGCCAAATAATTCAGTGAAAAACGCACAGAAATTGAAAGGTCTTAAGAGTTAAAATGACGATGCCCACGTCAAAGTGCAAATCCATGAGAAACAACACGCAAGTAAACAAGTCTCCAACTAAAGGAATTAACCCCATAATGATAGACTCCAACCAGAACAAAACCATAGAAAATGGCCAAGAGAGCCTGACCCAGGATAACGACGTTCAAAACATGATCATTACCATGTTAAATACTATGGAAGAGGAAATCTGGAAGGAATTAAATAACCACATCATTCGCTTTGAAGAGGAACAACAGACACTTGGAAGAGTTGAGAAAAACAGTTCAAAAAACAAAAAAAGGCATAGAGCTGTTAAACTAGTTAAAACACTGCACATTCGAGAAAAAGAAATGGTGCTGAGAGCTTCAAGCAAAAAAAAAAGTCACTTTTAAAGGTAAACCTATTAAAATAACAAATACTTCTCAGTCAAAACAGTAAAAGCAAGAAGAGCTTGGAGAGACATACTTCAAGTATTGAATGAGCAAAAACGTCAACCCAGGCTGATATACCCTGCAAGACTATCCCTCATGGTTGACGGAGAAAGAAAAATATTCCAGCACAAAGACAACTTGAAGGGATACATGTCCACCAAACCAAGCCTTCAAAAAATGCAAGAAATGATACTCAAGTGTGAAGAAAAAAACAGGCATATCCAGGAGAACAGAAGGCAAATATAACACCATTAAAAGAGATGCAATATATGTACAAAAACCACTAAACGTAGCAGATGTCTGGAATTAAAAATAGTTTCTCCATTATAACACTAAATGTTAATGGAATTAACTCACCAATCAAGAGACACAGATTACAAACTTGGATTAAAAATCACAATCCATCAATATACTGCCTGCAGGAAACCCATCTCACCACAAAAGATAGGCACATCCTAAAAATACAAGGCTAGTCAACAATTCTATAAGCTAATGGAAGCAGAAAACAGGCAGGGGTAGTGATTATGCTTTCGGACAAAGTGGACTTCAAACCAAAAAAAATCTTGAGACACAGATGGATACTACATTTTAGTCACAGGTACAATTCACCAGGAAGACTTCACAATACTGAACACATATGAGCCCAATATGCCCACCCCTATACATTCATTAAGCACAATACTGAACATATATGAACCCAATACACCTGCCTCTCCACATTCATTAAGCACCAATGAATACACATTATTCTCAGCAGCACACGGAACTTTCTCCAAAATAGATCACATATTGGGCCACAAAACGGATCTTCACATATACAGGAACGTTGACATTCTAGCATGCACCTTATCAGACCACCAGGGCCTAAATCTTGACATCCACAACATAACAAGCAACAGAAAATACACTAACTCCTGGAAACTTAACACTATGATGCTGAATGAGAATTGGATTCAGGAAGAAATTTAAAAGGAAATTCAAGATTTCCTGAAAGTGAACAATAATAAAAACTCAATTTATCAAAATCTCTGGGACACAATGAAAGCTGTCCTAAGAGGTAAGTTCATAGCTCTTAATGTCTACATCAAAAAAATGGAAATGTCAGAAATAAACAACTTAACAATGCACCTAAAAGCTTTAGAGACACTAGAGCAATCTGACCCCAAAAGCAGTAGAAGGGAAGAGATTACCAAAATAAGATGAGAAATATCTGAAATCGAGATTAGGAAAACGATACAGAAAATCAACCAGTCAAAAACCTGCTTTTTGAAAAAATAGATAAGATTGATACACCATTACCCAAATTAACCAAAAGCAAGAGAGAGAAAATGCAAATTAACAAAATTAGAAATGAAAATGGAGTTATCACTATGGATACCCAAGAAATCCAGAGAATTATAACGTCATATTTCAAAAACTTATACTCTGAAATTTGACAACACAAAAGAGACGGATGAATTCCTAAGTAAACATGACTTACCTAAATTGAATCAGGAAGTTGTGAATTACTTAAATAGTTCTATAACATATGAGGAAATTGAGGAAGTAATCTCAAATCTTCCCACCAAAAAATGCCCTGGACCAGATGGATTCAGCACAGAGTTCTACCAGACATTTAAGGAGTTAATAACACCAATACTCCTTAAACTGTTCCATCAAATAGGAAAGGAAAAACCACTACCAAATTCCTTCTATGAAGCTAATATCATCTTAATTCCAAAATCTAATAAAGATACACTTAAAAAAGAAAACTATAGGCCAATCTCTCTGATAAACACAGATGCAAAGATTCTCAACAAAGTCTTAGCAATTCAGATTCAAAAATATATCAAAAAGCTCATTCACAGGGATAAAGTAGGCTTTATCCCAGGCAGACAAGGTTGGTTCAACATATGCAAATCAATAAATGTAATCCACCATATAAACCAGTCCAAAGTCCAAGAGCACATGATACTCTCCATAGATGCAGAAAAAGCTTTTGACAAGATCCAACAGCCCTTTATGATGAAAACCTTAGAGAAGGTCGGAATTGAAGGAACCTTTATCGATATAATAAAAGATGTATACAAAAAGCGAACAACAAGGATTATACTCAATGGAGAAAAACTTGAAGCATTCCCACTTCAATCAGGGACTAGACAAGGCTGTCCACTCTCTTCACTTCTCTTCAATATTATACTTGAAGTCTTAGCCAAAGGCATAAGACAAGAAAGGGACATAAAAGGGATTCAAATTGTGAAGGAAGAAGTTAAATTATCTCTATTTGCAGATGACATGATCCTATACTTGAGTGATCCCAAAATCTCCACCAGGAAGCTCCTGGAACTAATTGAGACGTTCAGCAGGGTGGCAAGATTCAAAATAAATGTACAAAAATCTGTGGCCTTTCTATCTGCCCAGAATAAAAGAAGTGAAAAAGCCCTGAGAGGAAACAATCCCATTTACTATAGCCCCTAAAAAAAATGAAATACCTTGGTATAAACCTAACAAAGGAAGTATGTGACTCTTACAATGAAAACTTTAAAATCCTAAAGAAAGAAATTGCTGAAGATACCAGAAGGTGGAAAGACCACCCATGTTCCTGGATTGGCAGAATCAACATTGTAAAAATGACCATCCTACCAAAGGCAATATGCAAATTCAATTCTATACCAATTAAAATCCCAATGCAATTCTTTAAAGAAGTTGACCAAACAATCTTAAAATTCATAAGGAAGCACAAAAGACCCAGGATAGCAAAGACAATCCTGAGTAACAAAAACACTGCTGAAGGTATCACCATACCAAACCTTAGTCTATACTACAAATCCATAGTTATAAAAACAGCCTGGTACTTGCTCTGAAATAGACACACAGATCAATGGACAAGGGTTGAAGACTCAGATATAAGCCCACAAAATTACAGCAATTTGATCTTTGACAAAGGGACCCAAAAAATCCAATGGAAAAAGAACAGTATCTTCCACAAATACTGCTGGCAAAACTGGATGTCCACATGTAGAAGATTAAAACTGAACCCGTACATGTCACCATGTAGAAGACTTAATTCCAAAAGGATCAAGGATCTTGATATAAAGCCAGAGACTGTAAAAACCATAGTTGAAAGAGTAGGGAACTCCGTCGAGCTGATTGGGCTAAGCCAACAGTTCCTAAACAGACATCCAATAGTTCAGTCACTGCTACCAACTCTCACCAGTTGGGATCTAGTGAAATTAAAGAGCTTCTGTTGAGATAAAGGGCTTGTAACACAAGCTCAAAGGCACTCACAGAAAGGGAGAAAATCTTCACTAACCACATATCTGATACAGCTCTATTATCCAGAGTGCACAAAGAACTTAGAAAACTAAACACTAAGGAAACAAATGGCCCAATTAAAAAATGGGCCCTGGAACTTAAAAGAAACTTTACCAGGGATGAAATTAAAATGTCTAACAAATATCTTAACAAATGCTCCACATCCTTAGCCATCAGGGAAATGCAAATCAAAACTTCCCTGAGATATCATCTCACTGTGGTCAGGATGGCAAAAATCCACAATACAAACAACACCAAATGCTGGAGAGAATGTGGAAAGAGGGAAACTCTCCTAAATTGCTGGTGGGAATGCAGGCTCATACAGTTACTCTGGTGAGCTGTCTGGAGATTCTTAAAGAAATTAAAGATTGAAATGCCATATGACCCTTCTATCCCACTTTTTGGAATAACCCCCCATACAGCAGAGGTTCACCCCGATAGCACAAGCACGACCATGTTCATAGCAGCACTGTTTACAATAGCAAAGTATTGGAATCAACCCAAATGTCCAACAGTTGACGAGTGGATAAGGAAAAGGTGATACATCTATACAATGGAGTACTACTCAACTATCAAAAAGGATGAATTACTGGAATTTGACAGAAAATGGGTGTCATTAGAAACAATTATATTAAGTAAAGTATCCCAAACCCAGAATATTAAGCATTGTATGTACTCCCTAATAGGTGGTTCCTAGTATCAAACCCACCCAGCCCACCTTGAGACACTCATAGGTAAATCTATGTATTACCTACAGTAATTGCAAGGTTTATGAACAGGAGGGATGGGGTTGGAGGGCCACACCAGAAACAAGGAGAGAAGTGACCATGTTACAGTAGAGAAAATAGGCTTCCATCAAGGACTGCAAGTAAGTAATGTGACACCTGGTTAAGTTCACAGATGTTCATTCCTGATCATGTACAACTGAGGGGGTATGATCTCACCAGAAGGGGAGGGCATATAGTCTGGAAGATAAAAAGTAACCATTTTGCAAATGGATGATTGATCCCTCCCTCACTGAGGTTTCCAACTTTTATTACATCTACCTTTGAATGTGCTCTTAATAAGACTCCAGTTTAACAGCTTTTTGTCTCTGGCCAGGGGGTGACATACAGTGCCCATCAGGATGGAGTGAAGGGCATTGCAGGAGCAGCAAAACTGCAAAAGAAAATCAACAAACCACAATCCAGAACTTCAGAGACTCTATATCAACCACCTGGAATCAGGTCAGCCTAATCCTCTCCCCATCCTGAAGCTCAGGGAAATTTATGGAAGAGGGAGCAGTAAGAGTGTAAGAGCTAAAGGATGGGAGGAGCAATGATTTGCAAGATTCTCCACACAAGTTAGGGCCGAAGCAATCATAATTGGACTTTGCATGCCCTGCACAATGTCCAACACACTATTGACCTCACAAAGTCTAGCATGTGCTAAAGGCACCAAGATCCTTGGAGGCAAGGGATGGGCAGCCACAGTAGTGTTCCTATGCTTAAGGGGAACACGGGAAAGAGTACAGGGAAATGCCACTGGGTCCTTGTAAGTCATCGGAGAGGAGGGCCCAGAGGAGAGTCAGGGATGCATATTAAAGGACTCTCTGGGAATTGGGGCGGGAGGCACTGGAGGATGGGGAGGGAGGGGTAAGGGGAGGGGGAGCAGGGGGTTTGGAGGGAGGAAGAGGGAAGGAGGGAACCGGTGTACCTATTTAGTTTGTATGAGTGGAAATAATAATAAAAATGTTAAAAAAAAAGAATATAAAGTAGATCTCATGCATCTTTGGGATGTAGTAAATATACTACATTATTTTGTTTTTGTTTTTGTTTCTGCTGAGAATAGAATAAGCAAACTTTAAAGCACACACACACACACACACACACACACACACACACACACACCTAGTTCTGGAATGATGCATATTATCTCTCTTTTATCTATGGCTCATTAGGGATGAGCCCTCATCCAGTGTCATTCTTGAGTATCCATGGCTCAATGCTAAAATGCATAACAATGTGTTCTTAAAACAATACATTAAAGGGCTGGAGAAATGGCTGGGGAGTGAGGGTGGTTAGGACTCTGTCTCCCATGCTGAAGGTCTTGCGTTTGGATTCCAGATCCTACCTAAAAATACCAGGTGGAACCAAGGCCAGTCTTCACTTCTGGCCCTAGTGGGTGCGGCATGGGAAATCTGAGTGAAGCAAGATGGTAAAAACAATCCGGATGATTCCCAAAGTCACCCTTGGTCCTCCACAGGGACACACAGTGCTCTCTGACACATGCACACACACACACACACTAAATTAATAAAATATTTTTTAAAAACTGAAGCTTTCAGAGCTTTCTTATGGTTCAAAAGCAAAGGGGAAGGCAACATTCACTCACACAGGTACTTTGCACCCATCTTAGTTATCTCCACTTAATTGCATAATTTCACAGATGACTAAAGAATTCAGGCATCTCTCACTAATCTACATTTATACTTAGGTTCATGAGGTAACACCTTAATATTACTTCATTTTTTTCTGATTAGAACTGGACATGCACTTGTTACCATGCACAAAAATTCATTCCAAATAGATCAAACACAATACTATTAAGCCAGAGACTATAAAAAGCCTATTTGGAAAGATAGGGAACTCCCTCTAGCTGATTAGGCTAGGCCAACAGTATCTAAACAGAAATCCAATAACACAGGCATTAGAATCAACATTCAATAAATGTGTTCTTATGAAATTAAAGAACTTCTGTTCAGGGGCTGGAGAGGTGGCTCAGGGGTTAAGCCTCCGCCTTGCAGGCGGAAGGTCCTGAGTTCGGATCCCAGATCCCACGTATAGATGCCAGGTGGAAGCGGGGGCGGCCTGTGCTTCTGGTCCTGGTAGGGTGGAGCCTGTGAATCCCGGGGCAGAAGGAGGTGGAGGCGTCCGTGGTGGTTCGCGAATTCGTCCGTGGTTCTACACATACACAGACACACACACACACACACAGACACACGCGCGCGCGCACATACACACGCATATGCACACAGTTGAATAAATGATAATAATAATAAAAAAAAAGAACTTCTGTTCAGATAAAGAAATTATAAATCTAGTAAAAAGGCAACTCACAGAATGGGAGAAAATCTTCATTAACTACATATCTGGTAGAGTTCTATTATCCAGAGATAATCCACAAAGAACTTAGAAAACTAAACCCCAAGGAAATAAATGGCCCAATTAAAAAATGGGCCGGGAACTTAAAAGAAACTTTTCCAGGAAAGAAATTAAAATGTCTAACAAATATCTTTAAAAATGCTCCACATCCATAGCCATCAGGGAAATGCAAATCAAAACTTCCTTGAGATATCATCTCACTCTGGTCAAGATGGCAAAAGTCTATAATACAAACAATACCAAATGCTGGAGGGGATGTGGAGAGAACAGAATATTTTGCTGATGGGAATGTAGGATTAACAACCACTCTGGCAATCAGTTTAGCAATTTCTAAAAAAGGTAGATATTAAAATGCCATATAACCCTGCTATTCCACTTCTGGGAATAATTCCCCAAAATTCACTGCAATGACACAAGGACAACCATGTTCATAGCAGCACTATTTACAATAGCTAATAACGGAATCAACCTAAATGCCCAACAGTTGATGAATGGATAAGAAAAATGTGGTTCATTTATACAATGGAATACTACTCAGCTATCAAAAAAGATGAATTAATGAAATTTTCTGGGAAATTAGAAAAAATTATATTGAGTGAAGTATCCCAGACACAGAAAGTTAGACACACCTTATGTACTCTCTAATAAGTGGACCCTAGTACCAAACCCACTTAATGACATATTCAAAGGTAAATCTCTGAAATACCTACAGTAATTGCAAAGATTATAAACAGGAGGAAAGGGGAAGGAGGGTCCCCCCAGAAAAAAGGAGAGAGAGTATCATGCTTTAGTAGAGAAAACAGGTCACATCAATATTGCATGTAAATACCAAGACAGGATCTGGTGTAACTCACTCTTACTTCCCTTCCTGGTCACCTGTGACTGAGGAGGTTTGATATGAACAATCAGGGAGGGTATAGGGACTGGCATATAGATGGTAACCATCCTGCAAATGGGACACTGTCCCTTCCCCCACTGCTGTCCTACTCCTATTCCATCTACCTTTGAGTCTCCTCTTATATTAAAATCTTCATTTAAATAGTCTTTCATCTTTGATTAGGAGGCAATCTTCAATACAAATCAGAATGGAGCCAAAAGTGGTACAGAAAAAGCAAAACTGTAAACAACAAACAGTAATTCAGAACACCAAAGACCCTACATTTGTCTGGAACAGACCAGCCAAATCTCTTCCCATTCTAAGCTCAGAGAACTTTGCCAAAGAGGGAGCAGCAAGATGGTGAGGACCAACAAATGGCAAGATATTCCACACAAGTTAGGGTTACAATAGCCATAATCAGACTTTGCATGACCTGCACAATGGCTGACAAGTCAACAATCTCCAAAAGTCTAACATGGATCACATGGGAGAAGGCTCCAGGTTGTAGGATCCTTCAAGGCAAGGGATTAACAGACATAATAGAGTTCCTATACTAACAAGGAGCCAAGAAAGAGTTTGGGGCTATGCCACTGAGTCCTTATTCCTCACTAGGGTGGAAGACTCAGAGGGAGGTTTGACATTCACACAAAAGGATGTTCCAGGGGATGGGAAGGAGGAATGGGGAGGTGCTTGGAAAAGGGGAGGGAGTGAGGGGATTGAAAGGAAGGGGAAAAGGGGGAGAGAATAACGGGAACTGGGAGGGCAGGAAGGAGGGAGAGGAATTGAGCTTATATGATTGGGAAAAATACAATGTGAGAGAAAAAATACTACTTTATTTTTCTTACAACTTTTAAAACCCGTCTATAATGAGAAATAATGATTTTGCTTTTTTGCTTTTTCTTTCATATGTGTTGTGTGTGTGTGTGTGTGTGTGTGTGTGTGTGTGTGTGTGTGTGTGTGTTTCCATATTGATGGGCACATGTGGGTTGATGTATGTACATCTAATGAAACCCAGAGCCCACCATTAGGCTAGCTATTCAGCTTACTCTAGAAATTTCCAGACTCCACCTTCCAGGACCAGAATTCCAGGTGGACCACCATATCTACCTGTCATTTTTTCTGTGGGATCTAGGAATCTGAACTCAGGTTCCCTTGCTTGTAGGTTTCAAAGGCTGAGCCTCCTCCCCAACACCCAATATGCTTACTTGAAAACACCTTTGAGACTTTGTGATTATACATTGGTTACGAATATAAATTGGTATTCAGAATGTGCATGGCATGGAGTATTTTGCAGGACAAGGAGAATCATCAGTGTAAGCATGAAACTGACTAGCTAGGTGGTATGGTGATATGGTGTGGTGATACACTTGAGCAACTGAGGCAGGAGGACCATGATCTCTTGGTTAGCCTGGACCACCTAGCAAGGCTCTAAAGCAAACAAGTATATGTCCTTACCTTGTGTTCACAAAGGACTGTGAGCTTCGGTAAACAATGTGATGCCATGAAATACATGTTATCAATCTTGGTGATTATCAGATTGTTAGATCATTTTTGGTAAGTCAATGAGTATGTTGTGCTTTCTTGTGGAAAAACAGTTTGGGAAAATGAGCAAAGCCCCAATTCAGATGCATTCCCCTTTCCAGAGAAGGTGACCATCACATGCCATGGAGATTGGTGCTCCTTTCTTCCAAGACCACAAGCTACAGGTCAAAATGAGGGGAACAAGGACTTTGGTGAAGCTGAATTTAAACACAATAGACTGGTTTGCTTAACAGAGAAGAGCTCAGTTAGCAGCCTTGAAGATTTGTATGAGAAAAGGGCAGACAGCCAAATAGCTGCTGTTGTAGGAGAAATGAGCATCAATGAAGGAAAAACCTAGTGACTCACACTGGGATGGTGGAAAAGGTTAATGCTACCATATGGTAAGTTCATGGTTTAAAAACCTAGATTCCTTCAGGTATTGAAAGCCCAAATTAAAGATGTTTTTTGCCCTTTGGAAGTGTGGCTACCAAAAAAGAGGCATTCCAGTGTCAGCACACAAAACAGCCTTGGCTCAAATAGTCTAAGCTACATTTCAACATTGCTTCAAAATCTGGCAACATCTCCCAGGTGGTACTGGTTTTGGTGAAAGATTTGAGGAGTTCATGGACAGTGGCTTGCCACTAAGTAGCAGAAATAGAGTTTCTGCAAGGAAAGGTGAAGATTTGAGTTGTACAGGCAAGCCCAAAGTGGTGTTTAATATGCTATGACTGCTGCTGAGGACAGTTGTGAGTATAGATTCAGCCTGGTTCCAGGAACTCTGCTTTTACAACTTCAAACTGTAAACAGGGACTGGGAATGCCTAGATTCTCTGAGCCCCCATAAATACTTGATGAGCAACAGAAGATGTACATTGAAGTACAGGGTGTCTTATTTGATTTGCTAGACTTCAGTCTTAATTTATTGTTTTCTTATTACATCAAGATACTTCTATTTTAATGTTTTATCTGCTTTAAAGTATTTATCTTATTTTGATTTAATGGTATTTAACTTGCTTTGGTTTAATACATTCTTAAGGTTAAGAAACTTTGAACTTTTAAAATGTTGGAATTGAAATTTTAATAAGAGAACATTTTAAATTTATATTTGAAATATATTTATATTTTAAAAATAACTTTTAACACCTGTGGAGATAAGGATTAAAGGTTGCAGTTTAAAAAATGCTGTGTTTTTGTGTTAAGTTGACAAGGGAAGGAGTGTCAAAGTTGAGCACAAGTGTCAATTTCACAGTTGAGGGTTTGAGCTCTGGGCACATTTGTAGAGACTTAGTGGTTGAGTTAGGCCCAGAGCAGATCTGCAGGAGATTGTTAGCTGATGGAGAAGGCTCAAACCATGGTGGGTGATTCTAGGCCCTGGAATAAAATACAGAGAGCTGTTTGAGAGAGTTGCCATGCTTCTGTACACTTGGCCAGACATGGTGATCTGGCAAGTAAAGATCATCCTTCTCTCAGCCTTTATGTAGAGATGGTGTGGCCAGTTCCCTTGGCTCTGGTGTTGGTGCATGCTCTCCTGTCAAGCTGGACTACAGATTGTAACTGGACTATCGGTAAGAAAATAAATCCCCTGTTCCCTGAAGCCATTTGAAGGTCATTTATCAGCAACCATGCAGGTTGACTGCAACAAGGTCCATCCAAATACAAGAAGCATTCTGCATCCAAAACACATATGGCCAAAATGGAAATTCGCCACAGAAAATAAGAGTAATACCACCATACATACAAGACAAAGAGAATGTGTTGAGAGCTTTAGGAGGAAAAAAAGTCACTTTTAAACTTAAAACCTACTAAAATAACATGATTTTTCATTGAAGCAACAAAAGCCAGAACAGCTTGAAGAGACACACTTCAAGTATTGAATGAGCACAAATGTCAACCCAGGCTGATATACCCAGCAAAATTATCAGTCATGATCAAGGATGAAAGAAAAATTTTCCATCATAAAGACAACTTGAAGGCTTACATGACCACCAAACCAGGCCTTCAAAAAGTGTTAAAAAAGAGACTCAAGCTTGATGAAAAGAAAAAGTATATCCAGGAGGACAGAAGGGAAGTAAAATACCATCACAATCTAAAAGCTAATATTATGCTTACAAATGTTACTAAACACATGTCATGTAAAAGAAACAGTATTGCCATTTTCACTTTTAATTTGAAAGGATTATTTATTCCATTTAAAATGGAATAGCAGCTTGTACTTCTATTTGGCTTCCCATAAACAGCATTTTACATAGTAAGCATATATTTAATAATTTATTTATTTATTTAATTCTGCTCATACAAACTTTTTAAATTAATTTATTTATTTATTTATCTCCACTCATGTAAACTTAATAGGCACATCAGTCCCCTCCCTACCTCCACCCATTCTTGAACCTTCTAGCTCCCTTCCCCCTTTTCCCTTCCTTTCTCCCTCCTCCCTATCTCCCAGTGCCTCCTCCACCCCCATCCCTGGAGCATCCTTTAATGGGTATGTCAAACTTTCCTTTGGGCCCTCCTCTCTGATGAGGTGTAAGGACTCAGTGGCATTTCCTATAACTCTTTCTTGTGTTCTCCATACGTACAGGAAGACTATCGTGGCTGTTAATCCCTAGCTTCTAAGGATACTAGTGTCTTAGTCCATGCTAGACTTTGAGGAGTCAATAATGTGTTGGTCACTGCACAGGTGATGAAAAGTCCTATTAACATTGCTTCAGCCCTAACTTGTGTGGAATATCTTGCATATCATTACTCATCCCCATCCTCATGCACTTACAATCTTACCATCCCCTGGTTACAGGTGGTTGATATAGAGTCTTTGATGTTCTGAATTATGGTTTGTTGATTTTTTTTTTTTTAGTTTTTTAGTTTGTTGCTCCTGCAATGCCCTTGGCTCCATCCTGATGCATAATGATGTAACCCGCCTAGCCAGAGATAAAAAGCTGTTAAAATAGAGTCTTATTATAAGAGTATATTCAAGGATAAATGGAATAAAAGTAGAAGACTACAGTCGGGTGGTCATTCACCCATTTGCAAAATGGTTACTTTCTATCTGCCAGAATATATGTCTCCCCTTTTGGTGAGATCATATTACAGACATTTGACTGTGAGTGTGTCTCGAAGTGGGTTTGGTACTAGGATCCACCTATTAGGGAATACAAACAGCGCTTAGCTTTCTGTGTCTGGGATATTTCACTCAATGTAATTGTTTCTAATTCCATCCATTTCCTGGAAAATTTCAATAATTCATCATTTTTGATGGCTGAATAGTATAAATGTACCACGTTTTCCCTATCCACTCATCAACTGTTGGACATTTGGGTTGATTCCAGGACTTTGCTATCGTAAAGAGTGCTGCGATGAATATGGTCGTGCTTGTGCTACCAAGGTGAATTTTTGCTGTATGGGGGATTATTCCCAAAAGTGGAATGGGAGAATCATATGGCATTTTAATCTTTAACTTCTTTAAGAATCACCAGACGGATCGCCAAAGTGGTTATATGAGCCTACATTCCCACCAACAATGTAGGAGAGTTCCCCTCTCTCCACATCTTCTCCAGCACTTGGTGTTGTTTGTATTGTGGATTTTTGCCATCCTGACCAGGGTGAGATGATATCTCAGGGAAGTTTTGATTTGCATTTCCCTGATGGCTAAGGATGTGAATATTTTTTAAATTATTTGTTAGACATTTTACTTTCATCCCTGGTATGTTTCTTTAATGTTCCATGGCACATTTTTTAATTGGGCCATTTGTTTCCTTGGTGTGTAGTTTTCTAAGTTCTTTGGGCACTCTAGATAATAAAACTCTATTAGATATGTGGTTAGTGAAGATTTTTCTCCCATTCTGTGGGTTGCCTTTGTACTCCAGTTACAATCTCTTTATCTGAACAGAAGCTGTTTTATGTCATAAGATACAATCTATTGTAGTGTCTATGCTATTGGATTTCTGTTTAGGAACTGTTGGCTTAGCCCAATCAGCTTGAGGGAGGTCCCTACCCTTTCAATTAAGGTTTTTATAGTCTCTGGCTTTATATTGAGGTATTTAAAATGTTTGAAATTAAGTCTTGTACATGGTGACAAAAATGGGTCGAGTTTTAATTTTCTGCATATGGCATTAAGAGCAATGAACTTACCTCTTAGGACAGCTTTCTTTGTGTCCCAAAGATTTTGATAAGTTGTATTATCATTATCATTCACTTTCAGGACACCTTGAATTTCCTTCCTGAGTCCAATTCTCATTCTACATCATAGTGTTAAGTTTCAAGGAGTTAGTGTATTTTCTGTTGGTTATTGTGTTGTGGATGTGAAGTTTTAGGCCACGGTCGTCTGATCGTGTACAGGCTAGAATTTCAACTTTCCTGTATATGTGGAAATTCGTTTTGGGCCCAAGTATGTGATCTATTTTGGAGAAAGTTCCGTGTGCGGCGTGAATGAAAAGTTTGATAGAAATCTGTAAGGTCCATTTCATTAAGAGTTTGATTAAGTTACAAAGTGTCTCTGTTAAGCTTTTGACCTGTTGGTCTATCTCATGTTAAGAAGGCAGTGTTGAAATCCCCAAGGATTATGGTTTGAGCATTGATTTTCCCTTTAGATGCTATAGGGTTTGCTTAATGAATGTAGCGGCCCGTATTAAGTGCAGTCTTAAGTGAAGTCTTCCTGGTGAATTGTACCTGTGACTAAAATACAGTATCCATCTGTATCTGTTATGATTTTTCTTTGAAGTCCACTTTGTGTGGTAGCATAATGGCTTCTCCTGCCTCTTTCCTAATTCCATTAGCTTGCAAAAATTTTTTTAAATTTTTTTTCAATTTATTCAATTGTGCTGTGTGTACATGTGTGCACATGTATGTGTGTATGTGTGTGTAGAACCATGGATGAATTCGGGAACCACCATGGACACCTCCACCTCCTACTTGTTTACTCTGCCCCGAGATTCACAGGCTCTGCCCACCAGGACCAGAAATGCGGGCCACCCCCGCTTCTGCCCGGTGTCTATACGTGGGGTCTAGGATCCAAACTCGGGACTTTCTGCCTGCAAGGCAGAGGCTTAACCCCTGAGCCACCTATCCAGCCCCAGCTTGCAAAATGTTTGACCAGGCTTTTATGTTTAGGAAATGCCTATCTTTTGTGCTAAAATGAGTTATCTGAAGGCAGGAGATTGATGGGTTGTAATTTTTAATCCAAGTTTGTAATCTGTGTCACCTTTGCCCACTGAGACATTTCACTGGCTCCTGAAACGTAAATTTAACAAAGGCTCAATATTTAATATGTATACTAATGACTACATAGTAACTGCTCACCACTTCATTCCCTGAATAGCTTTGTTTTCTCATTACCATTTGCTAAGCTTTTTGGTTTCTGTCTGCTGAAGTTAATTCCATTGACATTTAATGTTATGATGGAATTATTTTTAATTCCAGACATTTTTGCTTTTAGTGGCTTTTGTATGTGTATTGTTTGGCTTTTAGGTTTTGGTGGTATTATACTTCCTTTCTGCCCTCCTGGATATGCTTGTATTTTTTCTTCAAGCTTGAGTATCATTTCTAGCATTTTTTTTGTTGGGTTTTTTTTTTGTTTTTAATACCTTTTTTTATTTTTTCCGCTCATACAAACTTAATAGGTAGACCAGTTCCCTCCCTCCCTCCTCCTCCCCCCGAACCCCCTACTCTCCCTCCCTCCCTTCACATCCCCCAATGCCTCCCCCCCAATTTCCAGAGAGTCCTTTATTGTGTATGCCTACCTCTCCTCTGGGTCCTCCTCTTCGATGACGTAAAAGGACCCAGTGGCATTTTCCTGAACCCTTTCTCGTGTTCCCCTTAAGCATAGGAACACTACTGTGGTTGTCAATCCCTTGTCTCCAAGGACTTTGGTGCCTTTAACTGATGCTAGATTTTGTGAGGTCACTAGTGTGTGGACATTGTGCAGGCCATGCAAAATCCAATTATGATTGCTTCAGCCCTAACTTGTGTGGAGAATATTGCAAATCATTGCTCCTCCCATCGTTTTGCTCTTACACTCTTGATGCCCCCTCTTCCGCAAATATCCCTGAGCCTCAGGATGGGGGGAAATTAGGCTGGCCTAGTTCTAGGTGGTTGATATAGAGTCTGAAGTTCTGCATTGTGATTTGTTGATTTTCTTTTGCAGTTTTTGCTGCTCCTGCAATGCCCTTCACTCCATCCTGATGGGCACTGTATGTCACCCCCTGGCCAGAGACAAAAAGCTGTTAAACTGGAGTCTTGTTATAATAGCACATTCAAGGATAGATGTAATAAAAGTAGGAAACCTCAATGAGGGAGGAGTCAGTAACCCATTTGCAAAATGATTACATTTTACCTGCCAGACTATATGCCCTCCCCTTCTGGTGAGATCATACCCCCTCAGTTGTACATGATCAGGAAGGAACGTCTCTAAACTTAACCAGGTGTCAAATTACTTACTTGCATTCTTTTATGGAAGCCTATTTTCTCTGCTGTAACATGGTCCCCTCTCTCCTTGTGTCTGGTGTGGCCCTCCAACCCCACCCCTCCTGTTCATAATTCTTGCAATTACTGTATTACATAGGTTTACCTTTGAGTGTCTCAATGTGGGCTGGGTGGGTTTGGAACTAGAAGCCACCTATTAGGGAGTACATACGACGCGTAATTTTCTGGGCTTGGGATACTTCATTTAATATAATTGTTTCTAATGACATCCACTTCCCAGCAAATTCCAATAATCCATCATTTTTGATGGCTGAGTAGTACTCCATTGTATAGATGTATAACAGTTTCCTTATCCATTCGTCAACTGTTGGACATTTGGGTTGATTCCATGACTTTGCTATTGTAAACAGTGCTGCTATGAACATGGTTATGCTTGTGCTATCAAGGTGAACCCCTGCTGCATGGGGGGTTATTCCCAAAAGTGGGATGGCAGGATCATATGGCATTTCAATCTTTAATTTCTTTAAGAATCTCCATACGGCTCGCCAGAGTGGCTGTATGAGCCTGCATTCCACCAGCAATTTAGGAGAGTTCCCCTCTCTCCACATCCTCTCCAGCATTTGTTGTTGTTTGTATTGTGGATTTTTGCCATCCTGACCGGGGTGAGATGATATCTCAGGGAAGTTTTGATTTGCATTTCCCTGATGGCTAAGGAAGTGGAGCATTTTTTAACATATTTGTTAGATATTTTTTTAAACTTATTTCTTTTTTTTAAATTTTTTTTGTATTATTATTTATTCAATTGTACGTGTGTGTGTATGTATGTGCGTGCGCATGTGTGTATGTGTGTGTGTAGAACCACGGACGAATTGGGAACCACCATGGACGCCTCCACCTCCTTCTGCCCTGGGATTCACAGGCTCCGCCCTACCAGGAACAGAAACGCAGGCCGCCTTGTACGTCATCGGAGAGGAGAGCCCAGAGGAAAATCAGGTATGCACAAGAATGGACTCTCTGGGAATTGGGGCGGGAGGCATTGGGGGATGGAGGGAAGGGGTTGGGGAGGGGGAGCAGGGGATTCGCGGGGAGGAGGATGGAGGGAGGGAACTGGTGTACCTATTAAGTTTGTATGAGCTGAAATAATAATAAAAAATGTATTAATAATAAAAAAAGAGAGTCTCTGATGTTCTGAATTATGGTTTGTTGACTTTTCAGTTTGGGTGCTCCTGCAATGCCCTTGGCTCCACCCTGATGGGTATTGGATATCACCCCCTGGCCAGAGATAAAAAGCTGTTAAAATAGTCTTATTATAAGAGTAGATTCAAAGGTAGAAGGAATAAAAGTAGGAGACCATGGTGAGGGTGGGGTGTCAGTCTCTCATTTGCAAAATGATTACCTTCTATCTGCCAGACTGTATGCCCTCCCTTTCTGATAAGATCATATCCCATCAGTTGCAAAGACAGTGAGCTTAACCAGATATCCCATTACTTATTTTTAGTCCTTGATGGTGGCTTATTATCTCTGCTGTAGCATAATTTCCTTTCTCCTTGCTTTTGGCAGGGCCCTCCTTCTGCTTCTCTCCTGTTAATACTCTTTGCAATTACTGTAGATATTACAGAGATTTATCTTTGAGTGTGTCCCTAAGTGGGTTTGATACTAGGATCCACCTATTAGGGAGTACATACGGTGCTTAATTTTCTGTGTCTGGGATACATCACTCAATATAATTGTCTCTGATTCCATCCATTTTTCAGAAAATTGTATTAATTCATCATTTTTGATAGCTAAGTAGTATTCCATTATATGAATTACTGCATTTTCCTTATCCACTCGTCAACTGTTAGGCATTTAGGTTGATTCCATGACTTTGCTATTGTAAACAGTGCTGCTATGAACATGGTCGTGCTTATGCTATCAAGGTGAATTTTTGCTGTGTAGGGGGTTATTCCCAAAAGTGGAATGGCAGGGTCATATGGCATTTCAACCTTTAACTTATTTAAAAATCGCAGATGGCTCACCAGAGTGGTTGTATGAGCCTACATTCCCACCAGCAATGTAGGAGAGTTCCCCTCTCTCCACATCCTCACAAGCATTTGGTGTTGTTTGTATTGTGGATTTTTGCTATCTTGACCGAGGTGAGATGATATCTCAGGGATGTTTTGGTTTGCATTTCCCTGATGGCTAAGGATGTGGAATATTTTTTAAGATATTTGTTAGACATTTTAATTTTTTCCTTGGTTAGTTTCTTTTAAGTTCCAAGGCCATTTTTTTCCTTGGTGTTTAGTTTTGTAAATTCTTCATGCACTCTGGATAATAGAGCTCTAACAGTTATGTGGTTAGTGAAGATTTTCTCCCATTCTGTGGGTTGCCTTTGTGCTCGAGTTACAATCTCTTTATTTGAAAAGAAACTCTTTAATTTTCCAAGAACTCATCTGTTGAGTGTTGATTGTATTGACTGCACTATTGGATTTCCGATTAGGAACTGTTGGCCTAGTCCAATCAGGTCAAGGGAGTTCCCTATCCTTTCACCTATGGTTTTTATAGTCTCTGGCCTTATATTGAGGTCATTGATCCATTTGGAAGTAAGCCTTGTACATGGTGACAAGTATGGGTCCAGTTTTAATCTTCTGCATGTGTATAACCAGTTTGGCCAGCACCATTTGTTGAAGATGCTGTTCTTTTTCTATTGGATTTTTTAGGCCCCTTTGTCAAAGATCAAATGGCTGTAGTTGTGTGGGCTTATATCTGGGTTTTCAATGCTTATCCATTGATATGTGTGTCTATTTTAGAGCCAGTACTAGGCTGTTTCTATAACTATGGATTTGTAGTATAGACTAAGGTATGGCAATACCTCCAGCAGTGTTTTTGTTGCCCACCATTGATTTTGCTATCCTGGGTCTTTTGTGCCTCCATATGAATTGTGAGACTGTTTGGTCAATTTCTTTGAGGAATTTCTTTGGGATTTTAATTGGTATAGCATTGAATCTATATATTGCCTTTGTTAGGATGGTCATTTCTATGATATTGGTTCTGCCAATCCAGGAACATGGGAGGGAGGTCTTCCCACCTTCTAGTGTCCTCTGTAATTTCTTTCTTTAAGATATTAAAATTTTCATTTTAAAAGTCTCTTACTTCCTTTGTTAGGTTTATATCAAGGTATTTCTTTTTTTTAGAGGCTACAGTAAATAAGATAGTTTTCCTCAGGGCTTTTTCACATCTTTCATTCTGTGCATATAGAAAAGCCACTGATTTTTGTATGTTTCTTTTGTATTCTGCCACTCTGCTGAACTTCTGTATTAGTTCCAGGAGTTTCCTTGTGGAGTTTTTGCAATCAGTCAGGTATAAAATCATTTCATCAGCAAATAGAGGTAACTTGACTTCTTCCTTCCCAATTTGAATCTCTTTAATCTCCCTTTCTTGGTGAGTTTTTGCAATCACTCAGATATCATGTCATCTGCAAATAGAGATAATTTGATTTCTTCCTTGCTGATTTGAATCCATTTTATCTCCCTTTCTTGTCTTATGGCCTCAGCTAAGACTTCAAGTACAATATTGAATAGAAGTGGTGAGAGTGGACAGCCTTGTCTAGTTCCTGATTGAAGCAGGAATGCTTCGAGTTTTTCCCCATTGAGTATAATCCTTGCTGTGGACTTGTTGTAGACAGCTTTTATTATATTGACAAAGGTTCCTTCCATTCCAACTGTCTCTAGGGTTTTGATCATAAAGGGCTATGGGATCTTGTTAAAAGCTTTTTCTGTATCATGTGGTCTTGAATTTTTGACTGGTTTATATGGTGGATTAAATTTATTGATTTGCATATGTTGAACCAACCTTGTGTACCTGGAATAAAGCCTACTTGATTCCCATGAATGATCTTTTTTATATGTTTTTGAATCCGATTTACTAAGACTTTGTTGAGAATCTTTGCATCTGTGTTCATCAGAGAGTTTGGCCTATAGTTGTCTTTCTTTTTTTTAATTATTTATTCAACTGTATGTGTGTGTGTAGAACCACGGACGAAATCGGGAACCACTATGGACCACCTCCACCTCCTCCTCGTTTACTTGTCCTGGGATCCACAGGATCCACCCTGCCAGGGCCAGAAGTGCAGGCCACTTCTGCTTCCACTTGACATCTATACATGGGGTCTAGGATCCGATCTCAGGACCTTCCACCTGCAAGGCAGAGGCTTAACCCCTGGGACACCTCTGCACCCCTATAGTTTTCTTTTTTAAGTGTATCTTTATTAGGTTTTGAGATTAAGATGATATTAGCTTCTTAGAAAGAATCTGGTAGTGTTCCTTCCTTTGCTATTTGATGGAACAGTTTTAGGAGTATTGGTGTTATTAGCTTCATAAAAGTCTGATAGAACACTGTGCTGGATCCATCTGGTCCAGATCATTTCTTGGTGGGAAGATTTGAGATTACTTCATCGATTTCCTCATATGCTATAGGACTATTTAAATAATTCCAAACATTCGGATTTAATTTCAGTCAGTTGTGCTTACTTAGGAATTCATCCATTTCTTTTGTGTTGTCAAATTTCACAGAGCATAAGTTTTTGAAATATGACACTATAAAACTCTAAATTTTATTGTGTATCCATAGTGAGAACTCCATTTTCATTTCTAATTTTGTTTTCTGTTTTATCTCTCTTGCTTTTGGTTAATTTAGCTAGGGGTGTATCAACATTATTGATTTTTTGAAGAGCCAGCTTTTTGACTGGTTGATTTTTGTATCGTTTTCCTACTCTATTTTGGTTATTTCTCTTATTTTGCTAATCTCCTTTCTTCTACTGCTTTGGGATCAGATTGCTCTAGTGTCTCTAAAGCTTTAAGTGGCATCATTAAGTTATTTATTTGTGATGTTTCCATTTGTTTGATGTTGGCATTAAGAGATATGAACTTACCTCTTAAAACACCTTTCATTGTGTCCCAAAGATTTTGTTCACTTTCAGGAAATCTTGAATTTCCTTTTTAATTTCTTCCTGAATCCAATTCTCATTCAGCATCATAGTGTTAAATTTCCAGGAGTTAGTGTAGTTTCTGTTGTTGTTTTTTTTTTAATTTTTTTTTATTTATTCAACTGTGCGCATGTGTGTGTGTATGTGCGCGCGCGCGTGTGTGTCTGTGTGTGTGTGTGTGTGTATGTGTAGAACCACGGACGAATTCGCGAACCACCATGGATGCCTCCACCTCCTTCTGCCCAGGGATTCACAGGCTCCGCCCTACCAGGACCGGAAACGCAGGCCGCCCAGCTTCCGCCTGGCGTCTATACGTGGGATCTGGGATCCGAACTCAGGACCTTCCGCCTGCAAGGCGGAGGCTTAACCTCTGAGCCACCTTTGTGTTGTGGATGTCAAGCTTTAGACCATGGTGGTCTGAAAGGATAGAGGGTAGAATTTCAACTTTCCTGTATATGTGGAGATTTGTTTTGTGGCCCAATATGTGATCTATTTTGAAGAAAGTTCCATGTGCTGCTGAGAAAAATGTGTATTCTTTGGTACTTGGATGAAAAGTTCAATAGAGGATTGTACAGTCCATTTCTTTAAGGGTTTGGTTGAGTTACAAAGTGTCTCTGTTAAGCTTTTGACCTGTTGATCTATCCCAAGTTGAGAGGGCAATGTTAAAATCCCCAAGAACTATGGTTTGGGGGTTGATTTCTCACTTTAGATTCTGTAGGGTTTTCTTAATGAATGTGGAGAGGCCCGTATTAGGTGCATATATGTTCAGTATTGTGAAGTCTTCCTGGTGAATTGTACCTGTGACTAAAATGTAGTATCCATCTGTGTCTCATGATTTTTTTTGGTTTGAAGTCCACTTTGTTATATAGCATAATGGTTACCCCTGCTTGTTTCCTGGTTCCATTAGCTTGCAGAATTTTGGGCCAGCTTTTTATTTTTAGGATGTGCCTATATTTTGTGGTGAGATGAGTTTCCTTCAGGCAGCAGATTGATAGGTTGTGATTTTTAATCCAAGTTTGTAATCTGTGTTTCTTGATTGGTAAGTTAATACCATTCACATTTAATATTATAATGGAGAAATTATTTTTAATTCTGGACTTTTTTATGTTTAGTGGCTTTTGTAAGTGTATTGTTTGACATTTAGGTTTTGGTGGTATTGTATTTCCCTTCCCTCGTGCATACTCTTGTTTTTTTCGTCAAGCTTGAGTATCATTTCTAGCATTTTTTTGAAAGTCTGGTTTGATAGATATGTAAGCCTTCAAGTTGTCTTTGTGCTGGAAAACTTTTCGTTCTTCGTCGATCATAATGGATAGTTTTGCCAGCTATACTTACTTGGGATGGAGGATCCAGAGCAAGTTCTGTCCCAATCAGGCAGTCAGGCAGGAGGAAGAAAGGGCTGGGGCCCAGGGCATGAGCCAGGCAAACCAGAGGCAGCCTGGTGTTGCTTGGGCTGGCTGGTGGGAGGAGCTCGGGCAAGGGGCTACCTGGGGGCTTGGGAGAACTCACCTGGGATGGAGGACCATGAGCGAATCCTGTCCAGGTGGGCCATCAGGTGGGCAGGAAGCCATCAGGTGGGCAGGAGGAACAAAAAGTTGACTATGATTTTAAATCCTTTCTGTTTTTATTTTTAATCTCTCATGAACCATAGAACTAAATAGGAGCATATTCTCTTTCTCTCATGCTAGGAAAATTACATGATGCTTCAAGACCTGTCATTTTCTTGCAAATGCAAGGTGACCGTACAACTAGTATGACCCAAGGGACACTTGGATACACAATCTGTGTTCTTTATTATCCCAGTCTGCTCTTCCTCAAAGGGGACAATCAATAAGCACATGAATTATCCTTGTGACTAAGGTACAGTTGGACCAGAAGTATTTTTACTCCTCTGTCATGATAGCTGCATTTCTGAATGGCTCTGTCACAAGATCCCCACAGATTGAACATCCTCTCCTTGTCAGTTAAAATATAATGGAATACCTTTCAATGGGAATAGGCTTTGGAAATATTTACCATTTTATCTCTCTGGCAGCTTTGAAATGATGTATTTTCTCAGGGACATTAGCCTTTAAGAAATGAAGCCAGCTGGAGGATCTGGCAGTCTGACCCCATTTCCCTCCTTCCATTTCTTGCAGCCTCTGTGTTTGAGAGGCAGGAAAACCAAGCAGTCTAATGTATACAGAGAGTGTGCATTCCAGAAATCCAGCAGCTAGCAAGGCTTGCCTAGCTTTGTGATCCCGATACTAAAAACAAGATTTAGAGGGAAAAAAGAATATTAAAGAGGGAGAAAGAAAAGGAAGGAAAGAAGGAGGAAATGAAGGAAAGAAGGAAAGAAGGAAGGGAGGGAAGGGGAGAGAAGAGAAGAAATGGAAGTGAAGGAGGAAGAAAAAAGAAGGAAAAAGGGAGGGAGGGAAGAAGGAAAGAAGGAAAGGAGAGAGGGAAGGAGGGAGAAAGAGGAAGGAAAAGAGCAAAGGAAGACAAGGAGAAAGAAAGAAGAAAGGAAAGAAGAAATGAAGGAAGGAAGATGGGAATGAAATAAGAGGGGAACTAGGGAAAGTAGAAAGGAAGAGGAAGTGAAGGAGAGAGGAAAGGAAAGAAAGAAGAAAATGGGCAAGAAATAAAAAAGGGAGGGAATAAAGTAGGGAGGGAAGGAAAAAGATTGGGTAGCAGAAAGTATGTAGGCACTAATTACATTTTTGACATATTTTAAACAAAGCCCAGTCTTTCTGGAAATTCAAAGTGTCCCAATTTCCCATCTCCCAAGCAGAGCTGTAAAATGCATGTCCCATGGATAAGTGTCCTGTTCAGAGTTGAAAGGGTGGTTCTCCTGTTAATCCATCCATCACCCATTTGTGAATGGTCACTTGGCACTCTGAGACAGTATCTCATTGCTTCTCATCTTCTGGGTGAACAGCCACCTGAAATCTCATGTTCCTTACAACCTAGATTGCAGACTCCCCCACAGGCGCAGCTTTCCCCAAAGCATTGGCTAAGCCAGAGAACCTGTCTGTCTCCTTTATTGTGCAGGATGTCAACGTCATGGGCCATGTCTTCTGGAAGGTGGTGACAGCCAATTTCCAGCCCATGAATGGATTCCAAGTGAGGTGGGCCAAGGTCACTACAAAAAGTAGGCAGAATAGTTTGCCCAAAAGCATCATCTCCCAGTCGAGGATTCTGCCTTCCATAGGTGCATAGCCCTCCCCCTGTGGCTGTTCATCTATGTAGCCACACATCTTTGTCATGATGTGTCATACTGTGTCTCACTGTATATATATTGACATGTGATGTGGATAACTGTGAAGGTTAAATGCATTCTTCCCAAACCTCGAGGCACCCAGGGACCCAGTGTCCTCTGCCTTGTAACACAGTGACTTAACCATTCTCCTCTTACCTGCCTTTTGGTCTTTTTGAAGTGCTAAACTGGGGCCAAAAAAACTCAAAGCAGCTTCTTTTTGCTTTCCCCCTTGAAGTTCAATGAAGTTCGGTATTAAGTTGAATTGTCTTCTACTTCACTTCATTCCTGGCTTAAGGAAAAAAAGAAATCTTCAGTAGATTATTTAAAGCCTTGCTGAAAATAGTCCTAGAATATCCAATACTTGCTCCAAGATGAAGAAAAGGGGAGAGAGGAAGAGAAGAGGGCAGGGGGAGAGAAGGGAAGAGATGGAGAGAGAGAAGAGAGAGAGAAAGAGAGAGAGAGAGAGAGAGAGAGAGAGAGAGAGAGAGAGAGAGAGAGACTGCACTAGTTTGAATCCCCATAGGAAAAGTCCCATGAGCTGAGATGGCAGTTAATTTATGAACATTCTAGATCTTGGTGGGTTTTGAAAATAAGAATGTGGGGTGCTTTAAGTTATGGGAATTGACAAATAGATTGTGATCCAAAGGAAATACTTGGCTAGTCCACTGGCATACAGATTATCAAGAATTCACTTTACAAACCAATGGAAAAAATCACATTATGAGGAATTAAAAAAGAAGAAAGATGAACTCCAAGAGGGAGTCCCAAAAACTGGCCAAACATCTCACACGGCTGGAGAAAAAGTGTTAGATAGCTCCAGGAACTGAACAGTCTGTATGTGATTCAAGCATAGATTCTGTGTGTGTGTCTGTGATTCAAGCTTAGCTTTTCTCTGTGTATATATGTATCTGTGTATCATTCAAGCATAGCTTCTGTGTATGTGAATGTATCTCTGTACATTCAGCATAGCTTCTCTCTGTGTGTGCATGTATGTGATTCAACATAGCTGCTATGTATATGTTCATGTGTGTGTTAGGTTCAACCCAGATCGACTGTACCTTGGATTAGGTAAGGTGTTGATCAGGCCACTTTGGGTTAGGTCAGGTCTTTGGCCCTGTCCACCTTGATGTAGGTAGGGCTGTCAGCGAGCGGGCAGCCTGTCATAATGGCACCTTAATGGGGTTGCAATACCAAGACACGCATCTATCATATAGCATTCAGCATAGCATCTCTGTGGGTGTATTTCTATGTCTGTGTATATTATTCTGTGTATGTGTCTTTGTGATTCAGGTATAGTTTTTCCTCTGTGTATATGTCTCTGAATCTATGTGACTCAGCATAGCTTCTGTGAGTGTTTCTCTGCAGGGGTCAGCTCCTAGCCACCAGGAAGGAGAGAGGTGAGGGCACTGCCTGTCCCTCTGCCTCCCCGGTCCCAGGAGACAATCAGGCACAGCAGGGAGTTAAGTTGAAGCATTAACTCACTTTTTTATATGTAGTGCAGCAGTTTATAATGGCAAAAACTGTGAGGTGTGAAATGGGCAGCCAATCATATTAAAGATCAGCACAGCATGCAGGCATTCATGGGCTAGAGTCAGCATTATGGAACTCTTATGAACCAATCAGGGTTCTCTGTGATGCAAACAGCTCACCCACACACTAGCTCCCAGCGCCACCTTAGGACCCATGTGCTTGGCTATGCCTTGTTAACTTCCTCCCAGTGCTATCTTAGGCCCCATGTGCTCAGCTACACCTTGTTCCTCCAAGTGCCATCTTACCTGGGCCAGCCCAACATCTCCCCTTTTTGTTTTTTATGAGCCAATATGTTCACCTAGATGTTAGGTTCAATCCAGATCAACTGTACCTTGGATTGGGTAAGGTGTTGATCAGGCCACTTTGGGTTAGGTCAGGCATTTGGCCCTGTCCACCTTGATGTAGGTAGGACTGTTGGGGGCGAGTGGGCAGCCTGTCATAATGGCACCTTAATGGGGTTGCAATGTCAAGACACACATCTATCATATAGAGAGTTTGTTGCCAGATGGCTTTGATGCACTCAGTTTACCATGATCAACCCTTGGCAGTGAACCCAGTACCCTGTCCCTGTCTTTTCACATCTCCAATTTTTACAATAAAAGTCCAGGGTAGATATTTAACACATGAGAGCATCCTGGGTCATTAGGTGACCTGGTGAGGGGACAGGTACAGCCCTTTTTCCCTCTACATTCAGATGGGCTGGCATGTCCTTCAGTCCAGTCCAGTATGTCCCATGAGCCCCTGACCAAATCACCTAAGTCAAAAAGAAGGTCAGGGAGGGCTAGAGAGGCAGTCCGGGAGTTAAGCCTCTGCCTTGCAGGCAGAAAGTCTTGAGTTCAGATCCTAGACCCCACGTATAGGTGCCGGGCAGAAGCAGGGGCGGCCTGCATTTCTGGTCCTGGTAGGGCGGAGCTTGTGAATCCCAGGGCAGAGTAAACAAGGAGGTGGAGCGGTCCATGGTGGTTCCCAAATTTGCCCATGGTTCTACACACACACACACACACACACACACACACACATATGCACACATGCACAATTAAATAAAATAACAAATTAAAAAAAAAGGTCAGGGGATCAGGGGTTGGCAGTTGGGTACTAGTACTCAGATTGACAATGTTGCCCATCTGAGAATTGATAATCATCCACATGACCTTTTGAGGCTGATGGTGCTGTGTGACATTGCTTTTGTTGAGTCTATGAGGATTAGTGGAACAGTAGTGGTAGTGACCCTTTGGCCATTGTAGGCCTTGGTGGGTTCTGAAACAGAAAGCATAGAAAAGACTTTCTCAAGGGTGGTCTGCCCTTGGTTTTTTATGGCATAATCTTTATTCTTATGCTTTGTTTTTTTGTCATTTATTGCGATGTTTTCTTTTTATTTTTGATTAGTTAACCACATGGGTGATCCACCATTCATTTTAGGAAAGCCCTTCTTGATTGCATCATGAAGTTTCCCCTGGGGGCAAAATTTAAGGTACCTAGCAAATACCCAAATTGGAGAGGACTCCACAATGGGGAAAATACATCCAAACTCCTATCCTGTAGTGATTAAGGGGTCTGGTCCCCTCCAATGACCAGTGAGGGGGTCTTTCCAGTGCACCTTGATAGAAGGTTTGGTGGATAGATGACCCCGGTGCCTTTGAAATCTTGATTGTGGTTATTCCTTTTGAAAATTTAAAATACTGATTGTAAATAATGCTAGCCCCAACTGCTGATATGGGCTTATTCCCCATTTTTGTTTTTTTAATTGGGCCTTTAAGTACTGGTGGTTTCTTTCAATAATAGCTTGTCCTTGGGGGTTATATGGGATTCCTGTGGTGTGAGTAATATGCCAAGTCTGAAAAAAGTTTTGTAAAATCTGATTAATAAAACAAGGGCCATTATCTGTCTTAATTTGTTTATCTAGCATCCCTAAGGACATTCTGAAAGTGTTCGATTATCTGATGGTGACTTTCCTGTAAAGTAATTGTATCTCCAGGTTGTCTGTGGGACAATAGTTTAAAAAGAGGTGTGAGGGCCCCAGTGGAAATCTCTATCCATGGCCTAAGCCAATTTATTTCTCCTAATAATTGTCGTAGCCCTTTCCCCTTTTGCCTGGGAGGTGCACAGTCCAGCCGGGATTCACGGCAACCTAGATAAGCTCCCCACTGCCCAACTCCAAATCCCAGAACCCAGCTCCTCCCACTAGCCAGCCAGAGTCGGTGCTGTGCCAGGCTGGGGATGACTCCCTGGGCCATGCCCCAGCTGCCCAGGTTAAATAGTGCCTCGTCACCGTCACCTCCTCCCTTTCCCTAATCGTCTAGGATGTGCACATTCCAGCCGGGACTCACAGTGACCTAGGTAAACTCCCCCCCACTCAACCCCAAACTCCAGGCCAAATAATTCGATTCAGTGAAAAATGCACAGAAATTGAAAGGTTTTAAGAGTTAAAACGACATCCCCAAGTCAAAGTGCAAATCCTTGAGAAACAACACCCAAGAAAACAAATCTCCTACTGAAGGAATTAATTCCATAATGAAAGACTCCAACCAGAACAAACCCATGAAAATGGCCAAGAATGCCTGACCCAGGATAACGACTTTCAAAACATGATCATTACCATGTTCAATACTATGAAAGAGGAAATCCATCACTTTGAAGAGGAACACAACAGACACTTGGAGGAGTTGAGAAAAACAGTACAAGAAACAAAAACAGGCATAGAACAGTTAAAACAGACTCAAGCAGAGTTTAAAACTGAACTAAAAGACAAGTTATCTTCAATCCAGAACTCAACAGAGAGTCTTATCAGCCAACTAAAGAAGCAGAAAATAGAATTTCAGACCTTGAAGACAAAGTGGGAGTATTAACCAGTTCAATGGAGGAGATTGCTAAAGCCAAAAAGATACTCCAGAGAAATATTCAAGAGTTATGGGACACCCTGAAGAAGGCGAACATGCGTATTCATGGAAAACCAGAACAAGAATCCTAATAATTATTGTAAACTAGTGATAGTAATATCGTTAGACACATTTATATATGGTCTGAGGGGTGATGCCCACATAAGCGTCAAATGGGTTCCTGAAACCTTAAAAGGAGGCACCTGTTGGACCTTATCAGGGGCAATATGTAAGTTTCCCCTTTTTAAATATTTAATAACTTCTTACATAAGGGATTGTAATTTAGTTGGATTTCTATGTCCAATGATAATATCATCCACAAAAACATATATAAGAATTCTTTATTTCCTATCAATGGTTCCATCAGTTTATACACATAAGTTTGACAAAAGACTAGACTATTTGCCATTCCTTGTGGGAAAACTAACCATTCATATCTTTGCTTGAAAAGTTCATAAATGGAACAGAAAAAGAAAACTTTTCATGGTCCATAGGGTGCAGTGAAATAGAAAAAAAAAGTTTTTGAGATTAATAACCAGGAGGATAAAGTCTGAGGAGATGGCCATCACCCATCACCCAGGGCATTCCCCTAAGGGAGGTGCCCACTAGCTTCATTTGTCTGTTGATCAGCCTTAGATTTTGTAACATATGCCACTTCCCAGAGGACTTCCTGATAACAAACACTGATGTATTCCACACATTCATAGACAGGTAGCTATGACCTTGCTTTGATTGCTGATCCACTATTTCCCTTAGGATCATCAGTTTTTCTTGGGACACAGGCCACTGCTCCACCCAGACCAGTTTGCCAAATTCCCATTCGATCTGAGGGCTGCAAAGGGCAGTGGCCCATAGAATTGGGGGTGAGCCCAAGGAACTTTTGGAGTTTCTCCCTGATAGTTATAAAAGTTATAAAACTTGCTTTCAGGTACTGTCTCTATTGACTCAGGAAACCCAGAGGTTTCCTCATGATCTAAAAGGCCCTCATAGAAAGCCTTGTTATCAGTGGTTAAACCGCTTGCATATGTCCCAAGATGTCTTGTCCTAGTAAATTGGCAGTGAGCCCCATGACCATAAGGGGTCGCACTTCTCCTTTGGAGCCATAAGCATCCCATGAAGTCAACCATGAGACTGTTTCCTCCAATTGGATATTTCCTCCGACCCCCAGAACTTTCGGTCCCGCCTTTAGGCTCCAAGTAGGACGAATTTCCTCTTTTCTTTGAAATGTACATTCAGCCCCAGTGCCTATAAGGCAATGGAAGCATTTGCCATTGATAAAAATAATCATTTTGGAATGGAGACCCTCCACCAGGGGAACAGTTCAATGAGCTTGGGGTTCTCCCTTTTTAGATTTTACTACTTCAAGGCTCCTATGGGTTCCCTTTGTGGGTACTCATTTATTCCTCCTTTGGTTGATGAGGCTGGAGGCTGCTCCTGAATCAGTTTAAAGGTTTTCCCTCTAGGTCAAATTTAGATCTATAGTCCTTCTTCCAATGGAAGCCTTTACAACATCATGAACATGGAGTAGGGGGGCCTGTTTCCCCCCACCTCCATTTGATCTTATTTATTTTTGTAAGGGCAGTCCCTTTTAAAGTGTCCCATTTGTCCACACCAAAAACAAGACCTTTTTGTAGCTTCCTGATGGGGACTCCCCTATGGTCCCATCTGGGATCTCATGGTTAGGACTCAAGTCATAGCTCCAGTAATGGCATCTGTCTGTGTTTGAAGGGCAGCTGTAAGTGTCTGGACTTGGTGACGTTGGGTCCCAACGTCCTGAGAAGCAATAATCCAGGTGTCATAGATCTCTCTTTGAGCACTGCATATGCTATTTTGTGGTCCCCATTCATCCCTTCCTATACCAGTAATTTAGTAAATTGCTCTCTCAGGGGGTCTGGGGGAAGCTTGCACCAAAGGCTCTTTTCAACCTGGTAAATAAATTCAGGGAGGGGCTTAAAAAGCTTTTGGACAATGCCCACTATATGTACTTCAGAGGGACCTTCATCTATTTTTTGCCACACTGCCAACTCTATCAAGTAAACCTGATCCTGGTAAGGGGCTCCTATATCAGCCTATTGGATCCCAGTGGAAAATTGGTCTGCTGTCCCTGTTAACATCCTGAAGGTATTTGGAACCAGAGGTTGAGTGTTTTGATTGCATTCAGCCTGGACTCTGCATTCCTCCCTTGTAGGAAGAACAGGCAATAATGATTGTGCCACAGAGGCTTCCATACAGAGAGGCTCCTTGGACTCCTGCCTCCTGCTAATCATATAAATCTCACAAGACTACAAATCTTGCGAGACTACAAATCTCGTGAGACTATGCCATCTCCAGAGCAAAGACAGTTGGTACTGTTAAACTGCCTGGCTGAGAGGACCAATCCAGACAGGACAACTCAGCAAAGACTCACCCTGGGACTTATGGGATGTCAGGTGGGGTATATAAGCAGCCTGATACTTAAAATAAATGAGCTGCAAGCCTGAGAGCCTGCTTTGCCACTCACCTGACTCCCAGAGTTTGTGCTGTTGACTCTGCGCCAGCTTATCCCCACTTCCAAGGATCTCCGTGGGCCCCTGTTACATTGTTACATTGTTACACTCCCTAAATAGCACCATCCATTTAATAAATGTGAGTCTGGGAAGCACTGTTTTGGCCATATCTGTCCAATCTTTAGCAGTGCAGGGTTGGTGAGCTAAATCTTGAAGAAGGGTCTCAACCCAAGGGGAATTCAGCCCATCTTCTAGAACTGCCCTTTTTAATTCCTTTAAATCTTTAGCCTCCCAGGGATACCATATGGTGGGGTGATTACCCCCAGGATTTAGGTTGACAGGATAAGCTTGCACCCGATATGTCTCAGCACATGTGAGCTCCAGATCAGGATTCTCTGCTCTAGTCTGATGCAGGACAATGTGCCCACACGTGAAATTGGGAGTGGTCTTTGTGAGATGGGCGTATGGTGGGGCCCTCATCTAGATTACCCCCATCCCCTTCTCCCTTGAACAAGGTTAGGTCCAGATAAAGGGGGCCAGGTGTGGCCACCTCAAGATCCCTATCTTTCCCTAGTGCTTTAGGTGAGATTACCATTTCACTTTTGCTTTCAACCCAGTGTGTCTGGGATCTCTCCTCACTGAATTTGACCCAGTCCACCTTATCCTCCTCTAGTTTGGGGAATATAAATCCCTCCTTCTCTTTTTCTCCCTGGTCTTCTCTCTAATTTCCATCAACTATTATTTTTGGAGGAAACTGAAGTGCATCTGAGTGAAATGACATCTTGAAAATGGAGATTGTAGGGTAGAACCCTAAAGGCAGTTGCACATTAAAATGGAGTTCCCTCTTTCTTGCTAAATTTTCTACTCTGGCCCATGTGGTCTGGGAAAAGAGATTGGAAGATGGGACCCAAGAGGCCAAATCAAGGACTGTTTGCTAGACCTTATCAGCACTAGAGTCTGAAATCTCTAAACCACAACTTTTTTTATTATTATTATTTCTGCTCATACAAACTTAACAGGTATGCCAGTCACCTCCCTCCCTCTACCTCCCCCATGACTTTCCTGCTTTCCCCTCCCCTCTTCTTTCCCTCCCCATCCCCCAGTGCCCCCCGTCCAATCCCCAGAGCATCTTTCACTGTGCATACCAAATTCTCCTCTGGGTCCTGCTCTCCAATAAAGTGCAAGAACCCAGAGGCATATTCCAGAACCTTTTCCTGTGTTCCTCTTAAGCTTAGGAACACTACTGTGATTGTCAGTCCCTTGCCTCCAAGGATCCTAGTGCTTTTAGTCCATGCTAGACATTGTGGGGTCAATAATGTGTTGGACATAGTGCAGGTCATGCAAAGTACTATTATGATTGCTTCAGCCCTAGCTTGTGTGGAGTATCTTGCATATCATTACTCTTCCCATCTTTGTGCTCTTACAATCTTACCGCCCCCTCTTCCGCAAATTTCCCTGAGCTTCAGGATGGGGAGAGAATTAGGCTGACCTGATTCCAAGTGGTTGATATAGAGTCTCTGATATTTTAAATTATGGTTTGTTGTTGTTGTTGTTGTTGTTTTTTTTTTTTTTGGTTTTGCTGCTCCTGCAATGCCCTTAGTTCCATCCTGGTGGGTATTGGAATTCACCCCCTGGCCAGAGATAAAAACCTGTTAAATTACAGTCTTGTTATAAGAGTATATTCAAAGATAGATGGAATAAAAGTAGGAGACCATGGAAAGAGAGGGGTCATTCACCCATTTGCAAAATGGTTACTTTCTATCAGGTAGCCTATATGCCCACCCCTTCTGGTGAGATTGTACCCCATCAGTTGCATATGATCAGAAAGGAAAGTCTGTGAACTTAACCAGATGTCTCATTACTTACTTACAGTCTTTGATGGTGGCCTATTTTCTCTGCTGTAACATAGTCCCCTCTCTCCTTGTTTCTGGGGGGGCCCTCCTTCCCCATCCCTCCTTAAACCACAGCTTTTCAACATGAGTCTCAGTGCTTCAAGCACTGAGTCAGGCATACTCGTTGTGTTACCCATACTGAGGGTCTCACTCACCTCCATAGACCACTTGGCTCCAAATGTTCCTGGAAGAATATGTCTTCACATGGGACACCACATGTGGGGGGGTCGACTCATGGCTACCAGGAAGGAAAAGGGTGAGTGCGCTACCTGCACTTCTGCATCCCAGGTCCCAGGAGACATCAGGCATGGCAGGGAGTTAAGTCAAAACATTAACTTACTTTATTGTACACAGCACAGCAGTTTATAAAGGCAAAAACTGCAAAGCATGAAACAGGAATGCAATCACATTAAAGGTCAGCATAGCACGCAGGCTTCATGGACTAGGGTCAACAGTTATACCAACTAAATAAGCTCAGTTAAAAACACATAGAAACTGTAGGGACTCAAGAAATAAAACAACAATGTCTAAGTCAAAGTGTAGATCTATGAGAAATAAAACACAAGAAAAACAAACCTCCCATTGAAGGAATTAACCCCAGTAATGGAGGTTAATAATGACAGATTACGACTAGAAAATATTCACAGAAAATAGCCAAGAAAGCCAGGCCAAAGATAAGAACTTTCAAAGCATGATCATTACAATGATCAATATTATGAAAGAAGAAATCTGTGAGGAGCTAAACAACCGCATCAACCACTTTGAACAGGAACACAACAGACACTTGGAGGAATTGAGAAAAACAGTCAAGGAAACAAAAATAGGCTTAGAGCAGTTAAAACAGTCTCAGGCAGAGTTTTAAATTGAACTAAAAGACAAATTATCTTCAACCCAGAACTCAACAGTCTTAGCAGCAGAACTAATGAAGCAGAAAATAAAATTTTCAGATCATGATGACAAAGTGGAATTACTAACAAGTTCAATGGAAGAGGTTGTTAAAGCCAAAAAGATACTTGAGAGGAATATTCAAGCAATATGGGACACCCTGAAGAAGGCTAACATGCGCATTCATGGAATACTAGAGCAAGAATCCCAAATACCAGACCTGAGGAAATTTTATAAATTATCATAAATGAAAAGTTCCCTCATCTAAAGAATGAGAGGCCCATCCAAATACAAGAGGGATTCTTCATCCCAAACAGATATGTTCAAAATAGAAACTCGCCATGGCAAATAATAGTCAAAGCACTCCATATTCAAGACAAGATAAGGTGCTGAGAGTTTCAAGGGAAAAAAAACAAGTCACTTTTAAAAGTAAACTTCTTAAAATAACAAATGAATTCTCAATGGAAACAGTAAAAGCAAGAAAAGCCTGGAGAGATATACTTCAAGTATTGAATGAGCAAAATTGTCAACCCAGGCTGATATACCCTGCAAAGCTATCTGTCATGATTGAGGGGGAAAGAAAAGTTTTCCAGCATAAAGACAACTTGAAGACTTACATGTCTACCAAAACAGGTCTTCAAAAATGATAGAAAAGATATTCAAGCTTGAAGATAAGTACAAGCACATTCAGGAGGACACAAAGGAAGTATAGTACCACCAAAACCTAAAAGCCAAATTGTACACACTTACAATAGCCACTAAACATAAAAGGTGTCTGGAATTAAAAGTAATTTCTCCATTGTAACATTAAATGTCCATGGAATTAACTCATTATTCACGAGACACAGATTACAAACTTGGATTAAAAATCACAACAAATCAATCTGCTGCCTTCAGGAAACACATCTCACCCCAAAAGACAAGCACATTCTAACAATAAAAGGCTGGTCCAAAATCCACAAGGAAATGGAACCAGGAAACAGACAGGGGTAGCTATTACCCGATCAAAGCGGACTTCAAACCAAAAAAAAAATCATAAGAGACACAGATGGATACTATATTTTAGTCACAGGTACAATTCATCAGGAAGACTTCACAATACTGAACATATATGCACCTAATACAGGCTCCCGCACATTCATTAAGCAAACCCTATAACAACTAAAGCCAGAAATCAATCTCGAAATGATAATTCTTGGGGATTTCAATACCACCCCCTCAACATGGGATAGATCAACAGGTCAAAATTTAACAGAGACACTTTAGAATTTAATCAAACCCTTACTGAAATGGACCTTAGAGATCACTATTGAACTTTATATCCACGCAACAAAGAACACATTTTTCTCAGCAGAACATGGAACTTTCTCCAAAATAGATCACATATTGGGCCACAAAACAAATCTCCACATATACAGGAAAGTTGAAATTCTAGCCTATAACTTATCAGACCGCCATGGTCCGAAGGTTGATATCTGCAATACAACAAACAACAAAAAATACACTAACTCTTGAAAACTTAACACTATGATGCTGAATGACAATTGGATTCAGGAAGAAATTACAAAGGAAATTCAACATTTCCTAGAAGTAAACAATAATGAAAATACAACTTATCAAAATCTTAGGAATACAATGAAAGGTGTTCTAAGAGGTAAGTTCATAGCTCTTAATGCCTACATAAAAAGTAGAAACATCACAAAAAATAACAATGCAGCTCAAAGTTTTAAAGACACTAGAGCAATCTGATCCCAAAAACAGTAGAAGAGATGGAGATCCGCAAAATCAGGGGACAAATATCCAAAATTGAGATAAGGAAAAGGATACAGTCAACCAGTCAAAGAGCTATTTCTTTGAAAAATATCAATAAGATAGATCTACAACTAGCTAAATTAACCAAAAGCAAGAGAGAGAAAACCCAAATTAACAAAATTAGAAATGAAAATGCAGTTATCACTACAGATACCCAAGAAATTCATAGAATTATGATGTCATATTTCAAAAACTTATGCTCTGTGAAACTTGATAAAAAAGAAATGGATGAATTCCTAAGTAAGCACAATGTAGCTAAATTGAATCAGGAAGGTTGAATCATTTAAATAGTCCAATAACATATGAGGAAATCAAGGAAGTAATCTTGAATCTTCCCAACAAAAAATGTCCTGGACCAGATGGATTCAGCATAGAGTTCTAACAGACATTTAAGGAGCTAATAACACCAATACTCCTTAAAATGTTCCATCAAATAGCAAAGGAAGAACATTATCAAATTCTTCCTATAAAAATAATATCATCTTAATCCCAAAACCAAATAGGATACATTTAAAAAAGAAAACTATACAACAATCTCTTTGATGAACACAGATGCAAAGATTCTCAAGAAAGTCTTAGCAAATCAGATTCAAAATAATATCAAAAAGATAATTCACAGGGATCAAGTAGGCTTTATCCCAGGCACACAAGGTTTGTTCATCATGTGCAAATAAATATAAGTAATTCACCATATAAACCAGTCCAAAATCAAAAAACACATGATACTCTGGATAGATGCATAATAAGCTTTTGACAAAAAGTGATACCTCCAGCCCTGTTCTTGTTACTCAGGATTGTTTTTGCTATCTTGGGTCTTTTGTGCCTCCATATGAATTTTGAGATTGTTTGGTCAACCTCTTAAAGTATTGCTTTGGGATTTTAATTGGTATAACATTGAATCTGTATATTGCCTTTGGGAGGATGATAATTTTGATGATATTGATTCTGCCAATCCAGGAACATGGGACGTCTTTCCACCTTCTGGTGTCTTCTACTATTTCTTTCTTCAGGGTTTTAAAGTTTTCATTATAAAGGTCTCTTACTTCCTTGGTTAGGTTTATAACAAGGTATTTTATTTTTTTAGGGGTTATAGTAAATAAGATTGTTTCTCTCACGGCTTTTTCACATCTTTCATTCTGTGCATATAGGAAGGCCTATGATTTTTGTACATTTATTTTCTATCATGCCACCCTGCTGAACTTCTGTATTAGTTCCAGGAGCTTCCTGGTGGAGTTTTTGGGATCATTCAGGTATCAGATCATGTCATCAGCAAATACGGATAACTTGACTTCTTCCTTGCCGACTTGAATCCATTTTATGTCCCTTTCTTGTCTTATGGCTTCAGCTAAGACTCAAGTACAATACTGAATAGAAATGGTGAGAGTGAACAGCCTTATCTACTTCATGATCGAAGTGGGAATGTTTCAAGATTTTTCTCATTGAATATAATCCTTGCTGGGGGCTTGTTGTAGACAGCTTTTATTATATTGATAAAGGTTCCTTCCATTCCAACTGTCTCTAAGATTTTGATCATAAAGGGTTGTTGGATCTTGTCAAAAGCTTTTTCTGCATCTATGGAGAGAACCATGTGGTCTGGAATTTTGGACTGGTTTATATGGTGAATTACATTTATTGATTTACACATGATGAACCAACCTTATGTGCCTGCTATAAAGCCTACTTGATCACTGTGGATATCTTTTTGATATTGTTTTCAATCCGATTTGCAAAGATTTTGTTGAGAATCTTTTCATCTGTGTTCATCAGAGAGATTGGCCGATAGTTTTGTTTATTAAATGTATCTTTATTAGGTTTTGGGATTAAGATGATACTAGCTTCATAGAAGGTAGTGTTCCTTCCTTTGCTATTTGATGGCACAATTTAAGGAGTGTTGATATTATTAGCTCCTTAAATGTCTGCTAGAACTCTGTGCTGAATCCATCTAGTCCAGGACATTTTTTGTTGGGAAGATTCGAGATTACTTCCTCGATTTCCTCATGTATTATAGGACTGTTTAAATAATTCATAACTTCCTGATTCAATTTAGGTAAGTTGTGTTTTCTTAGGAATTCATCCATCTCTTTTGTGTTGTCAAATTTCACAGAGTATAAGTTTTTGAAATATGACATCATAATTCTCTGGATTTCTTGGGCATCAGTAGTGATAACTCCATTTTCATTTCTAATATTGTTAATTTGGGCTTTCTCTCTCTTGCTTTTGGCTAATTTAGCTAGAGGTGTATCAATCTTATTGATTTTTTCAAAAAACCAGCTTTTTGACTGGTTGATTTTCTGTATCATTTTCCTAATCTCAATTTCAGATGTTTCTCGCCTTATTTTGCTAATCTCCTCCCTTCTACTGCTTTTGGGATCAGATTGCTCTAGTGTCTCTAAAGCTTTAAGCTGCATTGTTATGTTATTTATTTCTGATAATTCCATTTTTTTGATGTAGGCAATAAGAGCTATGAACTTACCTCTTAGGACAGCTTCATTGTTTCCTGGAGATTTTGGTAAGTTGTATTTTCGTTTCTTGTTCACTTCCAGGAAATCTTGAATTACCTTTGTAATTTCCTCCTGAATCCAATTCTCCTTTAGCATCATAGTGTTAAGTTTCCAGGAGCTAATGTATTTTCTGTTATTTGTTGTGTTGCGGATGTCAAGCTTTAGGCCATGGTGGTCTGATAGGATACAGGCTAGAATTTCAACTTTTCTGTATATGTGGAGATTCATTTTGTGGCCCAATATGTGATCTATTTTGGAGAAAGTTCCGTGTGTCTGTTAAGTTTTTTACCTGTTGTTCTATCTCATGTTGAGAGGGCGGTGTGGAAATCCCAAGAATTATCATTTGGGGGTTGATTTCTCGCTTTAGACACTCTAGGGTTTGCTTAATGAATGTGGAGGGGGCCTTATTAGGTACATATATCTTCAGTATTGTGAAGTCTTCCTGTGAACTAATATGTAGTATCCATGTGTGCATCTTATGATTTTGTTTGGTTTGAGGTCTACTTTGTCCAACAGTAAATGGCTAACCCTGCCTGTTTCCTGGTTCTATTAGCTTGCAGAATTTTTTTAAACATTTTTTTATTATTATTTCCGCTCACACAAACTTAGTAGGTACACCGGCAGCAGAATGATGGATTGTGATTTTTTAATCCAAGTTTGTAATCTGTGTCTCTTAATCAGTGAGTTAATACCATTGATATTTAATGTTATAATGGAGAAATTATTTTTAATTCTGGACATTTTTTATGTTTAGTGGATTTTGTAAGCTTATTATTTGACATTTATGTTTTTGTGGTATTATACTACTCTTCTGTCCTCCTGGATTCAGTTGTTTTTTTTCTTCAAGTTTGTGTATCATTTCTAGCATTTTTTGAAGGCATGTATGGCATGTATCCCTTCAAGTTACCTTTCTGCTGGAAAATTTTTCTTTCTCCCTTGATCATGACAGATAGTTTTGCCGGGTATATCAGTCTGGGTTGGCATTTTTGCTCATTTAATACATGAAGTACATCTCTCCAAGCTCTTCTTGCTTTTACTGTGTCCATTGAGAAGTCATTTGTTATTTTAATAGGTTTGCCTTTAAAAGTGACTTGCTTTTTTTTTCTCTTGAAGCTCTCAGCACCTTTTCTTTGTCTTGAATGTGGAGTGTTTTGACTATTATTTGCCATGGGGATTATCTACTTTGCTCATATCTGTTTGAAGTGCGAAATGCCTCTTGTATTTGGATGGGCCTCTCATTTTTCAGTTGAGGGTAGTTTTCATTTATGATAATTTGAGAAATTTCCTCAGGTGTGGTATTTTGAGATTCTTGGTCTGGTATTCCATGAATGCAAATGTTAGGCTTCTTCAGAGTGTCCCATATCTCTTGAATGTTTCTCTCCAGTATCTTTTTGGCTTTAACAATCTCTTCCATTGACCTGGTTAATTCTCCCACTTTGTCTTCAAGATCTGAAATTCTGTTTTCTCCTTCATTAGTTCTGCTGATAAGACTCTCTGTTGAGCTTTGGGTTGAAGATAACTTGTCTTTTAGTTCAATTTTTAACTCTGCCTGGGACTGTTTTAACTGCTGTATGCCTATTTTTGTTTCTTGAACTGGTTTTTTCAACTCCTCCAAATGCCTGTTGTGTTCCTGTTCAAAGTGATTGATGCTGTTGTTTAACTCTTCCCAGATTTCCTCTTTCATAGTATTAATCATGGTAATGATCATACTTTGAAAGTCATTGTCTTGGGTCTGGCATTCTTGGCTGTTTTCTGTGAATTTATTCTGGTTAGAATCCATCCTTAAGGGGTTAATTCTTTCAGTGGGAGATTGAGCTCCTTGGGTTTTGTTTCTCAAGTATCTGCACTTTGTTTTGGGCATTGTTGTTTTGTCTTCTAGTGGTTTCCAGTTTTGTGTGTTTTTGACTGAACTGATTTAGTTGGTATTACTACTCTCGGGCAGTTATTACTAGTACTTGTCTTGGAGTTGGGCTCCTTTGTCTGTTGTTAGTATTACTTCCTAGATGAGGCTATTAGGCTGTTTGTACATCAGTTAGCTTTAGTAGACAGGGGGTGAATATTAGTATGATAGTGAACTTTTATGATTTAGTATCTTGGTGATATGTGAGGGTAAGTGGTATAATCCCTGGAGTTGTATATTTTTTGGGAGGTGACTGTATGGAAAATTTAACCTACAGTGATTAATACTAGAAAGGAACAGTATGGTTAAAAAAAAGAGGTTTACTTATCTTTGTGCTGGATGTGAAGAATCTCTCCCATTTGATAGTATGATTTTAGAGGACTTCAGATATATGCCCTTTGATCCTTAGAGCTTTGCTTGAGTTTTCTTTGGACTCTATTGAATTCTGAGTGGCAGTGTGTTCTCCATGGACCACAAGCAAGTGTACCCGGTGGGCCGAGATGCAGAGGAGCTGATCATGATGGCAGATTCTTTGCCTGGGACCTGGGACTTGGCTTAGTAGCCACCCAAGCTCCAGGGATAGAGGACTATGAGTAAGTTCTCTACTGGGCAGGCACAGAGGCAGCCTAGGTGTTGCCCAGGCTGGCTGGTGGGAGGAGCTGGGACAAGGGGCCACCTGGAGGCCTGGGGGAAGTCACCTGGGATGGAGGACCCAGAGTCCTGTCCCGGTTGGGCGGGTAGGCAGCCAAAAGAAAGAAAGGGTGTATATTTATTTTGTGACCTGCCACCCAGCTGAACTTCTGTTTTAGTGCCAGGAGTTTCCTGGTGGAGTTTTTAGGATCACTCAGATATATGTTCAGTTATCTGTAAATACAGATAACTCAAATTCTTCTGTGCTGATTTGAATCCCTTTTATCTCCTTTGTCATATGGCTGTAACTGAGATTTCAAGCACAATATTGAATAGAAATGGTGAGAGTGGACAGCCTTGCCTAGTTCCTGATCGAAAAAGGAATTCTTCAAGTTTTTCCCCATTGAGTATGATCCTTGCAGTTAGCTTGTTGTATACAGCTTTGATTATGTTGATAAATTTTCCTTCCATTCCAACTGCCTCGGGTGTATTGTGGCCCAATATGTGGTCTCTTTGGCAGAAAGTTCCAATAGCTTCTGAAAAAAATGTGTACTCTGGCACCGAGATGAAAAGTTTGATAGAGATATCTGTAAGGTCCATTTCAGTAAGAGTTTGATGAAGTTCCAATATGTGTCTGTTAAGTTTTGACCTGTTGCTCTATCCCAGGTTGAGAGGGTAATATTGAAATCCCCAAAAATTCTCTCTTTGTGGTTGATTTTTTGCTTTAGAGATTGTAGCATTTGCTTAGTGAATGTGGAGGAGCCCATAGTATGTGCATATATGTTCAGTATTGTGAAATCTTCCTAGTGAATTGTACTGGTGACTAAAATGTAGTATCAATCTGTGTCTCTGATGAGATTTTGGGGTTTGAAGTGCACTTTGTCTAGTAACATAATAGCTACCCCTGCCTGTTTCTTTTTTTTAATTATTATTATAATTATTGTTATTATTATTACTACAAGTTTGAATCTCATCCCCTCATTTTTTTTTTATTTTTTATTGTTATTTCCACTCATATAAACTTGGTAGGTATACCGGTTCCCTCCCTCCCTCCTCCTCCCCCCAACCACTCTGCTCCCCCTCCCCACATCCCTCCCTCCCGATCTCTCAGTGTCTCCCCCCCAATCCCCAGAGAATCCTTTAATGTGCATGCCAGGCTCTCCTCTGGGCCCTCCTCTCCGATGACGTACAAGGACTCAGTGGCATTTCCTGAACCCTTTCCTGTGTTCCCCTTAAGCATAGCAAGACTACTGTGGCTGTCAATCCCTTACCTCCAAGGACCTTGGTGCCTTTAGCAGATGTTAGACTTTGTGGGGTCAATAGTGTGTTGGACATTGCGTGGGGCATACAAAGTCCAATTATGATTGCTTTGGCCCTAACTTGTGTGGAGTATCTTGCATATCATTACTCCTCCCATCCTTGGGCTTTTACAATCTCACCGCCCCCTCTTCAACAAATTTCCCTGAGTTTCAGGATGGGGAGAGATTAGTCTGGCCTAGTTCTAAGTGGTCGATATAGAGTCTCAGAATTTCTGGAGTATGGTTTGTTGATTGTCTTTTGCAGTTTTGCTGCTCCTGCAATGCCCTTCACTCCATCCTGATGGGCATTGTATGTCACCCCCTGGTCAGAGACAAAAAGCTGTTAAACTGGAGTCTTGTTATTAGAGCACATTCAAGGGTAGATGCAATGAAAGTAGGAAACCACAGTGAGGGAGGGGTCAATCACGCATTTGCAAAATGGTTACATATTATCTGCCAGACTATATGCCCTTCCCTTCTGGTGAAATCATACCCCCTTAGTTGTAAATGATCAGGAATGAACATCTGTGAACTTAACCAGGTGTCACATTACTTACTTGCAGTCCTTGATGGAGGCCTATTTTTCTTTGCTGTAACATGGTCCCCTCTCTCCTTGTTTCTGGTGTGGCCCTCCAACCCCATCCCTCCTGTTCATAAACCTTGCAATTACTGTAGGTATTACATAGATTATCTCTAGGTGGGCTGGGTGGGTTTGGTACTAGAAGCCACCTATTAGGGAGTACATACAGCGCTTAAATTTCTGGGTCTGGGATACTTCACTTAAGATAATTGTTTCTAATGACATCCATTTCCCGGCAAATTCCAGTAATTCATCATTTTTGAAGGCTGAGTAGTACTCCATTATATGGATGTACCACATTTTCCTTATCCACTCATCAACTGTTGGACATTTGGGTTGATTCCATGACTTTGCTATTGTAAACAGTGCTGTCATGAACATGGTCGTGCTTCTTCTATCGAGGTGAATTTTTGCTGTATGTGGGGTTATTCCCAGAAGTGGAATAGCAGAGTCATATGGCATTTCAATCTTTAGTTTCTTTAAGAATCTCCAGATGGCTCTTCAGAGTGGCTGTATGAGCCTGCATTCCGACCAGCAATGTAAGAGAGTTCCTCTTTCTCCACATCCTCTCCATCATTTGTTGTTGTTTGTATTGTGGATTTTTGCCATCCTGACCCAGGTGAGATGATATCTCAGGGAAGTTTTGATTTGCATTTCCCTGATGGCTACGGAAGTGGAGCATTTTTTAAGATATTTGTTAGACATTTTAATTTTAATTTCATCCCTGGTAAAGTTTCTTTTAAGTTCCAGGGTCCATTTTTTAATTGGGCATTTGTTTCCTTGGCATTTAGTTTCTAAGTTCTTTGTGCACTCTGGACAGTAGAGCTCTATCAGATATGTGGTTAGTGAAGATTTTCTCCCATTCTGTGGGTTGCCTTTGAGCTCGTGTTACAATTTCTTTATCTGGACAGAAGCTCTTTAATTTCACAAGATTCCAACTGTTGAGAGTTGGTAGCAGTGACTGTGCCATTGGATGTCTGTTTAGGAAATGTTGGCCTAGCCCAATCAGCACTTGCCTGTTATTACTAGTGCTTGCCTTGGATTGGGTATGTTTGTGTATTTTTATTGTTATATCCTAGATGAGCCTATTAGGCTGGTAGTACATCAGTTAAGTCAATTTAAGTAACCAGGGTGTGAATATTAGTATGGTAGTGCACTTTTACGATTTAGTATCTTGGTGATATGTGAAAGTGAGTGGTGTACTCCCTGGAGCTGTATGTTTTTGAAGTGGCTATATGAGGAAGTTGATCTACAGCAATTGATGCTAGAAAGGATCAGTAAGGTGAAAAAAAAAAAAAAAAGGTTTGCTTATCTTTGGGCTGGATGTGAAGAATCTCACCCACGTGATATAATGATTGTAGCAGACTACAGTTGTATGGCCTTTGTTCCCTTTGTTCCTTAGAGTTTTGCTTGAGTTTCCTTTGGAATCTATTGAATTCTGAGTAGTATCGTGTCTTCCGTGGACCACGTGTGTAGGTCCCCGGTGGGCCAGAGAGGCAGAGGGTCTGATGTTGATGGCAGAATTCTTCACCTGGTACCTGGGACCTGGCAGGGCTGCGGAGGCGCGGCAGCGGGAGGACGCGAGGGGCTGGGGTCTGGGGCGGGGCCCAGGCGAAGCCAGAGGCCGCCTGGGTGCTCGCTGGGGGGGGGGGCTCTTGGGTGGGAGGCTGGGCTGGGCTCTCTTACTCACTCACCTGGGAGCTGGCGGGCGCAGAGGCGTGGAGAGGTGGGAGGACGTGCCCCTGCCTGTTTCTTGGTTCCATTAGCTTGCAGAATTTTTGACCAGCCTTTTACCTTAGAATCTTTTGAGGGGAGATGTGTTTCCTGAAGGCAGCGGATGAATGGGTTGAGAATTCTAATCCAAGTTTATAAACTGTGTGTTTTGATTGGGGAGTTAATTTCATTGATATTTACTGTTATAATGGAGAAATTACTTTTAATTCCTGACACGTTTTGTGTTTAGTGTCTTTCATATGTATATTATTTGGCTGGTTGTTTTTGATAGTATTATATTTGCCTTCTGTCTTCCTGGATATGCTTGTTCTTTTCCTCAAGCTTGTGCAGCTTTTCTAGCATTTTTCAAAGGACTGGTTTGGTAAGATATATAAGCCTTCAAGTTGTTTTTGTGCTGAAAAATTGTTCTTTCACCCTCAATCATGACTGATAAATCTGCCAGGTGTATCAGCCTGGGTTGAACTCTTTTGCTCATTCAATACTTAAAGTACACCTCTCCAAGCTTTTCTTGCTTTTACTATTTTCAATGAAAAATCATGTTATTTTAATAGGTTTATCTTTAAAAGGGACATTTTTCCCTTGAAGCTCTCGCACCTTGTCTTTGTCTTTTTTTAAAATTTTATTATTATTATTATTATTTATTCAACTGTGCACATGTGCGTGCATGTGTGTGTCTCTGTGTGTGTGTCTGTGTGTGTGTCTGTGTATGTGTAGAACCACGGATGAATTCGGGAACCACCATGGACCGCTTCCACCTCCTCCTTGTTTAGTCTGCCCTGGGATTCACAGGCTCCGCCCTACCAGGACCAGAAGGGCAGGCCGCCCCCACTTCCGCCTGGCGTCTATACGTGGGATCTGAGATCCGAACTCAGGACCTTCCGCCTGCAAGGCAGAGGCTTAACCTCTGAGCCACCTCTCCAGCCCCTCTTTGTCTTTTTTTAATAAGATATTTATTTATTTATTTATTTCCACTCATACAAACTTAATAGGTACAATGGTTCCCTCCCTCCCTCCACGCCTCCCTAGACCTCCTAACTCCCTCCCCACTTTTCCCTTTCCTTTCTCCCCTCCCTCCCTATCTCCAGTGCCTCCTCTCCCCCATTCCTGGAGGATCTTTTAATATGTATGTCAAACTTTCCTCTGGTCCCTCTTCTCCTTTCTATCACATGCATGTGGTTCTCTCTTTGAAAAAGCCTAGGGGGAAACCCACTCTGAGAAATGTAAAGAGAAGCGCCATATTAGTTCTGTCATCAATACACATCTGAATTAATAGTGTGAAACACTGACCTTATTGCTTTGTAGGGATTTGGCACATTTGGCATGTGCATTTGGTATACTAGAGCCTATTGGCAGGAGACAAGCTCTAAATATTCCCTTCTGCCTCCCAGAAAAGACACACCAATGCAGATATTGTGAAACATCATCACCAGATCTTTCTGGTCCTGACTATTGCCTGACACCCTGTCTGAGCCCCTACAACCTCTCCCCTCCACCAAGGGAGACATTACACACCCTAAAATCCAAACTCTGCCCTTTTCTTGTTTAACCTAATTATGGCCAGTAGCCTGAATAGGATGAAGGTTCAAGGGTTCCCACCAGAGCAACAGAACAACCTGAGAGAAAAATGAGAGGAATTTCCTTGTTCCCAGTCTATCTCCCATTACAGGACTTGTATCATCTTATATATCATAGTGACTATGAAGAGTGAATAAAAGCATGCAATATAACAAAGTGAATTTTAATTATCTGTGTTCAATCAATGTTTATCTTGAGCATTGCCATCTGTAACACTTCACTCATGTTGAATTTGGTTATCCCTCAAATAACCAGAAAGTTATGGGAGCTAAATTAACAAATTAGGCCTTTAAGCAAGTAAAATAGACACCACAAATTGAATGATAGAACTGAGTCATGAAAACTACTTTGTACAAAACTATCACATAATATGATATCATACTAGTTAACAATATGTGATTGTGACATACTGGACCCAGCAGTTTAATATGGTTTGTCATTTATTCAGTTTTCTGTGGGAAAAGAAAGATATTCTCATGTGTACTATTTATGGAGTTTCCCACTTTAAGTCAACGTCCAATCCTCCCTGCAAGGCAACAATTCACCTCAAGCCATGTTCAGCCATTGTTACAATAACCCTTTCCATGGCTGGGTGAGTATTATTTGAAGATTTAGGGAAGCTTCCCATTTCCTTGCCAAAGCTAGCCAGTAAGCAAGTGGTAGCAACATGGAATTCATCTCAGCCTTAAACTTAAATTACTGGCAAGAGAGAGAGAGAGACAGAGATAGAGATCACTAAGTACCTGTCTATATTTCCCAATAATATTTACAACCTCTGTACTCACTTATGCTTAACCATTGTTTGAACGCCATTATCTGATGAGCCTGCTGCAGACAAGATCCTGTATTTTGTTCACAGTGGGACTCTGGAACCTGCCTACATGTCTTTCTCTTTGTCTGACAAAAAGTAAAATTACTTTAACAATGGTGCACAAAGCCCAAATGCCATAAATGGCTAGGAACTATGCTCTGATGTCTTCAAGGTACAAGTATGAGGGGTTGTAACACCCTTGAGAAAGGACAGCACTAAGTCTCCATGGCTTCAGATTATATCCTGGACATAGGTAGATCTCTATGAATTGATGTGACTTAAACATCTAAGCAACTATGTGACCTCTATGTGTGTGTTGAGCCTACCCAGGGATAACAGTCGGGAGGGAGTGAGCAGGGCATGGCTTAGAACATGGGACCAAAGATGGCACTGGGAGCTAGTGTCCTAGGAGTAATCCTGATCATATTACAGAGAGTCCTCATTGGCTTATAGGAGCTAACATATATTTATGTTTAGTCTGACCTATGCAGAGTATGTGCTTTACTGACCATTAAGGTAATTGGCTGCCTGTTTCATGCCCTTTGATTCTTTGTCTATATAAGCTGATTTGTTACCCCTAATAAACCAAGATCTTGCTCTGACAAACTCCCCGTCCATTGCCAAGTCTCTGGAGGGCTGAGGCGGAGGTGTGAGCAGTCAGGCTGTGTGTTTGAAGGAGTCGCATCTTGACAGACTCCCTGCTGTGTCTGGAGTCCCCTGGATTTGGGTGGGGGTAAAGGGCCTGCAGCACATTCACCTTTCTCTGCCCCAATGGCCTGGAGTCGTCACAGTGTATGCCTGGGAAAATCACCCCAGCATGTGTACACATGTGTGCATGCACACATGCACACACACACAGTAGGCCACCATGAGCCAAGCAGTTCTCAAATGGGGAAAGGTACATGTGTGACACATTTCCTGCTCCATTCCTAGGAACATTTATCAATGTCTGGAGACATTCGGTCTCCAACCTTTTCTATGTTCATAGTACTATTAGCATTTAGTATGTGTAGCCAAGAATACCATTGAACGCCCCTCAAGATGCACAAAGTAAGTTTTCCTGTGGGTGAAGGTTTTGCCCCATAGCAGAAGTTTCTTCATCTCAAAGCCAAAGCTATTCTGAAACTGGGTCACTGGAGGGACATAGATGAGACCAGATACCCAGATACCATTCTCGTTCAAAGCCCAAATAAGCAGCCTGTTGTACACTATGGAAATTCTTTGATTACTCTAAACCCCTGAATTAGGAAATATATATAAGATATTTCTATCTACCTGTAATAGTACCTACTCCCTAATATCTTTGAAATATATTAAGTGAGATCACCCCTAAAGGCTAGGGTGAGACTCAGCAGTAGCTCTTGCTTACCATGCATTAGGCCCTGGTTTTTATCAGAAGCTGGAAAAAACACCTCTGCATGTATGACACAGAAGAGAACACTTATTAGAAATAGCAATGGCATAGAAATGTAAACAATATTGCTTTGACCATAGTAAAATACATATGAGGTAAAATGCCCAATTGCTTTTTAGTTGTGTAGTACAATTGCATGGGTGTGCAATATATGTTTTTTACATTGCTACTCAACCATAGCCAATGTATAATGCCTGGAATATTTTTATTCACAGAAACCTTACCTGTCCTTAGATGGGCTGTATCCTGATTGTGTGTGTGTGTGTGTGTGTGTTTGTGTGTGTGTGTGTATGTGTGTGTTTGGACTGTATTTGGGGTTGAACAAGTGGCAAACAGAACCATATGATAGTAGAGAGTTTAATGAAATTGACTGAAAACCTGGCTGAAATGAAATTCCAGGACTGGATAGAGGAAATTTTAAGAAAATGTGGTACATTTATACAATGGAATATTACACAGCCATCAAAAGGTAAATTAATGAAATCTGCCAGGAAATGGATGGAAGTTAAAAAAATTATATTGAATGAAGTATCCCAGACAGTGAAAGTTAGGCACCTTATGTATTTACTTATAAGTGGATTCTAGTTCCAAATCTACTTAATGACATATTCAAAGGTAAATCTCTGTAATACTTATTGTAATTACAAAATATTACAAGTAAGAGAGCAGGGGAAGGAGGGCCTCAAAAAAAAAGGAGATAGGGTATCATGCTTCAGTAGAGAAAATAGACCATGGTCAATTATTTCATGTAAGTCAGGAGACATCTGGTCCAGCTCACTTCCACTTCCTTTCCTGGTCACTTACAGCAGAATAGGATTGTTCTCACCTAGGAGGGAGGATATAGGGACTGGTAAATAGAAGGTAACCATTCAGGAAACCAGAAACTGACACCCACCGCTATTCCCCATTCCCCCAACCACTGCTGTGTCCTTCTCCTTTGAGTCTCCTCTTATATTAAGATTTTCGTTTAAACAGTTTTTTTTATCTTTGGTTAGGAGGTGTCCTTCCATACCAAACAGGATGCAGCCAAGGATGATGCAGGAAAAGTAAAACTGAAAACAACAAAAATTATAATTCAGAACACCAAAGTCCCTATATTAATCACCTGGAACCAGACCAGCCCAATCTTTCCCCATTCCAAAGCTCAGGGAACCTTAGGGAAGAGGGGCCAGCAAGATTGTAAGAGACTAAAGATGTAAAGGCCCAAAATTTGCAAGATGCTCCATAGAACTTAGGGCTGCAGCAGCCAGAATTGGACTTTTCCTGACATGCTCAATGGCTGACATGTCAATGGCTGCACATGTCTACTGTGGATCACAGGGGATAAGGCTTCAGACAGCAGGATCATTAGAGCAAGGGATTAAACAGTCATAATAGACTTCCCATGCTAATGGGCAAGTCCAAGAAGGGGCTCTGGGATATGCCACTGTGTCCTGAATCCTCATGAGAGTGGAGGACTCAGAGGGAGGTTGACATTCACAGAAAGGAATGCTTTAGGAAATAGGAGGGAGGAAAAGGAAGGCACTGGATGAGAGCGAGATAGGGAGGGGGTTAAAAAGAAGAGGGGTTGGAGGAAGTGTGCAAAGGGGATTTCAAAAAGAGAATAGGAGGGGAAAAAACGGGGGTACCTATTGAGCTTGTATGATTAGGAAAAAATAAAATGTAGGAGTAAAAATAAAAATAAAAGGTGTTTAGGTGTTGAAAAAAACAGAAATATAGACAGTGGAAGTCTCACTTGTGATGCGGAGGGAATCAAACACTGCATTTGGAACCGGACAAGTAGCAAATGTATTGGTAGAGAGGTCAGTGAAATTTTGTGTCATCCTGAAAATTTGCCTGAAATGAAACTCAAGATCTTGATTGCGGAAATTTCAAGATGATGTAGTCCTGACAGAATGACGAGACTTCTATTTAATCCTCTTCTTCAGAGTTATAATAAAAACAAGGAATCATACAGAAAGAAGAAAAACTTCGATAACAAACAGCTTAAAGGAGCAAGGGATTTATTTTCTTACTGATAGTCCATTTACCGTCTGTAGTCCAGCTTGATGAGAGAGCACGCACCAACATCAGGCCAAGGGAGCTGGCCACATAATGGCTGAAAAAGAGATGATGCTTACTTGCCAGACCAGCATGTCTGTTCAAGTGTACATAAGGCCTCTGTTTTTATTCCAAGCCCTAATCCCACCCATCATAAACTCGGTCCTCCCTATCAACTAAACAATCTCCTGCAGGCATGCTCTGGGCTCAACTAAACAATTAATTTTCCACAAATGTGCCCAAAGCTCAAATCCTGCTTCATTCATCCTGAAAGCTTGCCTGAAGCAAAAGTGTTCCAAGAATGGCAGTTAGTGCTGAGGAGTTAAGGACTGGTTTGCTCTTCAGAAGTGAAGATGTTAGAAAGGCCATAGTCAATGTGGCACATCTGTGAAGAACAGCTACATATCCTGAGAGAAGCCAGCCCAATAGAGTGATGTGTTCATTGGGTAGCTGCATTGGATGAGTAGAACCGAAGTCCTTTGGAACTGATAAGATTTCAAGAAGTTCACTTGTATATGGCACTACAGGATTTCAAGTCTGTCCTGCTGAGTTTTGGTCTTGTCATGGACCACTTTTTCCTGAATATGCCCCCATTCCACCTTTTTGGAATAGGAATGTTTATGCTGTGCAATAGTGTGTTGCAAGTGTGTAACTTGTCTTTGGACTTTACAAGAGGCTTTGGATTTTAAAAAAGGCTTTGGACTTTGGATTTTTGGATTGTGTTGGGACTACTAATACAGTCTATGGAGATTTTTAAAGTTGGCCTCAGGGTAGTTTACATAATGAGATGTTAATGAGCCTTGGGGATCAGGGATGGTGTGTCATGGTTTCACATGTGTCCCCACAGTCCCATGTTTGGGAAGGCCATGGCATCTTTGAGAGATAGAGACTTGCCGGAAGAAGGTGGTTACAGTGGGTGGGCCCAAAGGTGGATTAATACCTTCTGGAGAGTCTGATTTTGTAGCAAGGAGTCTTGCAGCTCTCAACTTCATGGATAGGTATGAGGTAGTGTGTCTCCAGCTCTGCCACCAGCCATGCCACATCCACTATACTTCCACCAGTGGAACTATAAGCTGAATAAATATTTACAGCAAGAGATAGGAGTAACTAGTATACATTGCTAGACAACTGCAAGGTACACATTCTGCGACTGTCTTTCTCCAGCAAGGTCCTATCTTCTAAAAGTGCCATGACCTTCCCAAATAAATAAAAATTCAAACACATGAGAGTCTGGAGATCAACTTACATTCCAAACTATGACAATCTCTTTCATATTTTATTTTTATTACAGGAATTCAAATTAAGTTTATCTAAAAATGTTCATGCTACCATTTACATGGAAGATAGACATACAGAGAATATCTGTTTATTTATACTTCTACGTTTCAGATACCTAATTCAATGTAATATTCTCCAGCACCATCTATTTACCCAGCAAATTTTATTTCTCTTGTTGGTTGTAGAGTATTCCATTTTGTCTGTATACTATAAATGCATTACCTATTTGATTATGGATGGGCATATAGACTGATTCTCTTTCCTTGCTAAAATTGTGAATAGAGCTATAATGAACATAAGTGCACAAATAAGATGAAAGTCCTAAGGGATTATTCCCAAAAGTCCCCAATCCTTCCTTAGAGACTCCAGGACTTTGAGTCAGGATGAGAGTCCTAGCACTTCATTCTTTCTCTGAGGGGCCCTCCCAGCACACTGTCAGGCAAGTCTGCCTTATCATCCAGGTTTCTGGGAGCTCAGTTGGAATGCAAATACTTCTCTCCATCCCACCTCTCTGAGCTCTGTTATAACCATGTGTTGTTCTCTGTCTCCCTCCTTTTGTCCCCCCTCTCTCTCCTTTTTTCCATGTATGGGTACTAATGACACTAAATCTCAGAAATTTTTATGATGGAGTACTTTCACACTGAATGCAGAAACCAAGAGAAGGGAAGAAAGATTGAGGCCATGCTATGTTGTTTAGAAATGTTTACAAAGCAACAGAGAATGAATTTGGCAAAAGACTTGGGGCCACTAAATGACTGTTTAGTTGGCACGTCTCTTCCCTGACAAAAACAGTGAAAACAAAGTAGAAGAGGAAGAGTCTGTATTCAGCAAACAATTCCAGTTACTAGCCATAGTCCTGGGACCAGAGGATACTTATCCAAAATCAGGAATAAGGAGGAAAAACTGGCCACAAGCATGCACTCAACTAAGTTTCTAGTTGTGCGTGAAGTATGTGTCACTCAAAAACTCCTAAATGCAGTTAAAGTTTACACAACGATTTCCTAATGCCTCCTTAAGTGGAAGATTCTGAGTACATAGTTGTATCCAGAGGTCCATCTCCCTAGATAACAGCTGAGAATAACTGCACAGTCAAGTTTCATTGCAGCACATGCAATACGATCATGGGGCTTCTGCATCCCTCCTATGTTTCAATTCCAAATGAAAGGTTGTCTCTGTTCAGAACCTTTCTGTTTCTCCAAAATGTGAATACAAAGTGTCTCCTGACACTTTGACTTATGAACAGAAAGATCAGATATACTTGGAATTCATGTTCATTCTGGCCTTTTCTCACATTTCACAACTTGAACCATGCATGCGCATATTTCATACTGGTTCTGTGAACATTTGTAGGAGAATGAAGAAAACACTCTTCACTTGAGACTGAAGAGGTTTGATCTCACCAATCAGGGAGACTATAGGAACTGGCAGATAGAAAGTAACCATTCTGAAAATGACACACTAACCACTCTCCCTTCAACTGCCCACACTGCTGTGTCCTTCACCAATTCTTCCATCTCCTTTGAGTCTCCTCTTATATTAAAAGCTTTATTTAAACAGTCTTTTATCTTTGGTTGGGAGATGATCTTCAATACCCATCAGGATGCAGCCAAGAGCAATGCAGGAATAGCAAAATCAAAAACAACAACAAACCATAATTCAGAACACCAAAGACCCCACAGCCAACTTTCTTGTAATCGTAAAGCACAGGAAACATGGAGAAAGAGGGGTAGAAAGATTGTAGGAACCTGAACAAATATGCAAAATACTTCACATAAGTTAGAACTGCAACAATCAGAAATGAACTTTACCTGGGCTGCACAATGGCTGACATGACATAATTCCCCAAATTTTAGCACAGATCACAGGGGATAAGGCTTCTGGCAGTAGGATCCTTACAGGCAAGAGTATGAACAGTCACAATAGAGTTCCCATGCTGACTGGGAACCCAAACCGATTATGTCACTGGGCCCTAAACCGTCATTAGGGTGCAGGACTCAGTGGGAAGTTCTATGCCCAGAAAAACAGATGCTCCAAGGGATGGGAGGGAGGAAGGAGGAGGCAACAGATGGGGCAAAGGGGGGAGAAAGGAACAGGGAAAAAAGGGTGAGAGTGCAATAGGGAAGTACAGGGGATGGGAGATGGGAGTGAGAGGATAGGGTTTCCTACTGAGCTTGTGTGATTAGCAATGAAATAAAATGTAGGAGAAAAGAAAGTGTTCTTACAAGCCCCAGACTTGGTGTCCTGCTCAGTAACCTGCATTCGCTATAAAGTACTGGAGAAGAAAAGAATAGGAAAAGGAAACAAAACTTGAAAGAAACATCCAGTGGACACTAGAAAACTCTTTGAGATTATGTATTTGCTCCCCATCTGGATTGGGGGGAGGACTCTTCCCAAAACAATAACAGGTAACAGTGGGATTGATTAGTTCTAAAGCAATGTGAAAACTTGCTAAAGAGAAGAGTTGGTGTCCAAGAGGATCATTTTCTGTTTAGGCTTCGGGGATTCCAATGGCCTGCATGGCCAGGTTTCACAGTGGACACTTCAGGACCGCTCCCCAGCAGCTGTTCCAGGTACCCCAGTCGTGGTGGGCACTACCAATCACCTCACTTTCACGCCAACTCGCCATGCCATTCAAGTCCCACTGAGAGAGTCAGGACCTGGAAAATGGCTCTGTGCAGCCCGGGTGTTCGCTGCCCCGGGCCTTCCCTCGGCCCTCCCTCCTGGGCCCGATCTGTGGCTAGGAACTCAGAGACTTGCTGAGATGGCTCACACCTGAGTCCCAACCCCTCCAGGGATTCCGGGGCCCGCAGAGGTTCTCCCCGAAAGCTGCATTTTCTCTCAAAGTTGTCCCGGATTTCAAACGCGGATGGGTGTCCCCGAATTTCAGCCTGGCCTCTCCGCAGTGCGGGACAGCACCAACAGGCCCCACTGCCAACTGGGCAGCTGTGGTCACTCTGGCCAGTAACCACGAATCTGCTCACAGCAACCTCGGGCAGCGAGAACTACCCCCCTGGCAGCCTCGGGCAGCGAGAACTCCCCCCCTGGAAGCCTCGGGCAGCGAGAACTCCCCCTTTGGCAGCCTCGGGCAGCGAGAACTCCCCCCTTGGCAGCCTCGGGCAGCGAGAACTCCTCCCTTGGCAGCCTCGGGCGCTGCGCTGCAGGCACCCCACAGGTCCCCTTCCCAGCACCCGCGCCCTTTCTCCAGGGCCCATTTCCCCATGAGGTGCGGGACGTGTTGGCGCGTCCAGATTCCATCCACGTGCTCCCAGGGGCGTCGCTCAGATCGGGCACAGCGGCCGGATCCGGGCACTGCTGCCAGACCGCAGGCTTGCTAGGACGCTGCGGACGCGGCCCTGCCAAGGCTCCGGGGACCCCGTAGGGTGGCACTCGTGGCAGGGCCACTTCCGCCCCTACTCCTCCTTCCTTCCGGCTGTCCGTCCTTGTCCGCGTGGCCTGCGCCGCAGACACCGGCGCTGCTTCCAGGACCCGGCCAGGGCCTTGAGCCGATAAAGGGGCATCTGAAGAAGGTCTGTGCTGTTACTCTTGGGGGGAAGGTTACCGACACGGGCCAAGAAGGTGCAATGTTTGCGGGGGAAAGTGAATTCAAACGATGCCACGTGCTGGGAAAAGCTGTACCCGAAAGCCTTTCCGGATGGAAAGCTGCTGTTGCTTCAGGTGTCATGGTTCAGTGGTGCTTGCTTTCCGCAACTAACGCAGGCTCCCTTTGGTACGGTGTGCTGCCTTTTCGGGGCCATCAGGAGGACCGTTTGGGGGTCCGATGGTGGGTGTGGTGGTTGTTTGCCGCAGGGAAAGAAAACTCGGTCAAGACGCCGCTCCGAGTACCTAGGCCTTCTAATAAAGTTCGGTCCCCGGGAAATCCCGAGCCCTCGCGGCCCCTCGGCTGGGCGGGTAACTTCGTTTCTCCTGGGCGCCACCTGCCGCGTTAGGCTTCGTGCCCCAGCAACAACGCACGGGGACGAAGCCCGTGACGTCGGCGGGTGACGTCAGACGCAGACCCTGACCCTCAGGTCCGTGCCGCATTTTGCTTGGCGTGGGAGCCGCTGGCTAACCGAGGGGCACGACTCCCTGCCTTCCAGCCACTGCGGGCCCTCCTGGCCACGACACTGGTGATGTCTGGGGCACAGCTGTGTGTGGGTGGATTGTGTGTTGTTTATGGCTTTCATTGTGTAGCTGCTTGTGAGGTCGGAGTGTGTGAGGTTTGTGGTACGGGTGCACTATGTGGTATGTGTGTGTGTTTGTGCACTATGTGGTATGTGTGTGTGTGATCACGTATGGGGTCTGTGGCTTTTGGCGGTGTGTTTGCATGGTCTCTGATGTGTCTGGTATATGTTTGGTCTCCAGTGTGTGGACAATGATGTGGGTCTGGTGTGTGGGAGGACGTGTAGTGCACGTGGTCTCTGGTGTGGCCTGTGGGGTATATGTGAGGTCCGTGGTGTACATTTAAGGTGTAGGTAGTTGTGTAGGTCTGCGTATATGTATGATGTATGTGATACATGTTTACTTGTGCTGTGAGTGGTACATCTGTGCTACATGTGTCTTCGTGTGTGGTGTTAAGGTCTGTGTTATGAGCGTGTGCATATGATGTATGTGAGGTCAGTAGTATTTGAAGTTGGTCTGTGGTGTATGTGGGTAATAGTGTGTTGTGTGTGAGGTCTGTGGAATGTATGCACTATGTGAAGTCTGTGGTGTGTGTATAAGGGTTATATGGTGCGTGATGTGGTCTCCAGTGTGTAATGTGAGGTGTGTGTGTGTGTTGTATATATGCGGTCTACAGTGTGTATGTGGTGGCGCAGTATATGGTGGTTGGTGATGAGTGTAAGATATATGTGGTGTAAGTTAGGTCTCTGGTGTAGATGTGTGTGTGAGTGGTGAAGTGTGTTGGATGTGTCTTAACATCTTAGGTATATATACCGCTTTGTTGAAGTAAATATTAAAATAATTCAGTCTTGTGTAGCCAAGTTCACTGTTTTATGTACATTTGTGTTTTTCTATAATTTACTGAGGAATTCCTTTGAGACAGCCTCTTCATGTGAAGCCCTGGATGTTGTCTGCTACTTTAGAGTGGCCTGAATTTGTGGCCCTCCTGCTTCATGTTCCTCATAATGAAAATGCCTGCATGTGCCACCACAATCCCAACTAGTTTTGTAAAATTACATTACTACTGAACTTGTTTTGAGTTTAGTTTTACTTTCTTCTTAGGTTAAACCAATAGTTTTTAAAAATTTTTTTAAATTTATTTATTCAATCGTGCATGTGTGCGTGTGTGTATGTATGTGTGTGTATGTATGTGTGTGTGTGTGTGTGTGTGTATGTGTGTGTGTGTGTGTGTGTAGAACCAGGGGCAATTTCGGGAACCACCATGAACCGCCTCATCCTCCTTGTTTACTTTGCCCCGGGATTCACAGGCTCTGCCCTACCAGTACCAGAAGCACAGGCCGCCCCCGCTTCCCTCTGGCGTCTATAGGTGGAGTGTGGTATCCGAACTCAGGACCTTCCGCCTCAGCCACCTCTCCAGCCCAGGTGAAACCAATACTTTTTTTTTTTTTTTTTTTTTGCTTTGTAATCAGTATATTAAGGAGACATTCATACATTTCAGTATTGCTTAAATTCTGATATCCAGATTTAAGCATGTGAACATGACTTTAAACATACAATTAAAGCTATTCATCATAATGTGCTATACTACCAACATTAAGTAACAGTTACTTTGGAGCCTAAGTCAAATGGTTAAAATAAGCCTGTAACATATCTAAGGAACACTTTCCTAAATTATACATGCAAAAATCACTCCTCCACATACAGGTCTCTTCACTTTAATTTCTTAATTACCCAGCTCTGTAAATCACACTACTGAAGGCCTTATCATGGTCCAAAGAGAAGGGAAGAATGTGACCAATAGTGGCCAAACCAATTTTTTTAAATATATATATGTATATACATATATACTTTTTAATAGATGGCACAGCAGAAGGGAATGCAGTCCTATTCAGTGCAGGTCCTTAAGCAGCAGCTTATTGTGACAAACTTTAAAAAGTATTATCTATCACTGGTGACAGGTGAAACAGTATTATGCCACCTTCAAACAATGGCTGAGGTAATAGGAGGCATCACAATGAGTCCACTTAAGACACACAACTAGACAAACCAATACTTCTCTATTAATTGGTTTCTTTTTCTAATTACCAGTTAAATACAGAATGTTAATTCCATGGCTTAACAATGAAGGATCATACAATGCATATCACTGTATCAATTACTATGGATGGCCTAACAGACACCAGGGAATGTTCTAAAGTAGTTTTAACAGGTATTAAATTTCATCTTGCACACTGAAGTTATACATACAGAGCAAAGTCAGCTTTTATATTTGTGTTTATTCTTCATTTAACTTTTTTAAAACACTATAGTTGAATATTAAAACAAAACAATAGCCAAGTAGTGAGCATATTAGTACAGTCCTTCACTCATTCACTAGTGCACATAAAATGCCAGCAGTGGTGTTACTTGCTGGTTCATCATTAGGAGGTTTGACACTGAACACCTCCTCTAGGGTGATGCTCATCGTCCTCATAGGCTTCTCCTGACTTGGATCAAAGTCCACTAGTTCTACCTGATCCATTTCATCAGTCTCTTCAACTTCCTTCCTCTCAGGAAGGAGTTTTTCCAGCAAAGAGGGTTTATCAGGAGAGAGAAAGCCATTTTCAGGAAAGTTTACCTTTAATTCGATGATTAGGCGTCCTTTTTCATATGGTCGATGATATATTGGCATGCCTTCATTCAGCACACATTTGATATCTCCATGCTTAACAATTTGACCTGGATGAGAGGTGATGACTATGGCTCGGTTGTCAAGAGTAGATATTGGTTTTTGGAAGCCACACAATGCCTCAACCAGCTCTATGTCCATACACATGAAAAGGTCTTCTCCTCGTCTAGTAAAAACAGAACGGTCCTTCTGATCTAACACAACGATAGTATCTCCTGGCTCCAGTCCTGGCTCCTGGTCTCCTTCACCATGGAATGTTATCTTCTGGCCATCTTTCATGCCTTTGTCAATGTGAACTTCCAAAATCTTCTTCTCCTGAACAATCTTTCTCCCATTGCAGCTTTTACATCTATCTTTAGGACTGATCCGTTCTCCATGGCCCTGACACTCCATGCACACAGATTGAATTTGCTGGACCATTCCTAGTCCTATCTGATGAGTCCTTATTTGCATACCAGTACCCCAGCAGTTAGGGCAGCACTCAGTTGCTCCTTTCTTACCACCTCGGCCTTCACTTTGGTCACAGATCACATTCTTCTGAAGAGCCAGTTTTCTTGTTGCACCATTATATAAATCTTTTAAGGTTACTGAGAGTTGATGCACAACGTTTTTACCTCTCCTTTCTCTCTGCATCCTTCCTCCTCCACCAAAAATCATATCAAATATGTCCATGGGGGAGCCAAAGCCACCACCTGCTCCACCCTCCTTAAACGCCTGTTCTCCTCCTTTGTCATATAACTCCCTTTTCTTGGCATCAGAGAGAACTTCGTAAGCATGAGAAATCTGTTTAAACTTTTCTCCTTCATTTGGATTTTTATCAGGGTGGTATTTCAAGGCCAGTTTCCTATAAGCCTTTTTTAATTCTTCCTGGGTGGCATTGGGTTTGACCCCCAAAACATCATAGTAAGTGGTCTCTTTCACCATTTTCTTTTTTTTTTATTTAATACATTTTTTATTATTATTTCAGCTCATACAAACTTAATGGGTACACCAGTTCCCTCCCTCCCTCCTCCTCCCCCCGTACCCCCTGCTCTTTCTCCCCACCCCCTCCCGCCCCAATTCCCAGAGTCCTTTCTTGTGCATGCCTGATTTTCCTCTGGGCCCTCCTCTCCGATGACGTACAAGGACCCAGTGGCCTTTCCCTAAACACTTTCCGGTGTTCCCCTTAGGTATAGGAACACTGCTGTGTCTGCCAATCCCTTGCCTCCAAACACCTTGGTGCCTTTAGCAGATGCTGGACTTTGTGGGGTCAATAGTGTGTTGGACAATGCGCAGGGCATGTAAAGTCCAATTATGATTGCTTCAGCCCTAACTAGTATGGAGTAACTTACATACCATTGCTCCTTCCATCCTTTTGCTCGGTGAGCGGGCCGGGGCCGCAAGGGAGCGGAGAAGGGGCGAAGCACTGCGCAGCTCAGCCGGGCGCAGCTCAGCGGGCCGCCGCTCCTCCGCCTCTCACCGAGCGTTCTGGAAAGTTCCGACCAATACTTCTTAATGCAGAACACCAACAGAATATTAGAAAGAAATGTAACAATAGTAATTTTTGTGTATTTAATACTGCTGATTGCATATATGAAATGTTTTAAGAAAATTAGTTTGCACTGTGATTGATATACTAGTATTGTGAAATCATTGTATAAATGGCATATCACACATTATGAAGTTTTTAATATATTAAAGTTTATTTAGTAACTGAATAATCAAGATGAAGCCAGTTGACACAGCCGTTCCTATCTCATTAAAGCATGTGGTGTCAGATATCTGTAAAAGCTGGAGCTTTCATACGATATACCATTAGAGCTATTGTTCTCTGTATTTCAAAAGAAGTAGTGCACACTTGTAATTCTAGCATTTGGAAGGTAAGTGTTTAAAATCATCCCTACTGTAGCATGATCCCCTCTTCTTGTTTTGGTGGGGCCCTCCTGCCGCTACCCTCCTGTTTGGGCTGAAGTAATCATAATAGGACTTTGCGTGACCTGCGCAATGACCAACATATCATTGACATCCCTAAAACTAGTATGAATACTGGGATCCTTAAAGGCGAGGGATTAACAGCACAATTGTGTTCCTGTACCAAAGGGGAACACAAGAAAGAGCTCTAGGCAATGTTACTGAGTCCTTACACCTCATCAGATAGGAGGACCCAGAGGGAAGTTTGACATGCAAAGTAAAGAATGCCCAAGGAACAGTGGAAGGGGTCAGTGGGAGAACGGGAGAGGGGGGTGAAAAGAAGGCAGGAAACAGGTGAATCCATGGAGGTGTGGAGGGAGGGAGGGAAGGGAATGTGGTACCTATCAAGTTTGTGTGAGTGGAAAAAAAATACACTGTAAATAAAAAAAAAATAAAAAATTAAGTCATCCCTAAATAAATAGCAAGTTTGAATGTATCTTGGGATGTTGTCTCAAAAAAGAAACTTCAGAGAAAACTCAAGATGTCACTCTGTGTAGGTGGTTGAGTTCTAAGCATGCCATAGTAAAAATTGATCCCTTTGCTAAGTTACAGAAAAAAATGGCAGAATCTGATCAACCTGTAGAAGTGTTTGTAGGACGTCTCAACATACACACCAAAGAAAAGACCCTTCAAACGGTATTTGGAAAATATGGACCTATAGAACAAGGTAATTCTTTTTTCATTCTTTGATGCCTTCTTCTACAAATAAATGAATTTGCGTGTTTTCATCTTGTACTATTGACTCTCCCATCCCACTTCATATGTTTTCCTTTTCAGCCAGTTCCTCTCCTTCCCACTCCTAAGTGCCTTTGTATGCATGGGATGATGCATGGGTCCACATCCAGGAAGCCTGTTTTGGCAAGAGCCTGGGCACCTGATGGGGGCACAGAGGGCACAGTAGTGGACACACTTTGGATTCAAACGCCTCCCACTTGCCAATCCCAAACTGTCAGAGTAAATGTTGATGTCCCAGATATCGTAGAGATGTAGTGGAAGTAGACATCACTACATGGAACTTGTGGCAGCCCTAACATTAACAGAAGCGGCTGTCAGGCACTACCACTCCTCATCTGTAGACTCTTACACTTTTATTGCCCCCTCTCCTGCTGGGATCCCTAAACCTTGATGTAAATGGTGATTTTGATGTTCTGTTTAGGGCTGAACACACCAAATGCTATTCATTTGCACTTTGACCGGTTGTGGGTCTCTGCTTTGCACTTCTTCTGTTGCATAAGGAAACTACATGTTTGAGTGTCAAGCGTTTCTAAGGGTACAGTGTTGTGTTTTTATTTTTATCTATTTTCTTTCTTGTTTAAATATATTTTTCTAATTTGTGTCTCTGTGGCATAAATGGTGTGTTTAAATATAACCAAGGTGGGGCTGCAGAGGTGGCTAACTGGTGAAGCCTCTGCCTTGTAGGCGGAAGATCTTGAGTTTGGATCCTAGACCCCACGTGTAGATACCTGGCGGATTCGGGGGTGGCCTGTGTTTCTGGCCCTGGTAGGGCAGAGCCTGTGAATTCCTCAGCGGAATAAACAAGAAGGAGGTAGAGGCAGTCCATGGTGGTTCCCGAATTCACCTGTGGTTCTACAAACACACACACACACACACATACACACGCACAATTGAATAAATAATAATAATGTATATACCCAAGGTATAGTTCTCTTCAAAGTAAATATAAAGTACATCTGTTCTATGAAAGAGCCAATATTTTGAAATTTAAATTAAATATGTTATTTTGGGGACATACATAATAATTTTTATTTCCTACTTACTAGGAAGGACTCATTTCAATCTCCTACCGAAATACATTTGTATGTACTTATATGTGCTGTGGGTTTATGGCATGAAAATATGATAGGCTAACGAGAAACTAACTTTTTTTTTATAACATTAATACAATACAACACTACACCTCATCAGACAGGAGGACCCAGAGGGAAGTTTGCATGCACAGTAAAGAATACTCCAGCAATGAGGGGGAAGCGGCAGTGGGAGAACGGGAGGGAGGGGGGGAAAGAAGGGAAAAAGGGGGAGGGAACAAGAGAGTCCTGGGAGGGGTACAGGGAAGGTTGGAAGGGAATTTATCAACTTTGTATGACTTGGAAGAAAGAAATAACAAAGAATACCCCTATCAGTGGGGTGGCCTTAAGAGAGGTAGCTTGGTGTTGCAGAGGCCTGACTTCCACAGGAGTAGATAAGCCAGTAGATAACTCTGGGGTCCATAGAAGCAGACAGGCAGGAGGGTGAGATAAGTCCTCAATATGCTTGTAAAACTAGAAAAATAAAATAATAATAGTAAAACTAAATAAGTAAGTAATGGAAAGCAGATAAATCTGGTAGACTAGATGAAACACGGTGGGTCACACAAGCAAAAGGATTTTAAAAAAGGAGGGAATCAGGCAGGTAGATAAAGAATTATATGGGAAAAGGAGGAGGATGGGATTTGGGACTGAGGATTGAAAATATTACAAAGTCGCTACATTTGCATAGATAATGTTAAAAATAATAAAGATCGAGACACCGATCTTTTGTAAAATTAAGAATTTTACATCTATGTAAAACTACAATTATTGCTTATGTAACATTCAATTGATGTAATTGGGCAAATAATATTTTCATTTATTACAGTTATTTTAACGACAGATCGGGAGAAGTCCAGAGGCTTTGCTTTCATTACTTTTCAATACCCTGAAGATGCAAAGAATGCTATCAAAGAAATGAATTTAAACGTAAGAATGGTATACTCTAAAAATGTATATATATGTATATATATGTATAAATCAACATGCAGTTATCATTTCTCTAAAATGCTGTTGAAAAAAATCTTTAAAAAGTCTTTAGCTACTTCTGGGTTTTGTTACATTTGTATCAAAAAGTTGTGATTGGCATAATATTAAAGATCAAGTCATATATTTAAATTTATGTTATGTTCATGCTCCAGTGTAACTCCAAGCTAGCCTTTAGAAAAAAACCTTCACAGAAATAATAGGAAGTAGGGTAATATTTGGAAAATTAACTAATTTATGGAAGGATTGCGGTGGGGGTAAATAATCTCGAGAAAGTTGTCGTTGAGTAAGGTACAAATCCAAATAGATTTTTAGTTCATGCAAGACAGCATTGTGGTAAAATTGATGATGTGGATTATCCAAAGAAACAATGAGAATCCCGATCCCTAAGTCTAGTCAGTAGTTTTCAATCTGGAATTGTTTTTTTTTTTTCTTTGAAAAATAACAATCTTGTATATGGAATGATTTCAGCAAAATCACTGACTCAGTAAAAATCCTGTTTTAATTTGTAGAAATTGTGTTTCCCATAGCCCTTTAAATTGTGACAATGTTGAATAATCAGCTTCCCCATTTTGTATTTAAGGTCATTTCATCCTGGATCATTTGGGCTTCATTTTCTCCCAGTAATTTGGATAATAGTCTTCAGACTCTGTGCAAAAACTTTGTATATTTTAAAGCCTTTAGCTTTTACAATTTTAAAAGGAATAACAGTATTTCTGTCTGATATAGTTTTCTTATGCAGAAATTTAATTTGAATATACTTGACAAATATCCTCTAACCTATTTTTGTTATAAACTTTCTATGATTCATTATGATATTGTGATTTTGTTTTTTACTGTATTAGTCCTATTTCATTTCTACAATGTTTAGCACAGTATAGTTTTCTTCACTACAAAATTTTAAAGGAGAGTCAGCTAAAGATATCACTGAGTGGATAAAAGCTCTGATTACACAATTGTGAGAACCTGAGTTTCATTTCCTACAAAACAGGGAAAAACCAAATGCAAGATGCATATTTCTGTAATTCTGGTGCTCCTATGGTGGGAACACAGGAAATTTCACTGAAACGTGTGACTTAGTGTATGCAGCAGAAAAACCAAAACAAACAAACAAACAAAAAACCCCAAAAACCCAAAGACCCCGTCTCAGGTTAGAACGTAATGACATATACCCAAAGTAGTCCTCAGACAACCACACATCTTGTGACTTCTGCACAGGCATGTTGACTCATGGAAGCATTTCTGTCTCTCTGTCTTCCTCTCTCTGTCTCTCTCTCTGTCTCCGTCTCTCTGTCTCTCCTCTCTCAGTTTCAATACAAACACATATATGGGCTTGAAGTAAAGGTTATATTTGGCTCATTGCTTCTATGTGGTAAGGAGATACATACATTTGATATATGAAATGTAATTTAGTTTTTTCTTCAAATATGTTTGATTTAGTGCAAATTTAAAATGACTTATCCAAATGACAAAATACTGGAATAATATAAAAGAGTGAATAGAATAATACAAAGGAGCCAGTGACATGAAGCTTCATTCATGACTTCTGACACTGAACATTCTTATGATTGATATATTCTAGTGATTCCATCTTCAATTTTAATAGGCCTATTATTTAAAAGTTTTTTGAGACTAACCTGCTGTGTAGGACAAACTAGCCTTGAACCTTGGTTGATCCTGAAACTACATTCAATAAAATCCATGAAAGTATATTGTACGAATTAAAATTAAAATGTTGATGACTTGATAATTTTAGTTTTTGGATGGAAAAAAATAAAAGTAGAGTAAGCCAACAAATCGACTTATGAAAGTGATGGTTGGAGAAGACCACCACCTCTTTCAAGACCCAGAGGCTCCCAAAGAAGTCTGAAATTTGGAAGGGGAGTAAGTGACAGAACAAGAAGTTATCCATCTCGTGAAGGCTATTCAGGTAATACTTTTATAGGATTGAAAGTATGTAAGTTACACAGCTAGTTTCAGTCCAACTCTCACAGGCTTCCAGAGAAAAAGTAGTTAACAAATATCCAAAGTATTACAGAAGCACAATAATTGTATTTCCATAAATCTTGAAAATTTAGCCATCTTATTTTTAAAAAAAAGTTTAAATTGCAAAATAATTTAGTTTTGTTTTTTCATCCACGAGTATTGTCTTTACTTATTCAGAGGATGGTTTGCGGACAACATATTTTCTGTTAATTATGTTTTTCAATTTTCTGCTTTGGAGTCTTGAACTTAATGTGACTTGTGCATTCCAAGATTAAGGTATTTTCAGAAAGCATGGGATTATGAAATAAAAGCCATTGAAATTGCCTAGAACTAAGAAATTCTACATATAGTAGGGTTGGAGTTGTAGTATTTGTTTTTGTGAACACATATGCAAATCTATTCATGTATATTTTACATTATGATGTTTACAACCAGAAATTTAGCTTCAAGGAATTATCTAGATATTTAGTTTCTCAAGCACTCTCCCTAATTTTTGGAAAACTTAAAGAACCCTGTTTTTTAAATGTGCATGCATTTTTCAACTTTGTTGTGTGGAAGAGAAGAGGGTTCCATTCTGAAACAGTTATGGACAATTATCGAAGATATTTTCGACTTAAGGAAAAAAAATCAAATTTTATTTTAATATTATGTACATGTTAAAATTACTTTTCACAAATGAGCCTTCAAATAATCAAGCATGAGCTAATTTAACCATGAAACAGGTGAATTTTTGGCACAGATATTCTAACGCAAAATTTCCAAATTTGTTTTTTTCCACCAAAAATTGATCTTTACACTCAAATTAAACAGTTTCTGTATGAAAAAACATTTATTATGAGTTATATGAAAATGTTTTCAGATGTATAAAAACAATTTTCAGGGTTATGGGAGATGATTCATGAGTTAGACCTCTTGCTCAGCAGGCTAAAAGAATCTATGCCTTGGATTCCCCAGATGCCACATAGTATGCTGTGGGTATTTGTGGTGACTGCCTGTAATTCAGACCTTTGATGTGGAATCCAGGAATCCCCAGAGCCAGCTAGCCCTGTTGGCAAGCCCTGAATTTGATTAGAGACCCTGTTGCAAAAAGGGCAACGTAGAAGAGCAACAAGGATAATTCCTGACATCAGCCTGGGGCCCCCATATGTACAAGCACAAATGTATAGTTGCACCTGTTCACACACGTGAACACATGCCTACGCAAGAAAGTGTAAAGAAAGAAAAGTTATGTACTTTTTAAATATTTATACGATGTTGGACCCTTGCGGAGTTTAACGTAGTGTACATTGGTTAGTGCTATCTTATAAATTGTAAGACTTCTTTATCTCCATATTTTAACAGGGCATTTTGTTTTTTTCCTTTTGACTTTTGATTGGTAGTTGGGCTTAGGCTTGGGCAATATGTTGGTTTATTTCAGTGATGTGTTTTGGAAAAGATTCCTTGACATCATAAATGAGTGTATTCCTAACACCTCAACAGTTTCTCCCATCTCTCTCGTATTTTAGATCCATTTAGTTGACAGCAGTTCATCATCCACTCCTCTACAGTTCTATAATATATCATTCATACCTATGCAAATGTTCAGTCTTTCTTTTAGATTTTTCTATATGAGTTTTACCTTCCTTGAATTATCTGATAAAGGGAAATAGCAAATTTTAGCAAATTAAGCAGACATTAGCCTTTAAGAACAACATTCTGTTTAATAAAGGTTTATCAGTACTCAAGGCTTGAGTAGCAAAATACTTTTGGTAGTTAACTAACATTGTTTGTAAATGAAAAAGATATCAATTCCTCTACAGGCTCCTCATTTAAGAGAGGTCCGTCTTCAGGAAGTGAAGGTCCTCCTCCTAAAAGATCTGCTCCTTGTACAAGAGGCAGGAGGGGAATGGGAGAAGGTAAGTGCAGTTTGATGAAAAGACTTTTGTTCTTGGGGCTTGATTAATAAGAAATAATGGAGGGGCTGGAGAGATGGTTCAAGGGTTAAGCCTCTGCCTTTCAGGCGCAGAGTCCTGAGTTGGGATCCAGATCCCACATACCGACGCCAGGCAGAAGCTGGGTGGCCTGTGCTTCTGGTCCTGGTGGACGGAACCTGTGAATGCCCGGGCAGAGTAAACACGGAGGACGTCGACGCAGTTCATGGTGGTTCCCGAATCGCCCCTGGTTGTACACACACACACACACACACACACACACACACACACGCATACAACCATAGGCGCACAAATGCACACACGCACAATTGAATAAAAAAAACAGAAAGAATGGAAACTTTAAACTAGTTGCCTATCTAGTTTAAAGATATCGTGTCTTGAAGGAACCATTAGAGTACCAACAAAAGAAATAATCAAAGTAAAGAGCTTCTACTTAGTTTTTTTTTTTTTTAACTCAATTGTGTGTGTGCGTATGTGTGTGCACGTACGTATTATGTATGTATGTGCTTGTGTGTGTGTGTGTGTGTGTGTACATGCGTAGAACCAAGGGTGAATTCAGTAATCATCCTGGATTGCTTCTACCTCCTCTTTTTGTTTACTCTGCTCGGGGATTCACAGGCTCCACCCACCAGGACCAGACGCCAGGCCGCCCCGCCTCCGCCCAGCATTTCTATTTAGTTTTAGGAAGAAAGATGCATACCACATACACATTGCAGTGACAGAACTTAGAAAGCAGATGAAAATTAAGTAGGAAGAAATAAAGTTTCAGAGCTGGCCATTTGGAGTGATCTGCATTTTCCACCCTAGACTATAGCCAGTTCCTCTGTATCCTAGCAGAGGAAGCCCCAGGACTGGTGAATGCTTCTGTGACTTACTTGAAGCCTTGACTGGCTGCATTTTGCCAATATACCAAAGTTAAGCTGTTTCTTTGGTCCCTGGTAAGATTCTCTACAGCTCTGCAGAACCTGAGAAAAGTAGCCCACACTGTGCTCAGACTAGTCAGTTTTAGTAGCTGCCAGTTAAGAAGCTATGCTCAATGGTTTGGATGTGTTGTGGTTTTATATTGGCAGATCATAGGGGCAAGTGTGGTATTGGCTATACTGTTTGAAGATCAACCTTTAATATTTAATTATATTTGACTTTCAATATGAATATTTTTAGACCACGTGTGATGAGACTGCTATTTGAAGAAAATAAGATATGTCAAAAACAACCAAAAGAGAACTATGTTTTCATTTAATGATGTAAGTAAATCAAGTCAGGATATGTAAAGGGAATTGTAGATGGTAAATTTTAATTTGTCATACTTGAGTTGTTACAGAAAAATGTACACAGAAAAATAAGGGTAATTATTTAAAACGAAATCTAATTCAGAGATCATCTTTGCATTTCAAAGATCTTTGTAATTTTCACATTTTACAGTGGTAGAAAAGCAGTATGTTTTGAGTAGAAGCTATGCCTTAAAGTGATTTTTGTGTGAGTGCGCACATGCGTGCGTGTGTGCGTGCTTACAAGAAAGCACTTTGGAGGTATCCCAGTGGAGGCCCAAGGGTGACATTGGGAATTATCCTGGATTGCGCTCTCTCCTTATTGCGTTGCCCTGCGGTTTCCTAGACTCTGCCCTCTAGGCCTGGCACTTTAGGTTGCTGCCACGTCTGCCTGGCATTTATTACATGGGATCTGGGAGCTGAACTCATGTCCGACTGCTTACAAGGCAAAGGCTTTAACCACTGAGCCACCTCCTCAACCCTGAAGTGTGATATTCTAATGTGATATTAGGCTATGGTAGCAAGGTATGGTATAGTTCCCTGTTAGCTACATTGTCTTGTGGACCTATACTTAAACTGAATGATAGATTGTTATGAAGTAAATCAGTGGTATACGATAACCTCATTTTTCATGTAAATATTCTCTGCACCTAATAATGTATTGGAATGCAATGCCATCTTCATTCAAGGGTCACATTTGCATTTGCAGATGAGTTTGAAGTAGTCAGTGGTATTAGAGAATTTTGTGTGGGTGGACGTAAGAAATGAATGTGGTAAGCAGTGAGGGGGAATGGTTTAAAAGATTGAAAATAGGGGCTGGAGAGGTGCTCAGGGGTTAAGCCTCTGCCTTGCAAGCAGAAGGTACTGAGTTCGGATCCTAGACCCCATGTATAGATGCCGGGCAGAAGCGGGGGCGGCCTGTGTTTCCAGTCCTGGTAGGGTGGAACCTGTGAATCCCGGGGCAGGGTAAACAAAGAGGAGGCGTCCATGGCGGTTCCCAAATTCATCCGTGGTTCTACACACACACACACACACCCCTACATACATACGTGCGCACACACACATGCACTCACAATTGAATAAATAATAATAAAAATAAATTTAAAAAAAGATTGAAAATAATGAATACAAAAAGAGTGAGTTTTGTAATGGAAATGAACCGTGAATAGAGGAGAAATTCAGCCAGTATAAAATACACAGTAGGTACACTGATTATTGATTAGGTGATGATTGATGATTATTTACCAGATTGGTGAGGTACCGTGTTGCTGTGTTGTTACTGTCAAGCATGTAAGAAGGAAAATATGACAAACCCTATGGAAGTAGTATGTTCAGGTAGATATAGATGGATATGAACCAATTTTTAGAACACTGTTAGATGGGCATTTTAAGATTTAAAAAACTGCACATTTTAAGTTAATTTAATTTTGTCCTATTACATTTATTTTTTTCCCAGCCACACAAACTTAATAGGTACCCTGGTTCCTTTCTTCCCTCAACCCCTCCCCAGTCCCCCTTGCACCCACCCTTGCATTCCCTTTCCTTCTATCCCCCTCCCTCCCCTTTCTCACAGTGTCCCCTTTCTTCCCCCCCTCCCACCTCCCATATCCTGGAGCATCCCGTGGTTTGATAGTCAAACTGCAACCTCCACTCTAGTAAGGTGTAAGGACTCAGTGGCAAGAGCCCTTTTTTGTGCTCCCCTTTAGTATGGGAACATTATTGTGACCATCAGTCCCATGCCTCTAAGGATCCTAATGCCTGTGATCCATGCTAGACTTTGGGGATATGGGGGATCACTGACATATCATTCGTTGTGCAGGTCATGCAAAGTCTGATTATGGCCACCGGGGCCCTAACTTGTGTGGAGCATCTTGTGTAATGTTGCTGCTTCCCATCTTTAGACTCTTAACAATCTTACTGGCCCCTCTCTGGAAATTTCTCTGAGCTTTAGAATGGGGATAGATTTGGCTGATCTAGTTCCAGGTGACTAATGTAGGGTATCTGATGTTCTGAATTATATAGTTGGTTGTTGTTTTCACTTTTGCTTTTCCTGTACCACCTTGGTCCATCCGGATGAGTATTGGAGGTCACCTCCTACCCAGTGATAAAAGGCTTTTTATATGGAGTCTTACTGTAAGAGTTGACTAAAAGGTAGATAGATGGAATAGGAGTAGGAGACAGCAGTGAAGGGGGTGGTCAGTCTCCCATTTGCAGGATTGTTACCATCTAACTTCCAGACTCTGTGTCCTCCCTGACTGGTGAGATCAAACCCCCTTAGCCACAAATGACCAGGAAAGAAAGTGGGTGAGCATAACCAGATGTCTCACTACTAACTTGCAATATTTGATGGTGACCCATTTTTCTCTGCTGTAGCATGACCCTCTACCTCCTTATTTCTGGAGGGGAGGGCACCTTCCACTTCCCTCCTGTTTATAATCTTTGCAATTACTGCAGGTATTACAGAGATTTGACTTGAATATGTCACTAAGTGGGGTTGGTACTAGTAACCACCTATTAGGGAGTACATAGGGGCTTAATTTTCTGTGTCTGGGATACTTCACTCAATGTCATTTTTTCTAATTCCATCCATTTCCCGACAAATTTCATTAATTCATCTTTTTTTTGATGGCTGAGTTGTATTCCATTGTATAAATGTACCACATTTTCTTTATCCACTCATCAACTGTTAGACATTTGGGTTAATTCAATGACTTTGCTATTTTAAACAGAGTTGCTGTGAACGTGGTCCTGCTTGTGCTATTGAGGTGAATTTTTGCTAAGGATGTGGTGCATTTTTAAAGATATTTGGTAGACATTTTAATTTCATCCCTGGTAAACTTTCTTTTATTTCCAATGCCCATTTTTTAATTGGACCAGTTGTTTCCTTGATGTTTAGTTTTCTAAGTCCTTCGTGCACTCTGGATAATTTTGCTTTCGGTTAGATGCTGAGAATCATATTGATTCTGCCTATCCAGGAGACTGGGAGGTCCTTTCACCTTCTGGTGTCCTCTGTAATTTCTTTCTTTAGGGTTTTAAAGGGTTTATTGTAAAGGTCTCTCACTTTCTTTGTTAGGTTTATACCAAGGTATTTCATTTCTATCAGGAGCTTTAGTAAATGGACTTGTTTCTCTTAGGTCTTTTTTGCATTTTTTCATCATAGGTGAATAGGAAGGCTACAGAGTTTTGTACGTGTATTTTGTAACTTGCCATCCTGCTGAACTTCTGTTTTAATGCCAGGAATTTTGTGATGAAGTTTTAGGATTGCTCAGGTATAAAATCATGTCATCTGCAAACAGAGATAACAGACGTTTTCCTTGCTGATTCGAATCCCTTTTATCTCCCTCTCTTGTCTTATGCCTCCAACTATTACTTCAAGTACAATATTGAATAGAAGTGGTGAGAGTGAACAGCCTTGTCTAGTTCCTGCCTGAAGCGAGAATGCTTCAAGTTTTCCCCATTGAGTATAATACTTGCAGTTGGCTTGTTTAGTTTCGGCTGTTTGTTGTGTTGAGGATGTGAAGCTTTAGACCATGGTGGTCTGATAAGGTACAGGCTAGAATTTCAACTTTCCTGTATACGTGGAGATCCATTTTGTGGCCCAATATGTGCTCTCTTTTGGAGAATATTCTGTGGGCTGCTGAGAAAAATGTGTATTCTTTGGTGTGTGAATGAAGTTTGATAGAGATCTGTAAGGTCCATTCCAGTAGGGGATTGATTAAATTCCAATGTGTCTCTGTTAAGTTTTTGACCTGATGATCTATCACATGTTGAGATGTCAGTATCGAAATCCCGAAGAATTCTCAATTTGTGTTGATTTCTTGCATTAGATTCTGTAGCATTTACTTAGTGAATGTGGAGCAGCCCATATTAGGTGCATATATGTTCAATATTGTGTAATCTTCCTGGTAAATTGTATCTGTGACTGAAATATAATATCCTTCTGTGTCTCTTATGACTTTTTTTAGTTTGAAGTCCACTTTGTCATAGTATAATAGTTACCCTTGCCTGTTTCCTGGTTCCATTAGCTTGGAGAAATTTTAACCAGCCTTTTACTTATGTGGTGAAATGTGTTTCCTGAAAGCAGCAGATGGATGGGTTGTGATTTTGTAATCCAAGTGTGTAATCTGTGGTGAGTTAATTCCATTGACATTTAGTATAAAAATATGGAATGCTCCACGAATTTGAATGTCATCCTTGTTCAGGGGCCATGCTAATCATTTCTGTATTATTCCAATTTTAATATATGTGCTGTCAAAGCGAGTACAAAATTTAATTTAATTTTATTTGAAAGATCTGCAACTAGAAATACATATTAATTTTCAAGTTGTATTTTCAGAATCACACGGGAGAGACATTTCTAGAACTATGCCACGAAGACAGCCATTGTGTTTCCGAAGAGAGCCATTCCAGAGAGATGGCTATACATTTCCAAGGGATGATGGTTACTCAACTAAAGATAGGTAAAGGAAATAGCCAAATTTTACTTTTTCATTGTTGGAGTGAAATATGTCACGCATTTACAGCTTAGCACATTCGCTGTTCCACAACGATCATTCCTCTTACAGTATTTCATAATCTCCCACTTAAACTTCTTTCCAGGATGAGGGAGATAGCTCAGTAAAAGCCCCTTACTTGTTTTCTTTGTTTTACCTATCTCATATTAATTGTTTTCAACCCCTCACTCATATTTGAAACACTATCAAATCCCTAGGAACCACTTACTTAAAAAACAAACAAACAAACAAACAAACAAAAAAACAAACAAACACTTGCAATCCTAACTATGTGACTTAGGAGAAAGAGACAGGAGGATCCCTGGAAGCTCATGGATTAGCTCTCCTGGCCTACATGGTGATGTCCCGGTCCAATAGAGACCCTGTCTCAAACAGTGGAGGGTATCTGAGAAACCATACCCCAAATAGTCCTGTGATCTCCACGCACATATTGAGCATGTTTACTGGATGCGCCTTCCTGTTTTGACTATGAGCTTATTTAAACTCAGCTGGAATAATGCCTATTTGAGTACTGTGGAGGACCTTAGTCTCACTGTCACCAGCCAGTCCAACCTAATTGGGTAACTCTGCATCAGGGGGGAGTTCAAATACAAACACACATGCACACACACACACATACACACGCAGGTGCATGCATAAGCAGGCAGGTATATCGTGCCTAAGAAATAACACCAGAGATTATCTTCTGATCTACACACACTCGCATGAACTTATGTCTACATTTCACACAGAGAGAGACATTTACTTTTTCAATGTTAGAGATTACCCTTCTTCATTTGCTTTTAAGATACTCACGGAGAAACTATCCCAGTTCCCAAGACTACAAGAATTATGTCTCAACACCTAGAAGATGTAGACACCGTGATTATTATAGACCTCGTGGTGAACATTCATCTAAAGATTTAAGGTACTATATAGTTTCTTTTTTTAATTAATTAATTTTTTCCACTCATACAAACTTGATAGGAACCCATTCCCCTCCCTCCCTCCATACCTCCTTGGATCCCCTTGATCCCTCCTCCCTTTTCCCGGTCCTTTCCCCCCTCCCTCCCTTTCAACCATTGTCCTTTCCCCCATCCCTGGATCATCCTTTAGTGTGCATGTCAAACTTTCCTCTAGGTCCACCTCTTTGATGAGGTATAAGGACTCCGTAGCATTACCTAGAGCTCTTTTTTGGTTCCCCTTTATTATAGGAACACTATTGTGGCCGTTAATCCCTTGACTCTAAGGATCCCAGTGCTTGTGATCCATGCTAGACTTTGGGGGTCAATGATATGTTGGTCATTGTGCAGGTCATCCAAAGTCCTGGTATGATTACTTCGGCCCTAACTTGTGTGGAGGATCTGGCATATCGTTGCTTCTCCCCACCTTTAGGCCCTTGCAATCTTACCGCCCCCCTCTTCTGCAAATTTCCCTGAGCTTTAGGATGGGGAGAGATTAGGCTGGCCTGGTTAAAGGTGGTTGATATAGAGTCTCTAATGTTCTGAATTATGGTTTGTTGATTTACTTTTTTCAGTTTTGCTGCCCCTTCACTGCGCTTAGCTCCATCCTGATGGGTGTTGGATGTCACCCCTTGGCCAGAGATAAAATGCTGTCAAAATAGAATCTTATTGTAAGAGTAGATTTAACAGAAGATGGAATAAGAATAGGAGACCGTGGTGAGCAGGTGATCAGTCTCCTATTTGCAAAATGGTCACCTTCTATCTGCCAGACTGTATGCCCACCCTTTCTGGTGATATCATACCCCATCAGTTGCCAGTGACCAGGAACAAAAGTGGGTGAGCATAACCAGATGTCTCACTACTAACTTGCAATACTTGATGGTGACCCATTTTCTCTGCTGTAGCATGACCCTCTACCTCCTTATTTCTGGAGGGGAGGGCACCTTCCCCTTCCCTCCTGTTTATAATCTTTGCAATTATGGAAGGTATTACAGAGTTTTGTCTTTGAGTGTGTCTCCAAGTGGGCTTGGTACTAGGATCCACCTATTAGGGAGTACATAGGGTGCTTAATTTTTATGTCTGGAATACTTCACTTAACATATTTTTTCTAATTCCATCCAATTCACGGCAAATTTCATTAATTCATTAATTTTGAAGGCTGGGTAGTATTCCATTGTATAGATGTACCACATTTTCCTTATCCACTCGTCAACTGTTGGGCATTTGGGTTGATTCCGTGACTTTGCAACTGTAAACAGTGCTGCTATGAACATGGTCGTGCTTGTGCTATCAAGGTGAATTTTTGCTGTATGGGGGATTATTCCCAAAAGTGGAATAGCACTTCAATCTTTAACCTTTTTAAGAATCACCAGATGGCTTGCCAGAGTGGTTGTATAAGCCTGCATTCCCACCAGCAGTGTAGGAGAGTTCTCTTCTCTCCACATCCTCTCCCGCATTTGGTGGTGTTTGTATTGTAGATTTTTGCCATCCTGACCGGGGTGAGATGCTTCTCAGGGAGGTTTTGATTTGCATTTCCCTGGTGGCTAAGGATGTGGAGCATTTCTTAAAGTATTTGTTAGACATTTTAATTTCTTCCCTGGTAAAGTTTCTTTTAACTTCCAAGTCTCATTTTTTTAATTGGGCCATTTGTTTCCTTGGTGTTTAGTTTTCTAAGTCCTTTGTGCACTTTGAATAGTAGAGCTCTATCAGACATGTGGTTAGTGAAGATTTTCTCCCATTCTGTGGGATGCCTGTGTGCTGGAGTTAACAATCTCTCTACATGAACAGAAGCTCTTTTATTTCATAAGATCCCATTTGTTGAGTGTTGTTTGTAGTGATTATGCTATTGGATTTCTGATTAGGAGCTGTTGGCCTAGCCCAATCAGTTCCAGGGAGGACCCTACCCTTTCAACTAAGGTTTTTTATAGTCTCTGGCCTTATAGTGAGGTCCTTGATCCATTTGGAATTAAGTATTATGCATGGTGACAAATACGGGTCGAGTTTTAATCTTCTGCATGTGTTCATCCAGGTTTGCCAACACCATTTCTTGAAGATGCTGCTCTTTTTCCATCGGATGTGTTTTGGTCCCCTTTGTTAAAGATCAGGTGGTTGTAATTGTGTGAGCTTATATCTGGTCTTCAACCCTTATCCATTGATCTGTGTGTCTATTTGGGGCCAGTACCACACTGTTTTTGTAACTATGGATTTGTAGTATAGATTAGGGATTGGTGTGGTGATACCTCCAGCAGTGTTTTTGTTACTCAGGATTGTTTTTGCTATCCTGGGTCTTTTGTGCCTCCATATGAATTTTGAGATTGTTTGATTAACCTCTTTAAAGAATTGCTTTGGGATTTTGATTGGTATAGCACTGAATCTGTATGATGCCTTTGTTAAGATGGTCATTTTTATCATGTTGATTCTTCCAATTCAGAAACATGGGAGGGCTTTCCCCCTTCTGGTGTCTTCTGTAATTTCTTTCTTTAGGGTTTTAAAGTTTTCATTGTAAAGGTCTCTTACTCCTTAGTTAGGTTTATACCAAGGTATTTCATTTTTTTTAGGGGCTATAGTAAAAGCGATTGTTTTTCTCAGGTCTTTTTCTCTTCTTTCAGTCTGGGCAAATAGGAAGGCCACTGATATTTGTACATTTATTTTGTATCCTGCCACCCTGCTGAACTGTATTAGTTCCAGCAGTTTTCTGGAAGGGTTTTTGGAATGACTCAGGTATATGATCATGTCATCTGCAAATAAAGATAACTTGACTTCTTCCTTGCTGATTTGAATCCCTTTTATCTCCCTTTCTTGTCTCATGGCTTCAGCTAAGACTTCAAGTACAATATTGAATAGAGGTGCTGAGAGTGGACAGCCTTGTCTAGTTCCTGATTAAAGCGGGAATGCTTCAAGTTTTTCCCCATTGAGTATAGTCCTTGCTGTATACAGCTTCTGTTGTATTAATAAAGGTTCCTTCCATTCTAACACTTTCTAGGGTTTTGATCATAAAAGGCTGTTGGGTCATGTTACAAGCTTTTTCTGCATCTATCGAGAGTATCCTGTGGACTTGAATATTGGACTGGTTTATATGGTGCATTACGTTTATTGATTCGCGTATGTTGAACCAGCCTTGTGTGCCTAGGAGAAAGACAACTTGATCCCCATGTGTAATCTTTTTGATATGTTTTTGAATCCGATTTGCTAAGACTTTGTTGAGAATCTTTGCATCTGTGTTCATCAAAGAGATTGGCCTATAGTTTTCTTTTTTAAATGTATCTTTGTTAGGTTTTGGGATTATGACAATATTAGCTTCATAGAAAGAATCTGGTAGTGTTCCTTCCTTTGCTATTTGATGGAACAGTTTAAGGAGTATTGGTGTTATTAACTCCTTAAATGTCTGGTAGATCTCTGTGCTGAATCCATCTGGCCCAGGACATTTTTTGTTGGGAAGATTCGAGATTAATTCATGGATTTCCTCCTATGTTATAGGATTATTTCAATAATTCAAAACTTTTTGATTCAATTAGGTAAGTTGTGCTTCCTTAAGAATTCATCCATTTCTTTTTTTGTTTTCAGACTTCACAGAGTATAAGTTTCTGAAGTATGAGGTTAAAATACTCTGAATTTCTTGGGTATCAGTAGGGAGAACTCCATTTTCATTTCTAATTTTGTTAATTTGTGTTTTCTCTCTCCTGCATTTGGTTAATTTAGCTAGGGGTGTATCAATCTTAATTGATTTTTTCAAAGAACCAGGTTTTTGACTGGTTGATTCTCTGTATCATTTTCTTAATCTCAATTTCAGATATTTCTCCCCTTATTTTGGTAGTCTCCTCTCTTATACTGTTTTTATGATCAGACTTCTCTAGTCTCTACAGCTACAAGCTGCATTGTTATTTATTTGCAATGTTTCTGTTTTTGAGATGGGCATTATGACCTATGAACATATCTCTTAGGACAGCTTTCATTGTGTCCCAAAGGTTTTGATAAGTTGCATTTTCTTTATCATTTGCTTCCAAGAAATCTTGAATTTCCTTTGAAATTTCTTCCTGAATCCAATTCTCTCTCTTTTTTTTTATTTATTCAGTTGAGTGTGTGTGTGTGTGTATGTGTGTGGGTGTGTGTGTGTGTGTGTGTGTGTGTGTGTGTGTGTGTGTGCGTGTGTGTGTAGAACCACGGGCGAATTTGGCAACCACTATGGACCGCCTCCACCTCTTCCTTGTTTACTCTGCTCCGGGATTCACAGGCTCCGGCCTGCCAGGACCAGAAAAGCAGACCGCACCCGCTTCCGCCGGGCATCTATATGTGAGGTCTAGTATCTGAACTCAGGACCTTCCGCTTGCAAGGCAGAGGTTTAACCACTTAGCCATCTCTCCAGCTGTGAATCCTATTCTCATTCAGGATCATAGTGTATAGTTTGCAGGAGTTAGTGTATTTTCTGTTGTTTGTTGTGTTGTGGATGTCGAGCTTTAGACCACAGTGGTCTGAAAGGGTACAGGCTAGAATTTCAACTTTCCTGTATATGTGGAGATTCGTTTTGTGGCCTAATATGTGATCTATTTTGAAGAAAGTTCCATGCACTACTGTGAAAAGTGTGTATTCTTTGGTGCATAGATGAAAAGTTCGATGGAGATCTGTAAGGTCCATTTCAGTAAAGGTTAATTAAGTTGCAATGTGACTCTGTTAAGCTTTTGACCTGTTGATCTATCCTATGTTGGGGGGGCAGTGTTGAAATCCCCAAGAATTACCGTTTAGGGGTTGATTTCTCACTTTAGAATGCTGTAAGGTTTGCTTAAAGAATGTTAGGGGCCCATATTAGTTGCATATATATTCAGTATTGTGCAGTCTTCCTGGTGAATTGTACCTGTGACTAAAATGTACTATCCATCTGTGTCTCTTAGGATTTTTTTTGGTTTGAAGTCCATTTGTCTGATATCATAATGGCTACCCCTGCCTGTTTCCTGGGTCCATTAGCTTGCAGAATTTTGGAGACGCCTTGTATTTTTAGGATGTGTCTAACTTTTGAGGTGAGACGAGTTTCCTGAAGGCAACAGATTGATGTTTTATGATTTTTAATCCAAGTTTGTAATCTGTGTCTCTTGATCGGTGAGTTAATTCCATTTAGTGTTATAATGGAGAAATTATTTTTAATTCCTGACATTTTTTATGTTTAGTGGCTTTTGTAAGTGTATTATTTGGCTTTTAGGACTTGGTGGTATTATACTTCCTTTTTGTCCTCCTGGATATGCTTGTTTTTTTCTTCAAGCTTGAGTACCATTTCTAGCATTTTTTTTTAAGAAAAACATACTGGCTTTATTTGTACTCCTAGGCAAAGTCAAATTTAAAAATGGCTCTGTTCAAGTTTACTATTTCACAAAGTTAATGGTAAATTTTAAAGAAAAATGTAAAATTTACTTTACCAATGACTCAAAGCCTTTCGTAATTCCTTACTTATTCTGAGGGAAGCTTCAGGGAAAATAATTTGTTACTCATTAGAATTCACACAGAAATGATGTGTTTCAATTCATTTGAATTCTGATTGTGACCTGCAGAAGTGTTGGAACTTGTGTCTCCTAGTCTTTTCCACATTCTTATGAAGAGGCACTTGCCAAGGGAGCCACTCTGTACCCAAGAACAGCAGGTTAGTAGCTTAAGGTCACATAGTCACAGGTATCACATGACACCCCTTAGCATCCTATGAATGACCTTCAGTGGGTCATTTCTCCTCCGGTGGTCTCTAGGTCAACCTATTACCATTTCTAGCATTTTTTGAAGGCCTGGTTTGGTAAGCATGTAAGCCTTCAAGCTGTCTTTGTGCTAGAAAACTTTTCTAGTTTTTCTGGGTATATCAGCCTGGGTTGATATTTTTTTAAATTAATTTTTTCCTCTCATACAAACCTCTCCCTGTATCCCCTTATTCCCTCTTCCTTTTTTCCCTTTCTTTCCTCCCTTCCTTCCCTTTTTCCCAGTGTCCCCTCCTCATTCCTGGAGCATCCTTTAGTGTGCATGTGAAACTTTCCTCTGGGTCCTCCTGTCTGATGAGGTGTAAGGACTCAGTACTATTTCCGAGAGCTCTTTTTTGTGTTCCCCTTTAGCATAGGAACACTATTGTGGCTGTTAATCCCTTGCCTCTAAGGATCTTAGATCCTGTGATCCATGCTAGTCTTGGGGGCTCAATGACAGGTTAGTTATTGCGCAGGTCATGCAAAGACCTATTGTGATTTCTTGGGCCCTAACCTGTGTGGAGTATCTTGCACATAGCGTTGCTCCTCCCCATCTTTAGGCTCTTAAAATCTTTTATTTATTTATTATTTATTCAATTGTGTCTGCATGGGTGTGTGTGTGCATATGCCTGTGTGTGTAGAACCACGGGTGAATTCGGGAACCACCATGGACCGCCTCCACCTCCTCCTTGTTTATTCTGCCCAGAATTCACAGGCCCTGCCCTACCAGGATCAGAAATGCAGGCCGCTCCCACTTCCGCCCAGCATCTATATGTGGTGTCTAGGATCCGAACTCAGGACCTTCAGCCTGCAAGGCAGAGACTTACCCCCAAGGCTCTTAAAATTTACTGCCCCCTCTTCCGCAAACTTCCCTGAGCTTTGGGATGGGGAGCAGTTAGGCTGGCCTGGTTCCTCCTGATTAATGTAGGGTTCTGAATTATGGTTATTCTTTTTTTTTTCTTTGACATTTTTGCTCATTTAATACCTGAAGTACGTCTCTCCAAGGTTCTTGTTTTTACTGTTTCCATTGAGAAGTCATTTGTTATTTTAATATGTTTATCTTTAAAGGTGACTTTTTTTTCTCTTGAAGCTCCCAGCACCTTTTCTTTGTCTTGAATGCAGAGTGTTTTGACGATGATTTGCAGTAGTGAGTTTCTGTTTTGGTCATACCTGCTGGAGGTGCGGAATGCTTCTTATATTTGGATGGGCCTCTCATTCTTTAGGTGAGGGAAGTTTTCATTTTTCCTCAGGTGTGGTATTTTGGGATTCTTGCTCTGGTATTCCATGAATGCATATGTTAGGCTTCTTCAGCATGTCCCATAACTCTTGAATATTCATCTCAAGTATCTTTTTGGTTTTAACAACCTCTTCCATTGAGGTGGTTAATACTTGCACTTTGTCTTCAATATCTGAAATTCTGTTTTCTGCTTCCTTATTTCTGCTGATAAGATTCTCTGTTGAGATTTGGGTTGAAGATAACTTATATTTAGTTCAACTTTAAACTCTGCATGGGACTGTTTTAACTGCTCAATGCCTATTTTTGTTTTTTGAACTGTTTTTCTCAGCTCCTCCAGGTGTCTGTGGTGTTCCTGTTCAAAGTGGTTGATGCAGTTGTTTAACTCTTCCCGGATTTTCTCTTTCATAGTAATGATCATGCTTTGAAAGTCTTTTTCTTGGGCCTGGCTTTCTTGGCTATTTTCTCTGAATTTGTTCTGATTGGAATCTATCATTATGGGGTTAATTCTTTCTGTGGGCTGTTGTCTTCTTGGGTTTTGTTTCCCATTAATCTGCGCTTTGACTTGGGCATTGTTGTTTTAGCTCTTAAGACCTTCTTTCAGTGTCTGTGTGTTTTTGACTGAACTGAATGAGTTGATATTATTACTCTCAAGCAGTTATTACTAGTGTTTGCCTTGGTGTTGGTTACACTTGTTATTGTTTTTTCCTACATGAGGCTATTAGATAGTTAGTACAGGTAGTGGACAGGGGTGAATATTAGTATGATAGTGAACTTTTATGATTTAGTACCTTGTGGATATGTGAGGGTGAGTGGTATAGTGCCTGAAGTTGTATGTGTTTTGGGGAGGCTCTATGGAAAGGTTAATCTACAGTGATCTTTGTGGAGAATCTCTCCCATGTGATAGGATGATTTTAGAGGACTTCAGCTGTATGGCCTTTGCCCCTAGAATTTCCTTCGGACTCTTGAATTCTGAGCAGTGTGTCCTCCCTAGACCGTGAGTGAGGGTCCCTAGCCAGCCACAGGAGCAAAGGGGCTGATGGCGATGGCAGAGCTCTTCACCTGGGACCCGGGGGTTAGCCCACCCAAGCTCCAGGAAGCCTTTGTGTTGCTCAGGGTGGCTGGTGAGAGGAGCCAGAACTAGCGGGTGACCTGTGGGCTGGTGGAACTTACCTGAAAGGGAGGTCCTCAAGCGAGCATCCTGTCCCAGGAAGGTGGGAGGGGCTGAGGGGGTACTATATAATAGTTTCTTTAAAAACATATTATTGAAAATGTGATTTCTTATATAAACAAGTGTCCTTTTAAAAAAAATTTAGGGGCTATAGAGATGACTCAGGGGTTAAGCCTCTGCCTTGCAGGCGGAAGGTCCTGAGTTCGGATTCTAGACCCCACATGTAGACGTAGGGCAGAAGTGGGGTGGCCTGCGATTCTGCTCCTGGTAGGGTGGAGCCTGTGAATCCTGAGGCAGAGTAAACAAGGAGGTGGAGGCGTCCATGGTGGTTTCCGAATTCACTCATGGTTCTACATACACACACACACACACGCGCGCGCACACACACACACACACTCACTCTCACACATGCACAATTGAATAAATAATAAAAATTTTTTTTAAATATTTAGGGATCATATGGGCTATGGTGAAGGTTGTGATTATTCTGAATGTTCCAATGGATATAGGAACACATATGGGAATTATGGGAAGAGCCCTTTTTTATTTCTTTTTTTCTCATTTTAAAAGCATGCTGAGCACTTATTCCTGGTTCCCTCCATCTCCTCTCCCTCCCATCTCCCTTTCTTCCCTTCATCACGAAATCCCATTCCTTCCCACCCTCTTGCCTGTCCACTTTATGGACCCCCAGGATTGTCTACTGGCTTGTCCACACTTGTGGGAATTCAGGCCTCTGTGGCATACCAAATTACCCCTCCTCGGGCTACCACACTGATAGAGTCATTTCCCCTCACTAATTCAGCTTTGCTCCCTAAAGTTTCCACTGTATGTTCTTATCTCTCTTGACTTCCTCGATAATTTATGTGGGCATGTTGGTACAAAGAGACATGTTTTGACATATGACTTAATATTAATGAACTTTATACATGATGATGTATATGTGAAGGTCAATCTGAGAATTTGTTATTTGTTTTCCCTCGTACCTTCTTATTTAGTCCCATAAGACATTTTAAACTGAAGGTTTTACACTGTGAAGCAAGAGACAATATAAATAGAATTCCAGCTCTCTTCCAGAAAATAGAAACAATAATTCCTAAATACTTAGTACTTCAAAATGAGTGAATGAAGGGCCAGAGAGATAATACAGGGGCTAATCCTCTTCCTTGCAGACAGAAAGACCTGAGTTCAGATCCCAGATCAAACATAAAACAGTGGATGGAAATGTCCACGACATTCATTTCCAGCAACTAGGAGGCAGAGCCTGCAAACCTCAAAGCAAAGTAAAAGGAGGGAGAACAATCCAGGGATGATTCCTAAAGTCAAGATGACCTTTGGGGTGCCTCAGGTACACATACACAAGTGCTATCTCACATACAGCACCAAAAAAAAAAAAAAAAAAGGTAAAAGAAATGTCAGTAAATCAGGCAATGATACAGAAGAAAACACCTTCCTATTTGGTTCTATGCTTAATCTTTTCACTTGCCTCCTCCAGGCAACTTCCCTGTTGGAACATTGTCAAGAGGCACTTACAGAGGAAAAACCGCCAAGACAATGACAGTAGCTCACAAATTAGATATGGCAGAAGTCGGGAAAATGACCAAAGCAGCCAAAGTGATATATTCTCCAATGGTCATGAACGTGACGGTAGACAAGAAAGAGGGTTTCCACCTGTCCATAGGGCCTACAATGAGCATAGAAGTAGAAAGGAACGTGGGCATTCACTTGTGAATAGGAATAACACTGCTCCTGGTGAGTCATATGGTACCTCAAGAAGTGGGCTTTCCAGCGGAGCTCATGGGGGAAACCGATATGAAAGGGGAGCTAGAGGCAGACACTAAAAATTTCTGTATACATTCTCAAGAAGAAAAATTTAACTTTCTTTATGTTAGTCCGAACACTTATGTAAACATGTTGGTTTGGGATAGGGGACCTATATTAGATATTTTCACATTATCCTGAGCACTGAAATACATTGGTTTTGTGGTTTTATGATGAAAGAGCATGTGTTTTCTATTACTCCATAAATCATTATTGATCTTACGATGAAAAAGGCAGAATTGTTCAAGAAGACTTCCATACTTGTTAGTATGGAAAGTAGATCTTATCAATTGAGATTACATATTGCTATGTTTAAAATTCAACAATAAAAATTTGCATGAATTATCACTGTCTGGTTTTATTGCTCAGCACCCCTGTCAGAAAAGTGCTCTGAGCTTGCCAGATTGGTTGTATAACCCTGCATTCTCACGAGCAATGTAGGAGAGTTCCCTTCTCTCCACATTCCCTCCAGTATTTGGTGGTGTTTGTTTTGTGGATTTTTGCCATCCTGATCAGGTAATTCAGGAAGGTTTTGATTTTCATTTCCCTGATGGCTAAGAATGCAGAGCATTTCTTAAGGTATTTGTTATACATTTTAATTTCTTCCCTGGTAAAGTTTCTTTTAAGTTCCAAGGCCCAATTTTTAATTGGGCCAATTGTTTCCTTGGTGGTTAGTTTTTTAAATTCTTAGTGCACTCTGGATAATAGAGCTCTATCAGATATGTTAGGTTAGTGAAGATTTTCTCCCATTCTGTGATTTACCTTTGTGCTCCAGTTACAATCTCTTTATCTGAACAGAAGCTCTTTTATTTTTTTTAATTTTTTATTATTATTTATTCAATTGTGTGTGTGTGCGTATGTATGTGCGCGCGCATACGTGTGTGTATCTGTGTGTGTGTAGAACCACGGACGAATTTGGGAACCACCATGGACCACCTCCACCTCCTTCTTGTTTACTCTGCCCTGGGATTCACAGGCTCTGCCCTACCAGGACCAGAAGCCCAGGCCGCCCCCCGGTTCCACCTGCCGTCTATACGTGGGATCCGAACTCAGGACCTTCAGCCTGCAAGGCAGAGGTTTAACCCCTGAGCCACCTCTCCAGTCCGCTCCTTTATTTTATAAGTCCCATCTGTGGAGTGTTGGTTGTATTGACTGTGCTCTTGGATTTCAGATTAGGAACTGTTGGCCTAGTCCAATCAGCTGGAGGGAATTCCCTACCCTTCCAAGTAAGGTTTTTATAGTCTCTGGCCTTATATTGAGGTCTTTGGTCCATTTGGAATTAAGTCTTTTACATGCTGTCAAATACGGGTCAAGTTTGAATCTTCTGCATGTGGACAGCCAGCATTACCAGGAACATTTCTTGAGATGCTGTTCTTGTTCCATTAGATTTTATGGACACTTTTGTCAAAGATCAGATGGCTATAATTGTGTTGGCTTGTATCTGGGTCTTCAACCCTTATCCATTGATCTGTGCGTCTTTTGTAAAGCCAGTACCAGGCTGTTTTTAGAACTATAGATTTGTAGTGTAGACTAAGGTTTGGTATGATGATACCTCTAGGAGTTTTTTTTTTTTTTTTTTTTTGCTATCCTGGGTCTTTTGTGCCTCCATATGAATTTTGAGATTGTTTGATCAACCTCTTTAAAGAATTGCTTTGTGATTTTGATTGGTATAGCATTGAGTCTGTATATTGCCTTTGGTAAGATGGTCATTGTTATGATGTTGATTCTTCCAATCCAGGCACATGGGAGATCTTTCCACCTTCTGGTGTCTTTTGTAATTTTTTTCTTTAGGGCTTTAAAGTTTTCATTGTAAAGGTCTCTTACTTCCTTGGTTAGGTTTATAGCAAGGTTTTTCTTTTTCTGTGAGAGGGAGGAGGCAATAGCAAATAGGATTGTTTCTCTCAGGGCTTTTTCGTTTCTTTCATTCTGGGCATATTGGAAGTCCACTGAATTCTATACATTTATTTTGTATCCTGCCACAATGCTGAATTCCTGTGTTATTTCCAGGAGCTTCCTGGTGGAGGTTTTAGGATCACTCAAGTATATGATCATGTCATCTGCAAATAAAGATAACGACTCCTTCATTGGAGGTTTGAATCTTTTATCTCCCTTTCTTGTCTTATGGATTCAGCTTATTGTATTAAGTACAATATTGAATAGAAGTGGTGAGAATAGACAGCCTTTCCTAGTTCCTGATTGAAGTGGGAATGTTTCAGGTTTTTCCCCATTGAGTACATTTGTTAGTGAACTAAGCACTTAGAAAATATTCATGCACTTAATCCTTCTATTCCTCTTTTTGCTCCAGTGGAGCACACGAACCTGGACAAGAGAAAGTGTGTGTCAGTATTAGCAAGGGAAAGATGATCCTACTTATGGCAAGAGCAAGGGAGCAGACCTGTTGTACTGAGCATAAAAGGCAAACCACAGGGTCAGAGTTTAAGCCTCAGGATTTAAGCCTCTGCCTGGCAAACAGAAAGTCTTGAGTTCAGATCCCAGATCCTAAGTAAAGGCTCCAGGCAGAAATGGTGATGGAAAGCTTTGTCTGGGACTCTGAAGAGCAAATCATGCATGAGTTAGAAGAAATCCAGGGTAATGCTTGAAGTCACCCATGGGCCTCCACAGCCACACATAGCCCCCTCTGATACACTTCAAACCACACCCACACACACACAATCACACACACACACACACACACACACACACACACACTAAAACAAAAAAATTTAACAGTGTTGTAAAATTTTTCAAAAGAGAGAAACCATGAAGAATATGGCTAAGTAGTGAAGAATGAGCCTCAAGATTGGTTGGATCCCATTTATTGAGATACTAAAGCTGGTATTTAATTGCTATCTTGGCTCAACTTCCATTTGTAATGCTTCTTGTAGTCCACAATGGCGGGTTTTCACCACAAAAATGCAGGACAGATGGAAACTGGCAGCACAAATCTGAAAACCTCACTGAAATAAAAAGAAATTACTCTCCAACAAAATACATTCATGGATTCTGTGAGGCTTCTTGGCTCTCCCCTAAACCGCCCTCCCACAGTAGTGAAGGGAAACCCTGCCCCACAAAACCAGTCGGGGAAGGTAGGGTTTCCGGGTGGAGAACAACTACTCACACACCGGGGAGTTCTGTCTGAGCAGGAACTGGTTTTTGCGGAAGAGCAGCATAAGGATGGCAAGGGTGGAGTGCAACTGTACAATCACCCTAAGGGTTTCCTAAAATTCTAAATATGATTAAATGGCAGCTAAAGTCGCCCGAAAGCGGTCACACATGTCCCAATTCAGCCTATGCCGTGCCCCTGCACCAGCGCGGTCTTCCGGCTAGGGGTGTGGGGCCAAGCAAGATGACCAGTCCTCTCACAGGGTAAGTACAGCCCTACATCTCCCCTTTTTTCCTTTATGAGCAAGAAGAGGCCCTGTCTTAGGTTGTCCCTTTCTTCAGGACACACCGTATCGGGAAGTGTGTCTTTCTGAGGTTGCTGTCCCCTTCTGGGACGTCTTACCCATCATTGACTACCACTCCAGCCTTTCAGGCGGTCCAAGGGATCTTATCAATCCTTGGCACCCCTTGAGCAAGAAGGCGAGGCGGGGAAGGGGGGAGGGGGGCTGGAGGCAGAGGGGTTGGGGTTGGAGGGAATCGACTTAGACACTGAGGTCCTCATATCCATCGCATGGCTCTTCCCCCCATCTAAGGTAAACATCGCTCATGGAAGGCTGCAGGAGGGCATAGGCATAGTGTTGGTGGTTTACCATGAGTTGGACAGATCTGGCCTGCTGTTTAATGAATTGGGAAAGCCTCTTAATTATGCAAGGGCCAAAGGTAAGGATTAACAGGATAGTAACCAGTGGGCCTATAAGTGGGAGAAGGTAAGGAATCCCACCCACTTATCCAGGTCCATAGGTAGCTGGAATTTTGTTCATTTCCTGTCACTCTAGGTCTTTCTGTAATCTCTTGATCTTATCTTTGACAATGCCTGAGCGGTTGGTGTACAAACACCATTCCTCCCCACATATAGGCAAAGCCTCTTCTCTTTAGCTGTCAAGAGATCTAAACCAGGGCTGGAGAGGTGGCTCAGGGGTTAAGCCTCCGCCTTGCAGGCGGAAGGTCCCGAGTTCGGATCCCAGATCCCACGTATAGACGCCAGACGGAAGCGGGGGCGGCCTGCGCTTCTGGTCCTGGTAGGGCGGAGCCTGTGAATCCCGGGGCGGAGGCGTCCATGGTGGTTCGTGAATTCGTCCGTGGTTCTACACACACATACACACACACACAGACACGCGCGCGCACATACACACAGTTGAATAAATAATAATAAAAAAAAATTTAAAAAAAAAAAAAAAAAAAAAAAAGAGATCTAAACCACACCTGTTTTGAAGGACGAGGACTGCCAGAGAGTCCAGCTGGGCTTGCAGATCCAAGATCATTCCAGGTACTTCCTGCATATCATTGATTAACTGTTGAGAGAGTTTGTTATACAAAGCAATGGATGACCCTATACCCGCAGTTCCCACCAGATCCCTGTAGCTAACCCCAACCCCAGCAAGAAGGGAAAGTCTTGTATGCCTCTTGGAATTCTGGGCCCAGAATGGTCTAAGACCAGGAAGGACAGGGGTTGGTTATTTGGAAGGATCCTAATAGCCAGTAACAGTATCTCAGGCACGCACAGCCCAGTCCAGTTTCCCAGAAGTGCTCTGCATTTCTGGCCTTCACAGTAGAAGGCAGTGCCGTTTGGGGCGCAGAGAGTCTGGTGTTGTGTTGGAGCGGTGATATTTTTTCCACACCAGGAGGAATCCATCGACCCTACGTACAGGGGGCTATTTGAGGAGGGATGATTTTTCTTGGTAGAATATCAGTCCAATTAGCACCAAGAGGAGAAGTCAAGACCGCCTCTGAGATAGGTGGGACAAATTGGCAACTAGGGGAAAAAGGCAGTGGAGTTCTCAAGGATCACAGGAACACCCTTATCTCTTAGTGTTCCGAGATGCAAGCAGAGCCAGCAGTGCACCGCCATTGGGGGGTTTGTAAGGTTTAATAAGGGAAATGTAGCCTGCAGCATATCCTGTGTCCCATGGTCGAGATCAAATTCTCCCCTCAGATCAGGCAAGGCCAGGGGATGGTAAACTGGGAATTTGGGGCCAGAATCTATGATCCACTGTAGAGGCTCAATGTGCTGTTGTTGTGCCCAGTCCTGTACCCCTCCCCCATCAGATTGGCCAGGGAAGGGCCAAAGGGTCCAGCTCATCTCTTTGTCCCTTTCCTCGGGCAAGATTTTCCTGGTTGGTATCCCTGAGAGTATCAGGTCCTTAGAGTGCGTCCTTTGGAATCTGTACATTGACCAGCATCCCCATAACAATGGGTAGGTAATAAGGTAAAAAATTAAGTGCAGATCTTAGAAAAAGACTGAGGTCACCTAAGACCTTGGGGTCAGGGTGTGGGCTTTGGCCAACACACCACACCGTCTTCCTTGCAACATAGGTGCCACTTTTACGCATGATGGTGACTGCCCATCTGCCATAAGGTGCCTCTATGGCAGGCGGGCAGGGTATTTTAGAGAGAAAACAGTGGGCGGAGGGTTGAGCCGCTGCCAGAGTACAAGGGTTACATGGGTCGAGACCACTGCTTGCATTCAGGATGGCCACTAGCAGGAACGACAGGAGAAGGGCAAGAGGTGGCATCGGCTTTTCCGTGGCTGAATGCTTCCCGGAAGGCAAGGATCACAATGAATAGCAGGAGGACCGGCAAGGATCACAATGAATAGCAGGAGGACCATGAGGAGGGTTCCCGTAAGGCCTAGCCAGAGGGTTCACCGACGCCTTTTCACTCTTGTTGGAGAAAGGACATTATACCTCAAGAGGGGAGGCTCTTGGGTGGGAGAGTAATCATTTGGGGCATTCCCCCAAAATATCGCAAATTTCTAGCCAGGACCTAGGCAGGGTTGAGCTCCCCAACTGGGAATACAAAGCCAAACCCCGTTCCGGTGCTTATGAGTGCGTCAGGACCCCGTCATTGACCAGTCAATGGATCCGGCCATTGAACCTCAATCTTTGTATATGGTGTCCAGTTGCACCAATGTCGGTGGAAGGCTGTTAAGGGCTGGTCTTTTGAGAAACTTAAAATATTTAATGTTAACAGGGCGGTTCTCAGCTGATCGTGGGGTTTGTGTCCCCCTTTTTGTTTTTGTAATTGAACTATAAGAGCTTTGTTATACCTTTCTATGATGGCCTGCCCTTTCGGGTTATGCGGGATGCCTGTGATATGCTTAACATTCCAGGTTTGAAAAAAATTCTCTGAATGACTGGCTCTGGAAACAAGGCCCATTGTATGTTTTTACCTGCTTCGATAGGCCCAGGATTGCAAAGCATTTGAGGAAGTGACTTATCGTGTTTGGCCTTTTCGCCTGTGTGTGTTGTGGCCCAACAGGCATGTGAGCATGTGTCAATAGATATAAAAACATATTTCAGCTTCCCAAATGGCATATAATATGTAACATCAGTTTGCCAAACAAGGTTGGGTTGTAGTCCCTTCGATTTACTACAGGGGTTTGGAGGTGTGGTACCTGCAGAAAGGGCATGCATGAGTGACAGGTTTTAGTAATCTTCTTTAAATCCCTTATGGGAATTAGAGGGAACCTATCATGTAACCCCCGCCAGTTTACATGTGTTAGGTCATAAAGACCTTGGGCTAGCGATAAGTCTTGGGAGGATGGTACCAAGGCGATAAGTGCTCCAGATGTAGCCAGTTGGTCCGCTGTAGAGTTGCCTTGGGTGAGTCCCCGTGGTAAATTTTGATAGCCTGTTGGATGTTGTAGATATGTGGGGTGAGCCCGTTCCATCAGCAGGGTTCTCAGTTGAATCATTACAGGAGTTATGGGATTATTGTCCAACGGATTATAAGGGTAGGCTTAACGTAAGCAGCAAGTTGACTGCATACAGGCTGTCAGAGTAAAGGTTCATGGGTTCTTTTTAAAAATAGCGTATCTCTCTTTGAATTGTGCTGAGCCAGTGGCTGGTTCAAAGCATGTGGCAGAGACCTTTCCCAATGGGGGGGGGTTATAAGACCCCTCATAGTCCCAGCTGTAACCCCGTCTGTGAACATATTCACAGCGTGTGGGAGTGGAGAGGTGAAAAATAAGGTGGGTGTCTTCCATTGGAGTCTTGAAAAAGAGGTAATCCATTTAGTTTGCCCATAGTGGCAATTTAGTTTCCCCTGAAAACCCTCAAGTGCAAGGGAAATTCTGGTATTGTTTCTGTGAAGCCATTCAAAATCTATTAAACGGTAGGGACCAGTCAAGATGTCAAGATCCTTCCCATGGGATCGGGTAGCTGTATCCCTCCCTACCTTTGGTTACTAAATCGGCCACCTGATCCAACAGGGAACATATGCTGGGGGCCCCGCCTACAGTTGTATGAATCCATTGGAGGGGTTTTCCCTCTTGGCTTAGGGTTGCTGAGAATAGTTGCACCCAGGAAGAACCCATAAGCAGAGGGGTAAATCAGGCTGGAACTGGGCCAAAAGGGATGAGTCAAGGGCATCTTGGACCTTATGAAGAACTTGTAGGTGTCTAGGAGAGAGAACAGTTACCTCTGCAGTGCCTTTGTTTCTCAGCAGGTCACATAGTGGCAATAGGGTCTGTGTGGAAGTGGGCAACCAGGCCTCAACCAATTAAGTTCCCCCAATAACCTTTGAAATTCTTTGATAGCATATGAATTGTGGATAAGTAACTGAGGTTTAAGGGGGCTAACAGCTTCTAGTTGGAACTCCACCCCCAGGATTTTAAAAGGTGGAGAGGGCTGAATTTTATCAGTAGAGGTAGACATTCCTCCTTTGACTAGCAGGCCCTTCAACTTTTTAATGGCGGAACTTAAGAGAGAGGGGTCAGGGGCCCCAAGGATGATGTCATCCAAATAAATGCACAAGGTGATGTGCAGCATTTTCCGAAGAGGAAGGAGGAGCTCCGAGACAAAGCATTGGCAAAAGGGTGGACTGTTGGCCATGCCTTGGGGTAATACCACCCATTCATATCGCTCATCTGGCCCCTGGTAATTAATCGAGGGGACTGAGGAGGCAAACTTTTCAAATCAGCAGGATGAAGCAGAATAGAGAATAAACAATCTTAAAGATCAATAGTCATACGGGTCAGGGCCTTAGGGATCGAAGGGATGCAAGGGAGGCCCCTTAAGGAGGTGCCCACTGGAGTCATCAGTTATTAATGTTTCTCAAATCCTGAAGCATTCTCCATTTCCCAGAAGCCTTCTGAATAACAAAGACATGGCTGTTCCAGGGGCTCATGGAAGGGCGGATGTGTCCCAATCTGAACTGTTCCTGGACTATTTCCCTGAGTTGATGGAGGTTATTTCGAGGCAATGGTCACTGTTTCATCCAGACAGAGGGACCCAGGAGCCAGCAGATGGCTGGCGTCGAGGGAACAGTGGCCCTTAAGATTTGGGGTTGGGCCCGAGGGGGTGAGGCCTCGCATGGGGGACCTTCCTCCCGGTATGTTCAAAGAGGTCTCCTCTATAGTTACTAAGGCTACCAGGGAGGTTGAACTGCTGTTGGTATTCTTCCTCTTCTAGAATATCTTGGTATAGGGCCTTGTGATCAGTGGTGATATTGGCCTCTGCCTCCCCCAGGATGTCTTATCCCAGTAAGTTTGCAGCGAGGCCGGTGGCCACTAGGGGAGGAACATTCCCTTTAGGGCCATCCATATCCCTCCATTTGAGCCATGTCTTAGTCTCTTCTGAACTAACTAGCATCCCTTCCCACCCCGTGTAATTGGGGCTCAGGAATCAATTCCCATTGTGGGGGAACTTCCTCCTTCCTTACTATAGTTCTATCTGCCCCCGTATCAATAAGGCAACAGAATTTCTTTCCTTCAATAAAAATGTCCATTTTTGCCCGAACCCCAGGGATGATGGGGACAGTCCAGTTTATCCTGGAAGGGGTCTTAGGCGAAGGGGTCTTAAATGAGGTGCCTACTTGAGGTAACGGAGCTGGAGGCTGCCCCTGCTCTACTTTAAAGGCTTGCCTTCTATGTCAAACTTCCACCTGCAGTCCTGATGCCACTGAAATCCCTTCTGGCACCTAGGGCAGGGGGTCTTGGGCCTAGTTCCTCCAGGGCCTGTCTGATCAGCTGATGGGTGGGCCTGTGGAGCGGGACTCTCTCCCTGTGGGCATTCTTGTTTAAAATGTCCCTGTCGTACACATCCAAAGCAATTGCCCCCTTTTCTCTCCGGAGCTACTGTCATGGCTGTAGTAAGGGCCTCAGTGAGTGATGCTGTCTGGGCCTGTAAGGCAGAAACTAGGGTCTGTGTCTGGTGGGCTTGTACCCATGTCTTTGGTGGCTATGATCCACTTGCCCATAGAACATTCCTTTAACCCTGCACAAGCAAACTTATGATTGCTGGTCATGCCCTCCCAGAGGAGCATTTTTATGAATTGCTCTCTCAGTGGGGGGGGGGGGACTTCTTCTGTAGGCTTTTTTCCACCCTGTCTATAAAGGTCGCCAGGTCCTCATGGCCCTCTGAGTAACCCTGACAATAGGGGGTTCTGAAGGACCCTCTTCTAGCTTTTTCCATGTAGCTAGCCCTAAGGCCCACACCTGGTGTCGGTATGGGTCCAGAATGGCGGCCCATTGAAGCCTGGTGGAAAACTGGTCACTAGATGTGGAGAGCTTCTCATAAGCCACCGGGATCGTCATGTTTGTGGCCTAGTTCTGCTGGGCCTGAGTGTGACATTCTTCAATGAAAACCGCACACCATTTCAAATACAGGGGGCTCGAGAGAACCGCCTTAGCAAGGCTTTTCCAGTCCTGAGTAAGTACATTGTTGGTGAGCCAGTCCATGACAGATAGTCTCAACCCAGGGGGATTTGGGCCAGACCTCTGAGACGGCCTTTTTTAGTCCTTTAGGTCATGTGCGTTCTAAAGATACCAGGAGGCAGGCTGGTTGCCTCCCAGCACTACATTTACGGGAAAGGCGCTGCATATTGAAGCCCTGCTGGACTTCCTCCCCTCTTTTAAGATGGCCACCAGCACAATTTTCGCTGCTTCCACAAAATGGTGATTCCTCTTCCCCTCCCGGGTCACTGGGGAGCTTCTACTAGCCTCTGGGACTAACGCCCCCAGGGCCCTTTCACGTTTAGCTCTCAGGCCCCGCCTCGGTGGGGATTGGGTGGTAGGTCTGAGGATGGGTGTCTCTATCTGGGTGTGTGAGGGGGCCAAGGACCTAATTAAAGGGGTCCGGGATTTCCCCTTCCAGTCTCCTCCACTCACGGTGGGGGAGGGGTTGGTTCGGGGTTGTCTCCCATTCTAAGTTCATCCAGTTTTCTCTCCCCACACCCCCAGGGTTCGGGCGTCTGGTGGACGGGGAGCTGAGGGTTTCCCAAGTGGGCTCCTTTGATAGGGGCCCGGGGAGAAACATGCCTTCAGGGCGGACAGCGTGGGGTAGGCCCCCAAGCAAGGGCCCTCTCCAAAGTTAATTTCCCTCTTTCGCCAGAGCTGCTTCACCAGGTCCCATGTGTTCTAATCAAGTAGATTAGCGGATGGCAGTCATGGAGCCACCCTACAAAGGCCGCACAGGCCCTGTCCGCCTGATCGTGGGACATATCAAGCCCTCGCCTCTTTAACATTAATCTAAGAGCTTTCAGGGCAGGATCCTCACAGACCAAAAGTGATTGTGCCATCTTTCCGGGGATACCTTACCTTGCGCCTCGCTTGGCCCGATCGGCCTCTCCTCAGTCACAATGCCTCCTCCTCACACGGGGCACCAGTTGTGGGGCTTTTCAGCTCTCCCCTTCACCACTGTCCTGCAGCGGTGAAGGAAAACCCTGCTCCACAAGCATGATCAGGAAAGGTAAGGACGCTGGGCAGAGAACAGCCACACACACGCACGGCAGTTCTGTCTGAGCAGGAACTGGTTCATTGTGGAAGAGCAGGACCTTAAGGAAGGCAAGGGTGGAGCGCAACTGTCCGATCATCGTAAGGGCTACCTAAACTTCTAAATATGGTTAAATGGCTACTAAAGGCACCCAAAAGGCAGTCACATATGGAAGGCCACACCTTAGGTATGTGTCCCAACTCAGCCTATGCCTTGCCCCTGCACCGGCGCGATCTTCCGGCTGGGGTTATGGGGTCAGGCAAAATGACCAGTCCTCTCACAGGGCGAGTATAGCCCTACAGATACATTGCCTATGAACAATTTTCTGCCGCAGTGCTGGAGGGGAGTAGTTTTAACACAGTCAATGTGGCTTACAAAACGGGCCATTTATAGAGAAACCTAAGCCACAAACTTCAGATATTAATGACAACAAATATAATACTCATAGGACACACTCCTGTTGTTTGGATACAGTTCTAACCAGCTGATTCTTTCTTACAACAACACTTGTAGGAGCAGGGAAAGCAAAAACAGGCAGGCATGAAGAACAATGGAGATCAACAATAAGGGCAGTATTAGTTCACAGAAATAAACCAGCTGCCAGTAATCAGTAAACTTGGAAAAGTTTCAACATCAAATTTGAACCTCTTGATGGTTTTCATAATCGGTCAAAGATCTGGATGCTATTGTTCAAGGAGTCTAAGTTTGAGTGTGATCTTCCCAACTGGTCCAAGATACGCACACACACACACACACACACACACACACACACACCCCGATATATACACATATTTTTAGTCATTTGAACCCACACATGTTTGTTGAAGCAAGCAGAAAAACACGCAGAGCTCCCTGGCCACATTAACTGCTGTTCTCTGAAGGTGCTCTAATGATTAAGGTTGTTCACATGGAGCAGGGGGCTCATGCTAAGACATGCGGCTAGGCATTCTTGTACGATATTGTGTGGACAGGAATTCTGGTCCCGTACTCCACAGATTCCTTGAACATGATCCTGTGATCAACAAATCTCTCTGGGAATAGGATCTAAGTGGGATTCAAATGTCCTTTCAAACCTTACTCATAACCCTCTGAGGATTTCCCTCCTCTGCAGAGTCCTGAACATGTACACTGTAAAGGAAGCAGTGACACTTTCTGCCCAGAGTTTTGGAAGAAAACCTTGAATGGGAATGAGGGACCAGAAATGACCTTACCACCAGTGAGAGAGTCAAGAGTTGCCAGGCTAAGTTAGATCTGAGTTTGAGTGTAGATCCAGAAAATTGCCCCTCCTTTTGAAAGGTTGCTCTTTCACAGAAATGGGTGCCATTGTAACAACACTTCTGAAAGGGTGGTTGTGATTTACAAGACAATATCTTTAGCAAGTGCTCTGCAAGACAAAGTGTCAGACTTGGTGGCATCCTCCACCTACCTAATTCAGCCATATGCCTTCTAAGTCCCTTCATCCTTTCAGTGGGAATATTGCAGGAATCATTATGACCACCACTGAGAAGGGAGGTTATGAGGACTCACTGAGCTAGAGTACATCAGCTTTGACATATGATAAAAGGTCCAGCATTAGCTCAGGGATATTTTCAACTACGTAATGCAGAACATTGTCTCAGATGTGATTTTACTATATTACAAAGTAGGGGGGGGGGATAAATGGCGACCTTGGGAAGTAGGCACTACTCACCTGTCCAGAAGGGATGTAGCCTTCCAAGATTCTGATGTAGAAGGAGACGCCTCACACCCTGTGCTTCCATGACTTACGTCTCTTTTGTAATAGGTTCCTGCAGAGTATATACTTGAAAAAATGTCTATGCCCAGGAGACAGTGCAAAGTTATACCCAGAGAAAGAGCGACCATGTTTTTTACCTGCGTGCTGTGGTTTCTGCATTTTTAGCAACAAAGTTCTAGTGTCCGTTTCTGGAAGGTAACCAAGAGCAACAGCAAAAGTCTATATTGCTGGGGCCCCTGGAGTCCTCTATGAGAACTTATCAGGAGGCATCACATACTTGTTATTGGAGTATTGACTAATTACCTACAGGTTCTGGTTGGAGCATCATGAGACATTTTTAGTTTTCCTTTATCTTCCTCTCTCTGTGTTTCCAGGTACAGGTTATGTCTTTTATTGCTCTTCTGAAAACAATGTTTGACAGACTTATAGCATAGGAGGCTTCTACCTGGTTGTATCTTATAGCCTTAGTGCTATTTCTTGTTCCCTCAGTAGGAAGTGCTTCCTGCACCTTATCACCTCCATTTAAAAGTCCCATCCATTATTCTCTGTTCCACCTTGCACCTGGAGACCTTTATAACTCCCCTTAAGGTTTCCAGCCACTCTCGCCATCCCAACACCACTTACTGGTCCCTGTAGTAATTAATTACTCTATTCTACTACTGTGAGAGACCACCCAGGCAAACAACGTAAAAGGAGAAAGGGAGAAAAAAAAGACTTATTTTGTTTACAGTTCCAGATGGAAGTCTTTGTGGCAGAAAAGGCATGGCCAACAGAAGCTGAGGCCTGGAGGCTGAGTGATATCTCACTGCAACTGTGAGCGCAGAATAACCACCATAAGCTGTGCAGGGTGCTATGGTTTGAAATGTGTGCCCCAAAAACTCATGTGTTTGGAAAGGTCATGGCACCTTTGAGAGGTGGAGCTGGCTAGAGGAAGGCAGTCACTTGGCGTGGGCCTTGAGGTGGACAAGTGTGCTTTTTCAAGAAGGTGTCTTTCAGCTCTCATCCTCACAAGTGGATGTGATGATGTAATGTAGCCTGTCTCCAGCTTCTGCCAGATAGCCATGCCACATCTACCATGAAAGACTCTATCTCCCCTGTGGAATATTTCCCCTCTGGGGCCATAAGGTGAATAAATCTCCCTTTCTCCCTTAAATTGCTTGACTTTGAGTGCTCTCTAAGAACACCACATAAGAGTAACTAGTGTGGAAATTGGTACAAGAGAAGGGGGGTGTTACTATGTGAGACTAGGAGAAACCAATTCCCAAAAGTGAGGTTATTGTTGGTGAAGATGAGAGAAATTAGTACCGGAAGTAAGGCCAGTGCTGATATGGCTAGTGTGCCTTTTGAACTGTGTGTTGGGAGAAATTTGGACTTTGGGACTTTGCACTGGGAAAGCCTTTTTGTCTTGGAGATAGCGCCCAACAGATCATTCTTGTGAGTTTGGAAAACAACAAGGCTGTTAGAAATGCAGACAGTCGGGGACTGGAGAGGTGGCTCAGGGTTTAGGCCTCTGCCTTGCAGGCAGAAGGTCCTGAGTTCCGATCCTAGACCCTCCCTCGTGTAGATGCCTGGTGGAAGCGGGGGTGGCGTTTCTGGTCCGGGTAGGGCGGAGCCTGTGAATCCCGGGGCAGAGTAAACAAGGAGGAGATGGAGGTGTCCATGGTGGTTCCGGAATTCGCCTGTGGTTCTACACACACACACACACACACACACACGTGCGCGCGCGCGCGCGCGCGCGTGCACACGCGGACACATGCATTCATGCACAATTGAATGAATAATAAATAATAAAAAAATTTAAAAAAGAAATGCAGACAGTGGAAGTCCCACTTGTGATGGTGCAGAGGAGAACAAAGATTGTTTTTGTAACTGAACAAGTAGCAAATGGAACCATAGTTGTAGAGTGTTTAATGAAATTAACAGAGAGATTGGCTGACGTGATACTTGAATGCTTGGTAGAGGAAATGTGAAGACAATATGGTACATTTAGAGAATGGAATATTACTGAGCCATCAAAAGAGATGAATTAATGAAACTTGCCAGGAAATGGATGGGAGCAGACAAAATTATATTTAGTGAAGTATCCCAGACAGAAAGTTAGACACCGTATGTATTCCCTAAAGAGTGGATCCTAGTTCCAATCCCACTTTATGATATATTCAAAAGTAAGTATCTGTAATACGTACTGTAATCACAAAGGATTATAAGTAGGAGGGAAGGGGAAGGAGAACCTCAAAAAAAAAAAAAAAGGAGGGAGGGGATCATGCTACAGTAGAGAAGATAGTCCATGTTCAAGTATGGCATGTAAATAGGGAGACATCTGGTACGTGTCACTCCAACTTCCCTTCCTGGTCACTTGCAGCCTAACAGGTTTATTCTCCCCTATCACGGGGAATATAGGGACTGGCAGATAGAAGGTAACCATCCAGCAAACGGGACATTGACACCCACCACCATTCGAAATCCAACTCCCCACTGCTGTGTCCTTCTCCTTGAGTGTCCTCTTATATTAAGATCATCATTTAATCAGTCTTTTATCTTTGGTTAAGAGGTGACCTTACATACCAGTCAGGATGCAGCCAAGGATGGTGCAGGAAAAGCAACACTGAAAACAAAAACAAACCGAAATTCAGAATACCAAAGTCCCTACATTATTCACCTTGAACAAGAGCAGCCAAATCTCTCACCATCCCAAATATCGGGAAACCTTAGAGAAGAGGGGCTGTCAAGAATATAAGGGCCTAAAGATAGGAAGGACCGATGATATGCAAGATACTCGGCAGAATTTAGGGCTGCAGCAGCAAGAATTGGACTTTGCCTGACCTGCACAATGGCTGACATGTCAATGACTGCACAAGTCTAGCATGGATCACATGGGATAAGGCTTCAGGCAGCAGGATCCTTAGAGGCAAGGGTTTAAACAGTCATAATAGACTTCCCCTGCTAATGGGGAGCCCAAGGAGGGGCTCTGATCTATGCCAGTGTGTCCTGAACCCTCACTAGGGTGGAGGACTCAGAGGGAGGTTTGGCATTCACACAAAGCAATGCTCCAGAAGATGGGAGGGAGGAAGGGGGAGGCACTGGATGAGAGGGAGATAGGGAGGGGTTTACAAAGAAGAGGGGTTGGGTGCAGAGTGCATGGGGGACAACTGGGGAGGAGAGAGGGATGGTAAAAGACAGGTACCTATTGGGCTTGTATGATTAGGAAAAAATAAAATGTAGGAGTCAAAATATATACAAAAAAAAAGGTGTTTAGGTGCTGAAAGACAATAAAATTGTAGAGAATGGAAGTCCCACTTGTGAGGTGCAGAGGGGAACAAAGACTGTGTTTGGACCTGGACAAGTGAAATTTTGCTTCATCGTGAAAATTTGTCTGAAATGAAACTCAAGATCTTCAGAGAGGAAATTTCAAGATGATGTGGTCCTGATGGAATGATGAGACTTCTGTTTAGTGCTCTTCTTGACAGTTATAATAAAAACAAGGAATCAGACAGAGAGAAGAAAAACTTCAATATCAAATGGCTTAAGGGAACAATGGGCTTATTTTCCTACAGATATTCCAGTTACACTCTGTAGCCCAGCTTGATGAGAGAGCACGCACCAAGTCTAGGCCGAGGGAGCTGGCCACATAATGGCTGAGAGAGGGTTGATGCTTACTGGCCAGACCAGCATGTCTGCTCAAGTGTACACAAGGCCTCTGTTTTTATTCCAGGGCCTAATCCCACTCACCATAGGTGGGGACCTCCCCATCAATTGAGCAATCTCCTACAGGCTTGCTCTGGGCCCAACTCAACCGTTAATTCTCCACGAATGTGCCCAGAGTGCAAACCCTGCTTCATCCTGAAAACTTGCCTGAAGCAAAACTAAAGTGTCCCAGGAATAGCAGCTTGTGCTGAGCAGTTAAAGACTGGTTTGCCGTTCAGAAGGGAAGATGTTAGAGATGCCAGAGACAATGTGGGCCATCTGTCAAGGAGAGCTGGAGCCAGCCCAATAGAGTGATGTGTTCATTGGGTAGCTGTATTGGATGGGTAGAACCTCAGTCCTTTGGAACTGATACGATTTCAAGGAGTTCACTTGTTGTACATGGCACTACAGGGGTTGGAGTTTGTCCTGCTGTGTTTTGGTCTTGTCATGGGCCACTCTTTCCTGGATATGCCCCTATCCACCCTGTTGGAATGGGAATGTTTATGCTGTGCAATAGTGTATTGCAAGTGTATAACTTATCTTTGGACTTTACGAGAGGCTTTGGACTTTGCAATTTTGGACTGTGTTGGGACTACTGATACAGTCTATGAAGACTTTTAAAGTTGCCCTCAGTGTAGTTTACATAATGAGATGTTAGTGCGCCTTGGGAATCAGGGGTGAAGTGTCATGGTTTGACATGTGTCCTTACAGCCCCATGTTTGGGAAGGCCGTGGCATCTTTGAGAGGTGGAGCCTTTAAATGGCTTGACTTTGGGGTTCTCTCACAGCAACAGAGAAGAGTAACTAGTATTCATTGCTAGCCAACTGCAAGGTACACATCCTGTGACTGTCTTTCTCCAGCAAGGCCCCACCTTCTACAGGTGCCCTGACCTTCCCAAATAACTAATTATTCAAAAACATAGGCGTCTGGACCTCAACTCACGCTTCAAACTATGACAATCTCTTTCATATTTCATGGTTTTATTACAGGAATTTAAATTATGTTTATCTAAAAAATGTCCATGCTACCATTTGCATGGAAGACAGACATGCAGAGAAAATCATAGTTCTTCATTTGAGATACCTCATTCAATGTAATATTCTCCAGCACCATCTATTTACACAGCAAATTTCATTTTTCTTGTCGGGTGTAGAGTATTCCATTTTGCCTGTATACTATAAATGCACTACCCATTCAAATGTGGATGGGCATGTAGGCTGATTCCCTTTCCTTGCTAAAATTGTGAATATAGCTACAGTGAACACAAGTCTACGAATAAGAGGAAATTCCTAAGGCATTATTCCAAGAAGTCACTAATCCTCCCTTAGAGGCTCCAGGACTTTCAGTCAGGCTGAGAGTCCTAGCATTTCATTTCTTCTCCTAGGGACCTCCCAGCACACTCTCAGGCAATTCTGCCTGAGCTTCCAGGTTTCTGGGAGCTCAGCTGGAATGAAAATACTTCCTTCCATGCCACCCCTCTGAGCTCTATTGTGACCCTGTGTTGTCCCCTCTCAGAAATTTTTATGATGGAATACTTTCACACTCAATGGAGAAAACAAGAGAAGGAAAGAGTGATTGATGTCGTGCTATGTTCTTTAGATATGTTTACAAAGCAACAGTGGAGAGTGAATTCGGCAAAAGACATGAGGCCACTAAATGACTGTTTAGTTGGCACGTCTCTTCCCTGACAAAAACAAGGAAAACAAAGTAGGAGAGGAAGAGGCTTCATTCAGCAAACAATTCCAGTTACCAGCCATCGTCCAGGGACCAAAGGATGCTTATCCAAATTCAGGAGCAGGGGGGAAAAGCTGGCCACAAGCTTGCATTCAACTGAGTGTCTTGTTGTGCATGAAGAATGTGTCACTTGAAAACTCCCAAACGCAGTTAAAGCTTACAGGATGATTTCCTAATGCCTGCTTAACTGGATGATTCCCAGTTCTTGGCTGCATCCAGAGACCCATCTCCCTGGGTAATATCAGAAAATAACTGCACAGTCAAGTGTCATTGCAGCACATGCAATGCTATCATGGGATTTCTGCATCCCTCCTGTTTTTAAATTCCAAATAAAAGGTTGTCTCTGCTCAGAACCTTTCTGGTTATCCAACATGTGAATACAGAGCTTCTTCTGACACTTTGACTTATGGCCAGAAAGATCAGATACACTTGGAATTCATGTTCCTGCTAGCCTTTCTCACATTCCACAACTTGACCCGTGTACGTGCGTATTTCGTACTGGTTCTGTGAACATTTTGTAGGAGAATGAAGAAAACAGTCTTCACTTGAGACTGAAGAGGTTTGATCTCACCAATCAGGGAGACTATAGGAACTGGCAGCTGGAAGGTAACCATGCTGCAAATGGGACAGTGACCCCTCTCTCCCATCTTCCCCCAGACTGCTGTGTCCTTCTCCTATTCTTCCATGTACTTTTCAGTCTTGTTTTATATTAAGAGCTTCATGTAAACAGTCTTTTAACTTTGGTTGGGAGATGACCTTCAATACCCACTGGGCAGTGCGGGAATAGCAGAACCCAAAACAACCATAATTCAGAACACCAAAGACCCCACAGCCAACTCTCTCCTCATCCTGAAGCACAGGGAACATGGTAGAAGAGGGGTGGCAAGATTGTAGGAGCCAGAACAATATGCAAAATTCTTCACACAAGTTGGGGCTGCAGCAACCAGAAATGGACTTTGCCAGGCCTGCACAATGGTTGACATGTCGAAGACTCCCCAAATTCTAGCACACATCACAGGGGATAAGGCTTCTGGCAGTAGGATCCTTACAGGCAAGAGTATGAACAGTCTCAATAGAGTTCCCATGCTGACCGGGAACCCAAGACGCGGCCCTCGATTATGTCATTCGGCCCTAAACCGTCATTAGGGTGCAGGACTCAGTGGGAAGTTCTGTGCCCAGAAAAACAGATGCTCCAAGGGGCGGGAGGGAGGAAGGAGGAGGCAACAGATGGGGCAAAGGGGGGGAGAAAGGAACAGGGAAAAAGGGTGAGAGTGCAATAGGGAAGTACAGGGGATGGGAGATGGGAGTGAGAGGATAGAGTTTCCTACTGAGCTTGTATGATTAGCAATGAAACAAAATGTGGGAGAAAAGAAAGTGTTCTTACAAGCCCTAGACTTGGTGTCCTGCTCAGTAACCTGCACTCGTTATAAAGTACTGGAGAAGAAAAGAATAGGAGAAGGAAACAAAACTTGAAAGAAACATCCAGTGGACACTAGAAAACTCTTTGAGATTATGTATTTGCTCCCCATCTGGATTGGGGGGAGGACTCTTCCCAAAACAATAACAGGTAACAATGTGAAAACTTGCTAAAGAGAAGAGTTGGTGTCCAAGAGGATCATTTTCTGTTTAGGCTTCGGGGATTCCAATGGCCTGCATGGCCAGGTTTCACAGTGGACACTTCAGGACCGCTCCCCAGCAGCTGTTCCAGGCACCCCAGTCGTGGTGGGCACTACCAATCACCTCACTTTCACGCCAACTCGCCATGCCATTCAAGTCCCACTGAGAGAGTCAGGACCTGGAAAATGGCTCTGTGCAGCCCGGGTGTTCGCTGCCCCGGGCCTTCCCTCGGCCCTCCCTCCTGGGCCCGATCTGTGGCTAGGAACTCAGAGACTTGCTGAGATGGCTCACACCTGAGTCCCAACCCCTCCAGGGATTCCGGGGCCCGCAGAGGTTCTCCCCGAAAGCTGCATTTTCTCTCAAAGTTGTCCCGGATTTCAAACGCGGATGGGTGTCCCCGAATTTCAGCCTGGCCTCTCCGCAGTGCGGGACAGCACCAACAGGCCCCACTGCCATCTGGGCAGCTGTGGTCACTCTGGCCAGTAACCACGAATCTGCTCACAGCAACCTCGGGCAGCGAGAACTACCCCCCTGGCAGCCTCGGGCAGCGAGAACTCCCCCCCTGGAAGCCTCGGGCAGCGAGAACTCCCCCTTTGGCAGCCTCGGGCAGCGAGAACTCCCCCTTTGGCAGCCTCGGGCAGCGAGAACTCCCCCCTTGGCAGCCTCGGGCAGCGAGAACTCCCCCCTTGGCAGCCTCGGGCAGCGAGAACTCCCCCTTTGGCAGCCTCGGGCAGCGAGAACTCCCCCTTTGGCAGCCTCGGGCAGCGAGAACTGCCCCCCTGGCAGCCTCGGGCAGCGAGAACTCCCCCCTTGGCAACCTCGGGCAGCGAGAACTCCCCCCTTGGCAGCCTCGGGCAGCGAGAACTCCCCCCTTGGCAGCCTCGGGCGCTGCGCTGCAGGCACCCCACAGGTCCCCTTCCCAGCACCCGCGCCCTTTCTCCAGGGCCCATTTCCCCATGAGGTGCGGGACGTGTTGGCGCGTCCAGATTCCATCCACGTGCTCCCAGGGGCGTCGCTCAGATCGGGCACAGCGGCCGGATCCGGGCACTGCTGCCAGACCGCAGGCTTGCTAGGACGCTGCGGACGCGGCCCTGCCAAGGCTCCGGGGACCCCGTAGGGTGGCACTCGTGGCAGGGCCACTTCCGCCCCTACTCCTCCTTCCTTCCGCCCGTCCGTCCTTGTCCGCGTGGCCTGCGCCGCAGACACCGGCGCTGCTTCCAGGACCCGGCCAGGGCCTTGAGCCGATAAAGGGGCATCTGAAGAAGGTCTGTGCTGTTACTCTTGGGGGGAAGGTTACCGACACGGGCCAAGAAGGTGCAATGTTTGCGGGGGAAAGTGAATTCAAACGATGCCACGTGCTGGGAAAAGCTGTACCCGAAAGCCTTTCCGGATGGAAAGCTGCTGTTGCTTCAGGTGTCATGGTTCAGTGGTGTTTGCTTTCCGCAACTAACGCAGGCTCCCTTTGGTACGGTGTGCTGCCTTTTCGGGGCCATCAGGAGGACCGTTTGGGGGTCCGATGGTGGGTGTGGTGGTTGTTGCCGCAGGGAAAGAAAACTCGGTCAAGACGCCGCTCCGAGTACCTAGGCCTTCTAATAAAGTTCGGTCCCCGGGAAATCCCGAGCCCTCGCGGCCCCTCGGCTGGGCGGGTAACTTCGTTTCTCCTGGGCGCCACCTGCCGCGTTAGGCTTCGTGCCCCAGCAACAACGCACGGGGACGAAGCCCGTGACGTCGGCGGTGACGTCAGACGCAGACCCTGACCCTCAGGTCCGTGCCGCATTTTGCTTGGCGTGGGAGCCGCTGGCTAACCGAGGGGCACGACTCCCTGCCTTCCAGCCACTGCGGGCCCTCCTGGCCACGACACTGGTGATGTCTGGGGCACAGCTGTGTGTGGGTGGATTGTGTGTTGTTTATGGCTTTCATTGTGTAGCTGCTTGTGAGGTCGGAGTGTGTGAGGTTTGTGGTACGGGTGCACTATGTGGTATGTGTGTGTGTTTGTGCACTATGTGGTATGTGTGTGTGTGTGATCACGTATGGGGTCTGTGGCTTTTGGCGGTGTGTTTGCATGGTCTCTGATGTGTCTGGTATATGTTTGGTCTCCAGTGTGTGGGCAATGATGTGGGTCTGGTGTGTGGGAGGAAGTGTAGTGCACGTGGTCTCTGGTGTGGTGTGTGCGGTATATGTGAGGTCCGTGGTGTACATTTAAGGTGTAGGTAGTTGTGTAGGTCTATGTATATGTATGATGTATGTAATACATATTTGCTCTAGCTGTGTGTGGTACATCTGTGCTAGGCGTGTGACAGTGTGTGGTGTAAAGACTTGTGGTATGAGTGTGTGTGTGTGTATACGATGTATGTGAGGTCAGTGGTGTGTGAAGTGTGTGGTCTGTGGTGTATGTGGGTAATGGTGTGTTGTGTGTGAGGTCTGTGGAGTGTATGTACTATGTGAGGTCTGTGGTGTATGTGTGTAAGTTTTATATGGTGTGTGATGTGGTCTCCAGTGTGTGGTATGAGATGGTAGCATAGGTGTGTGATGAGTGTAAGATACGTGTGATATAAATGTGGTCTGTGGTGTATATGTGTGTGTGAGTGAAGAAGTGTGGTAGATGTGAAGTAAATATAAAAATAATTCTAAGTATTGTATAGCCCAGGATAAGTGGTGTATTAGTTAGGGTTCTCTAGAGTCACTGAATTCACAGAATGAATATATATATATATATAGGAAATTTATTGGGTTGGCTTACAGAAATGGCCGAGGTAGTCCAGCGAAGGCTGTCAGCAGCTGAGGTAGTCCAACGATGGCTTCCAGTAGCCGAGGTAGTTCCAACGATGGCTGCCAACAGCTAGTTGCTCAGTTCGGTAGTCAAGTAGGTGCTGGCTGAACGCTGGAGAACTCCTGGAGTCTTGGAAGGTCGAAGGAACCGGGCGGCCGGAAGGAAGAACGATTCCTACCACAGCTGCAAGAAGGCATCTGTTCTCCTTGGTGGCTCCTTTTTATATGATGCAGTACTGGGAGGATCCTTTGAGAGCTTTGGAGGTCCTGATAGGATCTAGGGTGGGTATCCTTCAAGTAGTCTCAGTTGATCCTCTCCAGACGTGGTCTCAGCCCAGCTTAGTTAATACCGGGTGTGTCAAGTTGACATCCAGGCTTAACTATCACAAGTGGGAACCACAGAAAGCTTAAAAGTTCACTGTTTTATATGCATTTGTGTTTTATTATAATTTCTTGGGGAATTCGTTAGAGGCATCCTCTTCATGTGAAGCCCTGGATGTTGTCTGGTTCTTTAGTGTGGCTTGAATTTGGTGCTGTCCTTCAGTTTCCTCCTAATGACAATGCTGGCATGTGCTGCCACATTCCCAATTACTTTTGTAAAATTACAGTATGATTATACTTGTTCTGAGTTTAGTTTTTACTTTCTTTTTAGCTTAAACCAATTGTTTTAAACTCAGAACACCAACAGAATTTTAGGAAGAAGTGTAAAAGTGGTAATTTTCATGAATTTAATACTGCTCAATGCATATATGAAATGTTTTAAGAAAATTAGTGTGGAACATGATTCACATACTAGTGTAATGAAATCATTATATAAAAGGCATCCTATACATTGTAAAGTTTCTAATATATTCAACTGTATTTAGTAACTGAATAATCAAGATGAAGCCATTGGAAACGACTTTTCCTGTCTCCTCTAAAACTTATGGTGTTGAATATCTGTGAAAACTGCAGCTTTCATGTAATATGCCATTAGAGCTATTATTTTCTGTTTTTCTAAAGAAATAGTGCATACTTGTTAATTGTAGCACTTTGAAGATAAGTGTTTAAAGTTATCCCTAAATAAATAGCAAGTTTGAAGGTATCTTGGGATGTTTTCCAAAAAAACAAACAAACAAACAAAAAAACTTCAAAAACACTCAAGGTGCACTCTGCAGACAGTTGAGTTCTAAGCATGCCATAGTAAAAATTGACCCCTTTGATAACTTATAGAAAAATGGCAGAATCTGATCAACCTGGAAAAGTGTTTGTAGGGAGTCTCAGCAAATACACCAAAGAAAAGACCATTCAAATGGCATTTGGAAAATATGGACCTATAGAACAAGGTAATTCCTTTATTATTCTTTGATGCCTTCTCATACAAATAAATGAATTTGTGTGTTTTCATCTTCTACTATTGACTCTCCCATCCCACTTCACATGTTTTCCTTTCCAGCCAGTTCCTCTCTTTCCCACTCCTAAGTGCCTCTCCATGCATGATGCATAGGTCCCCATCCAGGAAACTGTATTGGCAAGAGCTTGGGCACCTGATGGGGGCATAGAGGGCACAGCAGTGGAAATACTTTGGATTCAAATGCCTCCCACTTGCCAATTTCAAAGGTTGGCACAGTAAATGTTGATGGCCCAGATATCATAGAAATGTAGTGGAAGTAGACATCACTTCACGGAACTTGTGGCAGCCCTAACAAAACAGAATCTGCTGTCAGGCACTACCACTCCTCATCTGTAGACTCTTACATTCTTATTGCCCCCTCTCCTGCTGCGATCCCTAAACCTTGGTATGAGGGGTGATTTTGATGTTCTGTTTAGGGCTGAGCACTCCAAGTGCTATTCATTTGCACTTTGGCTGGTTGTGGTTCTCTGCTTTGCACTTCTTCTGTTGCATAAGGAAACTATATGTTTGAGTGTCCAGTGTTTATAAGTGTACAGTGGTGTGTTTTTATTCTTATTTATTTGCTTTCTTGCTTAAATTTGTTTGTCTAATTTATGCCTCTGTGGCATAAATGGTGTGTTTAAATATAACCAAGGTCTATTTCTCTTCAAAGTAAATATAAAGTCCTTCTCTTCTATGAAAGAGCCAATGTATTGAAATTTAAGATAATATTTTATTTTGGGGATTTTCATAATGACTGTTTATTTCCTACTTACTAGGATGGGACTCATTTCAACCTCCTACTGAAATACATGTGTGTGTACATATATGTACTGTGGATTCATGGCATGAAAATATGATAGGCTGACTGGGAACTAACTTATTGTTGATACCATGTTAGTAATGTAATAATATAATACAGTTGATCTTTAGTTAAGATATTTTTTAGTGACACCTGACACATCAACCCTCAAGGGATGAGTGAAGGGAAATACCCCTATCAGTGAGGTGGATGGCCTAAAGAGAGGCAACTTGGTATATGCTGCAGAGGCCTGACTTCCACAGGAATAGACAATCCAGTAGGCAACGCTGGGGTCCATAGAAGCAGACAGGCAGGAGTTTGGGATAAATCCTCAATATGCTTGTAAAACTAGAAAAATAAAATAATAATAGTGATACTAAATAAATCAGCAAAGATAAATCCGGTAGACGAGATGAAACACGGTGGGTCACACAAGCAAAAGGATTTTAAAATAGTAGGGAATCAGGCAGGGTAGGTAAAGTATTATAAGAGAAAAGGAGGAGGATGGGATTTGGGACTGAGGATTGAAAATATTATAAAGTCACTGTATTCTTGTAGATAACATGAAAAATAATAAAGACAGAGATACATTTATACATATATATCTGTTCTTTTCCATTTGTAAAATTAAGAAGTTTACATGTATGATAATTAAATTTATTGTTTATGTAACATTCAATTGATGTAATCGGGCAAAAAATATTTTTATTTATTACAGTGATTTTAATGGGAGATTGGGAAACTAAGAAGTCCAGAGGCTTTGCTTTCATTACTTTTCAACACCCTGAAAATGCTAAGAATGCCATCAAAGAAGTGAATTTACAGGTAAGAATGGTGTACTCTGCCTTGTTTTTAAATCAACATACGTTTATCACGTCTCTAAAATGCTAAGGTGAAAAAAATCTTTAAAAAGTCTTTAGCTACTCTGGGTTTTGTTAGGTTAATATCAAAAAGTTGTAATTGGCTGAATATTAATGGTTGTCATATATTTTAAATTTATTTTCATGCTCCAGTGTAACTGCAAGTTAGCCTTTAGAAGAAACCTTCAGAGAAATAATAGGAAGTAAGGTAATATTTGGAAAAAGTATTAATTTATGGAAGGATTCCTGTGGGAGGAAAATTAATCTCAAGAAAGTTGTGGTTGAGGAAGAATCAAATCCAAATATATTTTTAGTTCATGCAAGACTGCATTGTAGTAAAATTGATGATGTGGATGATCTGAAGAAATAATGAGAACTCTGTTTGCTAATCTAGGTAATAATTGTCCATCTGAAATTGTTTCTCTGTCTTTGCAAAAAAACATTTACTGATTCAGTAAAATACTGCTTTAATTTGTAGAAATTGTGTTTCCCATAGCTCTTAAATTGGGACAATATTGAATAATGAGCTCCTCCACTTTGTATTCAAGGTCATTCCATCCTGGATCATTTGGGCTTCATTATTTCCCAGTAATTTGGGTATTCATTCTTCAGACTCTCAGCAATAAAACTTGGTATATTTTAAAGCCTCTCTCTCTTGCAATTTTTAAAAGAATACCATTCTCTATTTCTGTCTCATAAAATTTTATTATGAAGATATTTACTTTCAATATACTTGACAAATATCATCTAACCTATTTTTGTTATAAACTTTCTATGATTCATTACAATATTAAGTATTTTCATTTTTTCACTGTATTAATCCTATTTCATTTCTACAAGTTTAGCACAGCATAGTTTTCTTTACTATAAAGTTTTAAAGGAGAGATGGCTAAAGGTATGACTGAGTGGATAAAGGCTCTCACCACACTAGTGTGAGAACCTGAGTTTTAATAGCTTCCAAACAGGTAAAAACCAACTGTGAGATGCAGATTTCTGTAATTCTGGTGCTCTTACAGTGGGAACACAGGAAATTACACTGAAACGTGTGACTTAATATATGCAGCAGAAAAAATAAAAGAAACAAAAAGCCCAAAACACAAAGACGCTGTCTCAGGTTAGAAGGTAAGGACAGGTACCCAAAATAGTCCTCAGACAACCACAAACCTTGTGACTTCTGCACAGGTATATTGACTTATGGAAGCATTTCTCTCTGTGTGTGTCTCTGTCGCTGTCTCTTTCTATCTCTCTGTCTCTCTCTCTCTGTCTTTCTCTATGTCAATACAACATATATATATATATATATATATATATATATATATATATATATATAGGCTCATTGGGTATAGGTTATATTTGGCTCATTGCTTCTAAATAATAAGGAATACATTAGATGTATGAAATGTAAATTAGTTTTATCTTCAAATATGTTTGAGTTAGTAGAAATTTTAAATGACTTAGCCTAATGACAAAATACTGGAATAATATAAAAGAATAATGCAATAGAAAATAATAGAATAATAGAATAAGACAAAGGAGCCAGTGACATGAAGCTTCATTGATGACTTCTGATACTGAACATTCTTATGATTGATATATTCTAGTGATTCCATCTTCAATTTTAATAAGCCTATTGTTTAAAAGGTTTTTGAGACTAACCAGCTATGTAGACCAAACTAGCCTTGTAACTTTGTTGATCCTGGAACTGCAATCAATAAAAACCATCAAATTATATTGTACAAATTAAAATTAAATTAATGTTGATGACTTGATAATTTTAGTTTTTGGATGGAAAAAAAATAAAAGTAGAGCAAGCCAAACGGACTTATAAAAGTGGTAGTTGAAGAAGACCACCACCTCAAAAACCAGAGGCTCCAAAGGAGTCTGAAATTTAGAAGAGGAGTAAGTGACAGAACAAGAAGTTATCCATCCCGTGAAGGCTATTCAGGTAATATTTTTATAGGACTGAAAGTCTGTAAGATACCCAGCTAGATTTAGTCTAACTCTCACAGGTTTCCAAAGAAAAAGTAATTAACAAATATGCAAAGTATTATAGAAGCACAATAATTGTATTTCTACAAATTTTGAAAATTTAGTCACCTTATTTAAAAAAAAAAGCTTAAAATGCTAAATAATTTGTGTTTTATCCAGTAGTAGTGTCTTTACTTATTCAGAGCGTGGCTTGAGGACAATTTATTTTCTGTTAATTATGTTTTTCAATTTTCTGCTTTGGAGTCTTGAACTATTGTGACTTGTCCATTCCAAGATTAAGGTATTTTCAGAAAGAATGGGATTATGAAATAAAAGCCATTGAAATTGCCTAGAACTCAGAAATGCTACATGTAGTAGGATTGGACTTGCAGTATTTGTTTTTGTGAACATATATGCAAATCTATTCATGTCTATTTTATATTATGATGTGTATTATGATGTTCAAGGAATTATCTAGAACTTTAACACTCCTAATTTTTGGAGTATCTTACATGTGCATGTATTTTTCAAGTTTATTGTGTAGATGAGAAGAGAGTTCTATTCTGAAACAGTTATGGACAATTATCGAAGATACTTTCCACCTAAAGAAAGAAATCAAAGTTTTATTTTAATATTACCTATGTGTTAAAATTACTTCTCACAAAACAGTCTTTATGTAATCAAGCATGAGCTGTTTTAACCGTGAAACAGGTGAAATTTTTGGCACAGATATTCTAATGCAAAATTTCCAAATTTGTTCTTTTCCACCAAAAATTGATCTTTACACTCAAATTAAACAGTTTCTGTATAAAAAACATTTATTATGATTTATATGGAAAATGTTTTCAGATGTATAAAAACAATTTTCAGGATTATGGGAGATGATTCATGAGTTAGACCTCTTGCTCAGCAGGCTAAAAGAATCTATGCCTTGGATTCCCCAGATGCCACATAGTATGCTGTGGGTATTTGTGGTGACTGCCTGTAATTCAGACCTTTGATGTGGAGTCCAGGAGTCCCCAGAGCCAGCTAGCCCTGTTGGCAAGCCCTGAATTTGATTAGAGACCCTGTTGCAAAAAGGGCAATGTAGAAGAGCAACAAGGATAATTCCTGACATCAGCCTGGGGCCCCCATATGTACAAGCACAAATGTATAGTTGCACCTGTTCACACACGTGAACACATGCCTACACAAGAAAGTGTAAAGAAAGAAAAGTTATCTACTTTTTAAATATTTATACGATGTTGGACCTTTGTGGAGTTTAACATAGTGTACATTGGTTAGTGCTATCTTATAAATTATAAGACTTCTTTATTTCCATATTTTAACAGGGCATTTTGTTTTTCCCTTTGACTTTTGATTGGTAGTTGGGCTTAGGTTTGGGCAATATGTTGGTTTATTTAAGTGATTTCTGGTTTTGGAAAATATTCCTTGACATCATAAATGAATCTATTCCTAACAGTTTTTCCCATCTCTCTCAAATGATAGATCCATTTAGTTGACAATATTTTCTTCATCCATCCCTCCACAGTTCTGAATATATCATTTATATCGGTGGAAATGTTTTAGAATTTATTTTAGATTTCTCTAAATGAATTTTAGTTTGCTTGCATTATCTGATAAAGGGAAATAGCAAATTTTAACAAATTAAACAGACATTAGTCCCTAAAAACAACATACTGTTTAAAAAAGGGTTAACAGTATTTGAACCTTGATTAGTATAGTACTTTTAATTAACTAACTAAAAGTTAGTTAACTAACATTGCTTTTTAGATGTAAAAAACAGTGGTGGGTATATTCTTAATCTTAATATGATTTCTGCAACAGGCTGCTTCTCATTTAAGAGAGGTCCGTCTTCAGGAAGTGAAGGTCTTCCTCCTAAATGATCTGCTCCTTGTGGCAGTATGGGAATGGGAGAAGGTAAGTGCAGTTTGATAAAGAGACATTTTTTCCTTGGGGATTGAGTCATAAGAAATAATGGAAATTTTAATCTAGTTGCCTATCTATTTTAAATGTATTAAGTCTTGAAGAAACCATAAGATGTGTACCAACAAAAGAAATAATCAAAGTAAGCTACTTAGTTGTAAGAAGAAAGACGCATTCCACATACACATAGTAAGACTTGCAATGACAGAACTTAGAAAGCAGACGAAAATTAAGTAGTTAGAAATAAGGTTTCAGAGCTGGCCATTTGGGGTGTTCCGAACTTTCCACCTTAGTCTATAGGGAGTTCCTCTATAACCTGGCAGAGGAAGTCCCAGGGCTGGTGAATGCTTCTGTGACTTTCTTGAAGCCAATCAATATACCTAGGTTGAGCTGTTTCCTTTGACGCCTGCTGAGATTCCCTACAGTGTTCAGAACCTGAGAAAAGTAGGCCACACTGTGCTCAGACTAGTCAGTTTCTAGTAGCTTCCAGTCACAGAAGCTATGCTGAATTATTTGGACGTGATTGTGGTTTTATATTGGTGACATCACAGGGCAAGTGTGGATTATTGGTTATAATGTTTGAAGATCAATCTTTAATATTTATATTTGACTTCCATGTGAATATTTTTAGACCACATGTTATGAGACTGCTATTTGAATAAAATAAGATTTATCAAAACCAACAGAAAAAGAATTGTGGATTCATCCAACGAAACATAAAATGTAAATTAATCAGGTGAGGATATATAAAGGGAAATGTAGATGGTAAATTTTAATTGGTCACAGTTGAGTTGTTACAGAAAATGTAAATTAATCAAGTGAGGATATATAAAGGGAAATGTAGATGGTAAATTTTAATTGGTCACAGTTGAGTTGTGAATACTAAAGAAAGATAATTATTTAAAACAAAATCTGATTCAGACATCATCTTTGAGTTTCATTTGCCTTTGTAATTTTCACATTTTACCGTGGTAGAAAATCAGTATGTTTTAGAAAAGAAACTATGCCTTAAAGTTTGATCTTTGCGAGAGTGCGCACATGCCTGCGTGCATGCTTGCGTGCGCGCATGCGTTGCCAGCATGTACACAGGAAAGCACTTGGGAGGTGTTCCTGTGGAGGCCCAAGGGTGACATTGGGAAATATCCTGGATTGCTCTCCCTTTTATTGATTTGTTCTGGCGTTTCCTAGACTCTGCCCTCTAGGCCTGGCATTTTAGGTTGCTGCCATGTCTGCCTGGCAATTATTACATGGGATCTGGCAGCTGAACTCATGTCCTACAGCTTACAAAGCAAAGGCTTTAATCATGGAGCCATCTCTTCATCCTCTGAAGTGTCATATTCTAATGTGGTTTTAAGCTATGGCATCAGGGTATGGTATAATTCCCTGTTAGCTACATTGTTATGAGGACATACACATAAATTGCATAATAAATTGTTACTATGTAAGCAGTATACAGGATATACAGTATACAGTATACAGCAGTATGAGATAAGCTCATTTTTCATGTAAATATTCTCTGCACCTAATAATGTATTGGAATGCAAACCCATCTTCATTCAAGGATCACATTTGCATTTGCAGATGAGTTTGAAGTAGTCAGTGGTATTATAGAACTCAGTGTGTGTGGACGTAAGAAATGAATATGGTAAGCAGAGAGAGAGAATGGATTAAAAGATTGAAAATAATGGATATAAGAAGAGTGAGATTTTTAATGGAAGTGAACTGTGAATAGAGAAGAAATTCACCAAATATAAAAATCATAGCAGGTACACTGATTATTGATTAGATGATGATTGATGATATTTTTAACTGATTTATCAGATACTTATTGGTGTGATATAAACATGAAGTATGTAAGGAGGAAAATGAAAACCTTATGGTACTTAGTACGTTTGGATAAATATGGATGGGTATGAATCAATTTTTAGAACATTGTTAAAAGGGCATTTTAAAATTTACAAACTCCCAAGTTTTAAGTAATTTAATTTAAAGTTTAATTTAATTTAATTTTATTTGAAAGATTTGCAACTAGAAATACTTACATAATTATTTTTAAGTTAAATTTTCAGAATCAAGTGGGAGCGAGATTTATAGAACTGTGCCATGAAGACAGCCTTTGTGTTTCCAAAAAGAGCCATTCCGGAGAGATGGCTGTACATTTCCAAGAGATGATGGTGACTCAACTAAAGATAGGTAAAGAAAATAGTGAAATATTATTTTTATTTTAGTTGGAGTGAAATGTTTTACCCTTTAGCACTTTCAGTATTCTGCAACAAACATTCCTATTACAGTATTGATAATCTCCCATAATCTTCTTTTTGGGTGAGGGAGATGGCTCAGTAAAATCCTATTACTTGTTTGCATTGTTTTACTTATCTAGTATCAATTGTTTTAACTCCTCACTCATATTTTAAACAATATCAAATCCCTAGAACCTACATACTTAAAAAACAAACAAACAAACAAACAGTTGCCATCCTAACTACTGTGACTTAGGAGAGGAGACAAGAGGCTCCCTGGAAGCTCATGGTTCAGCTGGCTTGGCCTTCATGGTGATGTCCCAGACCAATAGAGACCATGTCTCAAACACTGGAGGGTGTCTGAGAAACAACACCCCAAATTGTCCTGTGACCTCTACATATATTGAGCATATTTAATGTATGTGTCTTCCTGTTTCAACTACGAGTTTATTAAAACTTAGCTGAATAAATGTCTATTTGTGTGCTCTGTAGGATCTTAGTCTCACTGTCATCAGGCAGTCTAACCTGACTAGGTAATTCTGGATCAGGGGTGATTTCTAACACAAGCACATATGCACACAAACATGCATGCATGCACACACATACACATGCACACATACACACAACACACACACACACACACACACATGCAGGTGCACCCATAAGCAGGCAGGTATATCTTGCCCATGAAATAACACCAGAGATTATGTTCTGGTCTCCACACACTTGCATGAACTTATGTCTACAATTCACACACAGAAAGACATTTATGTTTTCAAAGTTAGAGATGACCCTTCTTAATTTGCTTTGAAGATACTCAAGAAAAGTAGATCCAAGTTCCTGAGGCAACAAGAATTATGCCTCAACACCTAGAGGATATGGACACCATGATTATTATAGGCCTTGGGATGAACACTCATCTAAAGATCTAAGGTACTACCTAGTTTCTTAGGAAATAAATTTTTAAAAAATTTTTTTTATTATTATTTATTCAACTGTGCGCATGTGGGTGTGTATGTGTGTGCACGCGCGTGTGTGTGTGTGTGTCTGTGTGCGTGTAGAACCACGGATGAATTCGGGAACCACCATGGACGCCTCCACCTCCTTCTGCCCTGGGATTCACAGGCTCCGCCCTACCAGGACCAGAAGCGCAGGCCGCCCCCGCTTCTGCCTGGCATCTATACGTGGGATCTGGGAACCGAACTCAGGACCTTCCGCCTGCAAGGTGGAGGCTTAACCCCTGAGCCACCTCTCCAGCCCAGGAAATAAGTTATTGAAAATGTTATTTCTCATGTAAACAAGTGTCCTTTCAAAAAGAAAATTTTGTGGTCATATGGGCTATGGATGTCGTGATTATTCTGAATATTCCAATGGAGGCTCACATAGGGACACACATGGGAATTATGGTAAGACACTTATTTATTTATTTATTATTGTTTAATAAGCATATTGAGCACTTATCCCAGTCCCTCCAACCCTTTTGCCTGTCCACTTCTATGGACCCCCAGGGTTGTCTATCAGCTGGTCTACTCTTGTGGGAATTCAGGCCTCCATGCCACACCAAGTTGCCCCTCCTCAGGCCACCACACTGATAGGGGCATCCCATCACTCATCCAGCTCTACTGCCTAAGTTTTCCACTCTATATACTTTTTTTTATTCAATTGTGCGGGTTTGTGTGAGTATGCGTGTGTATGTTTGTGTGTGTGTGTGTGTGTGTGTGTGTGTGTGTGTGTGTAGAACGACGGACGAATTAGGGAAACCCCATGGACGCTTCCACCTCTGCCTTGTTTACTCTTATCCTGGATTCACAGGCTCCACTCTACCAGAACAAGAAACACAGGCTGCCCCTGCTTCCACTTGGCATCTGTACCTGTGGTCTAGGATTTAAACTCAGAACCTTCAACCTGCAAGTCAGAGGCTTAACCCCTGAGCCACCTCTCCAGCCCCCACTCTATGTTCTTATCTCTCTTGACTTCCTTGATAATGTATGGGGGCGTGTTGGTATGAAGAGACGTATTTTTACATATGAATTAATATTACTGAACTTTATACACAGTGATACCCATGGTTAATCTGAGGATTTGTTATAAGTTTTCCCTTTGAAGTTCTGTTGTCCCATAAGACATTTTAAACTATTTTACACTGTGAAGCAAAGACAACATAAACAGAATTACAGCTCATTTCCTGATAATAGAAACAATTTCTAAACACTTCTTGGTTGAAAGTCAGTAAATGAAGGGCCAGAGAGATAACACAGGGATCAAGCCTCTGCCTTGCAAACCTGAGTTCAGATCCCAGCTCCCACGTAAAACAGTGGCTGGAAATGGCCACGAACTTCATTTCCAGTAAGTGGGAGGCAGAGCCTTGAAACCCAAACCAAAGGAAAAAGGAGGGAGAGCAATCCAGTAATGATTCCTAAAGTTAAAATCAATGGTGGGCTGCCTCAGGTATACAAACGCAAGTGCTGTCTCACATACATAACCACAAACAAAACCAAAAAGGTAAAAGAAGTGGCAGTAAATCAGCAAATGATACAAAACAAAACATATATCTGTTTATTGTATATTTAATCTTCTCACTTACCTCCTCTAGGCAACTTCCCTGCTGCAACATTGGCAAGAGGGACTTACAGAAAAAGCAACTGCCATGATGATTACAGTAGCTTACAAATTGCATATGGTAGAAGTTGGGAAAATTACCCAAGCAGCCCTACTGATATATTCTCAAGTGGTTGTGAACGTGAAGAGAGTGGGTTTCCATCTGTCCATAGGATGTACAAAGAGCTTGGAAGTAGACAGGAACACAGTTGATCACTTATGAACAGGGCATACACTGCTCCTCGCAAGTCATATAGTAGCTCAAGATGTGGGGAATCCAGGAGAGTTCATCCGGTAACGTAATAGGAAAATGGAGGTAGAGACAGATACTAAAACTTTCTGTATATGTTTACAAGAAGAAAAATATGTTTCTATAGGTCAGTCTGAATACTTCACTCAGAAACATGTTGGTTTGGGAGACGGGACATATATTAATTTTTTTATGTTAACCTGTACACTAAAATACATTGGTTTTGTGGGGAAAGAGCTTATGTTTTCCATTACTTCATAAATAGTTTTGGATCTCTAGGATCCAATTAGCCTAGATTTAAATATTTATTAGATACAACGTGTAAATAAATGTAGGTCATGTAAAAATATATTGAGGTTCTTGCATCTTTGAGTGAATATCTTCACATGCAAAACTCTAAACAGAGTTGTTAAGACATGGATCCATGTAGACAAATGGCAGAAGAAGGCAAGGTATGAGCACAAAGGCTGTTGAATTGCTGGAAATTAACAGGAGAGTCATGGACATGGGATTATTCCCATCCCTAAATTCTTATTGACAGAGGAAGGAAAATGAAGAGCCAGGGATGCACTTGTAAGGAAAAGTTTCTTTGCATACAGAGAAACACAGAGAGAAAGTGCCAGCAGGCAAAGTGTTCATACTCAGAAACAAGTTGTGGAATGGTTTTTGTTTAAATGTGTGGAAAACTGAAGGCTGTGAAAAATATATGGTGATAACTTATTTTACTGTGGCTTTGTGGACATTAAAAATGAACAGAAATGGTAGATGTCATTTCTTTGGCTGGTCTAGCAGTTCTAGAGTCTTTTTCAGGGTAACACACTTGTTGCTTAAAGAGAATCTTACTGTGAATTTACAGGTCGACCACCAAGAGGGACCCTTTTCCATCTAAGGCACAGAAGTATACCAGAGCTAGAAATCTCAACAGGTGAAGAACAAAGGAAGTACGATGGGATAAAATTAGTTAGTTTTAATGCCATGTCATGGAAAGAGAAATCTGGCAAGTTGGCTACATGTGGAATAGGTAGGTTTTGTACTTGTTTTGTACTTGTACTAACTGTTTGCTTCCAGGAGCCCAGATCATAATAAAAGCATCTAGCAGATGAAGAACAAGTACAGTGAGCTTTCAAGATGATGAAAATCCAGCGAGGTTGTTCCTCTACCGGGAAGCAGTGTACTCAGAATGTTCTTGATGTTCTTTCAACATCCGGAGTCTTGTGGTTAATGTGGAATGACTCATGAGAAGCAGGACCTGGGAATTCAAGTGCAGATCCTATCTATGGAGAAACTGGTAAGAAGATCAATTACCACACCCAACTCTATGGTCCTTGCCATATGTTGCCTCAGTGAAGTAGAGAAATAAGCTCTGGATTCAGGTCAAGAACTGAGTTTGGATGATTGAATGTTCAGTGCGCACCTCATGATATATCCAGTTCCCAAATGTGACCGTTGTGGCACCTTTGTTCCCTGTCAGTACTACTCCATCAGACATGTTCACCTTGAGGATATTCTCAGCACACTGTGCCACAGATGCAGACAATTGCTGCTGAGAGGACAAAGCTGCTGTTTCTCTCCGTTAAACAAATCCAACATCAGGAAATGTAGCTCTGAATTCCTCTTTCAGGGAGGATGAAGAGAAGATGAGAACTAGCAAGATACTCACATGGAGTATTGGTGAGATGACAGGTATCAGGCACCATTTGGGAAATGGATAGATTCTTCCTCTTTTCACTCCTCTCAGATCCTGTGGTGACTGCCTTTTGGTTCACAATCAGTGTGGGAGAACTGATCCTGTGCTGCAGTGCAACCCATTACAGTCGTGGGGAACTGTTATTCTTGACTCCGTCTTGGAGATTTTTACCTTTTGTTCTGCTCCCAATATATTCCTTCCCCTACCCCAAGAGGCTCTGTTGTCACTTGGAACTCGCCTCTCTTGACAGTGAACCACTGTCTGATCTTCAGTGAACCCTGCTTTCTTCTAGTTCTGTTTATGCTATCTCCCCAGGCCTGGAGGGTCACAAAATACTGCAAGAACCACACCAGCAGCACCACATCTATCAAAACACATAGCATACACTGATGGTGGTCCTGTATCTAGTTGTCACACAGATCACCTTGGAGCTGGGGTGTAGTCTTGGGTCCTTCCTAGCCCAGAGCAGACAGATTGCTGCTCCAGCTTGCTGGTGGAAGAGCTGGGACTCGCATTTTACCTGGGCCACTGGGCGTGGTTTAAGGAGTTTACCTCACCAGCAGTAGGTCCTGCCTGGACCACGTGTCCATGTGGAAAGGTGGGAAAAACTTTTTATTACTCTTTTCAACCACAAAAGATTTGAATTAGGAAGGGAGGGCAAAGAAGACCCAAAGAGAATGAAGACAAACAAACTTCAATAGGCCACTGTCAAGACAGACCCATAATTATCAAGATACTTAATCCAGTCCATGGTCAGTCTTCTTCCTTGATCACTGGTATTTGGAATGGTTAGAAGCACTGGATGTCTCTTTTGCTGGTCCAACCACTCACCCAGTCCGGATGCTCCTGGTTACTCTGTGTCTCAGATAACCCTCACAGCACATCCCTGCCCCTCCTTCTGACCAGCCTGAGCAGAATCCAGCCTGCTGGGGTTGGCTGGAACTCTAGGCCACTCCCTGGGTCCCAGGTGAGGTGCAATGCTAGCGTGCCACCAGACCATTTGCTGGTCCACCTGCCCAGCCGCTCTATAAGCATCAGGACACATTACTCCTCAGAAACCAACAGAATCTAAAGAAAAACCAAGCAAAGCTCTAGAGGATGAATGCCACACATCTAAAGTCCTCTACAATTATCCTATCACATAAGAGAGTTTCTTCACAGCCAGCCCAAAGATATAGTTATCCCTTTTTTACCATTCTGCTTCTTTCAAATATTAATCACTGTAGATTACCTTTTCCAGATAGCCACCCCCAAACCATATAAAACTTCAGGGACAACACCACTCACTCTCACATATCATCAAGGTGCCACATTGTAAAAGTACACTACCACACTAATATTCACCTCTTGTCTACTAAACCTGTCTTAATTGATGTACTAAGAGCCGAATACGCCCACACAGGAAATAATAACAACTGACAAATGTACCCAACTCCAAGGCAACCACTAGTAATAACAGTCAGAGAATATTAATATCAACTAGATAAGACTATTCAAAAACAGAGAATCTGAAAGGTCTTAAGAGACAAAAGAACAATGCCCAAGTCAAAAACGCAGATCCATGGGAAACAAAACCCAAGAAGTCAAATCTCCCACCGAAAGAATTAACCCCATAATGATAGATTCAAACCAAGACTAGTTCACAGAAAATAGCCAAGAAAGCCAGACCCAGAATAATGACTTAGAAAGCATGATCATTACCATGATCAGTACTATGAGAGAGGGAATCTGGGAGGAGATAAATGCATCAAACACTTTGAACAGGAACACCACAGACACATGTAGGAGTTGAGAAAAATAGTTTAAGAAAGAAAAGTAGGCATAGAGCAGTTAAAACAGTCTCAGGCAGAGCTTAAAATCGAACTAAAAGACAAGTTATCTTCAACCCAAAACTCAACAGAGAGTCTTATCAGCAGAATTAATGAAGCAGAATAAAGAATTTCAGATCTTGAAGACAAAGTGGGAGTATTAACCGGCTCAATAGAAGAAGTTGTTAAAGCCAAAAAGATAATTGAGAGGATTATTCAAGAGTTATGGGACACCCTGAAGAAGCCTAACATGTACATTCATGGAATATCAGAATGATAATCACAAAATGCCACACCTGAGGAAAATTTTTCAAATTATCATTAAGAAAAACTTCTCTCATCTAAAGAATGAGAGGCCCATCCAAATACAAGAGGCATTCTGCACCCCAAACATATATGACCAAACTAGAAACTCTCCATGGCAAACAATAGTCAAAACACTCCACATTCAATAGAAAGAAGAGGTCCTGAAAGCTTCAAGGGAAAAAACAAAACAAGTCACTTTTAAAGGTAAACTTATTAAAATAACAAATGACTTCTCAATGGAAACAGTAAAAGCAAGAAGAGCTTGGAGAGATGTACTTCAAGTATTAAATGAGCAAAAATGTCAACCCAGGCTGATATACCTGGCAAAACTCCATCATGATCGAGGGGAAAAGAAAAGTTTTCCAGCACAAAGACAACTTGAAAACTTACATGTCTACCAAACCAGACCTTCAAAAAAACACTATAAATGATACTCAAACTCAGAAAAAAAAAAAAAACAAGCTTATACAGGAGGACAGAAGAGAAGTATAATAACACCAAAACTTATAACCCAAATAATACAGTTACAAAAGCCACTAAACATAAAAAATGTCCAGAATTAAAAACTCCCCCATTACATTAAATGTCAATGGTATTAACTCACCAATCAAGAGACACAGATTATAAACTTGGATCAAAAATCACAACACGTCATTCTGCTGCTTTCAGGAAACTCATCTTACCACAAAAGATAAGCACATCCTAAAAATAAAAGGCTGGCCCAAATTTCTGTGAAGTAATGGAACCAGGAAACAGAAAGGGGTAACCATTATGCTGTTGGACAAACTGGACATCAAACAAAAATAAATCATAAGAGACACAGATGGATACTATATTTTAGTCACAGGCACAATTCACCAGGAAGACATCACAATAGTAAACATATATGTACCTAATACAGGCCGCTCCACATTAACTAAGCAAACCCTACAGTGTCTAAAGTGAAAAATCAACCGCAAAACAATAATTCATGGGATTACTGAATCCCTTACTGAAATGGACCTTACAGATCTTTATCGAATTTTTCATTCACCCACCAAAGAATACACATTTTTCTCAGTAGCCCATGGAACTTTCTCCAAAATAGGTCACATATTGGGCCATAAAATGAATCTCCACATATACAGGAAAACTGAAATTCTAGCCTGTACCCTGGTAGACCAACATGGTCTGAAGCTTCACATCCACAACACAACAACAACAGAAAATACACTAACTCCTGGAAACTTAACATTATGATGCTGAACGAGAAATGGATTCAGGAAAAATTTAAAAAGAAAATTCAAGATTTCTTAAGTGAACGATAATGAAGATACAATTTACCAAAATCTTTGGGACACAATGAAAGCTGTCCTAAGAGGTAAGTTCATAGCTCTTAATGCCTACATATAAAAAATTCAAACATCACATATAAATAACTTAACAATGCACCTTAAAGCTTTAGAGACACTAGAGCAATCCAATCCCAAAAGCAATAGAAGAGAAGAGATCAGCAAAATCAGGGAAGAAATATCCAGAATTGATAAAAGGAAAATGATACAGAGAATTGACCAGTCAAAGAGCTGGTTCATTGAAAAAAAATCAGTAAGAGTGATATACCCCTCATTAAATTAACCAAAAGCAAGAGAGAGAAAAGCCAAATTAGGAATGAAAATGGAGTTATCACTACTGATATCCAAGAAATTCAGAGTATTATCAAGTCTTATTTCAAAAACTTATATTCTGTGAAATTTGACAACACACAAGAAATGGATGAATTCCTAAGTAAGCACAACATACCTAAATTGAATCAAGAAGTTTTGAATTATTGAAATAGTCCTATAACATAAGAGGAAATCAATGAAGTAATCTCAAATCTTTCCACCAAAAAATGTCCTGGGCCAGATGGATTCAGCATAGAGTTCTACCAGACATGTAAGGAGTTCATAACACCAATACTCCTTAAACTGTTCCATCAAATAGCAAAGGAAGGAACACCACCAAATTCTTTCAATAAAGCTAATATCATCTTAATCCCAAAACCTAATAAAGATATGCTTAAAAAAGAAAACCATAGGCCAATCTATTTCATGAACACAGATCAAAGATTCTTAATAAAGTATTAGCAAATCAGATTCAAAAACATTTCAAAAAGATCATTCACGGGCTTCCAGGCACAAAAGGTTGGTTCAACATTTAGTTAGATTGCTATAGTGTCTCTAAATGTAATTCACAGTATAAGCCAGTCCAAAATTCAAGACCACATGATACTCTCGATAAATGCAGAAAAAGCTTTTGACAAGCTATAAACAGCCCTTTATGATCAAAACCCTAGAGAAGGTTGGTATGGAAGAAACCTTTATCAATATAATAAAACATGTCTACAACAAGCTTATAGCAAAGATTATATTCAATGAGAAAAAACTTGAAGTATGCCCACTTTGATCAGAAACTCGACAAGGCTATCCACTCTCACCAGTTCTATTCAATATTGTACTTGAAGTCTTAGCTCAAACCATGAGACAAGAAAGGGAGACAAGAAACGGACATAAAAGGGATTCAACTTGTCAAGGAAGAAGTCACGTTATCTCTATTTGCAGATGACATGATCGTATACCTGATTGATCTCCAAAACTCTACCAGGAAAATCCTGGAACTAATACAGAGTTCAGCAGGGTGGCAGGATACAAAGTAAATGTACAAAAATCAGTGGCCTTCCTCTATGCCCAGAATGAAAGAAGTGAAAAAGCCCTGAGAAAAACAATCCCATTTACTATAGCCACTAAAAAATGAAATACCTTGACATAAACCTAACCAAGGAAATAAGAGACCTCTTCAATGAAAACTTTAAAACCCTAAAGAAGGAAATTGCAGACGACAACAGAAGGTGGAAAGACGTCCAATATTCCTAGATTAGAAGAATCAACATCATAAAAATGATCATCCTACCAAAGGCAATATACAGATTCAATGCTATACCAAGTAAAATCCCAAACCATTCTTTAAAAAGTTGACAAAATAATCTCAATACTCATATGGAGACACAAAAAACCCAGCATATCAAAAACAATCCTGAGTAACAAAAACACTGCTAGAGGTATCACCCTACCAAATGTTAGTCTATACTACAAATTCATAGTTGTAAAAACAGCCTGGTACTGGCTCCAAAATCAACACACAGATCAATGGATAAGGGTTGAAGACCCAGATATAAGCCCATACAACTACAGCCATCTGATCTTTGACAAAGGGCCCCAAAAAATCCAATGGAAAAAGAACAGCATCTTCAACAAATGGTGATGGCAATACTTGGATATCTTCATGCAGAAGATTAAAACTGGACTCATACTTGTCACCATGTACAAGAATTAATTCCAAATGGATCAAGGACCTCAATATATGCTGGAGACCACAAAAAGCATATTTGAAAGGGTAAGGACCTCCCTCGAGCTGATTGGACTAGGCCACCAGTTTCTAAACAGACTTCCCATAGAACAGTCACTACAAGCAACACACAACAGATGGGATCTTGTGAAATTAAAGAGCTTCTGCTCAGATAAAGAGATTGTAACTCGAGCACAGAATGGGAGAAAAATCTTCACTAACGACATATCTGATAGAGCTCTATTATCCAGAGTGCACAAAGAACTTAGAAAACTAAACACCAAGGAAACAAATGGCCCAATTAAAAATGGGTCTTGGAAATTAAAAGAAACTTTACTGGAGAAGAAATTGAAATATCTAACAAATATCTTAAAAAATGCTCCACATTTTTAGCCATCAAGGAAATGAAAATCAAAACCTCCCTGAGATATCATCTCATCCTGGTCAGGATGGCAAAAATCCACAATACAAACAACAACTAATGCTGGAGAGGATTGCTGGTGGGAATGGAGGCTCATACAGCCACTCTGGTGAGCCATCTAGCGATTCTTAAAAATGTTAAAGATTGAAATGCCATATGACTCTGCTATTCCACTTTTGAGAATAACTCCCTATACAGCAAAAATTCACCTCGATATTACAGGCACGACCATGTTCAGAGCAGCACTGTTTACAATAGCAAAGTCATGGAATCAACCCAAATGTCCAGGAGTTGATGAGTGGATAAGGAAAATGTGCTATATTTATTCAATGGAATACTACTCAGTCATCAAAAATGATGAATTAATGAAATTTGTTAGGAAATGTATGGTAGAAACAATTATATTGAGTGAAGTATCCCAGACACAGAAAATTAAGCTCCATACGTACTCCCTAATAGGTGGATCCGAGTACCAAACCTATTTAGAAACACACTCAAAGATAAATCTTTGTAATACTCACAGTAATTGCAAAGATTATAAACAGAAGGGAAAGGGAAGGAGAGCCACACCAGAAACAAGGAGACAGGGGCGATCATGTTACAGTAGAGAAAATAGGCCACCATTAAGACTGCACATAAGTAATGAGACATCTGATTAAGTTCACAGACTTTCCTTCCTGATCATTTGCAACTGATTACGTATGATCTCACCAGAAAGGGAGGGCAGATAGTGGTGACACACAATACCCATCAGAATGGAGCGAAGGGCATTGCAGGGGCACAAAACTGAAAAAAAAATCAACAACCCGTAACTCAGAACATCAGAGACTCTATATCAACCACCTAATCTCTAGCCATACTGAAGCTAGGGAAATTTGCAGAAGTGGGGGCGGTAAGACTGTAAGAGCACAAGGATGGGGAGGAGTAATGATATGCAAGATACTCCACACAAGTTAGGTCCGAAGCAATCATAATAAGATTTTGCATGACCTGTGCAATGACCAACACATTATTGACTCCTCAAAGTCTCACATGGACTAAAGGCACTCGGATCCGTAGAAGCTAGGGATTAACAGCCACAATAGTGTTGCTATACTTATGGAGCAAAAAAGAGTTCTAGGAAATGCCACTGGGTCCTTACACCTCATTAGAGAGTAGGGCCAAGAGGAAAGTTTGACATACACATTAAAGAATGCTCCAGGGTTGGGGGGAGAGGCACTGGGAGATAGGGAGGGAGGAGGAGAAGGAAAAGAAAAGGTGGGAGAGAGCTAGGGGGTCCGGGGAGGGGTGGAGGAAGGGAGGAGACCATTGTACCTATTAAGTTTGTATGAACAGAAATAAATTACTTAATTAATTTAAAAAAGAGCCTGAGATGGTGAGTTTCATGACTGGACAGTTCACTGCACTCAATATAGGGGAGCTGCGGCCAGCATTTCATGGTAATGGGACTTGAACTCAGTAGAAATGCACAGTTTGGACATGTCAACATGCCCCCATGGGCTTGTTTGGATCTCAGGAGAGATAGTTTCAGTCAGTATGCTGCTTAGGGGTGAGGAGTCAGACAGAAGTGGGGCAGTACCCATATCAGAGTGCCACCCAAAGAAGAGTCTCTAGGTCTGCCTCAGAGACATAAATCTCTATGAGAACAGATGATACAGAAGGAACCCCAGGACCCACAGGAACTAAGACAGGAGAATAGCAGAGAGTAGATCCAGATAGGGATGGGAGGGAGGGTGGGATGGGATGTAAGCAGGAAGGAAAGGAGATAGGGAAGGGGAGAGAGGATGAAGGAGGCAAGAAGCACGTACATAAAAATGTAAATTTTAATACAGGTATTAAAATGACCATCTGAGTATAGTAGCATGAATAACAAGGACAGTTTTCTGATCAGATGTAACATGCCCTTGTCAGAAGGGAACATAGGTAAGTTAGAGTAAGACCCTATGAGGGGAGAACGTAAGCCTCAGGGGAAAAGTACACTATAATGTTAACCTATGAAGACACTACACCAAACTTCTTTATAAGCATCTGTAATTACATAGATTGGAAGAGCTAACAATTCAACTTGGAAGCCTCCTTCTGCAATGCAACACAAGATGTTTACAACAGAAGAGCACAGCTGGTGAAATTGTAGAAATAAGCGACTTGGAGTGCTTGGCTTTAAAGAAGACATCTAAGTGACATCAACCACTACTCATGGCTCAGGAAAATCAAGGAAAATGGGACAGTAAAATTCTAGGAACCTGAAGTGGACAATGGTTGGAGACACATTATCTCCTGGACATAATGGGAATCTATGATATCAGGGCAGATATGCATACTTTCACAAGGACTGCATAACAACTGTCCTATCATCACCTCATCGGCAAAGGGAAAGGATCTCCCCGCCACCCTGACAAATTTATAAGAACTAATATGAATAGTGAAGAGAAAAGGAAGATGTTCACATGTACTTTTCCATGTTCACAGTACTATTGGCATTTAGTGATGTGTAGCCAAGAATACCATTGAACACCCCTCAAGATGCATGAAGTAAGTTTTCCTGTGGGTGAAAGTTGTGCCCCACAGCAGAAGTTTCTTCATCTGAAAGGCAAAGCTATTCTGAAACTGGCTCACTGGAAGGACATAGATGAGACTAGATACCCAGATACCATTCTCATTCAAGGCACAAATAAGCAACCTGTTGTACACTATGGAAATTCTTTGATTTCCCTGAATCCCTGAATTAGGAAATATATAAAAGATATCTCTATCTACCTAGTAATAGTATCTACTCCCTAAGATCTTTGAAAGATATTAAGTGAGATCATCTCTATCTAGAATCCTCTATAAGGCTGGGGTGAGACTCAGCAATAGCACACTTGCTTACCATGCACAAGGCCCTGGTTTCATCAGAAGCTGGAAAAAACACTTCTGCATGTATGACACAGAAGAGAACACTTACTTATTAGAAATAGCAGTGGCATAGACATGTAAACAATATTGCTTTAACAGTAGTAAAATAGATAAGAGGGAAAATGCCCAATTGCTTTTTAGTTGTCCAGTACAATTGCATGGCTCTACAATATGTTTTTTATTATGCAGCCATGGCCACTGTCTAATGCCTGGAATGTTTTTATTCACAGTAACCTGTCCTTAGGTGGGCTGTATCCTGATACTGTGTGTGTGTGTGTGTGTGTGTGTGTGTGTGTGTGTGTGTGTGTGTGCTTGGACTGTGTTTGAGGTTGAACAAGTGGCAAATGGAACCATATGGTGGTAGAGAGTTTAATGAAATTGACTGAAAGTCTGGTTGAAGTGAAACTCGAGGGCTTGGTAGAGGAAATTTTAAGAAAATGTGGTACATTTATACAACAGAAGATTACTCAGTCATCCAAAAAGATGAATCAACGACGTCTGCCAGTAAATGGATGGAAGTAGAAAAAAGTTATATTGAGTGAAGTATCCAGACACAGAAATTTAGACACCTTATGTATTTACTAATAAGTGGACTCTAGCTCCAAATCCACTTAATGACATATTCAAACGTAAATCTCTGTACATTTATTGTAATCACAAAGGATTACATGTAGGAGGGCAGGGGAAGGAGGGATTCAAAAAAAAAAAAAAAAGGAGATAGGATATCATGCTTCAGTAACGAAAATAGTCCATGGTCAATTATTACATGGAAGTCGGGAGACATCTGGTACAGCTCATTCCCATTTCCCTTCCTGGTCACATACAGTGGAACAGGATTGTTCTCACCTATCAGGGAGGATATAGGGACTGGCAGATAACCATCCAGGAAGGTAAGCATCCAGGAAACGGGACACTGACACCCACAGCCAATCCCCATCCCCCCACCCACTGTTGTGTCTTTCTCCTTTGATTCTCCTCTTATATCAAGATCTTCATTTAAACAGTTTTTTTTAATCTTTGGTTAGGAGGTAACCTTCCATACCAAACAGGATGCAGCCAAGGACGATGCAGGAAAAGCAAAACTGAAAACAACAAAAAACCATAATTCAGAACACCAAAGTCCCTACATTAATCAGCTGGAACCAGACCAGCCAAATGCCTCCCCATCCCAAAGCTTGGAAGACCTTACAGAAGAGGGGCTAGCAAGACTGTAAGAGCCTAAAGATGGGAAGGACTTACAATACACAAGACACTCTATAGAACTTAGGGCTGCAGCAGTCAGAATTGGATTTTGCCTGATCTGCACAATGGCTGACATGTCAATGACGGCATGTCTAGGGTGGATCACATGGGATAAGGTTCAGGCAGAAGGATCCTTAGAGGCAAGGGATTAAACAGTCATAATAGAGTTCTCATGCTAACGGGGAGCCCAAGAAGAGGCCCTAGACTATGCCACTGTGACATGAACCCTCACTAGGATGCAAGACTCAGAGGGAGGTTGGCATTGACACAAGAGAATGCTCCAGGAGATGGAAGAGAGCAAGGGGGAGGCACTGGATGAGAGGGAAATAGGGAGGATGTTAAAAAGAGAACGGCTCCGGAGAGAGTGCAAGGGGGACAACTGGGAAGGGGAAGAGGATGGCAAAAGACACGGGTACCTATTGAGCTGCTATGATTAGGAAACATACAATGGTAGTAAATATAAAATGTAATAAAAGGTGTTGAGATGATGCTGAAACAGAAATGTAGACAGTGGAAGTCCCACTTATGATGGTGCGGAGGGGAACAAACACTGTATTGGTCAAGTGGCAAATGTATTGATAGAGAATCTAATGAAATTATGCTTCATCCTAAAACATTGCCTGAAATGAAACTCAAGATCTTAATAGCGGAATTTAAAGACAAAGTGGTCTTGACAGAATGAAGTGACTTCTATTTAGTGCACTTCTGCAGAATTAAAAACAAGGAATCAGAAAGAAGAAAAACTTCGGTATCAAACTGATAGTCCAATTACAGTCTGTAGTCCAGCTTGATGAGAGAGCATGCACCAACTGCAAGCCGAGGGAGCTGGCCACATAATGTCTGAGAGAGGGATGATACTTACTTGGCAGACGAGCATGGACCGCCTTTATGGCACAAATGGTCTGCATGGTCAGCTCGCAGAGTGGACATTTCCTAAATAGCGTCCCAGAAGCTATTCCGGGGACTCCAGTCGCGGTGGGTACTTCCCAATCCGCTCACTTTCACGCCAATTCGCCATGCCATACATGTCCCACTGAGAGAGTCAGGACCTGGAAAATGGGTCTGTGCAGCTCAGGTGTTCCTTGCCCCACGCCTTCCCTTAGCCTTCCCTCCGGACCCGCAGAGGACCTCCCCGAAAGCTGCACTTCCTCTCAAAGTCGTCCTGGACTTCAGTTGCGGATGGGTGTCCCCATATTTCAGCCCACCCCGCTCGCCCCTCCATCCCGTAGTGCGGGACAGGCACCACTGCCAACTAGACAGCTCTGTTCACTCTGTCCAGTAACCACGAAGCTGCGCGCAGCAAGAACTCCTCCTTTGGCAGCCTCGGGCAGTGAGAACTCCCCCCTTGGCAGCCTCAGGCAGCGAGAACTCCCCCCTTAGCAACCTCGGGCAGCGAGAACTCCCCCCCTGGCAGCCTCGGGCAGCGAGAACTCCCCCCCTGGCAGCCTCGGGCAGCGAGAACTCCCCCCTTGGCAACCTCGGGCAGCGAGAACTCCCCCCTTGGCAGCCTCGGGCGCTGCGCTGCAGGCACCCCACAGGTCCCCTTCCCAGCACCCGCGCCCTTTCTCCAGGGCCCATTTCCCCATGAGGTGCGGGACGTGTTGGCGCGTCCAGATTCCATCCACGTGCTCCCAGGGGCGTCGCTCAGATCCGGCACAGCGGCCGGATCCGGGCACTGCTGCCAGACCGCAGGCTTGCTAGGACGCTGCGGACGCGGCCCTGCCAAGGCTCCGGGGACCCCGTAGGGTGGCACTCGTGGCAGGGCCACTTCCGCCCCTACTCCTCCTTCCTTCCGCCCGTCCGTCCTTGTCCGCGTGGCCTGCGCCGCAGACACCGGCGCTGCTTCCAGGACCCGGCCAGGGCCTTGAGCCGATAAAGGGGCATCTGAAGAAGGTCTGTGCTGTTACTCTTGGGGGGAAGGTTACCGACACGGGCCAAGAAGGTGCAATGTTTGCGGGGGCAAGTGAATTCAGACGATGCCACGTGCTGGGAAAAGCTGTACCCGAAAGCCTTTCCGGATGGAAAGCTGCTGTTGCTTCAGGTGTCATGGTTCAGTGGTGCTTGCTTTCCGCAACTAACGCAGGCTCCCTTTGGTGCTGCCTTTTCGGGGCCATCAGGAGGACCGTTTGGGGGTCCGATGGTGGGTGTGGTGGTTGTTGCCGCAGGGAAAGAAAACTCGGTCAAGACGCCGCTCCGAGTACCTAGGCCTTCTAATAAAGTTCGGTCCCCGGGAAATCCCGAGCCCTCGCGGCCCCTCGGCTGGGCGGGTAACTTCGTTTCTCCTGGGCGCCACCTGGCGCGTTAGGCTTCGTGCCCCAGCAACAACGCACGGGGACGAAGCCCGTGACGTCGGCGGTGACGTCAGACGCAGACCCTGACCCTCAGGTCCGTGCCGCATTTTGCTTGGCGTGGGAGCCGCTGGCTAACCGAGGGGCACGACTCCCTGCCTTCCAGCCACTGCGGGCCCTCCTGGCCACGACACTGGTGATGTCTGGGGCACAGCTGTGTGTGGGTGGATTGTGTGTTGTTTATGGCTTTCATTGTGTAGCTGCTTGTGAGGTCGGAGTGTGTGAGGTTTGTGGTATGGGTGCACTATGTGGTATGTGTGTGTGTTTGTGCACTATGTGGTATGTGTGTGTGTGATCACGTATGGGGTCTGTGGCTTTTGGCGGTGTGTTTGCATGGTCTCTGATGTGTCTGGTATATGTTTGGTCTCCAGTGTGTGGGCAATGATGTGGGTCTGGTGTGTGGGAGGAAGTGTAGTGCACGTGGTCTCTGGTGTGGTGTGTGCGGTATATGTGAGGTCCGTGATGTACATTTAAGGTGTAGGTAGTTGTGTAGGTCTATGTATATGTATGATGTATGTAATACATATTTGCTTTAGCTGTGTGTGGTACATCTGTGCTAGGCGTGTGACAGTGTGTGGTGTAAAGACTTGTGGTATCAGTGTGTGTGTGTGTATACGATGTATGTGAGGTCAGTGGTGTGTGAAGTGTGTGGTCTGTGGTGTATGTGGGTAATGGTGTGTTGTGTGTGAGGTCTGTGGAGTGTATGCACTATGTGAGGTCTGTGGTGTGTGTGTGTAAGTTTTATATGGTGTGTGATGTGGTCTCCAGTGTGTGGTATGAGATGGTAGCATAGGTGTGTGATGAGTGTAAGATACGTGTGATATAAATGTGGTCTGTGGTGTATATGTGTGTGTGAGTGAAGAAGTGTGGTAGATGTGAAGTAAATATAAAAATAATTCTAAGTATTGTATAGCCCAGGATAAGTGGGAACCACAGAAAGCTTAAAAGTTCATTGTTTTATATGCATTTGTGTTTTATTATAATTTCTTGGGGGAATTCGTTAGAAGCATCCTCTTCATGTGAAGCCCTGGATGTTGTCTGGTTCTTTAGTGTGGCTCGAATTTGGTGCTGTCCTTCAGTTTCCTCCTAATGACAATGCTGGCATGTGCTGCCACATTCCCAATTAGTTTTGTAAAATTACAGTATTATTAAACTTGTTCTGAGTTTAGTTTTTACTTTCTTCTAGCTTAAATCAATTGTTTTTAATGCAGAACACCAACAGAATTTTATAAAGAAGTGTAGAAGTAGTATTTTTCATGTATTTAATACTGCTCAATACATATATGAAATGTGTTAAGAAAATTAGTTTGCGGGGCTGGAGAGGTGGCTTAGGGGTTAAGCCTCTGCCTTGCAGGCAGAAGGTCCTGAGTTCAGATCCTAGACCCTACATATAGACGCCAGTCACAAGCAGGGGCGGCCTGCGTTTCTGGTCCTGGTAGGGCGGAGCCTGTCCCGAGGCAGAGTAAACAAGGAGAAGGTGAAGGCGGTCCATGGTGGTTCCCGAATTCGCCCGTGGTTCTACACACACACACACACACATACATACACATGCGCACACACATACATGCACAATTGAATAAATAATAAAAAAATTTAAAAAAAAAAAGAAAATTAGTTTGCAACATGATTGACATACTAGTGTGGTGAAATCATTGTATAAAAGACATCCTAAACATTATAGTTTCTAATATATTAAACTTTATTTAGTTACTGAATAATCAAGATGAAGCAATTTGAAGCAGCCTTCCCTATCTCCTTTAAAATTTATGGTGTCAGATATCTGTAAAACCTGGAGCTTTCATATAATATGCCATTAGAGCTATTGTTTTCTGTTTTTCTAAAGAATAGTGCACACTTGTTAATTCTAGCACTTTGAAGGTAAGTGTTTAAAGTCATCCCTAAATAAATAGCAAGTTTGAAGGTATCTTGGGATGTTTTCCAAAAAAAAAAAGAACTTCAAAAAAACTCAAGGTGTCACTCTATGTAGGCGGTTGAGTTCTAAGCATGCAATAATAAAAACTGATCCCTTTGATAATTTATAGAAAATGGCAGATCTGATCAACCTGGAAAAGTGTTTGTAGGAAGTGTCAGCAAATACACCAAAGAAAAGACCCTTCAAATGGCATTTGGAAAATATGGACCTATTCTTTGATGCCTTCTCATACAAATAAATGAATTTGTGTGTTTTCATCTTCTACTCCTGTCCTTCCCATCTAACTTCACATGTTTTCCTTTCCAGCCAGTTCCTCTCCTTTCCACTCCTAAGTGCCTCTGCATGCATGATGCATGGGTCCCCATCCAGGAAACCTGTATTGGCAAGAACCTGAGACCTGATGGGGGCACAGAGGGCACAGCAGTGGACACACTTTGGATTCAAACACCTCCCACTTGCCAATCCCAAACTGTCTCGCAGGTTAGCACAGTAAATGTTGATGTCCCACATATCGTACAGATGTAGTGGACGTAAATATCACTACATGGAACTTGTGGCAGCCATAAAAAAACAGAAGCTGCTGTCAGGCACTACCACTCCTCATCTGTAGACTCTTACATTCTTATTGCTGTGGAACCCAGGTTTCCGCTGTGAAGCCCAAGTTCCCGCCGGCCCAAAATTCAAATCTCCCGCAGGCGCAAAATTCAAATCTCCCGCCGGCGCCAACTCACTGCGTGGGGGGAACTGCCCAGGGCAAGGTTATCGGCCAGAACATCTGTAAACTGACTCAACTTTCTTGTGTATAGCGAAAATATTTACAGAATGTATTTGCTCAAGGTAGTTGCTTTCCTATAAAAACCTTGCCCCAAATTCAGTCGGGGCCGTTCTCCTATGCCTGAGCAGGGAGGCGGTCCTAGCTAGCTAGATTAATAAATCTTGCCTCGTGCCTTTACAGCAACCCAGCGGTTCTCTGTCTCCTTCGGGGATCTGGGTAAGGGGCCCAAAGGGAACTTCGGTTCCAACAATTGCCCCCTCTCCTGCTGGGATCCCTAAACTTTGGTATGAAGTGTGATTTTGATGTTCTGTTTAGGGCTAAGCACTCCAAGTGCTATTCCTTTGCACTTTGGCCGGTTGAGGTTCTCTGCTTTGCACTTCTTCCATTACATAAGGAAACTTCTTGTTTGAGTGTCCATTGTTTCTAAGGGTACAGTGGTATGTGTTTTATTCTTATTTTTTTTCTTGTTTAAATTTGTTTTTCTAATTTATGCCTCTATGGCATAAATGGTGTGTTTAAATATAACCAAGGTCTATTTCTCTTCAAAGTAAATATAAAGTACTTCTTTTCTATGAAAGAGCCAATGTATTGAAATTTAAATTAAATATTTTATTTTGGGGATTTTCATAATGACTGTTTATTTCCTACTTACTAGAATAGGACTCATTTCAACCTCCTACTGAAATACATGTATATGTACATATATGTACTGTAGGTTCTAACTTATTTTTGATACCATGTTAGTAATGTAATAATATAATACAGTTGATCTTTAGTTAAGACATGTCTTTAGTGACACCTAACATACCAACCTCAAGGAATGAGTGAAGGGAAATACCCCTATCAGTGGGGTGGGTGGGCTAAAGAGAGGCAACATGGTATATGTTGCAGAGGCCTGACTTCCACAGGAATAGACAATCCAGTAGACAACTCTAGATTCCATAGAAGCAGACAGGCAGGAGTTTGGGATAAGTCCTCAATATGCTTGTAAAACTAGAAAAATAAAATAATAATAGTAATACTAAATAAATCAGTAATGGAAAACAGATAAATCTGGTAGACGAGACAAAACATGGTGGGTCACACAAGCAAAAAGATTTTAACATAGAAGGGAGTCAGGCAGGGGAGATAAAGTATTATATGGGAAAAGGAGGAGGATTGGATTTGGGACAGAGAATTGAAAATATTATAAAGTCACTATATTCATATCGGTAACATGAAAAATAATAAAGATAGAAATATATATATATATTTGTTCTTTTCCTCTTGTAAAATTAAGAAGTTTACATGTATATAAAATTAATTTATTGTTTATGTAACATTCAATTTATGTAATCAGGCAAAAAATATTTTTATTTGTTAGTTATTTTAATGAGAGATTGGGAGAAGTCTAGAGGCTTTGCTTTCATTACTTTTCAACACCCTGAAGATGTTAAAAATGCCATCAAAGAAATGAATTTAAAGGTAGTTTTTAAATCAATATGCATTTATCATTTCTCTAAAATCCTAAGGAGAAAAAATCTTTAAACAGTTTTGAGCTACATCTGGATTTTGTTAGGTTAACATCAAAAAGTTGTGATTGGCAGAATATTAATGGTTAATTCATATATCTTAAATTTATGTTATGTTCATGCTCCAATGTAACTGCAAATTAGCCTTTAGAAGAAACCTTCAGAGAAACCTTCAGGAAGTAGGGTAATTTTTGGAAAAAGTTTTAATTTATGGAAAGATTCCTGTGAGAAAAAAATAATCTTGAGAAAGTTGTCATTGAGTAAGATTCAAATCCAAATATATTTTTAGTTCATGCAAGTCAGCATTGTGGTAAAATTCATGATGTGGATTATCCAAAGAAACAATGAGAATCCCGATCCCTAAGTCTAGTCAATAATTTTCAATCTGAAATTGTCTTTTTTCTTTGAAAAATAACCATCTTGTGTATGGAATGATTCCAGAAAAATCACTGATTCAGTAAAAATCCTGTTTTAATTTGTGGAAATTGTGTTTCCCAAAGCCCTTTAAATTGTGACAATGTTGAATAATGAGCTCCTCCACTTTGCATTCAAGGTCATTCCATCCTGCATCTTTTGGAATTTATTTTCTCCCAGTAAATTGGGTAATTTATTCTTTAGACCCTTGGCAATAAAACTTGGTATATTTTTAAAACTTTTGCTTTTGCAACTTTTAAAAGAATAACATTCTCTATTGAAGAATCATAAAATTTTTATTATGGAGATATTTAATTTCAGTATACTTGACAAATATCCTCTAAACTATATTTGTTATAAACTTTCTATGATTCATTACAATATTAAGTATTTTCATTTTTTCACTGTATTAGTCCTATTTCATTTCTACAAGTTTAGCACAGCGTAGTTTTCTTTACTACAAAGTTTTAAAGGAGAGATGGCTAAAGGTATGACTGAGTGGATAAAGGCTCTCACCACACTAGTGTGAGAACCTGAGTTTTAATTGCTTGCAAACAGGTAAAAACCAAATGTGAGGTGCAGATTTCTGTAATTCTGGTGCTCTTATAGTGGGAACACAGGAAATTTCACTGAAACTTGTGACTTACTGTATTCAGCAGAAAAAAACAAAACAAACAAAAAGCCCAAAACACAAAGACGCTGTCTCAGGTTAGAAGGTAAGGACAGGTACCCAAAATCGTCCTCAGACAACCACACACCTTGTGACTTCTGCACAGGTATATTGACTTATGGAAGCATTTCTCTCTCTGTCGCTGTCTCTTTCTATCTCTCTGTCTCTGTCTCTTCTTTGTCAATTTCAATACAAATGTATATATATGCTTGAAGTAAAGGTTATATTTGGCTCATTGCTTCTGTGTAGTAAGTATATACATTTGATGTATGAAATGTAAATTAGTTTTATTTTCAAATATGTTTGAGTTAGTAGAAATTTTAAATGACTTAGCCTAATGATAAAATACTGGAATAATTTAAAACAGTGAATAGAATAATACAAAAGAGATATGACCTGAAGCTTCATTGAGGACTTCTGCCACTAAACATTCTTATGATTGATATATAATAGTGATTCCATCTGCAATTTTAATAGGCCTATTGCTTGAAAGGTTTTTGAGACTAACGTGCTGTGTAGAACAAACTAACCTTGAACCTTTGTCGATCCTGGAACTGCAATCAATAAAAATCATCAAATTATATTGTACAAATAAAAATTAAAATAATGTTGATGACTTGATAATTTTAGTTTTTGGATGGAAAAAAATAAAAGTAGAGCAAGCTAACAAACGGACTTATAAAAGTGGTGGGTTGGAGAAGACCACCACCTCTTTCAAGACCCAGAGGCTCCCAAAGAAGTCTGAAATTTAGAAGAGGAATAAGTGATAGAACAAGAAGTTATCCATCCTGTGAAGGATATTCAGGTAATATTTTTATAGGACTGAAAGTCTGGAAGATACCCACCTAGATTTAGTCTAACTCTCATAGGCTTCCAAAGAAAAAGTAGTTAACAAATATCCAAAGTATTATAGAAGCACAATAATTGTATTTCCACAAATTTTGAAAATTTAGTCACCTTATTGTAAAAAACAGCTTAAAATGCTAAATAATTTAGTTTGTTTTTTTATCCAGTAGTATTGTCTTTACTTATTCAGAGTATGGCTTGAGGACAATTTCTTTTTTTTTTTTTAATTTCCACTCATACAGACTTAACAGGTACACCCGTCTCCTCCCTCACTCCAACTTCCCACCGCCCTGTATCCTCCTCTCCTCTCCCTCCCTTCCCATCCCTCAGTGCCTCCCCCTCCCATCCCAGGAGCATCCTTAAATGTGCATGCCCAACTCTCCTCTGGGTCCTACTCTCCGATGAGGTGCAAGGACCCAGTGGCATTTCCCAGAACCCTTTCTACTGTGGCTGTCAATCCCTTGCCTCCAAGCATCCTAGTGCCTTTAGTCCATACTAGACTTTGTGTGGTCAATAGTGTGTTGGACATTGCACAAGGCATGCAAAGCCAGTTATGATTGCTTCGGCCTTAACTTGTATGGAGTATCTTGCATATCATTGTTCCTCCCATCCTTGTGCTCTTTTTTTTAAATTTTTTTATTATTATTTATTCAATTGTGCATGTATGGTGTGCGCCTGTGTACATGTGTGTGTGTGTGTGTGTGTAGAACCACGGACGAATTCGGGAACCACCATGGACCGCCTCTACCTCCTCCTTGTTTACTCTGCCCGGGGATTCACAGGCTCCGCCCTACCAGGACCAGAAACGCAGGCCGCTGCCCCTGCTTCCGCCTGGCGTCTATACGTGGGGTCTAGGATCCGAACTCAGGACCTTCCGCCTGCAAGGCAGAGGCTTAACCCTTGCGCCACCTCTCCAGTCCCCCATCCTTGTGCTCTTACAATCTTACCGCCCCTTCTTCCACAAATTTCCCTGAGCTTCTGGATGGGGAGAGATTAGGTTGGCCTAGTTCCAAGTGGTTGATATAGAGTCTCTGAAGTTCTGGATTATGGTTGGTTGATTTTTTTTTTTTTCAGTTTTGCTGCTCCTGCAATGCCCTGGACTCCATCCTGATGGGCTAGGATGTCGCCCCCTGGCCAGAGATAAAAAGCTGTTAAATTAGAGTCTTGTTATAAAAGTATATTCAAAGGTAGATGTAATGAAAGTTGGAAACCGCAGTGAGGGAGGGGTCAGTCACCCATTTGCATGTTGAGATCATACCCCATCAGTTGCAAATGATCAGGAAGGAAAGTCTGTGAAGTTAACCAGATGTCTCATTACTTACTTGCAGTCCTTGATAGTGGCCTATTTTCTTTGCTGTAACATGGTCCCCTCTCTCCTTATTTGTGGTGTGGCCCTCCTACCCTCCTGTTCATAATCCTTGCAATTACTGTAGGTATTACAGAGATTTTTCCTTGAGTATCTCTAAGTGGATTTGTACTAGGAGCCACCTATTAGGGAGTACATATGGCACTTAAATTTCTGGGTCTGGTGAGCATCTGGAGATTCCTAAAGAAATTAAAGATTGAAATGCCATATGACCCTGCTATTCCACTTTTGGGAATAACCCCCCATACAGCAAAAATTCACCTTGATAGCACAAGCATGATCATGTTCATAGCAGCACTGTTTACAATAGCAGAGTCCTGGAATCAACCTACATGTCCAGCAGGTGAAATGTGGATAAGGAAAATGTGGTACATCTATACAATGGAGTACTACTCAGCCATCAAAAATGATGAATTAAAGGAATTTGCTGACAATTTATTTTCTGTTAGTTATGTTTTTCAATTTTCTGCTTTGGAGTCTTGAACTATTGTGACTTGTCCATTCCATGATTATGGTATTTTTCAAAAAGAATGGGATTATGAAATAAAAGCCATTGAATTTGCCTAGTACTCAGAAATGCTACATATAGTAGGCTTGGACTTGAAGTATTTGTTTTTGTGAACATATAAGCAAATCTATTCATGACTATTTTATATTATGATGTGTACAACCAGAAATTGATCTTCAAAGAATTATCTAGAACTTTAGCTTCTGAAGTACTCTTCCTAATTTTTGGAAAAGCTTAAAGAACCCTGTTTCTTACATGTGTATGTATTTTTCAATTTTATTGTGTGGATAAGAAGAGGGTTCCATTCTGACACAGTTATTATCAAAGATATTTTTCACCTAAGGAAAGAAATCAAAGTTTTATTTTAATATTACCTACATGTTAAAATTATTTCTCTCAAACCAGCCTTCATGTGATCAAACATGAGCTATTTTAACCATGAAGCAGGTGAATTTTTGGCACAGATATTCTAATGCAAAATTTCCAAATTTGTTCTATTCCACGAAAAAATGATCTTTACGATCAAATTAAAAGTTTCTGTGTGAGAAAACATTTATTATTAGTTACATGAAAATATTTTCAGATATATAAAAACCATTTTGGGGTTATGGGAGATGATTCATGAGTTAAACCTCTTGCTCAGCAGGCAAAAGAATCTATGCCTTGGATTCCCCAGATGCCACATAGTATACTGTGGGTATTTGTGGTGACTGCCTGTAATTTAGACCTCTGAAGGTGGAGTCCAGGAATCCTCATAGCCAGCTAGCCCTGTTGGCAAGCCCTGAATTTGATTAGAGACCCTGTTGCAAAAAGGGCAATGTAGAAGAGCACCAAGGATAATTCCTGACATCAGCTTGGGGCCCCCATATGTACAAGCACAAATGTATAGTTGCACCTGTTCACACACGTGAACACATGCCTACACAAGAAAGTGTAAAGAAAGAAAAGTTATCTACTTTTTAAATATTTATACGATGTTGGACCCTTGCGGAGTTTAACACAGTATACATTAATTAATGCTATCTTATAAATTACAAGACTTCTTTATTTCCATATTTTAATGGAGTATTTTGCTTTTCCTTTTAACTTTTGATTGGTAACTGGGCTTAGCTTTGGGCAATATATTGGTTTATTTAAGTGATTTCTGGTTTTGGAAAAGATTCCTTGACATCACAAATGAATCTATCCCTAACAATTTAACAGTTTTCCCCATCTCTCTCGTATTATAAATCCATTTATTTGACAGTATTTTGTTCATCCACCTCTCCACAGTTCTGTAATATAACATTCATACCAATGGAAATATTTTAGCCTTTATTTTAGATTTCTCTAAATGAATTTTACATTGCTTGCATTATCTGATAAAGGGAAGTAGCAAATTTTAACAAATTAAACAGACATTAGTCCCTAAGATCAACATACAGTTTAATAAAGGTTTATCACTATTTGAACCTTGATTAGTAAAGTCCTTTTGCTAGTTAACTAACATTGCTTTTTAGATGTAAAAAACAGTGGTAGATATATTCCTAATCTCAATATGATTTCTGCAACAGGCTCCTTCTCATTTAAGAGAGGTCCGTCTTCAGGAAGTGAAGGTCTTCCTCCTAAATGATCTGCTTCTTGTGGCAGTATGGAAATGGGAGAAGGTAAGTGCAGTTTGATAAAAAGACATTTTTTTCTTGTGGATCGAGTCATAAGAAATAATGGAAATTTTAATCTAGCTGCCAATCTATTTTAAATGTATTAAGTCTTGAAGAAACCATAAGATGTGTACCAACAAAAGAAATAATCAAAGTAAGCTACTTAGTTGTAAGAAGAAAGACGCATTCCACATACACATAGTAAGACCTGTAATGACAGAACTTAGAAAGCAGACGAAAATTAAGTAGTTAGAAATAAGGTTTCAGAGCTATCCATTTGGGGTGTTCCGGACTTTCCACCTTAGTCTATAGCGAGTTCCTCTATAACCTCAGGGCTGGTGAATGCTTCTGTGACTTTCTTGAAGCCCTGACTGGCTGCATTTTGCCAATCAGTATCTCTAGGTTGAGCTGTTTCCTTTGACGCCTGCTGAGATTCCCTACAGCTCTTCAGAATCTGAGAAAAGTAGCCCACACTCTGCTCAGACTAGTCAGCTTCTAGTAGTTGCCAGTTAAGAAGCTATGCTGAATGGTTTGGATGTGATTATGGTTTTATATTGGTGACATCACAGGGCAAGTGTGGCATTATTGGTTATAATGTTTGAAGATCAACGTTTAATATCTAATTATATTTGACTTTTATGTGAATATTCTTAGACCATGTGGGATCAGACTGCTATTTGAATAAAATAAGATTTGTCAAAACCAACAGAAAAAGAATTATAGATTCATCCAATGAAACATAAAATGTAAATTCATCAAGTAAGGATATATAAAGGGAAATGTAGATGGTAAATTTTAATTGGTCACAGTTGAGTTGTTACAGAAAAATGTACATAGAAAACTAAAGAAGGATAATTATTTAAAACACAATCTGATTCAGTGATCATCTTTGAGTTTCATTGGTCTTTGTAATTTTCACATTTTACCATGGTAGAAAAGCAGTATGTTTTAGAAAAGAAGCTATGGCTTAAAGTTTGATGTTTGCGTTAGTATGTAGATGCCTGCATGCATGCGTTGCGTGCATGTGTACAGGAAAGCATTTGGGAGGTATTCCTGTGGAGGCCCAAAGGTGACATTAGGAAATATCCTGGATTGCTCTCCCTTCTTATAGCTTTGCTCTGGGGTTTCCTAGACTCTGCCCTCTAGGCCTGGCATTTTAGGTTGCTGCCATGTCTGCCTGGCATTTATTACATAGGATCTGGCAGCTGAACTTATGTCCTACTGCATACAAGACAAAGGCTTTAAACACGGAACCACCTCTTCATGCTCTGAAGTGTGATATTCTAATGTGATATTAGGCTATTGCAGCAGGGTATGGTATAATTCTCTGTTACATGAGAACATACACTTAAAATGCATAATAGATTGTTATTAACTATATAAGTGGTATATGATAAGCTCATTTTCATGTAAATATTATCTGCACCGAATAATTTATTGGCATGCAATGCCATCTTCATTCAAGGGTCACATTTGCATTTGCAGATGAGTTTGAAGTACTCAGTAGTGAACTCTATGTGTGGGTGAATATAAGAAATGAATGTGGTAAGCAGTGAGGGGGAATAGTTTAAAAGATTGAAAATAATGGATATAAGAAGAGAGAGATTTTTAATGGAAGTGAACCGTGAATAGAGAAGAAATTTACCAAATATAAAAAATATTGCAGGTACACTAAGTATTGATTAGGGGATGATTGATGATATTTTTAACAGATTTGTCAGATACCGTATGGTGTGATATAAACATGAAGTATGTAAGAAGGAAAATGACAAACCTTATGGTACTTAGTATATTCAGATAAATATGGATGGGTATGAATCAATTTTTAGAACATTTTTTAAAAGGCATTTTAAGATTTAAAAACTCCAAATTTTAAGTAATTTAATTTAAAGTTTAATTAAATTTTATTTAAAGATTTGCAACTAGAACTACTTACATAATTATTTTCAAATTAAATTTTCACAATCACGTGGGAGCGAGATTTCTAGAACTGTGCCACGAGGACAGCCATTGTGTTTCCAAAAAGAGCCATTCCGGAGAGATGGCTGTACATTTCCAAGGGATGATGGTGACTCAACTAAAGATAGGTAAAGAAAATAGCGAAATTTTACTCTTTTTGTAGTTGGAGTGAAATGTTTTACCCTTTAGTGCTTTCAGTATTCTGCAACAAACATTCCCGTTACAGTATTTCATAATCTCCCAGTGAAACTTCCTTTTGGGTGAGGGAGATGGCTCAGTAAAAGCCTATTACTTGTTTGCATTGTTTTACTTATCTAGTATCAATTGTTTTAACTCCTCACTCATATTTTAAACAATATCAAATCCCTAGAACCTACATACTTAAAACAAACAAACAAACAAACAAACAAACAAACAAACAAACACTTGCAATCCTAACTACTGTAACTTAGGAGAGGAGAACAGAGGATCCATAGAAGCTCAGTGGTCACCTGGCCTGGCCTACATGGGGATGTCCCGGACCAATAGGGATCCTGTCTCAGTCAGTGGAGGGTGTCTGAGAAACAACAACACCCCAAATTGTCCTGTTACCTCTACACATATATTGAGCATATTTAATGTATGTGTCTTCTTGTTTCAAGTATTTTATTAAACCTCAGCTGGATAAATGCTATTTGAGTACTCTGTAGGGTCTTAGTCTCACTGCCATCAGCCAGTCTAACCTAACTGGGTAATTCTGGATCAGGCAGAATTTCTAACAGACGCACATATGCACACAAATATGCATGCATATCCACACATACACACACACACACATACATACATACACACACATACACATGCAGGTGCACCCATAAGCAGGCAGGTATATCTTGCACATGAAATAACACCAGAGATTATGTTCTGGTCTCCACACACTTGCATGAACTTATGTCTACAATTCACACACAGAAAGACACTTATGTTGTCAAAGTTAGAGATGACCCTTCTTAATTTGCTTTGAAGATACACAAAGAGAGTCGATGCAAGTTCCTGAGGCAACAAGAATTATGGACACCATAATTATTATAGGCCTCGGGATGAACACTCATCTAAAGATCTAAGGTACTACCTAGTTTCCTAAGAAACAATTTTTTGAAAATGTTGTTTCTCATGTAAACAAGTGTCCTTTTTTAAAAAACAAAATTTAGTGATCATATGGGCTATGGATGTCGTGATTATTCTGAATATTCCAATGGAGGCTCACATAGGGACACATTATGGTAAGAGATCTTTTAATTTATTTATTCTTGTTTATAAGCATATTAAGCACTTATCCCAGTCCCTCCAATCCTTTTGCCTGTCCACTTCTATGGACCCCCAGGGTTGTCTATCAGCTGGTCTACTCTTGTGGGAATTCAGGCCTCCATGCCACACCAAGTTGCCCCTCCTCGGGCTACCACACTGATAGGGGCATCCCATCACTCATCCAGCTCTACTCTCTAAGATTTCCACTCTATATACTTTTTTTATTCAATTGTGTGGGTTTGCATGAGTGCATATGTGCATATTTGTGTGTGTATGTATGTGTCTGTGTGTATAGAACCGTGGACGAATTCTGGAAACACCATGGATGCCTCTACCTACTCCTTGTTTACTCTGACCTTGTTTACTCTGGATTCACAGGCTCCACCCTACCAGGACCAGAAATGCAGACCGCCCCTGCTTCCACTTGGCATCTGTACCTGTGGTCTAGGATTTAAACTCAGAACCTTCAGCCTGCAAGGCAGAGGCTTAACCCCTGCGCCACCTCTCCAGCCTCTACTCTATGTTCTTATCTCTTTTGACTTCCTTGATAACCTGTGGGGGCATTTTGGTTTGAAGAGACATGTTTTCACATACAAATTAATATTAGTAAACTTTATACACAATTGTACAAGGTTAATCTAAGGATTTGTTACTAGTTTTCCCTTTTAAATTCTCATGTTGTTCCATAGACATTTGAAACTGACTGTTTTACACTGTGAAGCAAGAGACAAAATAAACAGAATTCCACCTCATTTCTTGAAATAGAAACAATTTCTAAACACTCAGTAATTGAAAGTCAGTAAATGAAGGGCCAGAGAGATGATATAGGGGACAAGCCTCTGCCTTGCAAACCTGAATTCAAATCCCAGCTCCCACTTAAAACAGTGGTTGGAAATGGCCACGAACTTAATTTCCAGCAACTGGGAGGCGGAGCCTGGTAACCCAAAGCAAAGCAAAAAGAGGGAGAGCAACCTAGTAATGATTCCTAGAGTCAGAATCAACACTGGGCTGCCTCAGGTACACAAACTCAATTGCTGTCTCACATACAAAAACAAAAACAAAAAGTAAAAAGAGGTGGCAGTAAATCAGCAAATGGTACAAAAGAAAACACCTATCTGTGGATTGAATGTTTAATCTTCTCACGTGCCTCCTCCTGGCAACTTCCCTGATGGAACATTGGCAAGAGGGACTCACAGAGAACCACCATGATGATTACAGTAGCTGACAAATTGGATATGGTAGAAGTTGGGAAAATTACCCAAGCAACACAAGTGATATATTCTCAAGTGGTTGTGAAGATGATGGTAGACAAGAGAGTGGGTTTCCACCTGTCCATAGGCTGTACAATGAGCATGGAAGTAGCAGGAACATGGGCAGTCACCTATGAACAGGGCGTACACTGCCCCTGGCGAGTCATATGGTAGCTCAAGATGTGGGGATTCCAGTGGAGTTCATCGGGTAAATGATATGAAAGTGGAGGTAGAGGCAGATACTAAAAATTTCTGTATATATTTACAAGAAGAAAAATATAAGTTTCTATAGATCAGTCAGAAACATGTTGGTTTGGGAGATGGGACGTATATTAGTTTTCTTTATGTTAACCTGTGCATTAAAATACATTGGTTTTGTGGTTTTGTGGGGAAAGAGCTTATGTTTTCTATTACTTCATAGTTTTGGATCTCTAGGATCCAATTAACTTGTTAATTGGAAAGTTGATCTTGTTAAAAAAGATTACATATTTGTATGTTTAAAATTCTACAATAAAAATTTGCATGAATTATCATTGTATGGTTTTATTGCTCAGTACACCTATCTGAAAAGTGCTCTTAGTATCAAATTTATAGCATAGATTTAAATATTTATTAGATACAACGTGTAAATCAATGTAGGTCATGTAAAAATATATTGAGGTTCTTGTATCTTTGAGTGAATATCTTCACATGCAAAACTCTGTAAACAGAGTTGTTAAGACATGGATCCATGCAAACAAATGGCAGAAGAAGGCAAGGTATGAGCACAAAGGCTGTTGAATTGCTGGAAATTAACAGGAGAGTCATGGACATGGGATTATTCCCATCCCTAACTTCATATTGGCATAGGAAGGAAAATGAAGAGCCAGGGATGCCCTTGTAAGGAAAAGTTTCTCTGCATACAGAGAAACACAGAGAGAAAGTGCCAGCAGGCAAAGTGTTCATACTCAGAAACAAGTTGTGGAATGGTTTTTGTTTAAATGTGTGGAAAACTGAAGGCTGTGAAAAATATATGGTGATAACTTATTTTACTGTGGCTTTGTGGACATTAAGAATCAACAGAAATGGCAGACGTCATTTCTTTGGCTGGTCTAGCACTTCTACAGTCTTTTTCAAGGTAACACCCTTGTTGCTTAAAGATGAATGAGAATCTTAGCTGAGAATTTACAGGTTGGTCAACAATTGGGATCCTTTTCCATCTAACTAAGGCACAGAAGTACACCAGAGCTGGAAATCTCAAAAGGGAGGAACAAAGGAAGTACCATGGGGTAAAATTATTTAGTTTTAATGCCATGTCATGGAGAGAGAAAGCTGGCAAGTTGACTACATGTGGAATAGGTAGGTTTTCTACTTGAAGTATGTACTCACTGTTTACTTCCAGGAGCCCAGATCATGGTGAGAGCATCTAGCAGCTACGGAACAAGTTCAGTGTGAGGTTTCAAGATGATGAGAACCCAGAGAGGTTGTTCCTCTACCGGGAAGCAGTGTACTCAGAATGTCCTTGATGTTCTTTCAACATCCGGAGTCCTGTGGTTAATGTGGAATGACTCATGAGAAGCAGGACCTGGGAATTCAGGTGCAGATCGTATCTATGGAGAAACTGGTAGGAAGACCAATTACCACACCCAACTCTATTTTCCTTGCCATCTGTCCCCTCAGGTCTGTGGACAAATCAAGCTCACCCGGATTCAGGTCAACAGTTTAGTTTGTTTGATTGAATGTTTAGAGCTGACCTCCTGATATGCCCATTCTCAAATATGACAGTTGGTGACATCTTCATTCCTTGTCAGTCCTCAGTCATCAGATTTATCCACCTAGATAAATTCCCAGCATACTGGGCCAAGATGCAGACAATTGTTGGGAGGAGAAAGTTACTGTTTCTATCCCTTAAACCCAACAGGAAAAAAATGTAGCTCTGGATTCCTCTTTCAGGGAGGTTGAATACAAAATGAGAAGCAACAAGATTTTCATGTGGAGTATTGGTGAGATCACAGGTGTTAAACAGCAATTGGGAAATGGATGGATTATCTCCTCTTTGCCTCTCTCTGAGATCCTGTCTGTGGTGGCTGCCTTTTGGTTCACATTCTGGAAGAATTAAACCTGTGCTACAGTGCAAATGATTGCAGTTATGGGTGACTATATCTCTTGACTCCATCTTGGAGATTTTGACCTTCTATTCTGCTCACAACGTGTTCCTTCCACTGCCTAGCCCTCCACACCTCTCCCAAGAGGCTCTGTTGTCACTTGGAACTCACCTCTCTTGACAGTGAGTCACTGTCTGATCTTCAGTGAACCCTGCTTTCTTCAAGGTCTGTTTATGCTATCTCCCCAGGCCTGGAGGGTCACAAAATACTGCCAAGAACTACACCAGCAGCACCACATCTACCAAAACACATAGCATACACTGATGGAGTGCACTCAGCTATTGAGTGAATGATACTGTGTTGTAAACTCAAAAGTGCTACTAGATACACATTTTGTCACAGACACAAAGAGGCTGTAGTGCCCCATGTGCTAACAGCCTGTTGATAGTGCTACCTTTTCCTTGTTAGCAACAATGAACAAAGAGAGTGAATCACCCATGCTTAAGCACAGTTACAAAGGTGGTGGGCCCATTCAAGTGTAGAGCATTTTTGGCTTTGCAAACCTGTTACTGAAATTTCGATCAGCTCTGATTTCTGGCTATTGGAAATGGAGTTACCTTAATATTTGGGCATTGGGATTGGCCAAATAGAGCAACTCACAAAAGGAAATGATCTTATGGTTGAGAGTCTGGAAATTCAAAATCGAGATTTTTTTGGAAGAGCCAAATCTGTTTGGCCAACTCCATGTGCCCTTTCCTTTTTTCTCTGCTTCTTTTGGCTATGGCATTCTTGGGTATGTCTGACCTTGTGGCCATGCCACTACTTCTTTTACTTCTACTATCTTGTGGCTGTTCCCCTATATTTATTTATTCACAAGGGTTTTTTTTATAGAAAGATGACATCCAGTCATGATTCAATCTATTGAGGTCTGGAAAATTAATACTAGTGACTTAAACAGGCAACAGGATGGAGTGATGCTGGAGAACGTGGACTGGCAAACCACCTCTATTTGTTGGGTAAGGACAGCACAGTGCAATCTTATTTCAGTGTCCATGATTCCTGTATGTGAAAATTCTGTGTCTTATAAATGGTCAACAAATTCTGGAAACTGCAGGCAGACATGTCAGCAAGAGAGAGGAACTTCCCGCAGCTTAGTTTCCCAGAATTCTGCATTTATTCAAATGGCAGCAGGGCCAGATTTGCTCAGTCCATAAACCTTATGCGGAAGCAGGAGAACAGAGTGATTAGGAACAATCAAACTTGGGATGGTGTTGATGAGGCCACAAGGAAGTGGCCCAGACAGGGAACAATGCTGACCATGTGTATACAGGTCTTCAAAATGGAGTTTAAGAAAAATCATATGCAAACCAACTTAGTCTATGGATCAATTTGAGTTCAGGTCTCACTATCTCCAGGCCATGACTGAGTGTTCTCAAAAATGAAATTTAATTCGTTCATAGCTCAGTTTGCTTCTGCAGGATTTAGAAATAAGACAGAACCTACCTCATAGACTTTCGTAAGATTCAAATGAGTTGGCAATAGGAAAGAATGCAGGCATTTGCAATAGCATCTGGTTACAGACAAATCAGTTTTAAGATATAGTAATGATGACCTCATCATGTCCTGAAATTAAAGCCAGGCCCCGGTTGCTGTGAGGCAGCTACTCGTGTTGGGCTCTCTGTTCACCCTGATATTGCAACAAGATGTGGACTTGCTGAATATGCTGACATGACACATTCTTTCTGCCTCAGAACCACAAAGTCTACTTAACAATCAGGACCATGAGGCAAAAATCCTATCCTAAGCCAAGCAAAGGAGGCTTAAGTTTATCTTCAGGAAAAGGGGAATAAGCAGGATCAAAACACTCCCTATTTCACAAAGGTCCATGAAGACTGTTTTTCTGGGTGGCCACCAGCCTGTCTTTTCCCTCCTCTCTGATAGGAAAGAACATGAAATCTAAACCGACCCAAGATAAAGAAAGAGGCTCTGAGAAGAGCAAAATGAGATTATGGTGATTTTTTTCTCCTTCATGGTGTTTTGGTCTTCATCAGCTTGTCTGACAATGGATGGCTCCTCACCACACTCCACCAATCCCACCCTTCAGCTCTACCACACTCCATATGAGGGTAACTGTAAGGCTGCAGAGTAAATCTCACTGACTCCAAATAGTGCTCAGTGTAGGATGCCAGTGCCCACTGGCAGGAGACAAGCTCTTACTATTCCCTTCAGCCTGCCAGAAAAGACACGCCAATGCAGACACAATGAGACACCATCACCAGGTCTTTTGGTCCTGACTATTGCCTGCCACCCTGTCTGACCCCTATAACCTCCCCCTTTCACCAAGGGAAACATTGCACACCCTAAGATCCAAACTTTCTTCTCTCCTTGTTTAACCTAATTAAGTCCAGTAACCTGAATAGGATGATGGCTCAAGGGTTTTCACCAGAGCAACAGAACAACCTGAGGGAAAAATGAGTGGAATTTCCTGGTTCCCAGTCTATCTCTCCATAGCAGGACTCATAACACCTTCTACATCATCATGACTGTGGGGTCAATACATTATGGTGACTGTGGGGAGTGAATACAAGGACATAATATAACAAATCGATTTTTACCTATCTGTGTTCAATCACTGATGTCTTGAGCACTGCGATCTGTAACACTTCACTCATGTAGAATCCTGTTACTCCTCAAATAACCAGAAATGCATGGGAGCAAAGCCAACAGACGAGGTTTCTAAGCAAGTAACATAGACCCCCCCCCAAGTTGAGTGATGGAAAGCTGAGTCACAAAAACCACTTTACACAAAACTATCATGTAATATGATATCACGGTAGTTAACAATATGTGATTGGGACATACTGTACACAGCAACTTAATATAGTTTATCATTTAGTCAGTTTTCTCTGGGAAAAGAAAGACATTCTTGTTTATTTTACTTCGTGAGTTTCCCACTTTAAGTCAAGATCCAATCCTCCTGCAAGGCAACAATTCATCTCTACTCATCTCTAGCCATTGCTTCAATACTCCTTTCCATAGCTGCTTGGGATTTTTTAAGACGTAGTGAGATGTCCCACACAAGAAAATTTCCTTGCCCAAAGCTACCTAGCAGGCAAGAAGTAGCTGCATGGAATTCACAATTTGTCAGTAATCATGCCCATCTTTAGTTTAAAATAAAACACTAAAGAGAGAGAGAGAGAGACAGAGACAGAGAAAGGGAGAAAGAAAGAGAGGGAGAGAACACTAAGTGCCTTTCTGCATTTCCCAATTATAGTTACAACTTCTGTGATTACTTATGCTTAATTGTTCTTTGAAGGTCCTTGTCTCATGAAGTCTGTTGCAGACAAGATCCCACATCTTGTTTACAGTGGGCTTGTGGAACCTCCCCACTTGTCTTTCTCTGTGTCCAACTCCATGACTCCAGCTTACTCTTATATAAGAAATCCTATATGCCCCATGCCCTCATTTCATAAATGACACCTTAAGCAACCACTGCTCATATAACTTGAAGAATATAACTGTGTGAATAGACACAACTGGCAAATTGTATTATGGAGCCCAAGTCCTCTGTTTAGAGGCTTCTGAGGCTTCTTCTTTTGTCCACAACAAACCTTGTTAAAGTATATAGGCCCTATTTCAAGAAATCCAGTCATTTGCTACATGTCTAGAGAAGGAAATGAGCATTCACATGAGGTCCCAGGTATAGATATACTATATGTGGAAGAAAAGAAATTTTTACAGAAATTGTGACAAATAATGAGGTCATGACTAACAGCTTGGTGGTCAGCAGTTTTCAGAGTTCTAAAAACAAAAGTCTAATATGGGTGGCTAGAGACTGAAAACTCTCCACTCTCAAGGTCCCTGTGAGAAGGCCAGATGCCAAACCACCCAGACCCAGATACTAGACCACCCAAACCTCCCCCCCAAAGTTGGTTCCAGGAATCTTCCCCCTTCAAGGTCTCGGAGAAATGTTTTCAGTACGTGCAGATGTCGCCTAAGCCCGCTTGCCCCCTCCCCACACAGAACTCCTGTAAATGCTCCCCCTCTCAAGGTTTTGTGGGACCCTAGACCCTAACCCCCCCACCCAGCTACATCCCACCGGAGCCAAGATTTCCCGCCAGCACCAAAAACCCGAGGCGCCAAAGAGGAATTCAAAAACTGCTGAAACTGCCCCTGCCCTTGGGCCCTTATCTTGCCCAACCATGTGAGTATGTGATGACCCGACACCCACCCAGAGACATCTGGCAGCTTGGACATCTGGGTGTGAAGCAACAACCTGCCAATGACCACATAGCTACTGGAACATCTGGTCACCAGCTATTTTTTTTGCCTCGTAGTCTCCTTGTGTTATGTGTGTGTATAGAGTTGAAGTAAAGTTCGATTGTGTCTATAAAAACCCAACCCCGACCTCAGTCGGGCCGCTCCTTTCTTGCTTGCAAGAGGGACGGTCCTGGCGTGCTAGAATAAACTTGCCTTTTGCTTGTTGCAGCAGCCTCCGGGTCCTCGTGTCTCTTTTGGGGATCGGGGTCGGTCTCAAAAAGGAACTCCAGTTCCAACACTATATACTGCCTGCAAGGAGTAAGAGTCTAGATCCCTGGTGTAACCCAAGCCTCAGAATGTGAAAGATGTGCAAGAAGCACAAACATCACTGGCATCATTGAAAGATACACAGCTTTCACTTTCAATTATTGTCAGTTGCTTTTATGAATTCTTGATTAGCAATTGCCAAATGCTGACTCAGTTCCAAAGCTGGTAGTATAAAATTTCACAGCTGCCACTTCAGGGATTGGGGCATTTGCACTAAGCAGGGAAATGTTTGACAGAGTCATATTTGGCTCTAGTGACAGTAGTGCAGATTTAGGGCTTAGAGAACTAGCACTTAATACATATTGACTTAATCCTTCTATTCATTTCTTTGCTTCCAGTGGGACACACAAACCTGCTGGAGAAGTGAAAGCTCTTGTCAGTATGTAGAAATGGGAAGCTGATGCTATTTGAGGCAAGAACAAGGGAGCAGACCTGTTGTACTGAGCATAAAAGACAAACCGTAAGGTCAGAGAGATGGCTCAGGGTTTAAGCCTCTGCCTTGCACACAGAAGTTCAAGAATTCAGATCCCAGATGCTAAGTAAATGCTCCAGGCAGAAATGGTGATGAAGGCAAATCCTGGCAACCTCCAGAGCAAGTCAAATGGGAGTTAGAAGAAAACAGGGTGATTCCTGAAGTCACCCATGGGCCTGTACAGCTACACAGAGTGCCCTCCCCATGCACACACAGAAACACTAAAAAAAATTTCTGAAACGACATAAAAATTTAAAAATAAATAAACTGTAAAGCATATGGCTAAGTAGTAAAGAAAGAATTTCAAGATTGGTTGGACCCCATTAATTGTTAATACTATTGCTGTTGTTTAATTCTATCTTGGGTCCATTTGGGCTGCTTATTCTAGGCCACTATGGCTGGTGGCTGGTTCTCACTAAGAAAATGCAGGACAGATGGCAACTGACAGTCCCAGTCTCAAAACCCGGTTAAAAAATTCCCTTCCCATCACCATAAGTTTATGGACACATTGCCTATGACCAATTTTCTTCCATGATGCTGGATGAGAGTAGTTTTAACACAATTAATATTTCTTACAAAATATAATCTCTCCCCATCACAAACTTGTGGAAGAGGAGTTGGTAAGATTGTAAAAGTCTAAAAATGGGGAGAAGCAATGATATGTAAGATACTCCACACTTGAGAGCTGAAGTAATCATAATAGGCCTTTGGATGACTTGCACAATGATGGATATATCATTAACCCCCCAAACTCTAGCATGGATTAAAGGCACTAGGATCCTTAGAGGCAAGGGATTAACAGCCATAATAGTGTTCCTATACTTAAAGGGAACACAAGAAAGAGTTCTAGAAAGTGCCCCATCAGAGAGGAGGACCCAGAGGGAAGTTTGACATACACACTTAAGGATGCTCCAAGGATGGGGGAAATGGGGCACTGGGAGAAAGGGAGGGAGATGGGGAAGAGGAGGGGAAAAGCGGGGAGGGAGCAAGGGGATCCAGGGAGGGGTGGAGGGAAGGGACATTGGTTCCCATTAAATTTTTTATTGGAATATTTTGGACTATTTTATTATTATTTTTCCCAGTTTTTTCTTAGTCCAGATCTCCTGGATGCAATGGTTGTAGGTGTCTAAGTTTGGATGTGATCTTTCCATTACCTGGACAGACATGTTGGTCTGGTAAGTAAGGATCATCCCTCTCTCAGCTGTTACTTGAAGTTGAAGTGGCCAGTTCTGTCGGCTCCAGGGTTGGTGTGAAATAACTTTTATGTATTTCCTAATTCAGGGGGTTAGAGAAATCAAAGAATTTCCATAGTGTACAACAGGCTGCTTATTTGGGCTTTGAACGAGAATGGTATCTGGGTATCAGGTCTCATGGATGTCTCTCCAGTGACCCAGTTTCAGAATAGCTTTGGCTTTCAGATGAAGAAACTTCTGTTATGGGGCACAACTTTCATCCACAGGAAAACTTACTTTGTGCATGTGTTCAATGGTATTCTTGGCTACACATCACTAAATGCTAATAGTACTGTGAACGTGGGAAAGGTTGGAGACCGAATGTCTCCAGACATTGAGAAATGTTCCTGGGAGTGGAGGATGAAATGTTCCACACATGTACCTTTCCCCATTTCGGAACTACTTGACTCAGGGTGGCCTACTGTGTGTGTGTGCGCGTGCATGCACACGCATGTACAGACACAGAGGTCACATAATTACTTACATGTTTAAGCCACATCAATTCATAGAGATCTACCTGTGTCCAGGATATAATCAGAAGCTAGAGAGTCCTAGTGCTCTCCTTTCTCAAGGATGTTGCGAACCCCTCATACTTGTACATTTAAAACACCAGAGCTTAGTTCCTAGCCATTTATGGCATTAGGCCTCTGTGCACCATTGTTGGAGTAATTTTATTCTTAGTCAGCCATGTACTTTCTAATAGCAGAAAAAGAGAAAATTCCTTGTCTACACTTTCATTGAAGAAAATGAGGACTCTTTGCAGTGTTAATAATGGACCCAGTGGAATGCATTATTGTTATGTTGGGAAAAAGACCCTCTTGTGTATGTATTTAATAGCGGACACACTGAGAAAAGCCTGGAAGACTTCACTTCAGAGAATTCCAATAATTCCTTTCACTGCTCCATTTAAGTGGCTAGCACATTCTCAATGCTTAAATTTTTCTTCATAGATAAATGCAAAGTGCCAAAGCAGAACTTTAGATATTTTGCGTTGTTTGCATTATTTGCCCATTTTGTGAAGTCCAAGTGTGAAACATGAGACTTTAAAATGACTCTCAAATAAAAAATTTAACAATGACAACTAAATATCATGGTACAAACTTGCCATGCAATTCCATCTTCATAGTTCAACATGCATGTGCCTAATGTGCCAAATCCCTACAAAGCAATGTCAGTGTTTCACAGAATTAATTCAGATGTGTATTGATGACTGAACACATATGGTGCTTCTCTTTACATTTCTCACAGTGGCTTTCCCACTAGGCCTTTTCAAAGAGAGAAGCGCATGCATGTGATAGAAAGACAACTTAGGAAGTATTCAGACCGAGACTTCTGTGCTCCCTCTGCTTCCTGCAATGTTTGAAATCATACCGTTATGGTGAAAGAAAATTTTAGGCTTAAAATGAATACCCAAATGTTTAGAGAATGCTATTGGTATGATTAATTGACCATTTGCAAATGGGTAGGCATGAAAAATAAAAAGCCAACTCTGACAAATTCTTGCTGACTCTTCAGAAAGCACCTGGTCTCACCATTACATGATGAGTACTGTTGCTGTTTCACATACTCTTCCACATACCACAAGTAACTATAGGTAAATAAATGGTGAGAACAACTTGTCAAAAAGCTTCAACAATTTCCAGGAAAGAGATCAACCAGATACAAGAACCAGTGAGTGAAATGTCAGGTAACTAAGGAAAACTGCCTATGTGTCTTGGTACCTTTGTCTCCTGATAGTCACAATGCCCTCTGGTGGTCATCCGTGAAGCTTCAGTTAGGTTTCTTGGAATGATTTTATTATATTTTTCTTTATTTTATTTGTTCATCCAGTGTCGTTGTTTCTGAGTGTGTGTGTGTGTGTGCGTGTGTGTGTGTGTGTGTGTGTGTGTATGTGCGTGTGTTTCTGTCTCCCAGAGTGAGTCTCTGTGGAGGCCTAAGGATGATTTTGGGTACCATTGCCTATTGCTTCTTCTTGTTTTTGATTTACTCTGGGATTTCCCAGGCTCTGCCTACCAGGGCTGGAAGTGGAGCCCCCACCATTTCCACCTGGCATTTTTACATGGACCTTGGATCCAAACTCAAAACCTTCTGTATGTAAGGCAGAGTCTCAATCTGTAAGCCATCCCACTAGCCCTGTTTCAATGATTTTAGAAAGTAAAGTGCAACCATGACATTCCCACACATGTGCAATAACAAAGGTTCATCATTCTCAAAAGACCTGGAGGACAGTATGTCACTTGAATTGTGATTTTGACACCCCTTCCTTTTTGGGGGAGATCATGAGAGATAAAACCTAAAAGGAAGTTATGTTATACCATGATTTGGGGAAAACAGGTCCCCTTACTAAACAGGCTTGCCACCAACCTTATAATTTTTCATAAAAAAAACTTCTCAATCATTCCAAGCTTATAACCAACAGTGCTGCTTCTCACCTTGTGGTAGATTAAATAATCTCTCTTTCAAGCACTGACTTTTTTCTAGGCTCCATTGCTTAACCTGGACCACTTGGTCCTCTCTAGAGTACTTGCTTCCTTGATTCCTAGTGAAGGAAGTATATCATGAATGCACTATTTCATTAGCTTCTGCTCTCATGGGACTTATCTCTAAAGTGGCAAATGACACTGACAGGAAGTTGTGTGTGCAGGTGGAAAGGCATCGAGAATTAGGTAAGTCCTGGATGCAAGCAGGGGCAGGTTGCTGGTGCAGGTGTTTGAAGCTGAGCTTTGCTTTGCAGAGATTGGCCATTCCTGGTATTGAACAGCAGTGACAGTGTCTGTCACTAGCTTGGGGTGCAAAGGTTTACCAGAGAGGGTCTGGTAGTTCTAGTCTCTGTTAAGTATCAGGCTATGATTCTGTACAATGTAGGGAAGGGACAGCATATCCTGGCAGATAGGACCTGAAAGCTTTATTTTGTGTCCAAGTAGTTACTGGACCTTCCACTGTCACCTGTCTAATGGTTCACCTGGATACTGAATGGTGGCCTAGTATGTATCAATGCAGTTGCTGGCACATGAACACCTCTTTGAGATATTGAGCTGAATCACAGATGTCATACATTCAGATGGATACAAGAAAAAAAAAAAACACAGAACAAAGTGAACTTCCGCCCTTCTTTTGCCCCATCATCACCTTTTGGATCTTCACTTTCTTTCACTTTCCTCATTCTTTCAGTTTCCTGAGATCACAACGTCCCTGCTGACCACATTGTGGCATTCTGAGAAAGTCTACCATGCAATAATGATCTTTAAGTGACTAAAACTTCATGTCCTGTTGGAGTCCATACAGGTGGCCCCAAGGCCTCATGTCATTGCACAAATTGATGGATATATGCACAGAGGGGACTGACAAATAATTCCAAAAATGTTTCCACAGACCACATTTAATCATAGCTGAAAGATCCTCATGTGAAATGAGGCATGATTAGAAGATAAAAGCCCTAATATTTAAACAAAACATAAAACATTACAGTAGTCCACTGGAAGAAGCCTGTTTCTGAGAAAATCTGATGTTGGCGCAAAAGCATTGATCCCAGCTGACAAACTCTGCAGAGTAATTTATGGGAAGAAGAGGAGTATTGTTTCTGATACCTTGACAGTCTGGAAAGATGCAACAGACATGGCTTTTGGAGGACAGGAGGAAGTGCTGGCACAGCAGTAAAACTTAGGCTAGTTCTTTTTAAAATGTAGGTTAAAGTAATAGTTAACACAAAGTATTTTTAAAATTTCTTGGTACTTTCCCTCTTAATCTCCATTCTCAATCCTCTTCTTCTTGTGTCCTGACAACCCTTCATCCTCCCTATCACACTCCTTTCTATTAGCCAGTTTTTACAACTGTATCTAATATGTCTTTGATGTCATTTGCCTGACATGATCCATGTTCCAGCAAGTATCATAGCTCATTGAGGATATCATCTTCCTTTTATCTTCATTATTCATGAGAGTAAGCTGGAGTCATGGAGTTAGACACAGAGAAAGACAAGTGGGGAGGTTCCACAAGCCCACTGTAAACAAGATGTGGGATCTTGTCTGCAACAGACTTCATGAGAAAAGGACCTTCAAAGAACAATTAAGCATAAGTAATCACAGAAGTTGTAACTATAATTGGGAAATGCAGAAAGGCACTTAGTGTTCTCTCCCTCTCTTTCTTTCTCCCTTTCTCTGTCTCTGTCTCTCTCTCTCTTTAGTGTTTTATTTTAAACTAAAGATGGGCATGACTACTGACAAATTGTGAATTCCATGCAGCTACTTCTTGCCTGCTAGGTAGCTTTGGGCAAGGAAATTTTCTTGTGTGGGACATCTCACTACGTCTTAAAAAATCTCACGCAGCTATGGAAAGGATTATTGTAGCAATGGCTGGAGATGAGTAGAGATGAATTGTTGCCTTGCAGGAGGATTGGATCTTGACTTAAAGTGGGAAACTCCCGAAGTAAAATAAACAAGAATGTCTTTCTTTTTCCAGAGAAAACTGACTAAATGATAAACTATATTAAGTTGCTGTGTACAGTATGTCCCAATCACATATTGTTAACTACCGTGATATCATATTACATGATGGTTTTGTGTAAAGTGGTTTTCGTGACTCAGCGATCCATCACTCAACTTGGGGGAGTCTATGTTACTTGCTTAGAGACCTCATCTGTTGGCTTTGCTCCCATGCATTTCTGGTTATTTGAGGAGTAACAGGATTCTACATGAGTGAAGTGTTACAGATCGCAGTGCTCAAGACATCAGTGATTGAACACAAATAGGTAAAAATCGCTTTGTTATATTAAGTGCTTGTATTCACTCCCCACAGTCACCATAATGTATTGACCCCACAGTCATGATGATGTAGAAGGTGTTATGAGTCCTGCTATGGAGAGATAGACTGGGAACCAGGAAGTTCCTCTCATTTTTCCCTCAGGTTGTTCTGTTGCTCTGGTGAGAACCCTTGAGCCATCATCCTATTCAGGTTACTGGCCCTAATTAAGTTAAACAAGGAGGAAGCACAGTTTGGATCTTAGGGTGTGCAATGTTTCCCTTGGTGGAAGGAGGAGGTTGTAGGGGTCAGGGTGGCAGGCAATAGTCAGGACCAGAAAGACCTGGTGATGGTGTCTCATTGTGTCTGCACTGGCGTGTCTTTTCTGGCAGGCTGAAGTGAATATTAAGAGCTTGTCTCCTGCCAGTGGGCTCTGGCATGCTACACTGAGCACTATTTGGAGTCAGTGAGATTTACTCTGCAGCCTTACAGTTACCCTCATATGGAGTGTAGTAGCGCTGAAGGGTGGGATTGGTGGGGAGTGGTAAAGAGCCATCCATTTTCAAACAAGCTAATGAAGACCAAATCGCCATCACTGGGAAAAAAAATCACGATAGTCTCATTTTGCTCTTCTCTGAGCCTCTGTCTTTATCTTGGGCTGGTTTAGATTTCATGTTCTTTCCTATCAGAGAGGAGGGAAAAGACAGGCTGGTGGCCACCCAGAAAAACAAAGTCTTCATGAAAGACTTTGTGAAATAGGGAGTGTTTTGATCCTGCTTATTCCCCTTTTCCTGAAGATAAACTTAAGCCTCCTTTGCTTGGCTTAGGATAGGATTTTTGCCTCATGGTCCTGATTGTTAAGTAGACTTTGTGGTTCTGAGGCAGAAAGAATGTGTCATGTCAGCATATTCAGCAAGTCCACATCTTGTTGCAATATCAGGGTGAACAGAGAGCCCAACACGAGTAGCTGCCTCACAGCAACCGGGGCCTGGCTTTAATTTCAGGACATGATGAGGTCATCATTACTATATCTTAAAACTGATTTGTCTGTAACCAGATGCTATTGCAAATGCCTGCATTCTTTCCTATTGCCAACTCATTTGAATCTTACGAAAGTCTATGAGGTAGGTTCTGTCTTATTTCTAAATCCTGCAGAAGCAAACTGAGCTATGAACGAATTAAATTTCATTTTTGAGAACACTCAGTCATGGCCTGGAGATAGTGAGACCTGAACTCAAATTGATCCATAGACTAAGTTGGTTTGCATATGATTTTTCTTAAACTCCATTTTGAAGACCTGTATACACATGGTCAGCATTGTTCCCTGTCTGGGCCACTTCCTTGTGGCCTCATCAACACCATCCCAAGTTTGATTGTTCCTAATCACTCTGTTCTCCTGCTTCCGCATAAGGTTTATGGACTGAGCAAATCTGGCCCTGCTGCCATTTGAATAAATGCAGAATTCTGGGAAACTAAGCTGCGGGAAGTTCCTCTCTCTTGCTGACATGTCTGCCTGCAGTTTCCAGAATTTGTTGACCATTTATAAGACACAGAATTTTCACATACAGGAATCATGGACACTGAAATAAGATTGCACTGTGCTGTCCTTACCCAACAAATAGAGGTGGTTTGCCAGTCCACGTTCTCCAGCATCACTCCATCCTGTTGCCTGTTTAAGTCACTAGTATTAATTTTCCAGACCTCAATAGATTGAATCATGACTGGATGTCATCTTTCTATAAAAAAAAACCCTTGTGAATAAATAAATATAGGGGAACAGCCACAAGATAGTAGAAGTAAAAGAAGTAGTGGCATGGCCACAAGGTCAGACATACCCAAGAATGCCATAGCCAAAAGAAGCAGAGAAAAAAGGAAAGGGCACATGGAGTTGGCCAAACAGATTTGGCTCTTCCAAAAAAATCTCGATTTTGAATTTCCAGACTCTCAACCATAAGATCATTTCCTTTTGTGAGTTGCTCTATTTGGCCAATCCCAATGCCCAAATATTAAGGTAACTCCATTTCCAATAGCCAGAAATCAGAGCTGATCGAAATTTCAGTAACAGGTTTGCAAAGCCAAAAATGCTCTACACTTGAATGGGCCCACCACCTTTGTAACTGTGCTTAAGCATGGGTGATTCACTCTCTTTGTTCATTGTTGCTAACAAGGAAAAGGTAGCACTATCAACAGGCTGTTAGCACATGGGGCACTACAGCCTCTTTGTGTCTGTGACAAAATGTGTATCTAGTAGCACTTTTGAGTTTACAACACAGTATCATTCACTCAATAGCTGAGTGCACTCCATCAGTGTATGCTATGTGTTTTGGTAGATGTGGTGCTGCTGGTGTAGTTCTTGGCAGTATTTTGTGACCCTCCAGGCCTGGGGAGATAGCATAAACAGACCTTGAAGAAAGCAGGGTTCACTGAAGATCAGACAGTGACTCACTGTCAAGAGAGGTGAGTTCCAAGTGACAACAGAGCCTCTTGGGAGAGGTGTGGAGGGCTAGGCAGTGGAAGGAACACGTTGTGAGCAGAATAGAAGGTCAAAATCTCCAAGATGGAGTCAAGAGATATAGTCACCCATAACTGCAATCATTTGCACTGTAGCACAGGTTTAATTCTTCCAGAATGTGAACCAAAAGGCAGCCACCACAGACAGGATCTCAGAGAGAGGCAAAGAGGAGATAATCCATCCATTTCCCAATTGCTGTTTAACACCTGTGATCTCACCAATACTCCACATGAAAATCTTGTTGCTTCTCATTTTGTATTCAACCTCCCTGAAAGAGGAATCCAGAGCTACATTTTTTTCCTGTTGGGTTTAAGGGATAGAAACAGTAACTTTCTCCTCCCAACAATTGTCTGCATCTTGGCCCAGTATGCTGGGAATTTTATCTAGGTGGATAAATCTGATGACTGAGGACTGACAAGGAATGAAGATGTCACCAACTGTCATATTTGAGAATGGGCATATCAGGAGGTCAGCTCTAAACATTCAATCAAACAAACTAAACTGTTGACCTGAATCCGGGTGAGCTTGATTTGTCCACAGACCTGAGGGGACAGATGGCAAGGAAAATAGAGTTGGGTGTGGTAATTGGTCTTCCTACCAGTTTCTCCATAGATACGATCTGCACCTGAATTCCCAGGTCCTGCTTCTCATGAGTCATTCCACATTAACCACAGGACTCCGGATGTTGAAAGAACATCAAGGACATTCTGAGTACACTGCTTCCCGGTAGAGGAACAACCTCTCTGGGTTCTCATCATCTTGAAACCTCACACTGAACTTGTTCCGTAGCTGCTAGATGCTCTCACCATGATCTGGGCTCCTGGAAGTAAACAGTGAGTACATACTTCAAGTAGAAACCTACCTATTCCACATGTAGTCAACTTGCCAGCTTTCTCTCTCCATGACATGGCATTAAAACTAAATAATTTTACCCCATGGTACTTCCTTTGTTCCTCCCTTTTGAGATTTCCAGCTCTGGTGTACTTCTGTGCCTTAGTTAGATGGAAAAGGATCCCAATTGTTGGCCAACCTGTAAATTCTCAGCTAAGATTCTCATTCATCTTTAAGCAACAAGGGTGTTACCTTGAAAAAGACTGTAGAAGTGCTAGACCAGCCAAAGAAATGACGTCTGCCATTTCTGTTGATTCTTAATGTCCACAAAGCCACAGTAAAATAAGTTATCACCATATATTTTTCACAGCCTTCAGTTTTCCACACATTTAAACAAAAACCATTCCACAACTTGTTTCTGAGTATGAACACTTTGCCTGCTGGCACTTTCTCTCTGTGTTTCTCTGTATGCAGAGAAACTTTTCCTTACAAGGGCATCCCTGGCTCTTCATTTTCCTTCCTATGCCAATATGAAGTTAGGGATGGGAATAATCCCATGTCCATGACTCTCCTGTTAATTTCCAGCAATTCAACAGCCTTTGTGCTCATACCTTGCCTTCTTCTGCCATTTGTTTGCATGGATCCATGTCTTAACAACTCTGTTTACAGAGTTTTGCATGTGAAGATATTCACTCAAAGATACAAGAACCTCAATATATTTTTACATGACCTACATTGATTTACACGTTGTATCTAATAAATATTTAAATCTATGCTATAAATTTGATACTAAGAGCACTTTTCAGATAGGTGTACTGAGCAATAAAACCATACAATGATAATTCATGCAAATTTTTATTGTAGAATTTTAAACATACAAATATGTAATCTTTTTTAACAAGATCAACTTTCCAATTAACAAGTTAATTGGATCCTAGAGATCCAAAACTATGAAGTAATAGAAAACATAAGCTCTTTCCCCACAAAACCACAAAACCAATGTATTTTAATGCACAGGTTAACATAAAGAAAACTAATATACGTCCCATCTCCCAAACCAACATGTTTCTGACTGATCTATAGAAACTTATATTTTTCTTCTTGTAAATATATACAGAAATTTTTAGTATCTGCCTCTACCTCCACTTTCATATCATTTACCCGATGAACTCCACTGGAATCCCCACATCTTGAGCTACCATATGACTCGCCAGGGGCAGTGTACGCCCTGTTCATAGGTGACTGCCCATGTTCCTGCTACTTCCATGCTCATTGTACAGCCTATGGACAGGTGGAAACCCCCTCTCTTGTCTACCATCATCTTCACAACCACTTGAGAATATATCACTTGTGTTGCTTGGGTAATTTTCCCAACTTCTACCATATCCAATTTGTCAGCTACTGTAATCATCATGGTGGTTCTCTGTGAGTCCCTCTTGCCAATGTTCCATCAGGGAAGTTGCCAGGAGGAGGCACGTGAGAAGATTAAACATTCAATCCACAGATAGGTGTTTTCTTTTGTACCATTTGCTGATTTACTGTCAATTCTTTTACCTTTTTGTTTTTGTTTTTTTGCTATGTATGTGAGACAGCAATTGAGTTTGTGTACCTGAGGCAGCCAAATATTGATTTTGACTTTAGAAATCATTGCTGGATTGCTCTCCCTCCTTTTTGCTTTGCTTTGAGTTTCCAGGCTCTGCCTCCCAGTTGCTGGAAATGAAATTCGTGGCCATTACCAGCTACTGTTAAAGTGAGAGCTGGGATCTGAACTCAGGTTTGCAAGTCAGTGTCTTGACCCCTGTATCATCTCCCTGCCCTTTCATTTACTGACTTTCAACTACTGAGTGTTTAGAAATTTTTGATATTTTCCGGAAATGGGCTGTAATTCTGTTTATGTTGTCTCTTGCTTCACGGTGTAAAACAGTTTAAAATGTCTTATGGGACAATATGAGAACTTGAAAGGGAAAACTTATAACAAATCCTCAGATTAACCATGGGTATCATCGTGTATAAAGTTCAGTAATATTAATTCATATGTAAAAATACATCTCTTCAAACCAACATGCCCCCATACATTATCAAGGAAGTCAAGAGAGATAAGAACATAGAGTGGGGGCTGGAGAGGTGGCTCAGGGGTTAAGCCTCTGCCTTGCAGGCTGAAGGTTCTGAGTTTAAATCCTAGACCACAGGTACAGATGCCAAGTGGAAGCAGGGGCGGTCTGCATTTCTGGTCCTGGTAGAGTGGAGCCTGTGAATCCAGGGTCAGAGTAAACAAGGAGGAGGTGGAAGCGTCCATGGTGTTTCCCCAATTCATCCATCGTTCTATATACACACACACACACACAAACATACACACGCATACTCATGCAAACCTGCACAATTGAATAAAAAAAAAGTATGTGGAAAGAGTGGAAAACGTAAGCAGTGGAGCTGGATGAATAATGGGAAATGCCCCTATCAGTGTGGTGGCCTGAGGAGGGGCAACTTGGTGTGGCATGGAGGCCTGAATTCCCACAAGAGTAGACCAGCTGATAGACAACCCTGGGGGTCCATAGAAGTGGACAGGCAAAAGGGTTGGAGGGACTGGGATAAGTGCTCAATATGCTTATTAAACAATAATAAATAAATAAATAAGTGTCTTACCATAATTCCCATGTGTGTCCCTATGTGAGCCTCCATTGGAATATTCAGAATAATCACGACATCCATAGCCCATATGATCACGAAATTGTTTTTATTTATTTATTTTTCTTTTTTTTATTAAAAATTTAATTATACATTTTAAAATTTTTTACCAGTTCCCTCCCTCCCCCCTCCTCCCCCGGAAACCCCTCATCCCCCTCTCCTTCCCCCAGTGCCTCCCCCCCAATTCTCAGAGAGTCCTTTATTGTGTACGCCTAACTCTCCACTGGGTCCTCCTCTCCAATGACATATAAGGACCCAGTGGCATTTCCATAAGCCCTCTCTCTTGTTCCCCTTAAGCATAGGAGCACTACTATGGCTGTCAATCCCTTGCCTCCAGGGGTCTCGGTGCCCTTAACAGATGCTAGGCTTTATGAGGGCAACAGTGCGCTGGACATTGCGCAGGGCATGCAAAGTCCAATTATGATTGCTTTGGCCCCAACTATTGTTGAGAATCTTGCAAATCGTTGCTCCTCCCATCCTTTTGCTCTTACAATCTTACTGCCCCCTCTTCCGCAAATGTCCCTGAGCTCCAGGATGGGGAGAGATTAGGCTGGCCTAGTTCTATGTGATTGATATAGAGTCTCTGAAGTTCTGGATTTTGGTTTGTTGATTTTCTTTTGCAGTTTTGCTGCTCCTGCAATGCCCTTCACTCCATTCTGCTGGGCACTGTATGTCACCCCCTGGCCAGAGACAAAAAGCTGTTAAATTGGAGTCTTGTTGTAATAGCACATTCAAGGGTAGATGTAATAAGAGTAGGAAATCTCCCTGAGGGAGGGGTCCATCACCCATTTGCAAAATGATTACCTTTTATCTGCTAGACTATATGCCCTCCCCTTCTGGTGAGATCAGGAAAGAACGTCTGTGAACTTAACCAGGTTTCTCATTACTTACTTGCAGACCTTGATGGAGGCCTATTTTCTCTGCTGTAACATGGTCCCCTCTCTCCTTGTTTCTGGTGTGGCCCTCCTAACCCATCTCTCTTGTTCATAATCCTTGCAATTACTGTGTTACATAGGTTTACTTTTGAGTGTCTCAATGTGGGCTGGGTGAGTTTGGTACTAGGAGCCACCTATTAGGGAGTACATACGGCACTTAATTTTCTGGGTTTGGGATATTTCACTTAATATAATTCTTTCTAATGACATCCATTTCCCAGCAAATTCCAGTAATTCATCATTTTTGATGGCTGAGTAGTACTCCATTGTATAGATGTACCACAGTTTCCTTATCCACTCCTCAACTGTTGGACATTTAGGTTGATTCCATGACTTTGCTATTGTAAACAGTGCTGCTATGAACATGGTCGAGCTTGTGCTATCGAGGCGAACCTCTGCTGCATGGGGGGTTATTCCCAAAAGTGGGATAGCAGGGTCATATGGCATTTCAATCTTTAATTTCTTTAAGAATCTCCAGACGGCTCGCCAGAGTGGCTGTATGAGCCTGCATTCCCATCTACAATGTAGGAGAGTTCCCCTCTCTCCACATCCTCTCCAGCATTTGTCGTTGTTTGTATTGTGGATTTTTGCCATCCTGACCGGGGTGAGATGATATCTCAGGGAAGTTTTGATTTGCATTTCCCTGATGGCGAAGGAAGTGGAGCATTTTTTAAGATAGTTGTTAGACATTTTAATTTCATCCCTGGTAAAGTTTCTTTGAAGTTCCAGGGCCCATTTTTTAATTGGGCCAGTGTTTTCCTTGGAGTTTAGTTTTCTAAGTTCTTCGTGCACTCTGGACAGTAGAGCTCTGTCAGATATGTGGTTAGTGAAGATTTTCTCCCACTCTTTGGGTTGCCTTTGAGCTCGTGTGACAATCTCTTTATCTGAACAGAAGCTCTTTAATTTCACAAGATCCTAACTGTTGAGAGTTGGTAGCAGTGACTGTGCCATTGGATGTCTGTTTAGGAAGTGTCGGCCTAGCCCAATCAGCTCGAGGGAGTTCCGTATCCTTTCAACTATGGTTTTTAAAGTCTCTGGCCTGATATCAAGGTCCTTGATCCATTTGGAATTAAGTCTTGTACATGGTGACAAGTACGGGTCCAGCTTTAATCTTCTGCATGTGCAGATCCAGTTTTGCCAGCACCATTTGTTGAAGATGCTGTTCTTTTTCCATTGGATTCTTTGGGCCCCTTTGTCAAAGACCAAATGGCTGTAACTTTGTGGGCTTATATCTGGGTCTTCAATCCTTATCCATTGATCTGTGTGTCTATTTTGGAGCCAGTACCAGGCTGTCTTTATAACAATGGATTTGTAGTATAGACTTAGATTTGGTATGGTAATACCTCCAGCTGTGTTTTTGTTACTCAGGATTGTTTTTGCTATCCTGGGTCTTTTGTGCCTCCATATGAACTTTGAGATTGTTTGGTCAACTTCTTTGAAGAATTGCTTTGGGATTTTGATTGGTATAGCATTGAATCTGTATATTGCCTTTGGTAGGATGGTCGTTTTTACAATGTTGATTCTGCCAATCCAGGAACAAGGGAGGTCTTTCCACCTTCTGGTGTCTTCTGCAATTTCTTTCTTTAGGGTTTTAAAGTTTTCATTGTAAAGGTCTTTTACCTCCTTAGTTAGGTTTATACCAAGGTATTTCATTTTTTTAGGGGTTATAGTAAATGGTATGGTTTCTCTCAAGGCTTTTTCACTTCTTTCATTCTGGGCATATAGGAAGGCCTCTGATTTTTCACATTTATTTTGTATCCTGCCACCCTGCTGAACTTCTCAACTAGTTCCAGGAGCTTCCTGGTGGAGTTTTTGGGATCCCTCAGGTATAAGATCATGTCATCTGCAAATAGAGATAGCTTGACTTCTTCCTTGCCGATTTGAATCCCTCTTATGTCCCTTTCTTGTCTTATGGCTTCAGCTAACACTTCAAGTACAATATTGAATAGAAGTGGTGAGAGTGGACAGCCTTGTCTAGTTCCTGATCGAAGTGGGAATGATTCCAATTGTTCCCCATTGAGCATAATCCTTGCTGTGGGCTTGTTGTATACAGCTTTTATTATATTGATAAAGGTTCCTTCCATTCCTACTGTCTCTAGCGTTTTGATCATAAAAGGCTGTTGGATCTTGTCAAAAGCTTTTTCTGCATCTATTGAGAGTATCATGTGGTCTTGGACTTTGGATTGGTTTACATGATGAATTACATTTATTGATTTGCGTATGTTGAACCAACCTTGTGTGCCGGGGATGAAGCCTACTTGGTCCCCATGAATGATCTTTTTAATATGTTTTTGAATCCGATTTGCTAAGACTTTGTTGAGAATCTTTGCGTCTGTGTTCATCAGGGAGATCGGCCTATAGTTTTCTTTTTTAAGTGAATCTTTAGGTTTTGGGATTAAAACGATATTAGCTTCATAGAAGGAATTTGGTAGTGTTCCTTCCTTTGCTATTTGATGGAACAGTTTAAGGAGTATTGGTGTTATTAACTCCTTAGATGTCTGGTAGAACTCTGTGCTGAATCCATCTGGTCCAGGACATTTTTTGGTGGGAAGATTCGAGATTACTTCCTCAATTTCCTTATATGTTATAGGACTATTTAAATAATTCACAACTTCCTGATTCAATTTAGGTAAGTTGTGTTTACTTAGAAATTCATCCATCTCTTTTATGTTGTCAAACTTCACAGAGTATAAGTTTTTGAAATATGATGTTATAATTCTCTGGATTTCTTGGGTATCAGTAGTGATAACTCCATGTTCATTTCTAATTTTGTTAATTTGGGTTTTCTCTCTCTTGCTTTTGGTTAGTTTAGCTAGGGGTGTATCAATCTTGTTGATTTTTTCAAAGAACCAGCTTTTTGATTGGTTGATTTTTTCTATCGTTTTCTTAGTCTCGATTTCAGATATTTCTCCCCTTATTTTGCTAATCTCTTCTCTTCTACTGCTTTTGGGATCAGATTGCTCTAGTTTCTCTAAAGCTTTAAGCTGCATTGTTAAGTTGTTTATTTCTGATGTTTCCATTTTTTTGACGTGGGCATTAAGAGCTATGAACTTACCTCTTAGAACAGTTTTCATTGTGTCCCAGAGATTTTGGTAAGTTGTATTTTTGTTATCATTCTCTTTCAGGAAATCTTGAATTTCCTTTTTAATTTCTTCCTGAATCCAGTTCTCATTCAGCATCGTAGTGTTAAGTTTCCAGTAGTTAGTTAGTGTATTTTCTCTTGTTTGATGTGTTGTGGATGTCCAGCTTTAGGCCGTGGTGGTCTGATAGGGCACAGGTTAGAATTTCAACTTTCTTGTATATGTGTAGATTCATTTTGTGGCCCAACATGTGATCTATTTTGGAGAAAGTTCCGTGTGCTGCTGAGAAAAATGTGTATTCTTTGGTGCGTGGGTGAAAAGTTCGATAGAGATCTGTAAGGTCCATTTCTTTCAGGGTTTGATTAAGTTCCAAAGTGTCTCTGTTAAGCTTTTGACCTGTTGATCTATCCCATGTAGAGAGGGCGGTGTTGAAGTTCCCAAGAATTATCGTTTGGGGGTTGATTTCATGCTTTAGACGCTGTAGGGTTTTCTTAATCAATGTGGAGGGGCCCGTATTGGGTGCATATATTGTACCTGGTGAATTGTGACTAAAATGTAGTATCCATCCGTGTCTCTTATAATTTTTTTTGGTTTGAAATCCACTTTGTCTGATAGCATAATGGCTACCCCTGCCTGTTTTCTGCTTCCATTTGCTTGTAGAATTGTTGACCAGCCTTTTATTTTTAGAGCGTGCCTATCTTTTGTGGTGAGATGGGTTTCCTGCAGGCAACAGATTGATGGATTGTGATTTTTAATCCAAGTTTGTAATCTGTGTCTCTTGATCGGTGAATTAAGTCCATTAACATTTAGTGTTATAATGGAGAAACTATTGTTAATTCCAGACATTTATTATGTTTAGTAGCTTTTATAAGTATATTGCTTCGCTTTTAATGTTGTTATATTTGCCTTCTGTTCTCCTGGATATGCCTGTTTTTTTCTTCACGCTTGAGTATCATTTCTAGCAGTTTTTGAAGGCCTGGTTTGGTGGCCATGTATCCCTTAAAGTTGTCTTTGTGCTGGAAAATTTTTTCTTTCTCCCTCGATCATGACTGATAGTTTTGCAGGGTAAATCAGCCTGGGTTGACATTTTTGCTCATTCAATACTTGAAGTATGTCTCTCCAAGCTCTTCTTGCTTTTACTGTTTCGACTGAGAAGTCATTTGTTATTTTAATAGGTTTGCCTTTAAAAGTGACTTGTTTTTTCTCCCTTGAAGCTCTCAGCACCAGTTCTTTATCTTGAATGTGGAGTGTTTTAACTATTATTTGCCACGGTTTGCTTCTATTTTGGTCGTATCTGTTTGGGGTGCGGAATGCCTCTTGTATATGAATGGGCCTCTCTTTTTTTAGATGAGGAAAGTTTTCCTTGATGATCATTTGAAAAATTTCCTCAGGGGTGGTATTTTGAGATTCTTGCTCCGGTATTCCATGAATACGCATGTTAGGCTTCTTCAGGGTGTCCCATATCTCTTGGATATTTCTCTCAAGTATCTTTTTGGCTTTAACAACCTCTTCCATTGAGCTGGTTAGTACTCCCACTTTATCTTCAAGGTCTGAAATTCTGTTTCTGCTTCATTAGTTCTGTTGATAAGACTCTCTGTGGCGTTCTGGGTTGAAGATAACTTGTCTTTTAGCTCAGTTTTAAACTCTGCTTGAGTTTGTTTTAACTGCTCTATGCCACTTTTTGTTTCTTGCACTGTTTTTCTCAACTCCTCCAGATGTCTGTTGTGTTCCTCTTCAAAGCGATTGATTCGATTATGTAATTCCTCCCTGATTTCCTCTTTCATAGTATTGAACATGGTAATGATCATATTTTGGAAGACCTTATCCTGGGTGAGGCTTTCTTGGCCTTTTTCCGCGGGTTTGTTCTTTTGGAATCTAACATTATGGGATTAATTTCTTCAGTGGGAAATTTGTTTACTTGAGTGTTGCTTCTCATGGATTTGCACTTTGACTTTGGCATTGTCATTTTAACTCTTAAGATCTCTCAATTTCACTAAACTGAATTATTTGGCCTGGGGTACTGGTGGGCGGGGCCGATTGGGGACTTACCTAGGGCGCAGGGTGAGGCCCCGCTGGACCAAGCGTGCTCCTCCCGACCGGCGGAGCGGGGTGGGGTGTAAAGGGAGGATGGGCGCGTCGGCCTGGAGCTATTTAACCCAAGGGCAGCTGGGGCGGGGCCCAGGCGCAGTGGGAGGTCCTCCTCGTCCCTCGGCCCACGCGCGTGGCTCCGGCTGGATGGTGGGAGTCGGAGCCGGGTCCCTGTGGGCTGATCTGGGGTCCTGGTGGGCGGGCCGGAAGGGGACTTACCTAGGGCGCGGGGTGAGGCCCGGCTCGACCACGCGCGTGTCCCCACCGGCGGCGCGGGGTGGGCTGAAAAGGGACGAAATTGTTTTTAAAAAGGACATTTGCTTACATGACAAATAATTTTTTCAAAAATTTGTTTCCTGGGGCTGGAGATGTGGCTCAGGGGTTATGCCTCTGTCTTGCAGGCGGAAGGTCCTGAGTTCGGATCCCAGATCCCACGTATAGACGCCAGGCAGAAGCGGGGGCGGCCTGCGCTTCTTAGTCCTGGTAGGGCGGAGCCTGTGAATCCCGGGGCAGAAGGAGGTGGAGGCGTCCATGGTGGTTCCCGAATTCGTCCGTGGTTCTACACACACACACACACATACACACTTACACATGCACAATTGAATAACTAATAATAAAAAAAAATTTTTAAAAAAAAATTTGTTTCCTAAGAAACTACGTAGTACCTTAGATCTTTAGATAAGTGTTCATCCTGAGGCCTACAATAATCATGGTGTCCATATCCTCTAGGCATAATTGTTGTTGCCTGGGGAACTTGGATCGACTCTCCTTGTGTATCTTCAAAGCAAATTAAGAAAGCTATTGTCTAACTTTGACAACATAAATGTCTTTGTGTGTGTGAATTGTAGACATAAGTTCATGCAAGTGTGTGGAGACCAGAAGATAATCTCTGGTGTTATTTCATGGGCAAGATACACCTGTCTGCTTATGGGTGTACCTGCATGTGTCTCGTGTGTGTATGTGTGTGTGTGTGTGTGTTTATGTGTGTATGTGTGTGTGCGCATGCATGCGTGTTTATGTGCGAATGTGCTTGTGTTAGAAATCCCCTCTGATCAAGAATTACCCAGTTAGGTTAGACTGGCTGATGGCAGTGAGACTAAGACCCTACAGAGTACTCAAATAGGCATTTATCCAGCTGAAGTTTAATAAACTCATACTTGAAACAGGAAGACACATACAGTAAATATATATGTAGAAGTCATGGGACAATTTGGAGTGTTGTTGTTTCTCAGACACCCTCCACTGTCTGAGACAGGATCCCTATTGGTCCGGGACATCCCCATGTAGGTCAGGCCAAGTGACCACTGAGCTTCCATGAATCCTCTTTTCTCCTCTCTTAAGTTGCAGTAGTTAGGATTGCAAGTGTTTGTTTGTTTGTTTTAAGTATGTAGGTTCTAGGGATTTGATATTGTTTAAAATATGAGTGAGGAGTTAAAACAATTGATATTAGATAAGTAAAACAATGCAAACAAGTAATAGGCTTTTACTGAGCCATCTCCCTCACCCAAAAAGAAGTTTCACTGGGAGATTATGAAATACTGTAACAGGAATGTTTGTTGCAGAATACTGAAAGTGCTAAAAGGTAAAATATTTCACTCCAACTACAAAAAAAGTAAAATTTCACTATTTTCTTTACCTATGTTGAGTTGAGTCACCATCATCCCTTGGAAATGTACAGCCATCTCTCCAGAATGGCTCTCTTTGGAAACACAATGGCTGTCTTCGTGTCACAGTTCTAGAAATCTCGCTCCCACATGATTCTGAAAATTTAACTTGAAAATAAAATTAAATTCAACTTTAAATTAAATTACTTAAAAGTTGGAGTTTTTAAATCTTAAAATACCCATTTAACAATGTTCTAAATTGATTCATACACATCCATATTTATCTGAACATACTAAGTACCATAAGGTTTGTCATTTTCCTCTTTACATACTTCATGTTTATATCACACCAATACGGTATCTGACAAACCTGTTAAAAATATAATCAATCATCACCTAATCAATGCACAATGTACCTGCTATGTTTTTTATATTTTGTGAAATTCTTCTCTATTCATGGTTCACTTCCATTAAAAATCTCACTCTTCTCATATTCCTTACTTTCAATCTTTTACACCATTCTCCCTCACTCCTTACCACATTCATTTCTTAAGTCCACCCACACATAGAATTCTCTAATACCACTGACTACTTCAAACTCATCTACAAATGCAAATGTGACCCTTGAATGAAGATGGCATTGCATTCCAATACATTATTAGGTACAAATATTTACATGAAAAATGAGCTTATCATATACCACTTATATAGTTAATAACAATCTATTATGCAGTTTAAGTGTATGTCCTCATAACAATGTAGCTAACAGGGAATTATACCATACCTTGCTGCCATTGCCTAATATCATATTAGAATATCACACTTCAACGGATGCAGAAGTGACTCAGGAACTTAAAGCCTTTGCCTTGTACGCAGAAGGACATGAGTTCAGATGTCAGATCCAATGTAATAAATACTAGGCAGACATGGCAGCAACCTAAAGTGCCAGGCCTTGAGGGCAGAGTCTAGGAAATCCCAGAGCAAAGCAATGAGGAGAGAGAGCAGGATATTTCCCAATGTCACCCTTGGGCCTCCATTGGAACACCTTCCAAGTGCTTTCCTGTACATATTCACGCAACAAATGCGCGCACGCACGCATGCACGCAGGCATGTGCGCACTTACGCAAAGATCAAACTTGAAGGCATAGCTTCTTTTCTGAAACATACTGCTTTTCTACCACAGTAAAATGTGAAAATTACAAAGACCAATGAAACTCAAAGATGATCACTGAATCAGATTATGTTTTAAATAATTATCCTTCTTTAGTTTTCTATGCACATATTTCTGTAACAACTCAACTGTGACCAATTAAAATTTACCATCTACATTTCCCTTTACATATCCTTACTTGATTAATTTACATTTTACGTTTCATTGGATGAATCCATAATTCTTTTTCTGTTGGTTTTGATAAATCTTATTTTATTCAAATAGTAGTCTGATCCCACATGGTCTAAGAATATTCACATAAAAGTCAAATATAATTAGATATTAAACGTTGATCTTCAAACATTATAACCAATAATGCCACACTTGCCCTGTGATGTCACCAATATAAAACTACAATCATGTCCAAACCATTCAGCATAGCTTCATAACTGGCAGCTACTAGAAGCTGACTACTCTGAGCATAGTGTGGGCTACTTTTCTCAGATTCTGAAGAGCTGTATGGAATCTCAGCAGGCGTCAAAGGAAACAGCTCAACCTAGAGATATTGATTGGCAAAATGCAGCCAGTCAGGGCTTCAAGAAAGTCACAGAAGCATTCACCAGCCCTAAGGCTTCCTCGGCCAGGTTATAGAGGAACTCGCTATAGACTAAGGTGGAAAGTCCGGAACACCCCAAATGGACAGCTCTGAAACCTTATTTCTAACTACTTAATTTTCGTCTGCTTTCTAAGTTCTGTCATTACAGTTCTTACCATGCGTATGTGGTATGCGTCTTTCTTCTTACAACTAAGTAGTAGGTGCTTACTTTGATTATTTCTTTTGTTGGTACACATCTAATGGTTCCTTCAAGACTCAATACATTAAAAATAGATTGGTAGCTAGATTAAAATTTCCATTATTTCTTATGACTCGATCCACAAGAAAAAAATTGTCTTTTTAACAAACTGCACTTACCTTCTCCCATTTCCATACTGCCACAAGGAGCAGATCATTTAGGAGGAAGACCTTCACTTCCTGAAGACGGACCTCTCTTAAATGAGAAGGAGCCTGTTGCAGAAATCATATTGAGATTAGGAATATATCTACCACTGTTTTTTACATCTAAAAAGCAATGTTAGTTAACTAGCAAAAGGACTTTACTAATCAAGGTTCAAATAGTGATAAACCTTTATTAAACTGTATGTTGATCTTAGGGACTAATGTCTGTTTAATTTGTTAAAATTTGCTACTTCCCTTTATCAGATAATGCAAGCAATGTAAAATTCATTTAGAGAAATCTAAAATAAAGGCTAAAACATTTCCATTGGTATGAATGTTATATTACAGAACTGTGGAGAGGTGGATGAACAAAATACTGTCAAATAAATGGATTTATAATACGAGAGAGATGGGAAAAACTGTCAAATTGTTAGGGATAGATTCATTTGTGATGTCAAGGAATATTTTCCAAAACCATAAATCACCTAAATAAACCAACATATTGCCCAAACCTAAGTCCAACTACCAATCAAAAGTCAAAAGGAAAAGCAAAGTGCCCTGTTAAAATATGGAGATAAAGAAGTCTTATAATTTATAAGATAGCTCTAATCAATGTACACTATATTAAACTCCACAAGGGTTCAACATTGTATAAATATTTAAAAAGTAGATAACTTTTCTTTCTTTACACTTTCTTGTGTAGGCATGTGTTCACGTGTGTGAACAGGTGCAACTATACATTTGTGCTTATACATATGGGGGCCCCAGGCTGATGTCAGGAATTATCCTTGTTGCTCTTCTACATTGCCCTTTTTGCAACAGGGTCTCTAATCAAATTCAGGGCTTGCCAACAGGGCTAGCTGGCTCTGGGGATTCCTGGACTCCACATCAAAGGTCTGAATTACAGGCAGTCACCACAAATATCCACAGCATACTATGTGGCATCTGGGGAATCCAAGGCATAGATTCTTTTAGCCTGCTGAGCAAGAGGTCTAACTCATGAATCATCTCCCATAACCCCAAAAATGGTTTTTATACAATGAAAACATTTTCAAATAACTCATAATAAATGTTTTCTTATGCAGAAACTGTTTAATTTGTTTGTAAAGATCAATTTTTGGTGAAAAAGAACAAATTTGGAAATTTTGCATTAGAATATCTGTGCCAAAAATTACCTGTTTTATGGTTAAAACAGCTCATGCATTATTTCATAAAGACTGGTTTGTGAGAAGTAATTTTAACATGTAGGTAATATTAAAATAAAACGCTGATTTCTTTCCTTAGGTGAAAAATATCTTTGATAATTGTCCATAAGTGTTTCAGAATGGAACCCACTTCTTATCTACACAATAAAGTTGAAAAATACATACACATGTAAGAAACAGGGTACTTAAAGTTTTTTCCAAAAATTAGGAAGAGAAACTAAAGTTCTAGATAATTCCTTGAAGATCAATTTCTGGTTGTACACATCATAATATAAAATAGTCATGAACAGATTTGCATATATGTTCACAAAAACAAATACTGCAAGTCCAAGCCTACTATATGCAGCATTTCTGAGTTCTAGGCAATTTCAATGGCTTTTATTTCATAATCCCATTCTTTCTGAAAATACCTTAATGTTAGAATGAACAAGTCACAACAGTTCAAGACTCCAAAGCAGAAAATTGAAAAACATAATTAACAGAAAATAAATTGCCCTCAAGCCATGCTCTGAATAAGTAAAGACAGCACTACTCGATAAAAAACAAACTAAATTATTTAGCATTTTTAGCTGTTTTTTTTTAAATAGGATGACTAAATTTTCAAAATTTGTGGAAATACAATTATTGTGCTTCTATAATACTTTGGATATTTGTTAACTACTTTTTCTTTGGAAGCCTATGAGAGTTAGACTAAATCTACGTGGGTCAAGACTTTCAGTCCTATAGAAATATTACCTGAATATTCTTCACAGGATGGATAACTTCTTGTTCTGTCACTTATTCCTCTTCCAAACTTCAGACTTATTTGGGAGCCTCTGGGTCTTGAAAGAGGTGGTGGTCTTCTCCAACCCACCACTTTTATAAGTCCATTTGTTGGCTTGCTCTACTTTTATTTTTTTTCCATCCAAAAACTAAAATTATCAAGTCATCAACATTATTTTAATTTTTATTTGTGCAATATAATTTGATGATTTTTATTGATTGCAGTTCCAGGATCAACAAAGGTTCAAGGTTAGTTTGTTCTAGACAGCACGTTAGTCTCAAAAACCTTTCAAGCAATAGGCCTATTAAAATTGCAGATGGAATCACTATTATATATCCATCATAAGAATGTTCAGTGTCACAAGTCATCAATGAAGCTTCAGGTCATTTGCTCTTTTGTATTATTCTATTCACTCTTTTAAATTATTCCAGTGTTTTATCACTAGGCTAAGTCATTTAAAATTTCTACTAACTCAAACATATTTGAAAATAAAACTAATTTACATTTCATACATCAAATGTATATACTTACTACACAGAAGCAATGAGCCAAATATAATCTTTACTTCAAGCATATATATACATTTGTATTGAAATTGACAGAGAAGAGACAGAGAGACAGCAAGAGAGAGAGAGAGAGAAAGACAGCAACAGAGAGAGAAAGAGAGAAATGCTTCCATAAGTCAATATACCTGTGCAGAAGTCACAAGGTGTGTGGTTGTCTGAGGACGATTTTGGGTACCTGTCCTTACCTTCTAACCTGAGACAGCGTCTTTGTATTTTGTTTGTTTTGTTTTTTCTGCTGCATATACTAAGTCACAAGTTTCAGTGAAATTTCCTGTGTTCCCACTATAAAAGCACCAGAATTACAGAAATCTGCATCTCGCATTTGGTTTTTACCTGTTTGGAAGCTATTAAAACTCAGGTTCTCACATTAGTGTGGTGAGAGCTTTTATCCACTCAGTCATACCTTTAGCTGTCTCTCCTTTAAAACTTTGTAGTAAAGAAAACTATACTGTGCTATACATTGTAGAAATGAAATAGGACTAATACAGTGAAAAAATGAAAATACTTAATATTGTAATGAATCATAGAAAGTTTATAACAAATTTAGGTTAGAGGATATTTGTCAAGTATATTGAAATTAAATATCTCTGTAAAAAATTTTATGAGACAGACATAGAGAATGTTATTCTTTTAAAAATTGCAATAGAGAAAGACTTTAAAATATTCCCCATTTTATTGCCAAGAGTCTGAAGAATAAATTACCCAAAGTACTGGGAAAAAAATGAAGCCCAAATGACCCAGGATTCAATAACCTTGAATGCAAAGTGGAGGAGCTCATTATTCAATATTGACACAATTTAAAGGGCTTTGGGAAACACAATTTCTACGAATTAAAATAGGATTTTTACTGAATCAGTGATTTTGCTGAAATCATTCCATATACAAGATGATTATTTTGCAAAGACAGAAAAACAATTTCAGATTGACAATTATTACGAAGATTAGCAAACAGAGATTCTCATTATTTCTTCTGATAATCCACATCATCAATTTTACCACAATGCTGTCTTGCATGAACTAAAAATATATTTGGATTTGATTCTTACTCAAACCACAACTTTCTCAACATTATTTTTCCACCCACAGGAATCCTTCCATAAATTAACACTTTTTCCAAATATTACTCTACTTCCTGAAGGTTTCTCTGAAGGTTTCTTCTAAAGGCTAACTTGCAGTTACACTGGAGCATGAACATAACATAAATTTAAAATATATGACTTAACTATTAATATTCTGCCAATCACAACTTTTTGATATTAACCTAACAAAACCCAGAAGTAGCTAAAGGCTTTTTAAAGATTTTTTTCACCTTAGCATTTTAGAGACGTGATAAATGCATGTTGATTTAAAAACAAGCTAGGGTATACCATTCTTACCTGTAAATTCACTTCTTTGATGGCATTCCTAGCATTTTCAGGATATTGAAAAGTAATGAAAACAAAGCCTCTGGACTTCTTAGTTTCCCGATCTGTAACTGTAAAAAATTAAAATATTTTTTGCCCAATTACATCAATTGAATGTTACATAAACAATAAATGTAATTATCCTACATGTAAACTTCTTAATTTTACAAATGAAAAAGAACAGATATATATATATATATATATATACAAATGTATCTTTATCTTTATTATTTTTCATGTTATCTACAAGAATACAGTGACTTTATAATATTTTCAATCCTCAGTCCCAAATCCCATCCTCCTCCTTTGCCCTTATAATCCTTTATCTACCTGCCTGATTCCCTACTATTTCAAAAGCCTTTTGCTTGTGTGACCCACCGTGTTTCATCTAGTCTACCAGATTTATCTGCTTTCCATTACTTATTTATTTAGTATTTCTCTTATTATTTTATTTTTCTAGTTTTATAAGCATATTGAGGACTTATCCCAAACTCCTGCCTGTCTGCTTCTATGGACCCCAGCGTTGCCTACTGGATTGACTATACCTGTGGAAGTCAGGCCTCTGCACCATATACCAAGTTGCCTCTCTTTAGGCCACCCACCCCACTGATAGGGGTATTTCCCTTCACTCATCTTTGAGGGTTGGCATGCCAGGTGTCACTAAAGACATATCTTAACTAAAGATCAACTGTATTATATTATTACATTGCTAACATGGTATCAAAAACAAGTTAGTTTTCTGTCATTCTATCATATTTCCATGCCATGAATCCACAGTACATACATGTACAAACACATATATTTCAGTAGAAGGTTGAAATGAGTCCTATCCTAGTAAATAGGAAATAAAAAACATTATGAAAATCCCCAAAATAAAATATTTAATTTAAATTTCAATACATTGGATCTTTTAATAGAAAAGAAGTACTTTATATTTACTTTGAAGAGAAATAGACCTTGGTTATATTTAAACACACCATTTATGCCACAGAAGCATAAATTAGAAAAACAAATTTAAACAAGAAAGAAAATAAATAAGAACAAAAAACACACCACTGACAATTCACCAGGAAGACTTCACAATACTGAACATATATGCACCCAATACGGGCCCCTCCACATTCATTAAGAAAGCCCTACAGCATCTAAAGCAAGAAATCAACCACCAAACGATAATTCTTGGGGACTTCAACACCGCCCTCTCAACATGGGATAAATCAACAGGTCAAAAGCTTAACAGAGACACTTTGGAACTTAATCAAACCCTTAAAGAAATGGATCTTACAGATCTCTATCGAACTTTTCATCCACGCACCCAAGAATACACATTTTTCTCAGCAGCACACGGAACTTTCTCCAAAATAGATCATTTATTGGGCCACAAAACGAATTTACACATGTATAAAAAAGTTGAAATTCTAACCTGTGCCCTGTCAGACCACCATGTCCTAAAGCTGGACATCCACAACACAACAAACAAGAGAAAATACACTAATTCCTGGAAACTTAACAATATGATGCTGAATGAGAACTGGATTCAGGAAGAAACAAAAAAGGAAATTCAAGATTTTCTGAAAGTGAATGATAATGAAAATACAACTTACCAAAATCTTTGGGACACAATGAAAGCTGTTCTAAGAGGTAAATTCATAACTCTAAATGCCTACATCAAAAAAATGGAAACAGCCGGACGCATTCGGGAGATCCAGCCGGGCTCTCACCGCGCGCTCTAGGACCCCCAGGTCAGCCCACAGGGACCCGGCTCCGACTCCCGCCATCCAGCCGGAGCCTTGCGGGGCCGAGGGACGAGGAGGACCTCCCTCTGCGCCCGGGCCCCGCCCCAGCTGCCCTCGGGTTAAATAGCTCCACGCCCACGCACCCATCGTCCCTTTTCACCCCACCCCACTCCGCCGGTCGGGACACGCGCGTGGTCCACCCGGGCCTCACCCCACGCCCTAGGTGAGTCCCCGTTCGGGCCCCGCCCACCAGTACCCCAGGCCAAATAATTCAGTTTAGTGAAATTGAGAGATCTTAAGAGTTAAAATGACAATGCCAAAGTCAAAGTGCAAATCCATGAGAAGCAACACTCAAGTAAACAAATTTCCCACTGAAGAAATTAATCCCATAATGTTAGATTCCAAAAAGAACAAACCCGCGGAAAAAGGCCAAGAAAGCCTCACCCAGGATAAGGTCTTCCAAAATATGATCATTACCATGTTCAATACTATGAAAGAGGAAATCAGGGAGGAATTACATAATCGAATCAATCGCTTTGAAGAGGAACACAACAGACATCTGGAGGAGTTGAGAAAAACAGTGCAAGAAACAAAAAGTGGCATAGAGCAGTTAAAACAAACTCAAGCAGAGTTTAAAACTGAGCTAAAAGACAAGTTATCTTCAACCCAGAACGCCACAGAGAGTCTTATCAACAGAACTAATGAAGCAGAAAACAGAATTTCAGACCTTGAAGATAAAGTGGGAGTACTAACCAGCTCAATGGAAGAGGTTGTTAAAGCCAAAAAGATACTTGAGAGAAATATCCAAGAGATATGGGACACCCTGAAGAAGCCTAACATGCGTATTCATGGAATACCGGAGCAAGAATCTCAAAATACCACCCCTGAGGAAATTTTTCAAATGATCATCAAGGAAAACTTTCCTCATCTAAAAAAAGAGAGGCCCATTCATATACAAGAGGCATTCCGCACCCCAAACAGATACGACCAAAATAGAAGCAAACCGTGGCAAATAATAGTTAAAACACTCCACATTCAAGATAAAGAACTGGTGCTGAGAGCTTCAAGGGAGAAAAAACAAGTCACTTTTAAAGGCAAACCTATTAAAATAACAAATGACTTCTCAGTCGAAACAGTAAAAGCAAGAAGAGCTTGGAGAGACATACTTCAAGTATTGAATGAGCAAAAATGTCAACCCAGGCTGATTTACCCTGCAAAACTATCAGTCATGATCGAGGGAGAAAGAAAAATTTTCCAGCACAAAGACAACTTTAAGGGATACATGGCCACCAAACCAGGCCTTCAAAAACTGCTAGAAATGATACTCAAGCGTGAAGAAAAAAACAGGCATATCCAGGAGAACAGAAGGCAAATATAACAACATTAAAAGCGAAGCAATATACTTATAAAAGCTACTAAACATAATAAATGTCTGGAATTAACAATAGTTTCTCCATTATAACACTAAATGTTAATGGACTTAATTCACCGATCAAGAGACACAGATTACAAACTTGGATTAAAAATCACAATCCATCAATCTGTTGCCTGCAGGAAACCCATCTCACCACAAAAGATAGGCACGCTCTAAAAATAAAAGGCTGGTCAACAATTCTACAAGCAAATGGAAGCAGAAAACAGGCAGGGGTAGCCATTATGCTATCAGACAAAGTGGATTTCAAACCAAAAAAAATTATAAGAGACACGGATGGATACTACATTTTAGTCACAATTCACCAGGTACAATATATGCACCCAATACGGGCCCCTCCACATTGATTAAGAAAACCCTACAGCGTCTAAAGCATGAAATCAACCCCCAAACGATAATTCTTGGGAACTTCAACACCGCCCTCTCTACATGGGATAGATCAACAGGTCAAAAGCTTAACAGAGACACTTTGGAACCTAATCAAACCCTGAAAGAAATGGACCTCACAGATCTCTATCGAACTTTTCACCCACGCACCAAAGAATACACATTTTTCTCAGCAGCACACGGAACTTTCTCCAAAATAGATCACATGTTGGGCCACAAAATGAATCTACACATATACAAGAAAGTTGAAATTCTAACCTGTGCCCTATCAGACCACCACGGCCTAAAGCTGGACATCCACAACACATCAAACAAGAGAAAATACACTAACTCCTGGAAACTTAACACTATGATGCTGAATGAGAACTGGATTCAGGAAGAAATTAAAAAGGAAATTCAAGATTTCCTGAAAGAGAATGATAACGAAAATACAACTTACCAAAATCTCTGGGACACAATGAAAGCTGTTCTAAGAGGTAAGTTCATAGCTCTTAATGCCCACATCAAAAAAATGGAAACATCAGAAATAAACAACTTAACAATGCAGCTTAAAGCTTTAGAGAAACTAGAGCAATCTGATCCCAAAAGCAGTAGAAGAGAAGAGATTAGCAAAATAAGGGGAGAAATATCTGAAATCGAGACTAAGAAAACGATAGAAAAAATCAACCAATCAAAAAGCTGGTTCTTTGAAAAAATCAACAAGATTGATACACCCCTAGCTAAACTAACCAAAAGCAAGAGAGAGAAAACCCAAATTAACAAAATTAGAAATGAACATGGAGTTATCACTACTGATACCCAAGAAATCCAGAGAATTATAACATCATATTTCAAAAACTTATACTCTGTGAAGTTTGACAACACAAAAGAGATGGATGAATTTCTAAGTAAACACAACTTACCTAAATTGAATCAGGAAGTTGTGAATTATTTAAATAGTCCTATAACATATAAGGAAATTGAGGAAGTAATCTCGAATCTTCCCACCAAAAAATGTCCTGGACCAGATGGATTCAGCACAGAGTTCTACCAGACATCTAAGGAGTTAATAACACCAATACTCCTTAAACTGTTCCATCAAATAGCAAAGGAAGGAACACTACCAAATTCCTTCTATGAAGCTAATATCGTTTTAATCCCAAAACCTAATAAAGATTCACTTAAAAAAGAAAACTATAGGCCGATCTCCCTGATGAACACAGACACAAAGATTCTCAACAAAGTCTTAGCAAATCGGATTCAAAAACATATTAAAAAGATCATTCATGGGGACCAAGTAGGCTTCATCCCCGGCACACAAGGTTGGTTCAACATACGCAAATCAATAAATGTAATTTATCATGTAAACCAGTCCAAAGTCCAAGACCACATGATACTCTCGATAGATGCAGAAAAAGCTTTTGACAAGATCCAACAGCCTTTTATGATCAAAACGCTAGAGACAGTAGGAATGGAAGGAACCTTTATCAATATAATAAAAGCTGTATACAACAAGCCCACAGCAAGGATTATGCTCAATGGGGAACAATTGGAAGCATTCCCACTTCGATCAGGAACTAGACAAGGCTGTCCACTCTCACCACTTCTATTCAATATTGTACTTGAAGTCTTAGCTGAAGCCATAAGACAAGAAAGGGACATAAGAGGGATTCAAATCGGCAAGGAAGAAGTCAAGCTATCCCTATTTGCAGATGACATGATCTTATACCTGAGTGATCCCAAAACTCCACTAGGAAGCTCCTGGAACTAATTGAGAAGTTCAGCAGGGTGGCAGGATACAAAATAAATGTGCAAAAATCAGAGGCCTTCCTATATGCCCAGAATGAAAGAAGTGAAAAAGCCTTGAGAGAAACAATACCATTTACTATAACCCCTAAAAAAATGAAATACCTTGGTATAAACCTAACTAAGGAGGTAAAAGACCTTTACAATGAAAACTTTAAAACCCTAAAGAAAGAAATTGCAGAAGACACCAGAAGGTGGAAAGACCTCCCTTGTTCCTGGATTGGCAGAATCAACATCGTAAAAATGACCATCCTACCAAAGGCAATATACAGATTCAATGCTATACCAATCAAAATCCCAAAGCAATTCTTCAAAGAAGTTGACCAAATAATCTCAAAGTTCATATGGAGACACAAAAGACCCAGGATAGCAAAAACAATCCTGAGTAACAAAAACACAGCTGGAGGTATTACCATACCAAACCTAAGTCTATACTACAAATCCATTGTTATAAAGACAGCCTGGTACTGGCTCCAAAATAGACACACAGATCAATGGATAAGGATTGAAGACCCAGATATAAGCCCACAAAGTTACAGCCATTTGGTCTTTGACAAAGGGGCCCAAAGAATCCAATGGAAAAAGAACAGCATCTTCAACAAATGGTGCTGGCAAAACTGGATCTGCACATGCAGAAGATTAAAGCTGGACCCGTACTTGTCACCATGTACAAGACTTAATTCCAAATGGATCAAGGACCTTGATATCAGGCCAGAGACTTTAAAAACCATAGTTGAAAGGATAGGGAACTCCCTCGAGCTGATTGGGCTAGGCCAACACTTCCTAAACAGACATCCAATGGCACAATCACTGCTACCAACTCTCAACAGTTAGGATCTTGTGAAATTAAAGAGCTTCTGTTCAGATAAAGAGATTGTCACACGAGCTCAAAGGCAACCCACAGAATGGGAGAAAATCTTCACTAACCACATATCTGACAGAGCTCTACTGTCCAGAGTGCACAAAGAACTTAGAAAATTAACCTCCAAGGAAAACACTGGCCCAATTAAAAAATGGGCCCTGGAACTTCAAAGAAACTTTACCAGGGATGAAATTAAAATGTCTAACAATTATCTTTAAAAATGCTCCACTTCCTTCGCCATCAGGGAAATGCAAATCAAAACTTCCCTGAGATATCATCTCACCCTGGTCAGGATGGCAAAAATCCACAATACAAACAACGACAAATGCTGGAGAGGATGTGGAGAGAGGGGAACTCTCCTACATTGTTGGTGGGAATGCAGGCTCATACAACCACTCTGGCGAGCCGTCTGGAGATTCTTAAAGAAATTAAAGATTGAAATTCCATATGACCCTGCTATCCCACTTTTGGGAATAACCCCCCATGCAGCAGAGGTTCGCCTCGATAGCACAAGCTCGACCATGTTCATAGCAGCACTGTTTACAATAGCAAAGTCATGGAATCAACCTAAATGTCCAACAGTTGAGGAGTGGATAAGGAAACAGTGGTACATCTATACAATGGAGTACTACTCAGCCATCAAAAATGATGAATTACTGGAATTTGCTAGGAAATGGATGTCATTAGAAAGAATTATATTAAGTGAAGTATCCCAAACCCAGAAAATTAAGCGCCATATGTACTCCCTAATAGGTGGCTCCTAGTACCAAACTCACCCAGCCCACATTGAGACACTCAAAAGTAAACCTATGTAACACAGTAATTGCAAGGATTATGAACAAGAGAGATGGGTTAGGAGGGCCACACCAGAAACAAGGAGAGAGGAGACCATGTTACAGCAGAGAAAATAGGCCTCCATCAAGGTCTGCAAGTAAGTAATGAGAAACCTGGTTAAGTTCACAGACGTTCTTTCCTGATCTCACCAGAAGGGGAGGGCATATAGTCTAGCAGATAAAAAGTAATCATTTTGCAAATGGGTGATGGACCCCTCCCTCAGGGAGGTTTCCTACTCTTATTACATCTACCCTTGAATGTGCTATTACAACAAGACTCCAGTTTAACAGCTTTCTGTCTCTGGCCAGGGGGTGACATACAGTGCCCAGCAGAATGGAGTGAAGGGCATTGCAGGAGCAGCAAAACTGCAAAAGAAAATCAACAAACCACAATCCAGAACTTCAGAGACTATATCAATCACATAGAACTAGGACAGCCTAATCTCTCCCCAGCCTGGAGCTCAGGGACATTTGCGGAAGAGGGGGCGGTAAGATTGTAAGAGCAAAAGGATGGGAGGAGCAACGATTTGCAAGATTCTCAACAATAGTTGGGGCCAAAGCAATCGTAATGGGACTTTGCATGCCCTGCGCAATGTCCAGCGCACTGTTGCCCTCATAAAGTCTAGCATCTGTTAAGGGCACCGAGACCCCTGGAGGCAAGGGATGGACAGCCATAGTAGTGATCTTATGCTTAAGGGGAACAAGAGAAAGGGCTTATGGAAATGCCACTGGGTCCTTATATGTCATCGGAGAGGAGGACCCAATGGAGAGTTAGGCGTATACAATAAAGGATTCTCTGGGAATGGGGGGGGAGGCATTGGGGGAAGGGTAGGGGGAGGAGGGGGGAGGGAGGGAACTGGTAAAAAATTTTAAAATGTATAATTAAATTTTTAATAAAAAAAAATGGAAACCAGAAATAAACAACTTAACAATGCAGCTTAAAGCTTTAGAGAAACTAGAGCAATCTGATCCCAAAAGTAGTAGAAGAGAGGAGATTAGCAAAATAAGGGGAGAAACATCTGAAATCGAGACTAAGAAAACGATAGAAAAAAATCAACCAGTCAAAAAGTTGGTTCTTTGAAAAAATCAATAAGATTGATACACCCCTAGCTAAATTAACCAAAAGCAAGAGAGAGAAAACCCAAATTAACAAAATTAGAAATGAACATGGAGTTATCACTACTGATACCCAAGAAATCCAGAGAATTATAACATCATATTTCAAAAACTTATACTCTGTGAAGTTTGACAACACAAAAGAGATGGATGAATTTCTAAGTAAACACAACTTACCTAAATTGAATCAGGAAGTTGGGAATTATTTAAATAGTCCTATAACGTATAAGGAAATTGAAGAAGTAATCTCGAATCTTCCCACCAAAAAATGTCCTGGACCAGACAGATTCAGCACAGAGTTCTACCAGACAGTTAAGGAGTTAATAACACCAATACTCCTTAAACAGTTCCATCAAATAGCAAAGGAAGGAACACTACCAAATTCCTTCTATGAAGCTAATATCGTTTTAATCCCAAAACCTAATAAAGATTCACTTAAAAAAGAAAACTATAGGCCGATCTCCCTGATGAACACAGACACAAAGATTCTCAACAAAGTCTTACCAAATCAGATTCAAAAACATATCAAAAAGATCATTCACGGGGACCAAGTAGGCTTCATCCCCAGCACACAAGGTTGGTTCAACATACGCAAATCAATAAATGTAAATCATGTAAACCAGTCCAAAGCGCAAGACCACATGATACTCTCGATAGATGCAGAAAAAGCTTTTGACAAGATCCAACAGCCTTTTATGATCAAAACGCTAGAGAAGTAGGAATGGAAGGAACCTTTATCAATATAATAAAAGCTGTATACAACAATCCCACAGCAAGGATTATGCTCAATGAGGAACAATTGGAAGCATTCCCACTTCAATCAGGAACTAGACAAGGCTGTCCATTCTCACCACTTCTATTCAATATTGTACTTGAAGTCTTAGCTGAAGCCATAAGACAAGAAAGGGACATAAGAGGGATTCAAATGGGCAAGGAAGAAGTCAAGCTATCCCTATTTTCAGATGACATGATCTTATACCTGAGTGATTCCAAAAACTCCACCAGGAAGCTTCTGGAACTAATTGAGAAAAATCATAACTGAACGGATAGGGAACTCCCTTGAGCTGATTGGGCTAGGCCAACATTTCCTAAACAGACATCCAATGGCACAGTCACTGCTACCAACTCTCAACAGTTGGGATCTTGTGAAATTGAAGAGCTTCTGTTCGGATAAAGAGATTGTAACACGAGGTCAAAGGCAACCCACAGAATGGGAGAAAATCTTCACTAACCACACATCTGATAGAACTCTGCTGTCCAGAGTGCACAAAGAACTTAGAAAACTAAACACCTAGGAAACCAATGGCCCAATTAAAAAATGGGCCCTGGAACTTAAAAGAAACTTTATCAGGGATGAAATTAAAATATCTAACAAATATCTTAAAAAATGTTCCATTTCCTTAGCCATCAGGGAAATGCAAATCAAAACTTCCCTGAGATACCATCTCACCCCGGTCAGGATGGCAAAAATCCACAATACAAACGACAACAAATGCTGGAGAGGATGTGGAGAGAGAGGAACTCTCCTACATTGCTGATGGGAATGCAGGCTCATACAACCACTCTGGCGAGCCGTCTGGAGATTCTTAAAGAAATTAAAGATTGAAATGCCATATGACCCTGCTATCCCACTTTTGGGAATAACCCCCCATACAGCAGAGGTTCACCTCGATAGCACAAGCACGACCATGTTCATAGCAGCACTGTTTACAATAGGAAAGTCATGGAATCAACCCAAATGTCCAACAGTTGACGAGTGGATAAGGAAACTGTTATACATCTATACAATAGAGTACTACTCAGCCATCAAAAATGATGAATTACTGGAATTTCCTGGGAAATGGATGTCTTTAGAAACAATTATATTAAGTGAAGTATCCCAGATCCAGAAAATTAAGCGCCATATGTACTCCCTAATAGGTGGCTCCTAGTACCACCCAGCCCACCTAGAGACAGTAATTGCAAGGATTATGAACAGGAGGGTTGGGGTAGGAGGGCCACACCAGAAACAAGGAGAGAAGGGACCATGTTACAGCAGAGAAAATAGAGCTCCATCAAGGACTCAAATAAGTAATGAGACATCTGATTAAGTTTACAGACTTTTGTTCCTGATCATTTACTACCTAGGGGGTATGATCTCATCAGAAGAGGAGGGCATATAGTCTGGCAGATAAAAAGTAACCATTGTGCAAATGGGTGATAGACCCCTCCCTCACTGTGGTTTCCCACTTTTATTACATCTACCTTTGAATGTGCTTTTATCACAAGACTCTAGTTTAACAGTTTTTTGTCTCTGGCCAGGGGGTAACATACAATGCCCACCAGGATGGAGTGAAGGGCATTGCAGGAGCAGCAAAACTGCAAAAGAAAATCAACAAACCACAATCCAGAACTTCAGACACTCTATATCAACCACCTAGAACTAGGCCAGCTTAATCTCTCTCCATCCTGAAGCTCAGTGAAATTTGCAGAAGAGGGGGCAGTAAGAGTGTAAGAGCAAAAGGATGGGAGGAGCAATGATATGTAAGATACTCCATACAAGTTAGGGCTGAAGCAATCATAATTGGACTTTACATGCCCTGCGCATTGTCCAACACACTATTGACCTCACAAAGTCTAGCATCTACTAAAGGCACCAAGATCCTTGGAGGCAAGGGATTGACAGCCACAGCAGTGTTCCTATACCTAAGGGGAACACGGGAAAGGGTTCAGGGAAAGGCCACTGGGTCCTTGTATGTCATCGGAGAGGAGGACCCAGAGGAAAATCAGGCATGCACAATAAAGGACTCTCTGGGAATTAGGACGGGAGGCACTGGGGGATGAGAAGGGAGCAGGGTGGGGAGGGAGAACAGGGGGTACGGGGGGAGGAGGAGGGAGGGAGGAAACTGGTGTACCTATTAAGTTTGTATGAGCTGAAATAATAATAAATAATGTATTCATAAAAAAAGAGAGAAAAAAAAACACACCACTGAACCCTTAGAAATGGACACTCAAACAAGAAGTTTCCTTGTGCGATGGAAGAAGTGCAAAGCAGAGAACCTCAACTGGCCAGAGTGCAAAGGAATAGCACTTGGAGTGCTTAGCCCTAAACAGACCATCAAAATCACCCCTCATACCAAGGTTTAGGGATCCCAGCATGAGAGAGGGTAATAAGAATATAAGATTTTACAGATGAGGAGGGGTAGTGCCTGACAGCAGCTTCTGTTTTGTTAGGGCTGCCACAAGTTCCATGTAGTGATGTCTACTTCCACTACATCTCTACGATATGTGGGCATCAACATTTACTGTGCTAACCTGAGAGATAATTTGGGATTTGCAAGTGGGAGGCGTTTGAATCCAAAGTGTGTCCACTGCTGTGCCCTCTGTGCCCCCATCAGGTTACCCAGGCTTTTGCCAATACAGGTTTCCTGGATGGGGACCCATGCATCATGCATGCAGAGGCACTTAGGAGTGGAAAGGAGAGGAACTGGCTTGAAAGGAAAACATGTGAAGTTAGATGGGAAGGACAGGAGTAGAAGATGAAAACACACAAATTTATTTACTTGTATGAGAAGGCATCAAAGAATAAAAAAGAAATTACCTTTTTCTATAGGTCCATATTTTCCAAATGCCATTCAAAGGATCTTTTTTTTTGGTGTATTTGCTTAAACGTCCTACAAGCACTTTTCCAGGTTGATCAGATTCTGCCATTTTTCTATATGTTATCAAAGGGATCAATTTTTACTATGGCATGCTTAGAACTCAACCCCTACACAGAGTGACACCTTGAGTTTTCTCTGAAGTTTCTTTTTTGAGACCACATCCCAAGATACATTCAAACTTTGCTATTTATTTAGGGATGACTTAATTTTTTTTTATTTACAGTGTATTTTTTTCACTCACACAAACTTGATAGGTACCACATTCCCTTCCCTCCCTTCCTCCACACTTCCATGGATTCACCTGTTTCCTGCCCACTTTTCTCCTTCCCTTCCCGCCCTCTCCCATTCTCCCACTGACCCCTTCTCACCATTCCTTGACCATTCTTTATTTTGCATGTCAAACTTCCCTCTGGGTCCTCCTATCTGATGAAGTGTAAGGACTCAGTAACATTGCCCAGAGCTCTTTCTTGTGTTCCCATTTGGAATAGGAACACTCTTGTGCTGTTAATCCCTTGCCTCTAAGGATCCCAATGCCTGTGATCCTTAGGGATGTCAGTGATATGCTGGTCATTGTGCAGATCATGCAAAGTCCTATTATGATTATTTTGGCCCAAATAGGAGGGTAGCGGCAGGAGGGCCCCACCAAAAACAAGGAAAGAGGGGATCATGCTACAGTAGGGATGACTTTAAACACTTACCTTTCAAATGCTAGAATTACAAGTGTGCACTACTTCTTTTAAAATAGAGAAAACAATAGCTCTAATGGCATATTATATGAAAGCTCCAGCTTTTACAGATATCTAACACCATATGATTTAAATGAGATAGGAACAGCTGCTTCAACTGACTTCATCTTGATTATTCAGTTACTAAATAAAGTTTCATATATTTCAAACTTTATAATGTCTAGGATGCCATTTATGCAATGATTTCACAACACTAGTATATCAATCACAGTGCAAGCTAATTTTCTTAAAACATTTCATATATGCAATCAGCACTATTAAATACACAAAAATTACTACTGTTACATTTCTTTCTAATATTCTGTTGGTGTTCTGCATTAAGAAGTATTGGTTTCACCTGGGCTGGAGAGGTGGCTGAGGCGGAAGGTCCTGAGTTCGGATACCACACTCCACCTATAGACGCCAGAGGGAAGCGGGGGCGGCCTGTGCTTCTGGTACTGGTAGGGCAGAGCCTGTGAATCCCGGGGCAAAGTAAACAAGGAGGATGAGGCGGTTCATGGTGGTTCCCGAAATTGCCCCTGGTTCTACACACACACACACACACACACACACACACACACACATACATACACACACATGCATACACACACGCACACATGCACGATTGAATAAATAAATTTAAAAAAATTTTTAAAAACTATTGGTTTAACCTAAGAAGAAAGTAAACCTAAACTCAAAACAAGTTCAGTAGTAATGTAATTTTACAAAACTAGTTGGGATTGTGGTGGCACATGCAGGCATTTTCATTATGAGGAACGTGAAGCAGGAGGGCCACAAATTCAGGCCACTCTAAAGTAGCAGACAACATCCAGGGCTTCACATGAAGAGGCTGTCTCAAAGGAATTCCTCAGTAAATTATAGAAAAACACAAATGTACATAAAACAGTGAACTTGGCTACACAAGACTGAATTATTTTAATATTTACTTCAACAAAGCGGTATATATACCTAAGATGTTAAGACACATCCAACACACTTCACCACTCACACACACATCTACACCAGAGACCTAACTTACACCACATATATCTTACACTCATCACCAACCACCATATACTGTGCCACCACATACACACTGTAGACCGCATATATACAACACACACACACACCTCACATTACACACTGGAGACCACATCACGCACCATATAACCCTTATACACACACCACAGACTTCACATAGTGCATACATTCCACAGACCTCACACACAACACACTATTACCCACATACACCACAGACCAACTTCAAATACTACTGACCTCACATACATCATATGCACACGCTCATAACACAGACCTTAACACCACACACGAAGACACATGTAGCACAGATGTACCACTCACAGCACAAGTAAACATGTATCACATACATCATACATATACGCAGACCTACACAACTACCTACACCTTAAATGTACACCACGGACCTCACATATACCCCACACGCCACACCAGAGACCACGTGCACTACACGTCCTCCCACACACCAGACCCACATCATTGCCCACACACTGGAGACCAAACATATACCAGACACATCAGAGACCATGCAAACACACCGCCAAAAGCCACAGACCCCATACGTGATCACACACACACATACCACATAGTGCACAAACACACACACATACCACATAGTGCACCCGTACCACAAACCTCACACACTCCGACCTCACAAGCAGCTACACAATGAAAGCCATAAACAACACACAATCCACCCACACACAGCTGTGCCCCAGACATCACCAGTGTCGTGGCCAGGAGGGCCCGCAGTGGCTGGAAGGCAGGGAGTCGTGCCCCTCGGTTAGCCAGCGGCTCCCACGCCAAGCAAAATGCGGCACGGACCTGAGGGTCAGGGTCTGCGTCTGACGTCACCGCCGACGTCACGGGCTTCGTCCCCGTGCGTTGTTGCTGGGGCACGAAGCCTAACGCGGCAGGTGGCGCCCAGGAGAAACGAAGTTACCCGCCCAGCCGAGGGGCCGCGAGGGCTCGGGATTTCCCGGGGACCGAACTTTATTAGAAGGCCTAGGTACTCGGAGCGGCGTCTTTTTTTTTTTTTTTAACATTTTTTATTATTTCCGCTCATACAAATTTAATAGGTACACCGGTTCCCTCCCTCCCTCCTGACCCCGATTCCCCTGCTCCACCTCCCCTCACCCTTCCCTCCCCATCCTCCAGTGCCTCCCCCCCCCCAATCCCTGGAGAATCCTTTACTGTGCATGCCAGACTCTCCTCTGGGCCCTCCTCTCCCATGACGTACAAGGAGCCAGTGGCATTTCCCTGAACCCTTTCCTTTGTTACCCTTAAGCATAAGAACACTACTGTGTCAATCTCTTGCCTCCGAGGATCTTGGTGCTTTTAGCAAATGCTAGACTTCGTGGGATCAATAGTCTGTTGGATATTGCGCAGGGCATGCAAAGTCCAATTATGATTGCTTCAGCCCTAACTTGTATGGAGTATCTTGCATATCTTTGCTCCTCCCATCCTTGTGCTCTTACAATCTTAACTGCCCCCTCTTCCCCAAATTTCCCTGAGCTTCAGGATGGGGAGAGATTAGGCTGGCCTAGTTCTATGTGATTGATACAGTGTCTCTGAAGTTCTGGATTATGTTTGTTGATTTGCTTTTGCAGTTTTGCTGCTCCTGCAATGCCCTTCACTCCATCCTGGTGGGTATTGTATGTCACCCCCTAGCCAGAGACAATGTGCTATAAGACCACATTCAAGGGTAGATGTAATAAAAGTAGGAAACCTCAGTAAGGGAGGGTCAATCACCCATTTGCAAAATGGTTACTTTTTATCTGCCAGACTATATGCCCTCCCCTTCTGGTGAGATCATACCCCCTTAGTTGTAAATGATCAGCCAAGTATACAGAAGGATGCCAACTCTCTCAACCAGCTCTCTGTGATTTATTCAGGGCCTAATCCTACCCACCATGGCCTGAGTCTTCCCCACCAGCTGGACAATCTCTTTAAGGTTTGCTCTGGGCTTAACTCAACCATCAACTCTCTACAACTGTGCCAAGAGCTCAAACCCTCAACAATCAAGTTGACACCTGTGGCTAACTATGACAATTAGCAATGAAATAACATGTGGGAGAAAAAAATTGTTCTTTCAAGCCCCAGACCTGGTGTCCTGCTCAGTAACCTGTACTTGCTATACAGTACTGGAGAAAAAAAGAATAGGAAAAGGAAATAAAATTGAAAGAAACACCCAGTGTATACTAGGAAACTCTAGAAGATTATATATTTGCTCCCTATCTGGATTGAGGGCAGAATTCTTCCCAAAACAAATAACAGGTAGCAGTGGGATTGGTTAATTCTCAAGCAATGTGAAAACTTGCTAAATAGAAGAGTTGGTGTTCAAGAAGATCATTTTCTGTTTAGGCTTCAAGGATTCCTTCTGTTTTTCCTTGTGTTATAAACAAGCAAACCCAGTATGCAAAGGTGAGTGTGGCTTTCTACCTGGAAGACTTTAGACACTACCTAGATGTCCTGAGTGCCTTGAACCAAACAATTCTCCCCCAAGCTGACAGTAGGACCATCTTTATGGAACCAATGACTTGCATGGACAACTGTCAGAGTGGACACTGCAGTACCGCTCCCCCTCCCCCACTTTCACGCCAAATTGCCATTCCATTCAGTCCCACCAAGAAAGTCAGGACCTGGAAAATGGCTCTGTGCAGCCTAGGTGTTCCGTGTCCTGCCCTGCGCCTTCCTTGGCCATCCTTCCTGGGACAGTCTCTGGCCAGGGATTCAGAGACTTGCTGAGATGGTGCACACTTGAGTCTCAGCCCTGCTAGGGCTCCCTGGTCCACACAGGGCCTCTCCAAAAGCTGCACTTTCTCTCAAAGTTGTCCTGGCCTTCAATCTCGGATGGGTGTCCCTGCATTTCAGCCCGGCCGCTCTGCAGTGCAAGGGAGCGCCAACAGACCCACTGCCAACTAGGCAACTCTGGTCACTCTCTGGCCAGCAACCCTGAAGCTGTTTCCAGCAAGAAATCTTCCCTTGGCAGCTTCGGGCCAGCAAGATCTTTTCACTTGGCAGCTTCGGGCCAGCAAGAACTCTTACTTTTAGGGAGAAGATTACAGACAGAGGTCCAAGAAAGTGCAATGTTTGGCGGGGGAAAGTGAATTCAAAATATGCCACCTGTTGGGAAAAACTGTACCCTAAAGTCTTTCAGGATGGAAAGTTGGTGTTGCTTCAGGTTCTTTGTTCAGTATTTTTCTCTCTAGTAGTATTTTCTTTCTGAAACTAATGCAGGTACCATTTAGTAACATGTGCTACCTGTTTTGGGCTGTCAGAAAGACTTTGTGGTTCTGATGGTGGGTGTGGTGGTTGGTGCCCCAGGGAAACAAAACTCCATCAAGATGCAGCTGGTAGTATCTAGGCCTTCTATAAACTTCCATCCTCAGGAAATTCCGAGTCCTCTCAGCTCTTCCGCTTGATGGGTAACTTTGTTTCTACTTAGCACCACTTGCTGTGTTGTATATATTTTGTGCCCCAGAAACAACTTATGGAGACGAAGCTCATGATGTCAGACACAGACACTGACTCCTAAGGTCCGTGCTCCATTTTCCTTGGTGTCTGAGTCTCTGGCTAAGCTGAGGGAAAAAACTCCTTGGCTTCTAGCCACTGTGGGCCCTCCTGGCTATGATATTGGTGATACCTGCGGCACAGCTGTGTGTATGGATTGTGGATTATTTATGACTTTTATTATATAGCTGTTGTGAGGTCTGAGTTGTGTGAGGTTTGTGGTAAGGGTGCACTATGTGGTATATGTGTGTGTTTGTGTGCGTGATCAAGTATGGTGTCTGTAGTTTTTCGTTTTGTGTTTGCATGGTCTGTGATGAATGTCTGGTATATGTGGGATCTCTAGTGTGTGGGAAATGATGTGTGTGCAATGATATGTTGTGTATGTGTCTCTGGTGTGGTTTGTGGGGTATATGTGAGGTCCATAGTGTAGATTTAAAGTGTAGATAGTTGTGTAGGTCTGAATATATGTATGATGTATGTGATACATGGTTGCTTGTGCTGTGTGTGGTAGATCTGTGCTACCTGTGTGATTGTGTGGTGTTAATGCCTGTAGTATGAGTGTGTGTGCATACAATATATATGAGGTCAGTAGTGTATGATGTGTGTGGTATGTGGTATATGTGGGTAATGATGTGTTGTATGTGAGGTCTGTGGTGTGTTCAGTATGTGAGGTCTGTGGTGTGTGTGTATAAGGTGGTCAGTGTGTTGTATGTGAGGTGTGTGTATTTATGTATGTGTGTGTATGTGGTATATATGAGGTCTATAGTGTGTACATGGTGGTGTAGGTTTGTGATCAGTGTAAGATAAATGTGGTGTAATTGAGGTCTGTGGTGTAGATGTATGAGCGATGACATGTGGTTGATGTGTCTTAACATCTTAAATATATATACCGCTTTGGTAAAGTAATATTAAAATAATTCAAGGATAAGTAGGAACCAAAGAAAGCTTAAAACTTCACTGTTTATGTACAATTGTGTTTTTCTGTAATTTACTGAGGAATTCATTTGAGACATCGTCTTCATATGAAGCCCTGGATGTTCTCTGCTACTTTAGCGTGGCTTGAATTTGTGGCCCTCCTGCTTCAATTTTCTCATAATGACAATGCCTGCATGTGCCACCACATTCCCAACTAGTTTTAAAAAATTACAGTATTACTAAACTTGTTCTGAGTTTAGTTTTTACTTTCTTGTTAACATAAAACAATTGTTTTTAATGCAGAATACCAACAGAATTTTAGAAAGAAGTGTAACAGTAGTAATTTTCATGTATTTAATATTGCTGAGTGCATATATGAAATGTTTTAAGAAAATCAGTTTGCAACATGATTGACATACTAGTGTTGTGAAATCATAGTATAAATGGCATCCTACACATTGTAAAGTTTTTAATATGTTAAACTTTATTTAGTAACTGAATAATCAAGATAAAGCCAGTTGAAGCAGACTTTCCTATCTCATTTGAAACATATGATATAGGACATCTGTAAAAGCTGGAGCATTCATATAATATGCATTATACCTATTGCTTTCTGTTTTTCAAAAGAAATGGTGCACACTTGTAATTCTGGCACTTGGAAGATAGGTGTTTAAAGTCATCCCTAAATATATAGCAAGTTTGAAGGTATCTTGGGATGTTATCTCAAAAAAAAAAGACTTCAAAGAAAACTCAAGGTGTCACTCTGTGTAGGTGGATGAGTTCTAAGCATGTCGTAGTAAAAACTGATCTCTTTGCTAACTTATAGAAAAATGGCAGAATCTGATCAAACTGGAAAAGTGTTCGTAAGATGTCTCAACATAGACCCTCAAGAGAAGACCCTTCAAATGGTATTTGGAAAATGTGGACCTATAGAACAAAGTAATTCCTTTTTTCTTTGATGCCTTCTTATACGAATAAATGAATTTGTGTGTTTTCATCTTCTCCTACTTACCCTTGCATCCCACTTCACATGTTTTCCTTTACAGCCAGTTCCTCACTTTCCCATTTCTAAGTGCCTCTGCATGCATGATGCCTGTGTCCCCATCCAGGATGTCCATATTTGCAAGAGTCTGGGCATTTGATGGGGGCACAGAGGGCACAGCAGTGGACACACTTTGGAGTAAAATGTCTCCCACTTGCCAATTCCAAACTGTCTCTCAGGTTGTCACAGTAAATGTTGATGTCCCAGATATCGCAGAGATGTAGTGGAAATAGACATCACTAAATGGAACTTAGGGCACTTGTTTTTGTTTTTTTTGTTTTTTATTCAACTGTGCACATGTGCGTGTGTATGTGTGTGTGTGTGTGTGTGGGTGTGGGTGTGTATGTCTGTGTATGTGTAGAACCACGGACGAATTCGCGAACCACCATGGACGCCTCCACCTCCTTCTGCCCCGGGATTCACAGGCTCCGCCCTACCAGGACCAGAAGCGCAGGCCGCCCAAACTTAGGGCACTTGTTGTCAGGCACTACCACTCCTCATCTGTAGACTCTTACATTCTTATTGCCCCCTCTCCTGCTGGAATCCCTAAACCTTGGTATGAGAAGGGATTTTGATGTTTTGTTTAGAGCTGAGCACTCTAAATGCTATTCATTTGCACTTTGGCCAGTTTTGGTTCTCTGCTTTGCACTTCTTCCGTTGCACAAGGAAACTTCTTGTTTGAGTGTTGAGTGTTTCTAAGGGTACAGTGGTGTGTTTTTATTTTTATTTATTTTCTTTCTTGTTTAAATTTATTTTTCTAATTTATGCCTCTATGGCATAAATGGTGTGTTTAAATATAACCAAAATATATTTCCTTTCAAAGTAAATATACAGTACATCTGTTGTATGAAAGAGCCAATATATCGAAATTTAAATTAAATATTTTATTTTGGGAACATACATAATGATGTTTATTTCCTACTTGTTAGAAAAAGACTCATTTCAATCTCTTACTGAAATATGTGTGTATGTACATATATGTACTTTGAGTTCATGGCATGGAAATATGGTAGACTGATGGGAAACAAACTTATTTTTGATACAACATTGGCAATATAATGATGTAAGATAGTTTATTTTTAGTTAAGATTTGTCTTTAGTGGTGCTTGACATACCAACACTCAAGGGAGAAAAAAAATGTTCAGTGGAAACAGTGGGGACTAATATTGGATGAGTGAAGGAAAATAACCCTATCAGTGGGGTGCCCTATGGAGAGGTAACTTGGTATATGCTGCAGAGGAATAAACAACCCAGAAGATAACTCTGAGTTCCATAGAAGCAGACAGGCAGGAGATTGGGATAAGTCCTCAATATGCTTATAAAACTAGAAAAATAAAATAATAATAGTAATACTAAATAAATAAGCAATGGAAAACAGATAAATCTGGTAGACTAGATGAAACACGGTGAGTCACACAAGCAAAAGGATGATAAAATTGGAGGGAATCAGGAAGGAAATATAAAGTTTTATAAGGGAAAATGAGTAGGATGAGATCTGTGACTGAGGATTGAAAATATTATAAAGTCACTGTATTCATGTAGGTAACATTAAAAATAACAAAGATAGAGGTATATTTATGTGTGTGTGTATGTGTGTGTATCTGTTCTTTACTCTTGTAAAATTAAGAATTTTACCAGAAATAAAAAAAAAACCATAATTCAGAACATCAGAGATGCAATATCAAACACCAGGAACCATTCTGAAGCTCAGGGATATTTTCAAAAGAGGGAGCAGTAAGATTGTAAGAGCACAAGGATGGGGATGAGTAATGATATACAAGTTACTCCACACAAGTTAGGTATGCCCCCCCCACACCTGCCTGCCCGACTGGGATAGAACTCACTCGCAGTCCTCCAGGTGAGTTCCACCAGCTCCCAGGTCACCCCTTGTCCCAGTTCCTCCCACCAGCCAGCCTGAACAACACCCAGGCTGCCTCAGGTTTTCCTGGGCCACACCCTAGGTCACAGCCCCTTTGTTTCTCCTGTGTGTCTGCCTGCTGGGCCAGGATAGGACTTGCTCCTCCATCCCTGGAGCTTGGATGGGCAACTAAGCCAAGTCTCAGGTCCCAGTTGAAGAGTTCTGCCATTTCCATCAGTCCCTGTGCCCTCCAACCCACCAGGGATGCTCGCTTGTGGTCCATGGAGGATACACTGCTACTCAGAATTCAACAAAGGAAACTCAACCAAAGCTCTAAGGGACAAAGGCCATACATATGAAGTCCTCTAAAATCATCCTATCACATGGGAGAGATTCTTCACTTCCAACACGAAGATAAGTAATTCCCCCCTGTTTTTTTTTTTTTTAACCATCCTACTCCTTTCAATTATTAATCACTGTTGATTAGCAGTTCCATATAGCCATCCCCAAAACAAATGCAACTTCAGGGATTAAACCACTCACCCTCACATATAATCAAGGTTCTAAACTATAAAAGTGCACTATCATACTAATATTCACCCCCTGTCCACTAAACCTGACTTAACTTATGTACTGAGTCTAATAGCCTCATCTAGAAAATAACAATAACAACAGACAAATGTACCCAACTCCAAAGCAAACATTTCTAATAACCTCCTGAGAGTAGTAATACCAAATAAATCAGTTCAGTCAAAAACACATAGAAACTGAAAGGTCTTAAGAGACAAAACAACAATGCCTAAGTCAAAGTGCAGATCCATGAGAAATAAAACCCAAAAAGGCAAAAGTCACACTGAAAGAATTAACCTCATAATGATGGATTCTGTCATAGTTAAGCACAGATGTCAACTTGACTGTTGAGGGTTTGAGCTCTGATTGGGTTAAGCCCAGAGCAAATCTGAAAGAGATTGTCTTTCTGATGGGGAAGACCCAGTCCATGATAGGTGGGATTAGGCCCTGGATAAGTCACACAGAGCTGGTTGAGAGAGTGGGCATCCTTCTGTATACTTGGCCAAACATGCTGGTCTGGCAAGTAAGGATTGTCCATCTCTCAGCAGTTATGGTGGCCAGTTCCCTCAGCCCTGGTGTTGGTGTGTGCTCTCCCATCAAGCTGGACTATGAACTGTAACCAGACTGTCGTAAGAAAGTAAATGCCTTGTTTCTTTAAGCTGTGTGATGGTCATTTATCAGCAACTATGCAGGCGGACTGCAACAGAATTTGGTACCCAGGAAGTGGGGTGTTGCTGATAAATCTTACTATGTGGATTTTGTGACTTTTGAATGGTTCTGCTGGATAAAGTTGGAAATGCTTGAGAATTTTCACTTTGTGGATTTACAAGTACTGTTCTTTAGCATTTAGTGGGCCAGTTGCTGACAGAGATTGTTCAGGCCCAATTTATGATGAGGAAAACAAGGACTTTGGTAAAGCTGAATTTAGAGACAATGGACTGGTTTGCTTGATTGAGGAGAGTTGTGTTGGTGGCTGTGAAGCCCTGGATGAGGAAAGGGCAGGCAGCAGAACAGCTGTCATTCTTGGAAAAATGAACATCAGTGAAGGAAAACCTAGTGACTTGCACTGTGATGGTGGAGGAGGTGAATACCACCGTATGGCAAGTTTGTGGTTTGAAAATCCAGATTCCTTCAGGGGCCAAAAGCCCAAGTTAAAGCTGTTTCTTGCCCTTTGGAAATTTGGCTGCCTGGAATAGGCTTTTCCAGCATCAGAGCACAAGATTTGGTGCAGCTGTAGTTCCAATGGACCAAGCTACGTTGCAAACTTGTTTCAGAATCTGGCAGCGTCCCTCAGGTGATACTGGTTTGGGCAAACTACTGAGGGTTTCGTGGAGAGCAGCAAAAGCTTGGCATCAAGTGGCAGGCATAGAGTTCCTGCAAGACATGGTGAAGCTTAAAGCTGCAGAGGAGAAACAGAGTTGTACTTGACATGCCAGAACTGTGAGACTGCTGCTGAGGATGACTGTAAGTGGAGATTCAGCCTGATTTGGAGGAACTCGGCTTTTACAACTTTAAGCTGGAAACAGGGACTGGGAATGCCTAGAATGTTTGAGCAGCCTTGACTATGTGATGAGCAACAGAAGATGGAGATTGAAGTAAAGGATACGGTTTTTTTTTCTGGACTTTGATCCTTTTAATGTTTTCTTATTGTTTAAAATAAATCTGTTTTAATGTTTTATCTGTTTTAAAGTATTTAACTTATTTCATTTTTAATTTAATTTAATTTTATTTTTACTTCCACTCATACAAACTTAACAGGTACACCGGTCCCCTCCGTCCCTCCAACCTCCCACCGCCCTGTACGCCCCTCACCTCCCCCCTCCCTCCCCATCCCCCAGTGCCTCCCCCTCCCATCTCTGGAGCATCCTTTAATGTGCATGCCAGACTCTCCTCTGGGTCCTCCTCTCTGATGAGGTGCAAGAACCCAGTGGACATAATTTAAGAAAATTGAGAACTTTGAATGTTTAAAATGTTGGAACTAAGTTTTAATGAGAAAACACTTTAAATTTGTCCATGGAATTTATTTATATTTTAACATCTGTAGGGACAAGGAAAGGTTAAAAGTGCTATTGTTTTTGTGTCAAGTTGACAAGGGGAGGAATATCATAGTTAAGCACAGGTGTCAACTTGACTGTTGAGGGTTTGAGCTCTGGGCACAGTTGTAGAGAGTTGATGATTGAGTTAAGCCCAGAGCAAATCTGAAGGAAATTGTCTTTCTGATGGGGAAGACACAGTCCATGATAGGTGGGATTAGGCCCTGGATAAGTCACACAGAGCTGGTTGAGAGAGTGGGCATCCTTCTGTATACTTGGTCAAACATGCTGGTCTGGCAAGTAAGGATTGTCCATCTCTCAGCAGTTATGGTGGCCAGTTCCCTCAGCCCTGGTGTTGGTGTATGCTCTCCCATCAAGCTGGACTATGAACTGTAACCAGACTGTCGTAAGAAAGTAAATGCCGGGCTGGAGAGGTGGCTCAGAAGTTAAGCCTCCGCCTTGCAGGCGGAAGGTCCTGAGTTCGGTTCCCAGATCCCACGTATAGACGCCAGGCGGAAGCGGGGGCGGCCTGCACTTCTGGTCCTGGTAGGGCGGAGCCTGTGAATCCCAGGGCAGAAGGAGGTGGAGGCGTCCATGGTGGTTCGCGAATTCGTCCATGGTTCTACACACACACAGACACACACACACACAGACACACACGCATGCGCACATACACACGCACATGCGCACAGTTGAATAAATAATAATAATAATAATAAAAATAAAAAAAGAAAGTAAATGCCTTGTTTCTTTAAGCTGTGTGATGGTCATTTATCAGCAAATATGCAAGCAGACTGCAACAGATTCCAACCAGAATAAATTCACAGATAATAAAAAGAAAGCCTGAACCAAGATAATAAATTTCAAAGTATGATCATTACCATGATCAATACTATGAAAGAGGAAATCCAGAAAGAGTTAAACAACTGCATCAATCACTTTGAACAGGAACACAACAGACACTTGGAGGAGTTGAGAAAAACAGTTCAAGAAACTAAAATAGGCATAGAGCAGTTAAAACAGTCTCAGGCAGAGTTTAAAATCAAACTAAAAGACAAGTTATCTTCAAACCAAAACTCAACAGAGAGTCTTATCAGCAGAACTAACAAAGCAGAAAATAGAATTTCAGATCTTCAAAACAAAGTGGAAGAATTAACGAGTTCAATGGAAGAGGTCGTTGAAGCCAAAAAGATACTGAGAGGAATAGTCAAGAGATATGGGACACCCTGAGGAAGCCTAACATGCATATTCATGGAACACCAGAACAAAAACCCAACATACCACACCTGAGGAAATTTTTCAAATTATCATTAATGAAAACTTTCCTCATCTAAAGAATAAGAGTCCCATCCAAATACAAGAGGCCCTCCGCACCCCAAACAGATATGACTAAAATAGAAACTCACCACAACAAATAATAGTCAAAACAATCCACATTCAAGATAAAGAAAAGGTGCTGAGAGCTTCAAGGGAAAAAAAAAACAAGTCACTTTTAAAGGTAAACCTATTAAAATAACAAATGAATTCTCAATGGACACAGTAAAAGCAAGAAGAGTTTGGAGAGACATACTTTAAGTACTAAGTGAGCAAAAATGTCAACCCAGGCTATTATACTGGCAAAACTATCCATCATGATCGAGGGAGAAAGAAAAGTTTTTCAGTACAAAGACAACTTGAAAGCTTACATGTCTATCAAACCAGGCCTTCAAAAAAATGCTAAAAATGATACTTAAGGTTGAAGAAAAAAATAAGCATATCCAGGAGGACAGAAGGGAAGTATAATAACATCAAAACCTAAAAGCCAAGCAATACACTTACAAAAGCCACTAAACATAATAAATGTCTGGAATTAAAAATAGTTTCTCCATTATAACACTAAATGTTAATGGAATTAACTCACCAATCAAGAGACACAGATTACAAACTTGGATTAAAAACCACAATCTATCAATCTGCTGCCTGCAGGAAACCCATCTCACAACAAAAGATAGGCACATCCTAAAAATGAAAGGCTGGTACAAAATTTCACAAGCTAATGGAACCAAGGAGCAGGCAGGGGTAGCCATTATGCTTTCAGACAAAGTGGACTTCAAACCAAAGAAAATCATAAGAGACACAGATGGATACTACATTTTAGTCACAGGTACAATTCACTAGGAAAACTTCACAATACTGAACATATATGCACCGAATACAGGCTCCCAACATTCATTAAGCAAACCCTACAACATTTAAAGTGATAAATCAACCCCAAAATGAAACTTCTTGGGGATTTTAACACCACCCTCTCAACATTGGATAGATCAACAGGTAAAAAACTCAACAGAGACACTTTGGTACTTAAACCTTACTAAAATGTACTTTACAGATATCTATCGCACTTTTTATCCATGTACCAAAGAATACACAGCACACAGAAATTTCTCCAAAATAGATCAAATATTGGGCCCCAAAATGAATCTCCACTTATACAGGAAAGCTGAAATTCTAGCCTGTATCCTATCAGACCATCATGGTCTAAAGCTTCATATCCACAACACAACAAACAACAGAAAATACATTAACTCTGGGAAACTTAACATTATGATGCTGAATGAGAATTGGATTCAGGAAGAAATTAAAAGGAAATTCAAGATTTCCTGAAAGTGAATGATAATGAAAATACAACTTATCAAAATCTCTGGGACACAATGAAAGCTATCCTAAGAGGTAAGTTCATAGCTCCTAATGTCTACATTAAAAAAATGGAAACATCAGAAATAAATAACTTAACAACGCACTTTAAAGCTTTAGCAATACTAGAGCAATCCAATTCCAAAAGCAGTAGAAGAGAGGATATTAGCAAAATAAGGGGAGAAATATTTGATATTGAAATTAGGAAAATGATAGAGAATCAACCAGTCAAAAACCTGGTTCTTTGAAAAAAATCAATTACAAATGATACACCCCTAGCTAAATTAACCAAAACCGAGAGAGACAATCCAAATGAACAAAATTAGAAATGAGAATGGAATTATCACTACTGATACCGAAGAAATCCAGAGAATTATTACATCATATTTCAAAAACTTATACTCTGTGAAATTTGACAACACAAATAAAAGGGATGAATTCCTAAGTAAACACAATTTACCTAAATTGAACCAGCAAGTTTTTAATTATATAAATAGTCCTGTAACCTATGAGGAAATCGATGAAGTAATCTCAAATCTTGACACCAAAAAATGTCCTGGACCAGATGGATTCAACACAGAATTCTACCAGACATTTAAGGAGTCAATAACACCAATACTCCTTAAACTGTTCCATCAAATAGCAAAGGAAGGAACACTACCAAATTCTTTCTATGAAGCTAATATCGTTTTAAACCCAAAACCTAAAAAAGATACACTAAAAAAGAACTTCAGAGACTCTATATCAACCACCTAGAACTAGGCCAGACTAATCTCTCCCCATCCTGAAGCTCAGGGACATTTGCGGAAGAGGGGGCTGTAAGAGTGTAAGAACAAAAGGATGGGAGGAGCAATGATTTGCAAGATACTCCACACAAGTTAGGGCCGAAGCAATCATAATTGGACATTGTATGCCCGGCGCAATGTCCAACACACTATTGACCTCACAAAGTCTAGCATCTGTAAAGGCACCAAGATCCTTGGAGGCAAGGGATCAACAGCCACAGTAGTGTTCCTATGCTTAAGGGGAACACAGGAAGGGGTTCAAGGAAATGCCACTGGGTCCTTGTACGTCATCAGAGAGGAGGGCCCAGAAGAGAGTCAGGCATGCACAAGAAAGGACTCTGGGAATCCGGGCGGGAGCCACGGGGGGATAGGGCGGGATGAATGAGGGGAGGAGGAGCAGGGGGTTGGAGGGGGGAGGAGGAGGGAGGGAGGGAACTGGTGTACCTATTGTTTATATGAGCTGAAATAATAATAAAAAATGTATTATATAAAAAAAAAGAAAACTATAGACCAATCTCTCTGATAAACACAGATGCAAACATTCTAGAGAAAGTCTTAGCAAATCGGATTCAAAAACATTTCAGGGGGCTGGAGAGGTGGCTCAGGGGTTAAGCCTCTGCCTTGCAGGCAGAACGTCCTGAGTTCGGATCCTAGACCCCACGGATAGACGCCAGGCGGAAGCGGGGGCGGCCTGCGTTTCCGGTCCTGGTAGGGCGGAGCCTGTGAATCCCGGGGCAGAGTAACAAGGAGGAGGTGGAGGCGTCCATGGTGGTTCCCGAATTCGCCCGTGGTTCTACACACACAGACACACACATACATACATGCACACGCACACACACTCACAACTGAATAAATAATAAAAATTAAAAAAAAAAAAAAAACATTTCAGAAAGATCATTCATGGGGATCAAGTAAGCTTTATCCCAGGCACACAAGGATGGTTCAACACACACAAATCAATAAACATAATTCACCATATAAACACATACAAAGTCCAAAACCACATGATACTCTAGGTAGATGCAGAAAAAGCTTTTGACAAGATCCAACAGTCCTTTATGATCAAAACCCTAGGGACGGTTGGAATGGAAGGAACCTTTATCAATATAATAAAAAACTGTCTACAAGCCCCCAGCAAGGATTAAACTCAATGGGGAAAATCTTGAAGCATTCCCGCTTCAGTCAGGAACAGACAAGGCTGTCCACTCTCAGCACTTATATTCAATATTGTACTTGAAATCTTAGCTGAAGCCATAAGACAAGAAAGGGACATAAAAAAGGGATTCAAATCGGCAAGGAAGAAGTCAAGTTATCTCTATTTGCAGATGACATGACCTTCTACCTGAGTGATCCCAAAAACTCCACTAGGAAACTCCTGGAACTAATACAGAAGTTCAGCAGGGTACAAAATAAATGTACAAAAATCAATGGCCTTCCTATGTGCCCAGAATGAAATATGTGAAAAAGACCTGAGAGAAACAATCCCATTTACTGTAGCCCCCCACAAAAGTGAAATACCTTGGTATAAACCTAACCAAGGAAGTCAGAGACCTTTACAATGAAAACTTTAAAACCTTAAAGAAAGAAATTGCAGAAGACACCAGAAGGTGGAAAGACCTCCTATGTTCCTGGATTGTAAAAATCAATATCATAAAAATGACCATCCCACCAAAGGCAATATACAGATACAATGCGATACCAATAAAATCCCAAAGCAATTCTTTAAAGAAGTTTACCAAACAATCTCAACATTCATATGGAGGTAGAAAACACCCAGGTTAGCAAAGACAATCCTGAGTAACAAAAACACTGCTGGATGTATCACCATACAAATCCTTAGCCTATACTACAAACCCATAGTTGTAAAAACAGCCTGGTATTGGCTCCAAAATAGACACACAAATCAGTGGATAACGGTTGAAAATCCAGATATAAGCCAACACAACTGCGGCCATTTGATCTTTGACAAAGGGGCCCAAAAAAATCCAATTGAAAAAGAACAGCATCTTCAACAAATGGTGCTGGCAAAACTGGATATCCACATGCAGAAGATTAAAACTTGACCCGTACTTGTCACCATGTACAAGAATTTATACAAATGGATCAAGGGTCATGATATAAGGTCACAGACTATAAAAATCTTAATTGAAAGGGTAGGGAACTACCTTAAGCTCAGTAGTCTAGGCCAACAGTTCCTAAAAGGACATCCAATAGCACAGTCACTACAACCAACACGCAACAGATGGGATCTTGTGAAATTAAAGAGCTTCTGTTCAGATAAAGAGATTGTAACTCAACCCACAGAATGGGAGCAAATCTTCACTAACCACATATCTGATAGAGCTCTATTATCCAGCATGTACAAAGAACTTAGAAAACTAAACACCAAGGAAACAAATGGGCCAATTAAAAAATAGGCCTTGGAACTTAAAAGAAACTTTACCAAGGACGAAATTAAAATGTCTAACAAATATCTTAGAAAATGCTCCACATCCTTAGCCTTAGGGAAATGTAAATCAACACTTCCCTGAGATACAATCTCATCCCAGTCAGGATGACAAAAATTCACAATGCAAGCAACACCGAATGCTGTAGAGAATGTGGAGAGAGGGGAACTCTCTTACACTGTTGTTGGGAATGCAGGCTCATATAACCACTCTGGCAAGCCATCTGGCAATTCTTAAAGAAGTTACAGATTGAAATGCCATATGACCCAGCTATTCCACTTTTGGGAATAACCCCCCCCCCCATGCAGCAAAAATTCACCTCAAAAGCACAAGCACGACCATGTACATAGCAGCACTGTTTACAGTAGGAAAGTCATGGAATCAACCCAAATGTCCAACAGTTGTCAAGTGGATAAGGAAAATGTGGTACATTCATTCATACAATAGAATACTACTCAGCCATCAAAAATGATGAATTAATGAAACATGCCGGGAAATGGTTGGAATTAGAAACAATTATATTGAGTGAAGTATCCCAGACCCAGAAAATTAAGTACCATATGTACTCCCTAATAGGTGGATCCCAGTACCAAACCCACTTAGAGACACTCAAAGATAAACCTCTGTAATATCTACAGTAATTGCAAAGATTATAAACAGTAGGGATGGAGAAGGAGGGCCCCATCAGAAACAAGGAGAGAGGGGACCATGTTACAGCAGAGAAAATAGGCCTCCATCAAGGACTGCAAGTAAGTAATGAGATATCTCGTTAAGTTCACAGACTTTCCTTCCTGATCATTTGCAACTGATGGGGTATGATCTCACCAGTAGGGAAGGGCATATAGGCTGCCATATAGAAAGTAACCATTTTGCAAATGGGTGATTGACCCTTCTCTCACCACTGTCTCCTACTTCTATTCCATCTGCCTTTGAATATACTCTTATAACAAAACTCTAATTTAACAGGTTTTTAACTCTGGCCAGGAGATGACATCCAATACCCATCAGGATGGAGTCAAGGGCATTGCAGGAGCAGCAAAATTAAAAATCAACAAACCATAATTCAGAACTTCAAAAACTCTATATCAACCACCAGGAACTAAGCCAGCCTAATCTCTCCCCATCCTAAATCTCAGGGAAATTTGCAAGAGAGGGGGGCAGTAAGATTATAAGAGCACAAGGATGGGAGGAGTAATGATATGCAAGATACTCCACACAAGTTAGGGCCAAAGCAATCATAATAGAACTTTGCATGACCTGCGCAATGTCCAACACATTATTGACCCCACAAAGTCTAGCATGGACTAGCACTAGGATCTTTGGAGGCTAGGGACTAACAGTCACAGTAATGTTCCTAAGCTTAAGGGAAACATAGGAAAGGGAAATGCTCCTAGGTCCTTGCACCTCATCAGAGAGGAGGACCCAGAGAAGAGTTTTGCATGCACATTAAAGGATGCTCCAGGGATTGGGAAGGAGGGAGGCACTGGGGGGGAAGCATTGGTGGATGGGAAGAGAGGGGGGAGAGGAGGGGGCAAACACTGCGATGGCGGAGGGGACCTGTGTACCTGTTAACTTTGTATGAGCTGAAATAATTTTAAAAAAAAGAAGTGGAGTTTCCAGTGGAGCTCTTGGGGAAACCGATATGAAAGTGAAATTAGAGGCAGATATTAAAAATTTCTGTATACCTTTTCATGAAGAAAAATATAACTTTCTTTTAGTCTGAATACTTAAGGAAACATGTTGGTTTGGGAAAAGGGACATGTATTACTTTTCTTTGTATTATCCAAGCACTAAAACATATTGCTTTTGTGGTATTGTGGGGAAAGAGCATGTTTTCTATTACTCCATAAGTTGTTTTGGATCTTAACAGAAAAAAGGCAGAATTGTTGAAATATATTTCCATACTTATTAATTGGAAAGTATATCTTATGAATGGAGATTTCATATTTGTATGTTTAAAATTCTACAATAAAATTTGCATGAATATTTGGCTGCTTTTATTGCTCAGCACACTTGTCTAAAAAGTGCTCTGAACATAAAATTTCTTTTCTAGATAGAAATATTTTTTAGATTCGAATCATACGATATGTCATATAAAAATATATTGAGATTCACATCCAAAACTCTGTAGATAGAGTTGTTAAGACATGAATCTTTGTAGGCACATGTTAGAAGAAGTCAAGGTATGAGCAAAAAAGCTATAGAATTGCTGGCAATTCAACAGGAAAATCATGTACATGGTGACTGGGACAGTACTTCTGCTAAAGGTACTCAGCACACCTAGGTAGCCTCCAAACACTGCCAGGTAGGAAGCCACACTAGCAGAGGCCGAGGCACCATGGAGAAAGTGGATGGAATTATGGGTGATCCAACATGTCCTGCATCTCATGGTGAAATGGGGCCCTTGAGAAAGGGCGCCGGCTGCTGCTTGCAAGGGAACTTGTGGGGTGCAGGCAGCGCAGCGCGGGAAGTTCCCAATTGAAGACTTCTGGTTGCTAGCAGCTTCGCCATCTCTGGCCAGAGTGACCCCAGGACCTAGTTGGCAGTGGGGCAGGTCGGCGCTTTCCCACACTGCTGACGGGCCAGGCTAAAATGCGGGGGCATCCATCCAGGATTGAAGGCCAGGACAATTTATGGAGGGAAGTGCAGTTTTGGGGGGAGGTCCTCTCAGGGCCAGGGAGCCCTGGCGGGGCTAAGACTCAAGTGTGAGTCATCTCAGCAACTCTCTGAGTTTCTGGTGTCAAGGGAAGGTGCAGCGCAGGGCAAGGAACACCCAGGTTGCATGGAGCCATTGTAAGGTCCTGACTGAAGGGTCTGTTTTCTCTCAGCAGGACTTGAATGGCATGGCGAGTTGTGGCGGAAGTTAGTAGATTGGAAGTGCCTACTGCGACTGGAATCCTAGGAAGGCTGGTGGGGAACGGTACTGAAGTGCCCGCTCTGCCAGCTGGTCATGCAGGCCTGGGGCAGGTGGGTGGAAGTATCCTGCCGCTACTGGCACGAAACCTGTAATGGGTAGCACCGAGCTCAACATAGCGGGACAGGAGCGATCGACCCCCCTCCTCCCACTCACACATCCCTCAGATTCTACTGTGCTTGATTGAGATCTGGAGTGTAAGATAGGGCAGCAACACCAGGGTCAGCAGCAGCAACAGCAGCTCCAGCAGCAATAGCAGAAGGAGGAGCTCCCCTAGCAGTACCATTCTGAGACAGGTCTCCAGTGGCAGCATCCTTTCCTCTGTCTTCTAGAAATGATCCGGAGCCTTTGTGCAGGCTAGAAATTGGCATTCCTCATCCCTTGGCTTTACCTTATATTGCAAGTCTTCTAGGCTGTGCCTCTCACCCGGTGTCATGGCACTGTGGCTAGAGTGTCGCAGGGGCACGTGGTTCCATGTGCTTGTCTTGAAGGCTTGTGAACTCTGGGCCACAAGCTCAGGGCATGCAGATTCTCTTCCCTGGCTCCTTCAGTTCTTCTGTCCTCCTTGCTTCTCAGCTCTCCACCCTGGCTCATTGTCTCTTTATCCTGTCACTCTTCTCCAGGACCTGGCCACTCTCCCAAGGGCCACCTGCTCTATTTCAGCTGTCAGGCAGCCGGCTTGCTCTGCTGAGTGGTAGGAGGTGTGCTGGTGTGTTCCTCTGTTCTGCTCCTGCTGTCCCTCACTCGGAGGAGCATCTCCCAGCTGTCCCACCAAGCAAGCCCATATCATGTGGTAGAAGAGAGGAGCCGTTGAGATCCCCATTACCCCCCAGCTCACATGCCAATGACGGCATATTTCGTGCTCGGCACAGACCTAGAGCCCACCTGTCTAGCACCCATCACACAGCCCTGCTAGCCATCAGGGAAAGTGCTACCCCTCTAGCAGTGGTGAAGCAGCGTAGAAAGCTCCCGAGAGCCAAAGTTTTGCTAAAAACTGTCAGGAACAGCTCTGGCAAAAGCTGAGCCTGAGATATCAGATGTGATCCACATGCAGTGTGCTCCTGACATCCACACATTAGTCACGTCAGCTATTGTAAAGGCGGGCTCCAGCTGTCAGCTTGGGGAACAATGCTTCTGCTCAAGGCATGCACTTCTCGCCTAGGTAGCCTACAAAGACTGCCAGGTAGGAAGCTGCACTGGCTTATGCTGGCTTATACACTGGCTCACTCATTTACAACTAGAGGAAGGGCAGAAGGAATCCCTGAAGACTAAACATATGATGATCATTATGAATATCCATTCTGATCTGAGAAGGTTTTCTCATTGTTTAACAACTACCCAGTCTCACTATTAGGTCTTGCTTGTGGTGAAATTGTTCCCCCCTAACCAGCCTCTCTGAGGCCTCCCTGAACCCCTCATTCCCTCTTCAAAAGGTCGCTGACCTCATCAGCACCTTACAGATTTCCCTGGAACACAGATGCTGCAGTCTCCTCCCCTCCCTCACCCACCCTCTCCACCCCAGCCACCTGCTCAAGGCACTCAGGGAGCTTTGGGCACCCCAGGCTTTGCACTCCCCTCATTTGACTTGTACCCCTTGTAGCCAGTGCTCCAGACATGTGCCTGGAGAGGGATGCCAAAGTTCTGCAAGTGCTAAAGCTGGCAGGGGCTTCCCAAAGTTCCAGGTCCCTGCATGAGAAATCATGCCACATCACTCCTGCTCACACTTTTCAGTCTCACCAGCTCCCCCATCCATCCAAGCCTCCATTCCTAGTCTGTTATCACATGGCAGAACATGAAACCCCCACAGCCAGAAGCCACCTGGGAGGAAGAAGGGGTCCCTGTCAATGAATAATGGGACCCAGGGAACCGGCTCCCACCTCAATATCTCCAGGTGTGGGGTTATAATAATGTCAGTTTTGGTAAAACTTTTTTTTAATTGTTTTCTGGACAGAAGGTGGTGGGATGGGTGCAGGGGGAGCAGAGCGGCCAAGAGTACTAAGGGCTCAGATTTGGGTCAGGGACGTTTTGGGTCCCTGCAGAAAGGGTTGGGATTCCTGGGCTTCCTCCGCGGATGTGTCTGGGCTGTGGGTGCTGTCAGGTTGAGGGCCGCTGTCTCTGCTGCCCGAGAGACCAGGGCGTGCCACTTCAGGGGGAAGAGGTGGAGGGGGGATTTGAGCTGAGGATTGTGTGTGGGAAACCAACAAACCAAAAGCCCAGAAGTCAGGTAGGCGACCTGTGGAGGCCGGATGAACGAAAATGGTTACCTCTGTGACTTGGCAGAAAGTCACCCTCGCTCTCCAGACCTGCTTCAGTCTCTCTGTCCCTAGTCTCTAGCAAGTGCTGTGCTTGCAAGCACCCGCCCCACCTCCCTATCTAGACCTGTAGGCCAAGACCAGATAGGACACTCCCACCCCAGACAGTGCTCTGGGGATCCCAACAGGCTTACACACACACTCACCACACACACTCGCACAAGCCCAGGAGTGTGCACCCCAGCAAGTAGGCACTCACACAACTGCTGGCACTGAAGGACCCACACGAGCACGCACACATATTCCATGTCACATCTTGGGCACTTGCGCCCAAACCCGCCACTGGCCGCGAGTCCCTGAGCTGCAGTCCCAACCCTCCTGTGCGCTGTATGGACACCGCAGGCCCCACTTGGATTTCCCCTCATCCTGCGCCATCTCGCCCTGCACACTGCCAGACTGCCTGGAGCCAGCCCTCTTCAGTGGGGAAGCTGGAGCCCCAGCTTGCGGGAGCCCTCAAGCCCCTTTGCCAGCGCCCTTGAGGAAGTCCCTCTATCTCACCTGCAGGATGGTGCCACAAGCTGCCAGATTGGCGGGGAGGGTGGACACTCGAGTCCAGAGCTGAGCGCCTCCCCTCTGGCGCCCAGCGCGCACTCTGCAAGGCCATTGGCGCTGCGCCTGCCGAGTGCCAGGGAACCTGCTAGAAAATTCTTTACTTCCTAGACATGTGGAGGCTGGATATAATATCTGAAAGGACAGTTTAATACCACTACCTACTAGTGTTAGGGGTCCCCAACATCATGAACACTCTGAATCCACTAACTTGAGCCCTAACTCGCCATGCCTCTCAAGTCCCACTCAAGACTGCCCATCCTTCACTCAGGACCTGAAAACCCTCTGTGCAGCCTAGTTGTTTTCGGGCCAGCTCAGCCTTCCCTCCACCCTCCCTCCCTTGCCCAGTCTCACCAGGGCCTCAGAGACTTGCTGAGATGGCTCCTTCTTGAGTCCCAGACCCAAAAGCCACTTCCCCCCAAAGTTGTCCTAGCTTTCAATTCCACATAGGTGTTTTCGCATTTTATTTTGTTCCCTCTCTGTGTGGAACAATTCCGACCTATCCTACTGCCAACTAGGCAGCTCGGGTCATTCTGCACAGTGACTGCGAAGCTGCTCCCAGCAAGAACTCTCTGGTTGGGCTTTGTGCGCTTCCCTGCTAGCACCCAAGAGGTTTACTTCTAAGCACAGGCTCAGGCACTCTTTCTCATGCACCATTTTCACGAGTTGTGGAGCCCCCACAATTCCATCCATTTTCTCCAAGGGTCTCCGGCTTTGGTGTCCTTCCAGATCAGGTACAGCAGCCTGACTTTGTCAGTTCCTGCCAGACTACCTGCCAGATTACAGGGTTCTTCCGATGAGGCTTTGCCAAGGCTCCAAGGACGCAGGAGCCTGCCACTCCTCCCAGCGACACTTCTGCCTTACTCCCCAGTGCCTTCAAGATCAGTTGAGTGTCTGTGCCCCTAGCTCAGGACTTCTGAGCTCGCTCCAGGATCCCCACACGTGCGGTTCCAAAAGGCCTGCACATCCCACCTGTCTCCCAAACCCAACTCTTTGCTGGGTAACCTACTGGAAGCAGGCACACTTCAGCAAGGGCTCCAAAGAACCCTAGAACTGTGGCTGATAAACAAGGGCATGCATTTCCGCCCAAACTCACTAGCGCTTTCAAGTCTGGCTGGGAGTCCTAGCACTTTGGTCCCTCTCCCTGCACGCCCAGAAAACAATTGTCAGTCCGCCTGCTTCTTGGTTCTCCAGTTTTCTGGCATAGCCACAGGAAGTCCCAACGCTACCCTCCTGCCTGATTGCCCCTTCCAGCTTCTTGTGACCCTGTGTTATTTTCCTTCTTTCTCTCCCTCTCTCTCTCTCTCTTCTCTCTCTCTCCTCCTTTTTCCCCCATTTACGTTTCAATGACATCACAGCTCACCAAATTGTATGCTGGAAAGCTTTCACCTCATTGTACAAAGACCAGAAGGCCAAAAAGGTTGATATCGTGCTATGGTGTTCAGATATGTTTCCCAAGTGACAAGGGGCAGTGAATTTGACAGATGATTGGAACCGTGAATGGATGTTTAGTTAGCATCTCTTTGCCAAGACACAAATCTGAATAAAAATGAACTAGGAGAGGAAGGGGGTTTACTTTGCTCACAACTCCATGTCACAGGGCAGGAGAGTCATACCAACTAACGGGAAATCATCGCACGTGGGCAAGCTCATGCGAAGTCAAGAGCAAAGGGCAAAAATAACTGCATTCTGGGCTACAGGTGGGTGCTCAACTCACTTTCTTCTTCTCAGGAAGAGTGGTTTGGCTCCCTCTCCCTTTCCCCCTCCTCTTCCCCTCCTTCTCCATCTCTCCCTGTCTCCCTCTCCCCCCATCCTCCTCTCCCTCTTACCTTCTCCCTCTCTCCTTCTCCCCCTCTCCCCCTTTCCCTTTTCTCCTCTCCCTCTTCCCCTCTCCCCTCTTCCTTTCTCTCTCCCCTTCCCCTTCCCCTCCCTCCTCCATCTCTCCCCCTCCCTTCTCTTCCCCTCTCCTTCTCCCAAAGACCTGATCTCCCCAACTCAGTCAAAGCTTTCCAGACCATCTTCCAAGGCCTCCTTAACTAGATGATTCCCAGTAGGTGGCTGCATCCAGAGGCTCATCTGCCAGGATAACAGTTGAGAATAACTGCACAGTCAAGTGTCATTTCAGTAAGCCCAATGCTGTCCTGGGCTTTCTGCATCCCTCCTTTGAGGATAGTTGGGAAGGATGGACCGAAATGTTTCAGCTCCAACTAAGAAGAGGTTTTCTCTGTTCAGAACTCTCTGGATTGTCCAGAATGTGATTAAAAATGTTCTCTTGACAGTTTCGTTTGTAACCTGAAAGATAGGCCATGTTCACTTGGAGGGGACGTTTTTTCTGTGAGGAAGTGAAGCAATGCAAATGGTCCATACCCAGGGTGCAGCCAAAACAATAAGAGCAGGTTGTGGGCTGCAAAATGAGAGTGATTCCCCAAATCTAGATGAAGATTCCCCCCTGCTCCTTCCTCAGAGTCTCCAGGACCAGAGGTGAACTCAGCTCTGGGACCTGAGCAAAGTGGGGGAGGCAGGAAACAAATGAAGAGGCAAGATGATTGTGGGCATATGGGACAGGAAGTGACAAGAGGTCTTGGCATTTTCTCGGAGGGCCAGAAGAAAATTGTGGACCCAGACCTAGCTGACAGCATATCTTTTGCCACTGACCCCCAGGAAGGCAGGCTCATCCTCGATGTCCCCCGCTGGTCTTACAGCCCCAGAAGCTATGTGCTGCTTAGTGACCTGCGCTCACAATAGGGTACTGGGGAAAAAAAGAAAAAGAAAATGAAAAGAAAAGAAAAACAAGTGATGGAAGCTCTCACTGTACACCAGGAAAGGCTTTGAGATGATCTATGTGTCCCCATCTGCATTGATAGTGAAGAAGGTGTAAATCTTCCCAAGGCAACTAAGAGAGAATGGTGAGACTGGGTAACTCTGAAGCAATGGGAACACCTCCGGGAGCCAGTGTGGCTTGCTACCTGGCAGTCTTTGGAGGCAACCTAGGTGCCATGAGTGCCTTAAGCAAAAACGCTGTGCACCAAGCAGACAGCTGGACCGCCAGCAGCTGACAGGATTCCTCTGGGGATGCCAGGAGCATTGTGCATGTGGAACACACCTGATATCCCTGGCTCAGGCTTTGCCAGAGCTGTTCCTACTGGTTTTCAGCAAACCTTTCTAGGTGTTTTTCTAGGAGTTTTCTAGGTGGCCTCCGCCCATCTCCACCCTGGCTAGAGGGGGAGCACGGTGCCTAATAGGTCTGTGCAGAGCACCAGGTATACTGTGGCAACCCGTGATTGGCATGTGATGGGCATCCCAATGACCCCTCTCTTGTACCACAAGGGCCCACATCAGGCACAACAACACTCTTGGTCCAATCCACCATTTTGCTTATGTCCAGTAGTGTGGACTGAGCTGCTCAGGAAGGGCCAATCAAGAGGCAGAGAGCAGAAGGCAGCAGGAGCAGAAGAACAGAGGCATGCACCAGCACACCTCCTAGCACTTGGCAGAGCAAGTCAGCTGCTTGACAGCTGAGGTAGAGCAGGTGACCCTTTGGAGAGAGGCTAGGGCCTAGAGAAGAGGGACAAGATAGAGAGACAATGAGCAAGGGCAGAAGGTTGAGAAGCGAGGAGAACAGAAGAACTGAAGGAGCCAGGGAAGAGAATCTGCATGCCCTGGCCCCAAACAGAGGACTTTCCAGAGCTCACAATCCTTCAAGATGATCACCTGTTACCATATGCCACCTACCAGCACCCCACCCACACTGTTGAGAAGCTGGGGTAACAGGCACTGCCTAAAAGACTTCCAATGTCAGGCAAAGGGCTGAGGAATGCCAACTTGTAGCCTGCACAAAACCCCGGGTTAATTTCTTGAGGAAAGAGGAAAGTGTATATACTGCTCAGTTAGTGCAGGTATTGGAAATAAGCAGGTAAAGAAAACAAAAACATATGTAGGAGGAAAGTTTTTAAAATGATCTATTTGTTCCTCTCTGGATATGGGGTGGGGCATTCATCTTCCCAAGATTAATAAGAGCTAACAGTGAGACTATGTAGGGTTGTTGATATGTTAGCCTTTGTGCAGGTCAGGCAAGGTCAAATTACATTGTGGCTATATCCTGGCTTTTGCTAGTACTGTATTTTAGATTTATGACTTATGATTTAATTTCCAAAACTGGGAAGATAATGTTTTACACGTATTTCACGGATTTGTGGGACCTTTTCCAGATACACTTTCTGAGCAAGCAATAATTACAAATAATAATGAATAGGCTTTACTTCAATTTTGGTGCAATGTGTGTCCTGACTGGCCAGAGAATGTCTGCCTTATGTTAAAAAAATAGAGGTAACTAAGTACATTTCCTTCAGTTAAATCCTTGATGACCAGGATGAACAGGATATGGAGCTTTTTGACCAGAAAGGGTCAGAAGTCCATACTGGCTTTACTCATTTACAACAAAAGGAATGACAGAAGGAATCACTGAAGCATAAACATGCTATGATCATCATAACTAACAATTTTGAATTTTGAAGGCTTTCACATTGTATCTTCCCAGTTTTGGAAATTAAATCATAAGTCATAAATCTAAAATACAGTACTAGCAAAAGCCAGGATATAAGGCTAACATATCAACAACCCTACATAATCTAGCACAGATCACAGCAGAAAAGGCTTCAGACAGTAGGATCCTTAAAGGCAAAGGGTTAAACAGATATAATAGAGTTCCCATACTAGTGGGCAGTCCAAGAAGGGGCCCAAGGTATGCATCCGAGATTTGAACCCTCACTAGTGTTGATGACTCAGAAGGAAATTCAGTACCCACATTAACAGATACTCTGGAGGATGGGAGGAAGAAAACAAGAGGCATCAAGAGACGAGAAGGGAAAAAGGTGAGGAGGGAAATGGAATGGAAGACAACAGGGGAGATAGGTGGAGGAAAGGAGGCAAAAATGTAAAAAAAAAAAAAAAATGGCACTAGCTTTGTAATGCTATGAACAGCAGCATCAACACAAAAGTTTGGCTCTTGAGAGCAAACCAGTAGCATTTTTCAGACTTGATTGTATTTAGACTGTTGTATTTGGACTGAGTGGCAGATGATGAATTGGGATATGCAAAGACCTTGTTGACCTGAATATCTGTCGGGATTGATTGCTTGGTATAAGGGATACCAGAAATAAGTTGCAGAAGTTCTGATTCTAGGATAATTGTGAGTCAAAAGAACCCATTCAACTCAGTTTTCCATATTCTGTAGCACTCAGCTATGTATCAGTTTATTTTTAAGAGTCTGCACTGTCCTCCCTAAAATTCTTAAGATGCATTTCAGAGGAATTTTTAAACAGTTAAGTTCTCCTCCCATGCTTACTAATAACAAAACACAAGGACTATACAATAAACACAGTTAATGGATGAACAGAAATAATAAACCATGGGAACTATACAATGAACAGACAGGCAAACAAGTGTACAGAAATAATTCTCCCACATTCATATGCCAGAATGCTAAGGATCAGGGGCATCCGCCAACAACACCCTTGGACCCTGGGTTTAATTATTCTATCCCACCTTATTAGATGTCTCCAGAACTTACCTCTAGAAGTGACTAAAACCATAGTGGAGCATAATCATTTGGGTGAATGTTATACATCAATTGCTAGGAGACCTGAGCCACATTGTGATGTCATAGCTACTCAGGTTGAGAAATATTATGATGTCTTAGGCACTTAGTGGAGGACTGCTGAAGCAAAATGTGAAGCAGCAGTGCATTAAACTGTTCTGGTGAGAAGCATAGCTGAAGGAAACTCTTCAAGATGTCAGAGGTACCTTCAGAAATTCAAGGTGTTTCTCCTATAGGTGGGTCACCTGGTACAGAACCTGCCAGACGTCCACTGTCTGGTAACATGAGTTCTAAAGACTCAGACTTAAGAGCTGTGATTGAGGAATGTGCTTTTCGGGTTTTATCTCAGCGCTCCTTGGTAAAAAGACCACACTATACTTTCTGTGTCCCTGGACCACATGCAGACAACAGTTTTTCCTCTCTGACCTTTCCCAGAAAACTCTGGGAATTAGTGGAAAGTGACAAATTCAAATCTATTTGGTGGGACGAAGATGGAACATCAATAGTAATTAATGAAGAATTGTTCAAGAAGGAAGTGTTGGAAAGAAAGCCGCCCTTCAGAATATTTGAAACAGACAGTATGAAAAGTTTGGTTCGACAGTTCAACCTGTATGGCTTTAGTAAAATACGGCAGAATTTTCAAGGATCTGCTTCCCTGCCCGACTTTCTGGCAAAAGAAAAACAAGACTCTGCATTGAGCAAGGTAACCAGGTTTTATTTCGAATTGCTTTTTCTGTGGGGGTACATAGTTTCGGTTGTTCATAGGTATAAAACAAAATCAAGAGTTGGAAATGAGTTGAAACAATCACATAAGATTACTTTTTTCAAATTATTGGGGACACATGGATGATTAATCTGCTAAGGTTGAGAGACACTTTTCTAGCAACATTGAAGCTTCCCAATGAACAGAAACTAAGAGAGATAATGGCAATGAAGGGAGCCATTCAGCTTCATAAATACCATTTCACATGAAGACTGTAACATATAAGTGTTTATTTATCATTAGTATGTGCTAAGAACCAGTCCAGGGTACTATTTGGTATCATTAACTCTATGTGGGTCAACTGACAGGTGTGATGTCACAGATTGCATTTGCTCCTGTCTCCTTTCTCCTACCTATGAAATGTCATTAAATAGCTTTCTCCTTTATCCTTAGCTACAGTTCTACCACAATCCGAATTTTATACGAGGCTGTCCTCATCTTTTAGTGAAGATGAAAAGGAGAGTCAGGATTAAAAATCCTCCTCCAGTCATCACTTCAATAGTTCCAGATGTCAAGAAGAAGAAGATAACAGCAGAGGGCAACGTGGATAAACATAATGCTGGATGGGTGGCAGAAACTAATACACAGAACTTCTTTTCCACCTTCACTTGTTCAGAAATGCCTCTGCTAAAGAAGCCTTCCTCCAGTCAGGCAGCTGCTAACCCAAATGACCCAATCAGAAGTAAGATTTCTCTTCCATCATCAAGTTCATTCACTTCACCAGAACAGGTTTTTTCACATCACCATGCTGTCTTACATCAGGTGACCACTTTTCATATGCACTCACACAAGGTCTACGCTGAAGATAAGGGTGACACTGTAGATTTCATTACAACTTCTGTCTCCCAAGAACGCATTGTATCTCCTTTGGAGAACAGTTATTTTGGATTGACAGTGGGACAGACTACTCTTCCTACTAGATATCCTCCTATTCCAGCCCATGGGTCTCCGTCTTTTAACGTGCTACCAACAGACAGTCCATGGCCCTCGGTGCCCAAGGTAGCAGTCACATCAACTTGCCCAAAATCAAAGGCAACTCATGAATCAACTTCATTATACCAATTTGAGACCACTTCAAGTGATATTCAGGAGTACAAGGATGATCAGGACATCAAAGAAAAATATTCATGTTGACAAACAACTGAAATATACTGACAATTCTTTCTTTGATCAATAAAACTGCATGTTCACATTGATGGTTGTGTTTCTTCAACAAAACAGATGAATGAATGAATGAATGAGTGAGTGAGTGAATGGATTAAGGAATGAACAAATATATAAATCTCTTAAGGGCTCAGGAGATGTCCCGTGGTTCCAAGAAGATCCAGTTTGGATTCCCAGAAATTTACATCAATGTCTAGTGACCTTTGTGCTGGCTTACATGTAATTTATCACTGGAAAGCAGAGGCTGAGCCAGCTAGTGACAAAAATATTCCTATGACTAGACTGGATTTCTCTGAGAGACTCTGTCTCAAAGAGTCTAAGGTGGAAGAGCAGAGTATCAGTCTCACATGAGCCTATGAACAGAAGTGAGACCCCCACAACACACACACATGCAATGCCTCCCTCAACCACTGCACACATATACTTGAAAAATGATAAAAGCAGTCATGAGTATTATGGTGATTTACTTTCATGGCAGAGTATTGTACTATTAATCTTTTTCATTGATTGATAGAAAAATTGGATTGCCTCATGTCAAATAAGCATCCTTTGGAACACAATGAACAATGGGCAGAAAGAAAAAAGACACTGGACATGGATAAAGGTCATAGATAATTTCTAAAATAACCCAGAATGAAGCCTAAGTTAGAAATACTATGCTATGTGAAATATATGGAAATAAAATCTAGAAAAGGCAAATACATACACCTTCAATTTTTCCTCAGTAATACATTTCTGGAATAAGTTAAAGCCTGCACACTGGGTTTCCACAAATAAGGGTGCCTTCATTAACTAGACTTTCACCTCCAGTCTGTCCAGTATCAGTGATCACTACTATTTTCATCACATGACAAATGCTATCAACACATGCTGGGATTTTAAACCTGTGATTACCAAGGCCCATTCTTGAACTCTGTAATCATGCTCTTCCTTGGTTTGTGTCTTCAGTTATCTTTCCTGCAAATCATTTCTAATACATACCTTTATCACACTGGTGTCCTGCTCCATCCCAAGACAGGCTTGGTTCTGTTTACAAGATAAACACAACCTTGTTTGGTTCTATGCACTGAACCTCGCATCACGGACAAGTTTTTTCAACACCAAGCATCTTTTTTCTAGGCAGAAGCTTTTGGTTCCAACCCTGCTCTTATGCAGTTCATTCAGCCAAAGTTCTTTCAGAATGCCCATTCCCGTTTTATGACACTGCTCTGTTTCCTTCCTGCAGATTAAAAATGCCCTCTCCTTTGGGCTACAATGTTTGAGTATGTGTTCCTGAGACTGGAATACCTGTAAACAAGTTAAGGAGCTCATGACTTCAAGGTTTACTTCATCATGGTTAGCTGCAGATCTGAGCTAAGACTTCTTGACAGAGACTCCTACACTTTATGATGAGCAAGAGGACAGGTTCTAGGTAGAGACTTCAGAGGCATTTCTCCTAGAGACCGAGTTCCTCCAGGTAGACCTACCTCCTAAGGTTGCAGAACCTTGCAAAACAAGGCAACTGTTCGTGGGAGAGGGAAGCCAAATAGTTAACCCATGGCTCCATATTGTAGCCACAGCACACCCCTAAAGTAGTTAAAGTACCCGTGTCTGTAGATACTACTCTTTTAGGAGGTGTTTCCTGTCCACTCTCTGTCCTTGAGATCTAGCTCTTGTTTTTGGTATTTACTGAGTATCTGGCTGAAATTCATTAAAATCTATCTTCTGATTATAATAGGAACACCCCTGATATTCAAATTGCCATTTCTTTATGTTTTCTCCTCCCCAGAATACTTTTCTTGTAAGGTAGATGACAAGTAGTGTTCACTAGAGATGGGGCTGACTGAAATTTATGAAAAATTGCTTTACTGAACAAAAGAAGTATCATGTGTTACTCAAATCGCCTTTTTTTCTTTTAATTTTGCATGTGTGCACGTGTGTGTGTGCGTGTGCGTGTGTGTGTATCAGAGGGCACTGTGTGTCTCTGTGGAGGTCCAAGGGTAATTTTGGAAATCATCCTGGATGGCCTCTACCTCCTTGTTGCTTTGTTCTGGGATTTCTTAGCCGCTGCCCATCGGTACTTGGGCCCTTCTGCTTGCAAGACAGACTCTTAACTCCTGAGCTATCTTTCCAGCCTTCTTTTGTCTTTTCTAGTCACTGAAAACTTGGATAGGATAGACAAAAGTACTGTGCATTGGAGATGGCAAGACTTCTTACTTTGTGTAGCTACCAACACTCTCATCATTAAGCAAATAAGATAACATAGATGAAAATATTGCTAATGGGATCTGATCCTCACTGGAGCACTGTCTGAGGTCAGAATCCTTCCTGTATTTCCTATTTCATCTGTACAGGTTATCAATCCTAGGCCTGTAAGATTCCAGCAGGGAAATCACTAGGAGTTCTTGGAAGGGAAGGAAGGAAGACAAACTGGGTTGCACACTCGTTAACAATAATTTGCTGATGACAACATTAAGAGGCCAGAAGCAACTTCCACAAGAGAGGTGCTTTCTTTGTAGGAAATGGTGCACAGCCAAAGAATCTTGGCCCCACTCTCTCAGGAGAAACCCCTCCAGAATCAGTGAGAAAAGCAAGCAGAAAATTCTTGAAATAGAGAAAGTGGGATACCAGGATTATTGGAAGACATTTTAAAACAAGGGAATATAATGAGAAGGTATACAGCTCAGAGAAAGGGTTTCAAGGACAGACCAGTTAAGAACTTTGAAAAGCTTTGGAACTAAATATCAGGCATTCACACTGATTCTAGCAGCATTAGCCACAGTAAGAGCTCTGACGGCTCCTTAGAGGCCCCCAGAGTCTACTCCTATGCATGGTGACTCTGCCAAGATGTCCAGGAAGTAGCCCAAGTAGCAACAGTGAAAGAGCCCCAGAAGGGAAACATCATGGGATATGTCAGATAAATCTGCCCCATGTGGAAGTACAACAGAAACCCAAAAGGGCATTGCAAAGGAGAAAAAGGTGAAACAAATGTGAAAGTGCAACAGGAAAACAGGTCAAATTTGCAAACCAAGGAACTAAAGATGTACATTCAGGAAAGCTAGAAGGCCAAGGCCAGGAGTATCCAGCCTCTGTGGAGGCAGAAGACACGTTCTAGCTAGGTCTGTCCAGGTCTCCCTTCTTGCACAATCTAGAGGAATGTTTTTCTCAGCTATCTTGTGAATACAAGTTACATTCTTAGAAAGGACAGAATCTCTCTCATGTCATTTTTTAGGGGCAGATTTTTTTTCCATCAGAAGGTGAAATTGCTTGTTCATTTGTTTTTAGTTCAGTCTGAATACATTGTAGTATTGAATCATAGGAGACCTTGAGTTTCTTGGGTATAGAATGATTCCATTTCTTATCTATTGTGAAATAATGCAAATAATAATAATAATGCCAAATAATGCATGTAAGTGCAGGTAGTGTGTTGATTTTGATCTCTTCAGGTGTATGTACAGAAGAGAAATAGTAGAAATATTTGTCCAGTCCACACTGATTTTTTTTCAGCATCATTTTCAGCAGGGGATTAGTCATCAATCCAGGGGATAAGCTCACAGGATGCAGAGTTGACTGCAGACTTGGCTCTATGCTTTGTCTGTGACTGTTTTCTCTATCCCATCGAGATGACCAGAGCACCCCCAGGAGGTAAGATCACTCTCTTGCAGTATGACATATTCTGTATGTCTGAGGATATCTGAAAGTGTTCCCCAAGGTGAATTCAGTCAGCTAAGGTAGAAACAAGTAAATCTGTGAACCTGACTCTCTCTTTTCTTTTCTTTTCTTTTCTTTTCTTTTTTTCTTTCTTTTCTCACCTTACCGAAGTCTAAGGTACAATACAATGAGCTGATGAGTGCACAAGGTGGGGGGAGAGGGGGAAAGGGATGTATATGGAGGGAACAGACTTGTAATAATCAACCACTGTAATCAGATATCCAGTAAGAGAACAAAGAAATGCTTACTGTCTTATGTCCTCCTTATTTGAGTCCATAAAAATCAGGGGCTGTAAAGTACTGATATCCCTGGGCTGTAGCATCATGATTTCTTCTTTGAGGTCAAAATTTTTTTCTTCTTTCACCAGAAGGATTTTTTTTTACATTTTTTATTATTTCCGCTCATACAAACTTAATAGGTAGACCAGTTCCCTCCCTCCCTCCTCCTCCTTTAAACCCACTGCTCCCCCTTCCTCCCTCCCCATTCCCCAGTGCCTCCCCCCCAATTCCCAGAGAGTCCTTTATTGTGTATGCCTAACTCTCCTCTGGGTCCTCCTCTCCGATGATGTACAAGGACCCAGCGGCATTTCCCTGAACCCTTTCTCGTGTTCCCTTTAAGCATAGAAACACTACTGTGGCTGTCAATCCCTTGTCTCCAAGGATCTTGGTGCCTTTAGCTGATGCTAGACTTTGTGAGGTCAATAGTGTGTTGGACATTGCGCCAGGCATGCAAAGTCCAATTATGATTGCTTCGGCCCTAACTAGCGTGGAGAATCTTGCAAATCATTGCTCCTGCCATCCTTTTGCTCTTACATCTTATCGACCCCTCTTCTGCAAATGTCCCTGAGCTTCAGGATGGGGAGAGATTAGGCTGGCCTAGTTCTATGTGGTTCTATGTGATATAGAGTATCTGAAGTTCTGGATTGTGGTTTGTTGATTTTCTTTTGCAGGTTTGCTGCTCCTGCAATGCCCTTCACGCCATCCTGATGGGCACTGTATGTCACCCCCTGGTCAGAGACAAAAAGCTGTTAAACTGGAGTCTTGTTATAATAGCACATTCAAGGGTAGATGTAATAAAAGTAGGAAACCTCAGTGAGGGAGGGGTCAGTCACCTATTTGCAAAATGATTACTTTTTATCTGCCAGACTATATGCCCTCCCCTTCTGGTGAGATCATCAAGGAATGCAAGTAAGTAATGTGACACCTGGTTAAGTTCACAGACGTTTGTTCCTGATCATGTACAACTTAGGGGGTATGATCTTACCAGAAGGATTTTTAAAATGGTGATTTTTAAACAGAAACTCCTGGCTTCCTACTATAACAGAAGCAGATGGTAGCACCAGTGTTAAGCTAATTCTCATTGTAACCTCCACCATCACCCATTTCCAGACAAGAAAATCAGCAAATAATAAAAAAAAATGACATCACAAAAGAATGGCCCAAATAAAGCAGTTGTTAAGAAACTTGTACATTAACTCCCAGAGAGTGAGTATATTTCCTCTGCTTTTAATAGAGTTTAAATTAATCCTCTCAATAGACAAAATGTGATGTGCTTTGAATACTTAGTTCCCTCAGATATTAGTGTGGCTAGGAGCACAGAGAATGGAGGTACATGAAGGGAGGAAGGGAGGAAGGAAGTGAGGAAGAGAGGAAGAGAGGGAGGGAGGGAGGGAGGGAGGGAGGAAAGAAGGCAAGAAGGAAGGAAGGCAGGCAGGCAGGAAGGAAGGAAGGAAGGAAGGAAGGAAGGAAGGAAGGAAGGAAGGAAGGAAGGCAGGAAGGCAGGAAGGCAAGAAGGAAGGAAGGAAGGAAGGAAGGAAGGAAGGAAGGAAGGAAGGAAGGAAGGAAGGAAGGAAGGAAGGAAGGAAGGAAGGAAGGATGGATGAAAAGGAGGGCAAAAGATGATTTCCTGTTCCAGGATTCTGTTTACCACAGAGAATAAGCTTGCTTTGGGAAAATTTCTCTCCAAACCACTGCCAAATATGACTTGGGTTGGCTCAATAGGTTAGAGAGTTCTTGTCTTAGAAATCAAACATGGGGACCTTAGTTTGAAGCCAGAACCCACCTCAACAAGACTCATCAAGAATTGGATGAGTGGTATGAATCTACAATATCAGGTTCCTCTGGGGAAAAGAGGAAAAATCTGCAGATGCTTGGAAGGATTGGAAGCCAGCTCAGTGTGCAGTGGAAAACAATAGTTATCCTGTCTCAAAGAAGGTAGAAGGTAAGGACTGATACCTACAGTTGTGTTCTGACCTCCACACCTGTACCCAGGCATTTGATCACCTTCACTCAAATATACACACAAGCACACACACTAAAACAATTCCAACCACCACCATATACAGTCTTTTTTCCATTCGTGAACCAATGAGAGTCACAAAATAGTCTTTTCACACCATTATAATACATAAAAACAAAACAACTACGAAAAAATAACTCCATGACCAAAAAGAATCGATATATACCTACAATGTGTACCATGGAGTATGTACACATTTTTCCATCTCTCAAGAGTCGATGGGAAATGGTAAGAAAGAATTCCAGCTGAAGGTCTGTACCATGCATGAAAGGTTCAATATCTTAAGGTCCTTGTGGTAGGTTGTTGGGTTGTTTGACACCAAGGTAAGTACATCAAGAGACCTCAAGTGCCCATAGGTCATTGTCTAAAACTTAAAATGTCACTTACTGACCCTTCGTTTCTTTCTCACATCAATGAACCTGGACCACCTCTTCCTCTCTCAGTTACAGAAAATTATTATTCTTTGTACCATGCACAATTGTGCCTGCTTTCCAAACATCATTGTCACACACTCTGGCTGTGAATGAAACAGACCTCAAGTATCTTGAGGGAGAAAGGGCTATTCCGGCTCAAGGGTCAAGGGTATGTTCTACCATGGTGGATAAGTTGGGTTAAACATCAGCAGAAGCTTGAAGCAGCAGGCCAAACACACCTCTGCTCCTTGGCAGAGGACAACAGTGCTTGCTGCCGCCCAGCCCTCCTTCTCTGTCTCATACAGTCTAGTCCAGGGGGAATTATTCATCCACGGAGGATTTGTCTTCCTACTTTGATCACTCTGATCAAGATATGCACCTCAGGCATGTCCAGAGGTTCCCAAGTGATTCTAGATTCCATCAGGTTGGAATGTCTGGAGAAAACCCTGACATGGTACAAAATTGTTAAGTTGGAAATGACTGAAGCAGATAAGCAGACTGCAGATTCCAATGTGGATCAATGACTGTCTTCTCTCTGTTAAAGAGACTGAGTTGGAGATTCACCCATCAAAGAGACTTGATGCTCGCACAAGAGGGAAAGCATCGCCCCTCACTGGTAGAAAGCAAAGACTAGAGGTTGGATCTACAGATCCTATCTGAATGCTTGGTTGGTGTGGAGACACGTCAGTAATTCCAATCTGAGAGGAATGAGAATGGGCAAGTTCAGAGCAAACTGGCTTCTATACTAGCTCTGTGGGTGAGCTCTGGGTTGGTATTTGAGAATCTGAGAAGAATAAGATGAAGCAAACAATCCAGAGTTCCACTTTCAAAGGCACATGCACACGCGCAGGCCAAAGCCAAGAGCACAGGTGGTCCCACACATGAATGTGCATACATAGAGTGGTGAGAAAAACTGCACACTGTCCTCTGCCCACCCCACCCAGGTCCCACATGCACCAAGATACATAAACAGACATTACACATGCACACACACACACACACACACACACACACACACACACACACTACTCTTAATATTTAACTCTGCACAATGGCCTCAAAATCATGCACTATGTAACCATTCTGTTTCCAAAGAAATAGAGATGTAATCCTCTCAATTCTTCTGTCATCTGAATAAATAAGTTTCTCTGCAGTTTCTATCAAGGAAAGTTGCTTGCATTGCTTTTCAAAGTGTGCTTTACATACTCCCAATTCTTCCAGTTCTGCAAAAGGGCTAGACTTAGAAAATTAACAAAGACAGGACAGAAACAGAGGAGGTTAAAGGAACGTCCATGGCATAGGTGAAAATTTAGGATTCTGGGTGCTTTTCCCAAATGGAATAACGACAACAACACACAAACAACAAACAATAAACCACATGCTTTTTTCCTCCTGCCCTGCCAGAAGCACCTGGCCCTCAATTAAAACAGACAGCACCACACCCCTGGGGAAACCACATACCATGAAACTCAGCAAGGCACTTTATCTTTCACAGTGCCCAGTCCTCAAAACTGACCATGGCTAACACTGACCATGGCTACTGTGGGGTTTCTCATTCCCCCTGACTTAACTACACGCTACATTTAACAACAATCTGTAGCACCAACACAGACCTGTAGCACCAAGAAGCAGAACCATGTGGTGACAGGCTATCAAAGTTTTGGAAAGAGCTGTGCACAGGAATATTGACATTCTGCTTAACCACTCCTGCCCCTTATTCAGAACAAATACGGTCCTCTCTACCATGGAAAGGTTTTGGAGACCCTAGAATGGTTCCTCTCATCCAATAATAGATTTTGAACCTGCCTGGCTGACTACAAATCTCCATCAGGCAGAGCCAAATCCTGTCACCTGTTCCACCCTAGCTCATGAGCCGCAAACAAGCATCACAGCCCAGACATATCTCAGCAGACTCTACCACCATTACTTAGTAGCTGCTGGCCTGCACGCAAATTGACTCTTCATGCTGCCCATTCATCTGTTTAAGTGTAGTCTTTCAGACCAGTTGAGAATATGGTAGACATAGTCATATTAGCTATCCAGGGCTGCCTGATGGTTTGGAAAAATGGAGACAGTGAGACAATAATAACCTCCAATAAAAGTAGAATAAGAAACCACAGACATCCCCCCCCAAAAAAAAATAAAGAACGAGGAAATTTAATAGGATTTGTAGATAAGGCAGGCAAGTAGCAGCAATCTGAGTTAGGAGTGGATAATATTTGGGAAAATAACACAGTAGGAATCTGTAATTCAACCATCTATGTACCACTACAGTAACAGAATTACCTGGAGAGAACCCCAAGGTACTCCCTATTTTTGTTTGTTTGTTTGTGTTAATCTCATCCTCAGGAAGAAGAAGAGAGAAGGACAAAAAAAAGCCAAGCCCCACCTGTGGCCACTAAATTAAAAACGCTTTATATAGTACATGACCCCCCGGTCCAAGCACTAAATCTTTCCAGAATTTCTAAGCATTTCTAGAATCCAGAGTGCATAGAAATTGTGATACCAAGTACTACTCTAAAAACTTCATGAGCTCCAAAATGGTGTCACCCAATACTTAACCAGAAAATTATAGCCCCAGAAAAGTGCAGAGTTTATTTCTGCCATCCCCAGCCTTCTAGAACACAGCTAAATAGACCACACAAGAAAACAAAAACACTACTTGGAAACAGCAAAGAAAATCTTCTCGGAGGGTTGAAAACTTACTCTGGAGTACAGAAGGTACAGAGAACTACAAGGAGGGGACTCACAACCTCCTGGATACCACACAAATGCCAAGAAATATAGGGACATTGGATACCAAGTGCTGCATCTTATCCCCACCCTCAAAGAAACACGCCTGTTATTCTCCTATTCTTGCAGCCAGAGAGCACCATGAGCTATATACTTTTGATTCAAGTCAGATGGGCCAACAAATGATGAGATAAGTATTTTCGTTACCTTTCTTGTGTACTTTCTTTGTATTTCTTTCTCTTCCTTATATCTTTTTATTTTTTATTTATTTTTTATTTCCTCTCATACAAACTTAACAGGTACACCCCTCCCTCCCTCCCTCTAACCCCTCATCTCCCTGTGCCCCCCTCCGTCCCTCCTTCTTTTATTATTATTATTATTTCATTTACCTACATAATTTTACACTCTCGTATATCTTATGGTGGGTGGGTTTCTTGATTATACAGTACTGGTTTAGGATTCAGTTATTGCAGCTTAAAATCTCCACCCAGGTTACTACAAGTCATGCCTTACCATTATTCTTCATCTCCATCTCCCGTAATGACCTCCCCTGAGACAAACCAAACTTCTGTATCTCATACCTTGTCATAGTTAGGCATAGGTGTCAACTTGACTGTTGAACATTTGAGTTCTAGGCATGTTTGTGGAGAATCAGTGGTTGGGTTAAGTCCAGAGCAAACTTGCAGGAGATTGTCTTGCTGATAGGGAAGGCCCAGCCTGTGGTGGGTGGGACTAGGCCCTGAACAGTTGATTAAAATACTGAGAGCTGGGGCTGGAGAAGTGGTTCAGAGGTTAAGCCTCTTCCTTGAAGGCAGAAAGTTCCTGAGTTCGGATCCTCGACACCACGTATAGATGCCGGATGGAAGCGGGGCAGCCTGCATTTCTGGTCCTGGTAGGACAGAGTAAAACAAGGAGGAGGTGGAGGCGGTCCATAGTGGTCCCCGAGTTTGCCTGTGGTTTTACAAACACACACACATACACACACATACATGCCACAACGCACAATTGAATAAATAAAAAGAATTAAAATACTGAGAGCTGGTTGAGGAAGTTGGCATCCTTCTGTGTACTTGGCTTGACAGACCAATGCTGGTCTGGCAAGTAAGGATCATCTGTCTCTCAACCGTTATGTAGTGATGGTGTGGCCAGTTCCCTCGCCCTGGTGTTGGTGCATCCTCTCCTGTCAAGCTGGACTGAGAATTATAACCGGACTGTCGTAAGGAAATAAACCCCTTGTTCCCTTAAGCCATTTGATGGTTATTTATCAGCAACTATGTGGGTGAACTGCAACATGCCTCATACCTTTTTTTTTTGTGTGGAATATCGGAAAGAATACTCAAAATTGAAGAGGATAATCATACCCAAGAGACTACTGGGAATAAATAATACTAGGACAAACAGCTGAACAAAGGATTAAATACAAATGCAAATGCCACAAACAACATATTACGGGAATCAAGAAACATCCATCAGTAATAACACCTTAAATGTCAATGGGCTTGGTTCCCCAGCCAAGAGACATAAGTTTTTCAGTTTGAACTTAAAAGTCAGGAGCTACTAATTTCTTGCCTCCCAGAAACATACCTCATCATGAAAGATAGATATAATCTCAGGATGGTCAAAAGTACCCAAGCAAATCGACACAGAAAGCAAGCAGGAGTTACTCTGCTAATATCTGACAAAATAGATTTCAAATGAAATATACCATAAGAGATAAGAATGGTTACTATGGGGCTGGAGAGGTGGCTCAGGGGTTAAGCCTCTGCCTTGCAAGTGAAAGATCCTGAGTTTGGATCCTACACCCCACGTATAGATGCTGGGTGGAAGTGGGGGTGGCCTGTGTTTCTGGTCCTGTGTGTCTGGTCACAGAGGCCTGTGAATCCCGGGGCAGAGTAAACAAGGAGGAGGTGGAGGCATCCATGGTGTTCCCGAATTCGCCCGTGATTCTACACACACACACACATATGCACACGCGCACATGCACACACGCACAATTGATAAAAAAAATGGTTACTACCTATTAGTTGAGGGAATGACCCATGAAGAGGATATTACAGTTACAAACATGCACACACCAAACTCAGTCTTACCCATACTCAATAATAAACAAATACTACAAGATGTAAAAAAAAAATTAAATAAATAATCAATGCATGCGTGGTGATAGTAGGGGACTTTGATACCCCACTCTGATCAATCCATAGGTCAATCAGTCAGAAACTGAGCAGAGAGAGACACATTTGGGCTAAATGAAACTAAAAACCATACACGGACCTGTGTCAGAGTTAGGTACAGGTATCCACTTAATGTTTGAAGGTCTGATCTCTGGGCACATTTGTAGATAGTTAGTAGTTGAGTTCAGTCCAAAGTGAACCTGCAGGATATTGTCTAGTTGATGGGGGGAAGGCTACGCCCATGGTAGGTGGAACTAGGAGCTGGTTGAGGAACTTAGGATCCTTCTGTATACTTGGCCGTAAGTAAGGATTGTCTGGCAAGTAAGGATCATCCCTCTCTCAGCCCTTTGGTGATGGTGCATGCTCTCCTGTCAAGCTGGATTAAAAACCGTAACCACACTATCCTGAGGGAAAATAAACCCCTTGTTCTCTTAAATAGTGTTGTCAGGAGTTTATCAGTAACATAGGGGTGCACTGCAACATTATAGATATCTGTGATAGACCTACAGAACATTATACCCAAACACTAAAAGGTGTGTATTCTTTTCAGAAGCCCATGGAACTTTCTCTCCAAAAGACCACATACTAGGATTAAAATAACAAGCCTCCAGTAACAAGTATAGGAAAGTTGAAATTGCAACCTGTACACTATCTGACCACCATGGAATAAAGCTAGACATTCACAGCAAAGGAAAGAACAGAAAGCACACAAACTCACAGAACACAAACAACATATTTTTGCATAAGAAATGAGTGAAAGAAGAAATAAAAAGGAAAATTTACAAATTCCTAGAGGCCAGTGAAGATGAAGACACAACATACCAAAATCTGTGGGCTACAATGAACACGACAATAGTAGATTGT